>OY283146.1:47508927-48160927 GCA_958299785.1 Medicago lupulina | reverse complement strand
GAAGGCATGACTCCACAGATCTACAAAGCTTGGAAAATGGTAATTTTATTGGTTGGTGGTACATTGAACACAGTAACTACTATGGTATCTGAAACTCTTGAATCCACAGGCGTCGGAACCTCGGATGAGAACAGCCAATCATCAGTCGCAAAGATCCCAAGGGGAATGGTAACTTGCCAGATATAGTCAATTGTCTTTTATTTCAATCTCATTTTTGCATGAACCGCCCTTTCGGGTTTTCGGCTCATCGAGACGCCCATTTTTGCCTGAGTTACACGTAATCTCAGCGAGCTTTTACATTTTTGTTTCTTGTCCCTTATTTTGCCTGGACCGCCCTTTCGGGTTTTCGATCCACCGGGAAGCGCATTTTTGCCTAGGCCGCCCTTTCGGGTTTTCAACCTACCACGCTGTTCTTTTCATATCTAGACAAAGTATTTCTTGACTATATCGACATTCACAGGATTCGGCAGTTCTACACCATCCATATGTGTGAGAATCAGAGCACCGCCAGAAAAAGCTTTCTTGACAACATAAGGTCCTTCATAGTTAGGCGTCCATTTGCCCCTTGGGTCGGGTTGCTGACTCATTCTTCTTTTCAACACGAGTTCACCCTCTTTGAATACCCGAGGACGGACTTTCTTGTCAAAAGCATTTTTCATCCTCGTTTGATACATCTGACCGTGAGCCAAGGCATCCAGGCGTCTTTCCTCAATCAAATTCAACTGGTCGTGCCGATTCTGGCACCATTCAGCCTCAGACAATTTTGCTTCCATAATCACACGGAGAGATGGAATCTCCACTTCCAATGGGAGGACTGCCTCCATGCCGTATACGAGGGAAAAAGGCGTTGCCCCGGTTGAACTACGGACTGTAGTGCGGTAGCCGTGTAAAGCATAGGGTAACATCTCATGCCAGTCTTTGTATGTTGTTACCATCTTCTGCACAATCTTCTTGATGTTCTTATTGGCGGCCTCAACTGCGCCATTCATCTGAGGTCTGTAAGGAGAAGAATGGTGGTGTTCAATCTTGAATTTCTCGCATAAGGCTTGCACCATGTCATTGTTCAGGTTGGTACCGTTGTCAGTGATAATCTTGCTAGGAACACCATACCGACAGATGATGTTGTTCTTGATGAACTTGACCACCACTTGCTTAGTCACGTTGGCATAAGATGCAGCTTCGACCCATTTAGTGAAATAATCGATTGCTACCAGAATAAAACGATGACCATTCGAAGCTTTTGGTTCAATTCTTCCGATCATATCAATGCCCCACATAGAGAAAGGCCATGGAGAAGACATAACATTGAGGGCGTGCGGAGGCACATGGATCTTATCAGCATATATTTGACATTTGTGGCACTTTCTGGCGTATTGATAGCAATCACGCTCCATGGTCATCCAGTAGTAACCAGCTCTCAACAGCTTTCTAGACATAGCATGCCCCGATGCGTGGGTCCCAAAGGTGCCATCGTGCACATCGTGCATTAGCTGTTCTGCTTCACATTCATCAACACACCTTAACAACACCATATCGAAATTCCTTTTGTACAGGACATCACCGTCCAGTAGGAACTTGCTAGCCAGCCTGCGCAGCGTCTTCTTGTCTTTGTTGGAAGCATCCAGCGGGTACTCACGGCTTTGCAAAAATTGCTTGATATCATAATACCAGGGTTTGTTGTCGACTCCGCCTGAACCCGTTTGTACAATTGCATCACTGATAGTAAACACATGAGCGGGCCGGTCTAAGCGTTGTACTTTGATCATCGGTACATGATTCCAGTGGTTCACTTGAAGCATGGAGGATAAGGTAGCAAGAGCATCGGCCATCTGGTTCTCCTCTCGGGGGATATGGTGCAACTCGACCTTCGTAAAATATGTTAACAGACGTCTTGCATAATCACGGTAAGGGATTAAATTAGCGTGATGGGTCTCCCATTCTCCCTTTATCTGGTTGATGACTAGTGCAGAATCTCCATAGATGTTGAGATGCTTGATTCTCATATCGATGGCTTCTTCAATTCCCAGGATGCACGCTTCATATTCGGCCACGTTGTTGGTGCATTCAAACACAATCCGGGTTGTGAAAGGGATGTGATGCCCCTGCGGAGCCACAACTACTGCGCCAATTCCTCGGCCATAGGCATTAACAGCACCATCAAAGACCAATCCCCACTTGCTATCAGGGTCTGGACCTTCACCGATCAGTGGTTCTTCACAGTCTCTTGACTTTAAGAACATAACCTCTTCGTCGGGGAAATCGAACTTCAAAGGTTGATAGTCATCAAGCGGCTGGCAAGCGAGATGGTCAGCCAGGACACTCCCTCTAATGGCTTTCTGAGCTTTAAACACAATATCATACTCTGACAGTAACATTTGCTAACGTGCGATTTTTCCAGTAACAGCCGGTTTCTCAAAGATGTACTTGATTGGATCCATCCGGGATATCAACCAAGTTGTATGATTTATCAAGTAATGACGCAGGCGTTTGGCAGCCCAGGCTAGTGCACAACAGGTTTTCTCGAGCATTGTATACCGAGTCTCACAATCGGTGAATTTCTTGCTCAAATAGTAGATTGCATGCTCTTTCTTTCCAGTTTCATCTTGTTGACCGAGCACACATCCCATGGATTCATCCAACACTGACAAATACATAATCAAAGGCCTTCCGTCCACGGGCGGGACAAGGATCGGTGGTTCTAGCAAATAGTTCTTGATGTTGTCGAAAGCTTCTTGGCATTCATCATTCCATACCACAGGTTGATTCTTCTTGAGTAACTTGAAAATCAGCCCGCAGGTTGCAGTCATGTGGGATATAAATCTGGAAATGTAGTTCAAACGCCCGAGGAACCCCCTGACTTGCTTCTCGGTTTGTGGGGCCGGCATCTCGCGGATTGCTCGGACTTTGTCGGGATCTACTTCAATGCCCTTCTGGCTGACAATGAAGCCTAGCAACTTCCCAGACCTAACACCGAACGTACATTTGTTTGGATTCAGCCGAAGCTTGTATTTCCTCAACCTTTCGAACATCTTAGCCAAATATTCGACGGGTTGCTCTTCATCGCTTGACTTGACAATCATGTCATCTACATACACTTCAACCTCCTTGTGAATCATGTCATGGAACAAAGTGGTCATCCCCCTTTGGTAGGTAGCACCGGCATTTATTAGACCGAACGGCATTGCTTTACAACAGAAAGTTCCCCACGGAGTGATGAACGACGTCTTCTCCCTGTCCTTGGGTGACATTTTGATTTGGTTATAACCAGAAAAACCGTCCATGAAGGAGAACACCTTGCACTGGGCAGTATTGTCAACAAGCACATCGATGTGAGGTAGTGGGAAATTGTCCTTTAAGCTTGCTCTATTCAAATCTCTGTAGTCAACACACATCCGGACCTTACCGTCCTTTTTCGGCACTGGCACAATGTTAGCAACCCACTCGGGATACTCAACTGTCATGAGAAAACCCGCGTCGATCTGTTTCTGCACTTCACCTTTGATCTTCAGAGCCATGTCCGGCCGAGTCCGTCTCAACTTTTGTCTGACGGGAGGACAGTCTGGTTTTGTCGGTATCCGGTGTTCCACGATCTGAGGATCCAAACCTGGCATATCCTCGTACGACCATGCAAAAATGTCCGAGTACTCCTGGAGAAGCTGGAAGATCCTTTTCTTGACCCCTTCCTCCAATGCAGCACCGACTTTGATCTCTCTTTTGTTATCCTCAGTACCCAAGTTGATTAGCTCGATCTCCTCCTGATGAGGCCGAATGGTTTTCTCTTCTTGTTCAAGCAATCGGGCAATCTCATCTGGTATATCATCACTATCCTCATCTTCGGCCTCAAACACCGGGGATTCAACAGTTTGGAGAAACATAGGGTCACTGTGTTCAACGGGTTCATTTTGGTTCGATCTGCATGACATGATTGGATGATTTTTTAGAAAATAATTTTCATGCAGATCTTTGAAATTAATAAGAAAACACAGATGTTTTGGTTTTTTCTGGCATTACCATTATTTCCAAGGGGAAAGCATTAGAGAAAGAAAAAGAGTCGTGAAAGAAACGACGTTTTTTATTGATAATGGTGATGTCGGAACAAACATGCCCTTTACAAAAGTGTCACTTCCGCCTCGGGCAGGACGGAAGGATTGTTATTTTGAAAACAAAAGCCCAAACAGCAAGACATATTACTTAGAATCATGCACAAACACAGGGAGATTGATAACGTTCCAGTTCTTTGCAATGCCTCCTGGTATCACGAATGTGGGCCTAGCCCCTCTCTCAGCAGCACCATCAAGAGTTGCATTGGCAAATCCAGCACTACGGAACGTTCCAGTTGACACGCCTGACGTCGGAGAGAAACCGAGACCCTCTTTGTGTTTGTTGTCCAGCAGCTGTATCAATTGGCCCCAACCAGCGGTCTGACCCTCCTGAACGGCCTTCTGCGCATCTTTCAAAGAAGCCATGGCAGCACTAGCTCTTTTGGGCTCCGTACCCTCGATAGTCAAACCCTGGAATGCAGTTCCCTCGGCGGATTTAGCTTCGATGCAAGAGAAGGATGATAACTGACTGACCAGATAAGCTTCTTCCCCATGCACCGTCACAAGTTTACCATTCCTTACGAACTTTAGCTTCTGATGGAGGGTAGAAGTGACTGCCCCGGCCTCGTGTATCCACGGTCTCCCAAGAAGGCAACTGTAAGAGGCATCTATGTCCATAACCTGGAAAGTAATCATGAATGTTTCAGGACCAATAGTCATGGGGAGATCTACCTCTCCAAGCACAGTTTTACGGGAACCATCGAAAGCCTTGACTAGAAAAGTACTCCTTCTCAAAGGAACTCCTTGACAACTTAACTGATCCAAAGTCGACTTAGGCATCACATTCAACGACGACCCAGTGTCTACCAACACGTTGGACAGCATATCCGTTTTGCAGTTCATGGAAATGTGCAGGGCCAAGTTGTGGTGCTTCCCTGCCTCTGGGAGTTCATCTTCACCAAACCAAAGGTTACCGCAAGCAGTGATGTTAGCCACTATCCCACCAAATTGATCCTCTGTGACTTCGTGGTCGACATAGGCTTGTTCCAACACCTTCAATAACACATTCCTGTGAGCCTCCGAACTGAGGAGTAGGGCCAAGATGGATATCTTCGAAGGAGTTTGTAATAGCTGATCAACAATCTTATAATCGCTTTTCTTGATTATCCTCAAAATCTCATCCAGATTGGAATCTTCGATGGATTGGCCTGGACGGCTGGTACTTTCAACAACATGAGGGATTGGCAATGGAGTAGTCTTATCAGCAGGAACCACAACTGGCGCATCATCTTTCTTCTGGAACAAAAGGGGTCGGACCTTGCCGCTCCTCAAAGCCGTCACTTCAGCGATACTGCCTACTGTGCTTGAGGACACCAAAGGTACTTCTTTCCCGTTTTCCAACATAGTCGCACTGTACTTGTACGGGATGGCTTTCGCTGAGGTATATGGCACTGGACCAGGCAACCGTATGACCAACGGTTCAACGTCCTTCCTGGCGGGTGCGCTCTTGACCGGAGCTTCGTGGAAGATCGGCACTATCATGCAAACATCACTGGTAGTTAGGTAGTTGTCATTCATCAATCTTTGGATATCAGTCTGGACTACGTTGCAACCCATAGGGTTCTGAAGACATTCACAACAAGCAACGTGGTCGTGGCTAAACAAGGAAGCTTGGCACAGTTTGATATGTAGTGGCACTAGAGGTGTAGCAACATTACGGATATTGAGACGAGGGATTTCTTCACATACTTTGATCATATTCACGGCGGCATGGTTGGGGAGTGGGTTGTCGAGAACATGTGGGACATTATTTTCAAAAGATAGCTTTCCCTGGTCGATCAATTTCTTCACAATGTATTTCAGAGCGTAGCAACCTTCTACGTCATGACCTAGGGCGCCTTGATGGAAATCACATCTGAGATCGGAGCGGAACCTGGGAGGCAATGGATTTGGCGGAGGCTTGCCAGGTCTAGTGGTGCAATACCCCTTATGTAACAGAGTTGGGAGTAGTTCAGCGTACGCCATTGGTATCGGCGGGAAAGATGGTCTAGATTGAGGGCCTTGTTGTTGTTGTTGCGGTTGTTGTTGAGCTAGTGGTTGTTGCTGCATTTGTTGGGCGATGGCATTAACAGGGACCTGAGGCTGGCCCGGTAGTGGAGGGTATTGATGGTAGAACGGCGGATAGAACGGATGCTGGGCATACTGTAGGTACTGATACGGTTGAGGCAGTTGTGTAGCATTGACGGGAGCGGCGGTGGCAGACTGATTGGTTCCGGCGGACACCATTCCAACTTCTGATTCCTTTTTCTTATGGTGACCATTGCCATACTTTTTCGGTGCATTCGAGGACTCACCTTTCTCAAACACGATAATCCCTTCTCGGACAGCTTCCTCCAAGCGGGTTCCCATAGTGACCATCTCAGAGAAGTTGCTTGGGGCAGCAATAATCATTCTTTCAACATAATCTTTCTTCAGGGTTTTCAAGAATGTTTGAGTCATTTCTTCCTCGTCCAAAGCGGGAGTGATACGGGCAACTGCCCCTCTCCACCTCTGTGCATATTCGCGAAAGCTTTCGTCCTTTTTCTAAGAAAGGGATCGGAGGAATTCCCTATTCGGCTTGAGCCTGGTGTTGAATCCATAGTGGCTCTTAAAGGCAGTAGCCAGATCGTCGAAAGTACGAATATCATCCTTGCTCAAACCGGTGTACCACTCCGCGGCATCTTCCATTAGGCTGTCCTGGAAGCAATGGATCATAAGTGAGTCATTGTCTGCATGGTTAGCCATCTTCCGGACGTACTTGATGATGTGGTTCTGGGGGCAAGTCAGCCCATTGTAGCGGTCAAACTCCGGGACCTTGAACTTCTTGGGGACATCCACCCTCGGCACTAAACAAAGATCGTGGGTTCTGACGAGGTCACTACTCCCACGGTTGGCCTTGATCTCGCGACGGAGTTCTCTGGCAAGCTCCTCCATTCTTTCTTCCATAGTTCCCAATACAGGAGTCTTTCCACGGTAATCATTAGCATTGGCGCCCTGTGGCGTAGAGTGCACAATCGGGTCGGTGAAGACCGTTGACTGAGGCAAGGTAGTATGGAGAGAAGCCTGCCCTGAGACGGGGATTTGGTTACTGTTGGCAGCACTGGAAGCACCTGCTGTGGGATCAGGAGCAAAGAAAAGTGGGAGCCCGTACGGGTATCCCCTTGGCATGGCAAAGCGGCTATCGAGAGATGATGTTGGAATTGCCTCAGTGGTCTCTGGAGCAGACGAGGTTGGTTGCTCTTGAGCGGCTATCAAGGCGGTCATGGCGTCGAGAGCTTTGGCTAACTCTTCTCTCACAGAAGCTAGTTCAGTGCGGAGCTGTGCATTCTCTTCTTCCATAGCTACTTGATTTCTCCTTCTGTATTGTCTAGTCTGATGTACTCTGGTAGGTTGATCGGTCCTTCGAGCACGAGCCACTTTTCACACTGCGGCAGAAGAACCAGGAGGCAATGAGCACTTGGAAGTTTTTTGTGACCGATGAATGATGCATATGATGCATGATATGCAAATGCGGATGCAAAAATGACTCTTTTTATTACCAAAGGGTTTTTTTAGACAAATTAGAATTCTTTGCAAACATTATTGGACTAACAAATTATTCAAAGCAAGTTGTTTTGATACATTGAGCCAAGGGAGTAGGCTTCTGAAACATAAGCTAAACAAACAACATAATCAATAGCGATCCTATCATCCAGAACTAAGGAGTGACTGGGTAGTATTCGGAATCGGAGTCTGAAGCTGAACCACAATAACTGGCAAAGAAATCTCGACGACCTCTGACTCTCCGGGAGTCTCCCCTCAATAGCTCATCCTTCTCCTCAAGCTCCTTCCTAACTCTGGCTAGTTCCTTCTTCAGCATCCGGTTTTCATGATCCTTCTGCTCGTCTCTGCCATCCAAAGTTATGATCAAGTTCTCAACCTCACTGTAACGGGCTTTCCATGCTCGCTTCTCCTCACTCTCCATAGCTAGATGCTCCTGATACATCTCCTGAGTCGCGGGAAGCAACGGTAATGGTCTAGATGGAGTAGATGCAGATACATGCCTCATAGCAGGGTAAGGCATGCCAATCTCCTCGGCTCGATCTATCACCCACTGCGTATAGGCCTCATGAGCAATACCGGATCTCACACCCAAGTGTTTCACATCCTTCCTTCGAACCTTAGACCAAGCATCTATGAAAGCTTTCCTCTGTCCGGCAGGGACATTGGAATAGTGAAAGAACTCCTGAGAGGTAGCAAGGCTGATGGGCTTTGCTCTCATAGGAAAACCAAACTGTCTCATGGCTAACTCGGGGTTGTAGTTGATTCCTCCCCGGGTACCGAGAAGAGGTACATTGAGGAAATCCCCACAACCAGTGATAATCTCCTTGACTCGAGCTGCTGGAGTGACCCAAACCACCTCATCGGGAGTAAGAGCCATAATCCGCTGCGAATAAGACCAATTCTCCGTGTTGGCATGGAAGAAACTCGGGAGGTGAGAAATAAACCACCTATAAAGAAGAGGTATGCAGCAAAGAATAAATCCACGGCCCTTGAGAGTCCGATCATGGATGGCATGGTATGTGTCAGCTAACAAAGTAGGAACCGGATTCCTGGAATGGAAGATCTCAATAGCATTCATGTCCACGAAGTTGTCGAGATTTGGAAAAAGAACAAGCCCGTAGATGAGTAGTGCAAGAATAGCCTCAAGAGTGTCCTGACAAGTAGATTCAAGATTAGCCTGCTCAAGTAAGTACTTTGAAGTGAAGCCCTGGATGTGAGATTTGGTAATGAGATTCTTAGACATATCGGAAGTCTTGAGATAAAGATCCTTTGCAATAACCAGAGGAGTAAGGGAAGATCCCGGGCCCGTGAAAGGTACCCTCTCGGCTATAGGTAAACCCAATAAGCAAGAATAAGCCTCGAGTGTAGGAACCAACTGAAAATCCGGGAAAGTGAAGCAGCGAAAAATCGGGTCATAGAATTGCACCAGAGTGTGCACCAGCCTCTCTTCTACATTAGTCCGGAGAATACCAAGCAAACCGCCGTATCGGAGACGAAACCCAGTCGGATTCTTAACCTTGAGTGCCAACTCCCTTAGGCTAGCCAAATCAACTTCTTTGAACTTGTAAGACTTAGTCCTCTTCATGCCTGGTTATATTTGCAAAGAATTTTAGTTTGTCTATACCCTTTGATAAATGCATGTAGAAAATTTATGCATGAATGCATGTATGCATGGTTTTAACAAGGAAAGCACGGTGGGCTAAAGTAACAAGTGGACACGGTGTCCGGTGAAACTAAGGCTTTGATAGTAGTAACCAAGGTTCTATAAAGTTCCCAAACCACAACCTCTCTTGCTTATATCATGGTAGTACAAAGCAACGCTTGTCCATGATTATCCGTAAGAAGGTCTAGTTTGGGTGTAGTATCGCGTGACGACTAAATTTCGAGACAACGCTCGGTTTAGCCACCGCACTACGTCCTAAGAAAGGCCAAGGATGGGTTTGGTAACTACGGTCCATAGCCTTCATCGGTCAATTGGAAGTAAAGTGCCTAAGCATGACAACACACGCCGACAACATCACCTCCAAAATGCCTCAGCTATGTGAGATTGATCGCGTAATCCAATGCACGAGGCAACCCCCGGAATGGATTGTCGATTATATCTCTTCCTAATCTTAGGTTCACTCAGCCCGGGTATAGGGCTTTTGATACCCCACACGTACACAAGAAAATTTTACATGTAACAATAAAGCAAAGTATAAAACATAAAGCATGTAAAACTAGGTGTAGCCCTAAAACTAGGTCCCCAGTGAAGTCGCCATTTCTGTTATCGCGATTTTCGGGTGTCAAATCATTGATTAGATTTGAACCTTTCAATCATTGATATCTCTATTTTTTTTGGGGAAGGTAAAATCGAGAAAAAACCTTAGAAATTCTAAGTTCGGGGCTGATTTCACTACGGGAATGTGTTAGGCACCCGCAATGACTATAGTATCCTATAGGAACCGTTTTACTATGCTTTACGTATACGCTTTGCTTTTATTGCTATTTGTAAAAAAGGAGGGGTTGATTTTAAGAATGAGAGAAAGAAGATTTTGGGTTGTTTTTATTGGACTTGGAGAGATTTTGAGTCTCTTGCCTACATACCCTTTAAGGGATCAAAATTCCATGTAGTTCTCTTCCAAAATATTTTTGTGGGTTTAACTTGTTTTTTAAGTTTGAAAAAGATTTTGAAGAAGGGAAAGAGGCCGTATAGGCATTAGAATTGAAAAAGAAAAGGAAAAAAGCATTCGGTTGGTTCAATTGTTAATGAAAACGGTTAAAGTTTGGAAATTAATTGCATTTTGATTTGATTAAGAAAATAAAGGGAAAATCCTTTGGAGTTTTGACTCCAAGGTTTATTTGGAAAATATTTGGAGTGATGGAAGTTGTTTGTTTTTTTAAAAAAGATTAATTTTCTCTAAGTATCGCGCATCCTAAACATACACCTAAACGGTAGACATACAACGTGTGTGCGTGTGTCGGTGCGTGTGTCGGTGTACATCATTATAGTCCATAGTCCTTTACATCAGGTCCTATTTTACATTCTATTGTCTTGCATGAAGTTAAAGAAAGTAAACTAAAAACCGACCTAAAAATATTACATGAATTAGTAGGAAATTGCATAAGATGGCTTTAAAAGAAAGAAAAAGATGAAAATGATGCAATGCTTGCAATATGAATAAGGTATGAAGTGAAATGGTTAGTGATGAATAGAGAAGTGATAGTATGAGTAGCAATGCATGGTAGATGAAATGATCATAACAAAGAGTATTAAGCAAATTGCAAGAGGAACAAGTGCCAAAAATAGTGCAAATGACATAAAACAAAAGCCTAAAATTTAGACCAAATCCCATGACCTATAATCCCCCCCCAAAACAGCACTTTCAAGGGAAATATTTCAAGAATTATGAGGAAATTACAAGCCATGCATTCATATTTAGCACCCACACATTTTATGCATATTTCACACCTTATTTCCAAACAAAAGTTCACATTACTTGCAAAACAAGAAACTAACTATTGAATTTGTAAAACAAGAAATTATTTCTAAATTTGCAAGAAATCGGAAACTTAACGGTTAAGCTTGTAAGACAAGTAACTACCACTAAATTTGCAAAGATTTGGGAAATTAACAACTTCATTTGCAAAAAACACAAGGAATTAACACTAAGTTTGCAAAAAAGAATTTGGAAATGATCAATTAAGCAATGAACTCAGAACCAAACGCATCACAAAATCATGTATCAAATATCAACATTAGGTGGCAAAAATGGGATCTAAAATTATGCAAGAAACTCTCACAAACACACCTAGTACTCAAAACCATAGAAGAAATTAGCACATATTTTTTATCAGCTTTACATGTGTGGAAATATCACCAAAACGGTCAAAATATATCAAGAACACGCTATAATTTTCCAGGAATTTTGCAAGAAATTTTGGCATGCATAGGGGTTCAAATATCACAATCAGAGGTGTGTATAACAAAGAAATGAAGAAAAACGAAAAAAAACCCAAAGGCCCAAAGCTACAAGCCCAAACCCACGCTCTAGGTGGATCCGGATCGTTCTTGACGCTTTAGGAGCGTTAGATTGATCCGGACGCTCCATGGACAAGATCTAACGGTTCACACGCAAGGGAGGTGGACCGGGTCAGAACCGACCCGTTCCACCAGCTATATAAAAGACCAAAGACCCGGATTCCCTCATTTTCTCACGCGTTTCTCTTTCTTCTCCTTCTTCTCTCGCCGTTTCTCTCCAAACCCTAACCCTAGCTTCACAAACTCTACCCAGAAATGATTCCAACATGCATCAATTCGTTCCTATCACTGATCTAAACATGAATCCATCACAAAAGAAAAGGTTAAACGGTTGAATCAAGGTGAATCCGTGAATTTGTCCTTGTAGGT
Source organism: Medicago lupulina (assembly GCA_958299785.1). Classification (NCBI taxonomy): domain Eukaryota; kingdom Viridiplantae; phylum Streptophyta; class Magnoliopsida; order Fabales; family Fabaceae; genus Medicago; species Medicago lupulina. The sequence goes on along the minus strand of OY283146.1, from coordinate 48,148,915 downwards.
TTCGAACCGTTCGATTTTTACGTTTTTTGGTTGTAATCTTTATGCAACTGTGAGAATCTTGCTTCGATTCACCTTCGTTTGTGAATCTCGCAACATTTCTTTGATTTTTTGACAAAAAAGAATTCGGTTAGGGTTAGGGTTTGGAAGCGAACGGTTCAAATTCTCTACGGATTCACATTGATTCTAAACCTGTGATGATTTTCAAAGAGGTAAGATGAGGTCTCAGTGTTACCTGTGTTTTGGTTTGGAGATTGAACCGTTTCTCTTGATCCTTGGCTTCGTGTCTCCACTGGTAAGCAGGTTTCGCTTCCTTCTTTCTTCTTCTGGATTCGGATCCTATGAGAATTCTTCTTCCCTTTCTCCTTCTTCTTCTTCTCCGATCCAAAGCTGTGGTCACGCTTGCAGCGCGCTACCTCCGGTGGCGTGCTCGCGTTGAATCGCAGCTTCAGCGGTTCAATGATGAAGATTCTCACGAATCTCTGAGAACTTGCTTGAAATTTATGCGAATTTTGTGGGGATTTTGCTTCGGCTTAGCTCTGTGAGTCGAATTCCATGGTGAATTCAAAGTTTCTTTGCGAAATCGTTCTGAATTTGTGCTGGATTTGAGCTAGGGTTCATGAGAGCTCTTGAGTTTTTGTGAATTTTGTGATTTTGATCCGTAACTGCCAAGAAAGAGAAAATGGATTCTGTTTGTGTGATGTGGCGTGTGATCTTCTGATGATTTCTGACACCTAAGGCCTTATATAGGCTGCCATGTAGGCTGAACTGGCTTGCGTGGCGTCCTGGGACCAATCTGCAATTTTATGAAAATGCGGGACTATTTTGCAAATTTGAAAAGTTTAAGGACTGAAATGCAAAAATAAAAAGGTATCTGGACTGGACTGTTTTTAAAAGAATTGTGACCTTTTGCAATAAAATGTAAAATTTGGACTGAATTGCAATTTTTGAAAGTATTTGGACTAAAATGCAAAAAATAATAAAATTGGCTAAAAAAAACTTAAACTGACTGCAACATAAAGTGAAACAGTTAAAATTGACAAAACGGACTAAAACGAACAAACTACCAAAAATGAGGTATTTTAAAATACCTCTCTGCCCAAAAATCAAATAATGTGAAAAGACTAAAATGCCCCTGGGGCCTAAAAACGACTCAAACTGACTCAGACTGACTCAGATGCAAAACTAAGATGATTTTTGTACCAAATTTGATTAATGATTCATGCAAACAAATTGAAAAACTCAGGGACAAATTGTAGGGACTAAAATGGGTTCCTTCGTAGGAAATGACCAAAATACCCTTTTGTATGATTTTATGCGAAAATTAAAAGACTGAAGCAGTAACGTATGCGGCTGAAGCACAGTAGAAAACACGGTGAATTTGAAAGTATTAGAAAATAGCAGAGGAATTTGAAGGAGTATTTTTAGGTCCAAAATGAGGGTATAACAAGAGGCAAGGAGATACTTCTTGTGAAAGTCGTTTGGGACGGAGCGACTGGTGAAAGCTTGACGTGGGAGCTAGAGAGTAAGATGCTGGAATCTTGCCCAGAGTTGTTTGCTTGAGGTAAATTTTCGAGGACGAAAATCTTATAAGTTGGGGAGAGTTGTAACGCCCACTTTGAATTATTTGAATTATTTAATTATTTGAATTTTTTGAAGAGTCTATATAAATATATATATATATATATATATATATATATATATATATATATATATTATGAGATGTGGAGGATTAAGATTTATGTGATTTTTAGTGATTTTATACGATGTGGTGACTTATTTTATTGTTTAATAAAATAAGATTTGAAAATAAAATAAATATTAAGATGTGGGGTTGTTTTGAGATTTTAGAGAGTTTTGTGGGAGAAAGAGTAAATAAGATAAGATATGAGGGGAGTATAAATAAGGAAATTAGGTCAAGAGTTGTCAGTACGTACGTTTTTGGAGAAAAAGGGAGAAAAGGCAAGAGGAGAGAAGAGACCAAGAGAGCTGCGATTTTCTGCATTCTTAAGGTAAGGGTGAGCCTAGCATACAATTCTATTAAGCATGTAATTCATGTGATTATATCTAACAAGTGTAGGGATAGTTTTTGAGGAATTGAGAATTAGGTTAAAAGTGAAGAATTGATGATTAATTAATGAGAAAATGTAGAATTGATGTAGAAACTGTTTACAGAACATAGAATAACCTTAATGCTAATGTTTCAGCCGAATTTGGGGTTAAACATGGTGAAAATTGGGATTTTTGGTGCAAAAGTTCGTAATCCCGTACCCTGTTCTGTCATCGTTCGCCAAGCGAGAATCGTAGCTCGCCACGACGAAAAAAAATCAGATAATAAGGAAGATTTTCCTTAAAAAAATTTAAATAAGGAAAATTTGTTTATCAACATATCTTTTTTTAAAACCTATGTAGATATACTTTTAGTTTTCTAATTTAAATGTGTTCAAAAATCAAATTCATATTTTTTTTAAAGCACACATTATTATTTTTTTCACATCAAGTGTGCTTGATTTATGGTCATGATTTATGCACATTTATTCAGACAATTATAGCCATATCTACGGTTATTTTTTTGAACCAAAAATTGAAATCAATCTTTATGCAATAAAATATCATCAAAGCCTTAATCAATCATCATTAATGCCTAAAAAAATCAATCTTTTTGTACAAATCAATTTGTCATTATTTAATATGAAACTTTTTATTTCAAGAAAAAAACTTCCTTTTTTAAAATTTGATTGTGTATAAAATATATAAAAAAAAAACTTTCTTTTTTATTTCAATATTTTCACTCAGAAGTAATGTCATGATATTCTTTTTTTTTTTTTAAAGAATGTTCTTATATGTTATCGGTCACAGTTATTGTGTCATCGTGAGCTCAGCTCAGTTGGTATGGAGTGACACAATTCAAATGTTTATAATAGAGAATGAATTTAAAATCAGTATCAAGTATAAAAAATTCTTTAATCGCAAATAAATTATACATTAATTTTTGAAAATTTGTATATTTGATATTAGAAGCAAATTCATACAAATACTAATGATATATTTAGTATATTTTTTTTTTTTTGAACAGGCAAAAATGAATTATATTAACACCAACACCGTTCTTGGTATAGAACAAGATGTGCCACACCAAAATGGCCAAATGTGTACAAACAAGTAAAAAACAAATACAAAGCAATCAGTCAATACCTAGGCATACAAGCGGGTTCGACCACCAATTATGAGTCCCATATGTAAAGGTTTCACTACTAGTCTTCAACCACCAAAATGAGTAGTGCTTTACCTTATCTAACAGTTGTTGTAATAAGCTATGAGTGTTCCTGAATAACCTGTCATTACGATCTTTCCACAAAAACTCAAACACATAAAAGCCAAATCAGATGAAAAAAAGACCGCCTCGATTTCGAAACACCTGCATAGTGAATGAATTGCTGAACGTGGTCGGAGATGACCTGATCCTCCACCCCCTCGATACCGAGCCAGTCTCGCACCAAAGGCCAAAGCGCTCCATAGGAGGGACAAGACAAAAACAAATGGTTCACATCTTCCACCTGCCCGCATCCAGCTAAACATAACCGAGCATCCATTGGTAGAATCCCTCGATTAGCCAAATTTTGCCTAGTCGGTAAACGATCCCGCAAAAGGCACCAAGAAAAGACAGAGACTTTCAACGATACCTGTTTGTGCCAGATTAACTCCAAATTTTTATGTAAAAGCGGACGATAATTTTAATGTAGTCGAATTAGGGGATTGTAGACGAAATGTAAGGGAGAATAGAGAGTTGTCAATTGAGTAATGAAAGATAATAGGAATGATGATAGAGATGATTAAGATGAGAATCGATTAGAAGAGAGAAATTAAGATGAATATGAAAGCAGATAAGAGGTAATAGTTATAATGTTTGACGATAATAATAATGACCGGTATCGAGAGAATAAAACCTTGAATCATAATGAAGTCTTGGTGAGGGAAGTTTATGAAGTCGAAAGTAATGACGAGGTGCGATAATAAACTTAGATTAGAACGGGGTTCAGATTACGAGAATGATTGACGTATAAATGACTATGAATGTGAGGACGAAGTAATAAGATGTAAAGTCGCGTTAATGAGAAGAATAAGTATGAAGGAGTTAATGGCGATGGTGAGGTAGAACCTAGTTGTAAAGAGAGGAGACGTTATGATAACGAACAAGTAAACAACTTAAGACTAAGAATGAGGAATATTGTATGATATCATAATAAAGTATATATAGATCCTAGAATAGATGCGAAAATAGAGTATGTCAGTGAGGTAGATAATAAAATAAAATAGAGGGATCGTGTTGTGGAAATGATTCGTGCGTAGGGGTTGGATTAATGAAGGGATAATGTGGTGAAATAAATGTCTTGAAAGGAACAAAATGGTGAGGAGTCTTAGGATTGTAATGAAGAGTGATGATGAGTAATGTTATGTAAACTTATAAATACGTGCGATGAAAGTTGACGAGGTCTTTATCATAAAGAATGTTGAGAGTGATGATGTCTATATTACGATATGAGAACTGATGATGTTTATATTATAATGTTGACAAGAATAGTGAAATTTATTTCTAATAAAAGATGGGAGTGAGAGAGTTAAAGATCATAGAAATAAGAACAGGTGTTGTTTGTTTATATGGGTGATGAACTTGGAGATATTTAAGGAGTATAAGGACGATAATGGTGACGTTTTTTTAGTTGATGAAGAAAATAAAGAGGTCTAAAATAATTATTGTGGTGATGTTGTTGATGTTTAATAATATTTAGTGATGTAAGCGGTGATGGTTATATATGGTGATGTTTAGAGAGTATGGTGATGAAAATGGTTATGTTTAATTATGGTGATGTTCTTGTTTATGTTGTGGTGTTTTGCATATTAGGGAGAGTCGTGCATTAATGAATGATGTGTTGATGCATATTTACTTGACGAGTCGGTTCCCATGCATGCATACTAGAATTGAGTCTAGGAAAAATGGTGATGAATTGGTGATGAAAAGTCCAGTAATATATCTCTCGCAATTTGGTGATGAAAAGTCCAGTAACATATCTCTGGCAACTCGGTGATGATAGGTGTGGTACCACATTCATATAGGTCTTAGGATGAGTCCATATGCATTTAAATGACTTACTTGTTCTTGATATTTTTAAACGTGAAGTGTAATTTGATGGTGTGATATACGACATGTTCAGAAAGAATAGTAGATGTTGAAATGATGGAATATTATTCTTATGATATTTAAATATTGTGAATGTTTCCTTATAATTTGTTATGGCTGGATTTCTCACCCCTTTCTTGTTGTTGTATTTATGGTGTCTGTACCTGTGGGGTACAGATACTTAGGACGAGGAGATCTAGTTACGGGACGCTTAGAAGGTTGCGACGGAACTTATCTTCCGTCAATTTTATTTTAGTGATGATTAGACATGTAGTCGAATATGAGCTCTGATATTTAACACCAGGGTTAGGGTTGACGATGAATTTATTTATCTTTGACTTTAAATCTTGAGAACCATAGTTATTTCTATTTCGATGTTGAATGACAAGAGAAATTTTTATTAATGAGATTAGAGAATTGTTTTCTACTGTTGAAATTATTATTTAAAAGAAAAATTTATGGTATTATGTGATATGATGTGAAGTTTTGTAACATCCTAATTATTAAATTTATTCTTATTATTTAGTAATTATCGTTAGGAAGTAGGGTGTTACACATGTGCCATCCGTCGGGAGAAGAACGCCTCTTTGGATGATATTTTGCTTTGTAGGAAGCCGATTGTGGAGAAGTCGCCACACCATTAACGACACCTTTGATGGAATATGCTTGCACCAAACATCATCAACCTGAGACCTGTCTGCAATTTCACTTGTGTTTGTAATATAATTGTATAGAGATTTCACCGAGTATCCTCGTGTCGGATCTAACAACCACTTCCAGGAATCATGAACAGTATCCTACAAAACAATGTTACTTAAAAGAACGACACACTCCCTCACACTCTCCTCCTTCCATGCAAACAGATGGCGCCTCCACACCCATGCCCTACCATCACCGCCCCAACTCAGACGCCTCATCTCCTCCATGTTACACTCCTTATCCACCGTCAAATCAAACAACCTAGGGAATTTAAACCGCAACGGAATATCCCCTATCCAGTTGTCATACCAAAATAAGGTATTCCGCCCGTCACCTACGACCCTACGAATGTTTTCATCAAACCACCTACCGACCCCCTCACCAACACCATCACGCACCCTATAAATCATTTTCCACCACGCTGAAGAAAATCTATCCCCTTTCCTAATTCTGCCCCCTACCTCCCCATACCGAGCTTTTAACACCCGATACCACAACCCCTCTTTATCCACCAACATTTTTTCTATGATCCTCACCACCCCCACCCCCCCCCCCCCCCCCCCCCCATTGTACTTTTTAAATATAGATTCAATAGAAGCGATTATACCTGCAGAGGCTTTGAAAAAGGAAAGAAAGTAAACCGGAAGAGAGGACAAAACAGATTTCAGGAGAACCAGACGACCACTAAAAGATAGGAACTTATTACTCCACGACGACAGGCAAGTCTCTATACGGTCGACAACAGGTTTCCAAAAGCTCAATTTTCTAAAATCCCCACCGATAGGTAAGCCCAGATAAACAAAAGGAATCGACCCTCTTCGACAATTCATCACAGATGCCGCCGCTGACAACCAAGAATCAGGAATATTGACACCAATCAACATACTTTTGTGAAAATTCACCTTCAAGCCCGACACCTCCTCTAACAAAAGCAACACCGCCCTCATAGAACGCACGTTCAACCATCTTTTTTCACCGATGATTAGAGTATCATCGGCAAACTGAAGGTGAGTCAGACTAACCTCACCAAGACGGCCAAGAGGAAAACCATTAAACAGATGCGCCCCCACTAGCTTTCATTAACACATTGAAACCTTCAGCCGCCAACAAAAATAAAAACGGAGAAAGAGGGCCCCCTTGACGAAACCCCCTTTCAATAGAAAACTCTTCCGCTGGACTACCATTAACAAGATTTGACGCCTTCGCTGTCCCAACACATTCTAAAATCCATTTGCGCCATAATATTGAAAAATTCATCTTTACCATTACCATATCTAAATATTAAAGATTTTATTAACAAATGCCCTACGAACAGAAGTTAAGAAGAAAATGATAAAATTGTTATCTTAAAATTTATGATGAAAATGACAATTTTCAGACTTTTAAAAAATAAATACACAACTACTTAAAATTTCTAATATTGATTCTCTATCTTTTCCCATAAGATACTTGATTTAAGTGACCTTGTTGAAGACAAGAAATAAAATTGATATCTTAAAATTTATGATGAAAATGACAATTTTCAAACTTTAAAAAATACACAACAACTTAAAATTTCTCTCGTTGATTTTTTTATCTTTGCCCATAAGATACTTGATTTTAGTGACTTCGTTGAAGACAAGAAATTTTGACGACTTCTGTTTCTTAATAAAGAAATGTGCAGTTAGAGATTGCTAAATGAATGGCTCGCAATTGCTTATTTAGGAAAATGCTTATTCTGTTGACGTAATGCATGACCGTTAGAGATCGCAACTTGCAAGCAATTGCTTTTGGGATTTTGGAATCGTTAATAGAGATATAACTCATAAATCATATTCAACTTAGAACCCAATTCAGCCAGAGAGAAATTCAATGATAGGAACCTCAACGACGTAGAATCCAAGTACTAATAAATGAACCTGACTAAACTTGCTTTTTTTTTTTTTTGAAAGAGACTAACTTGCTTTATTGTGAAAGAATAGTTCTGATTAATTTAAAGAATCAAATTTCATCATTAACTTATTACAAATTTTCAATTTGGTCCATTAACTTTAAAAACAATTAATTTGGTCTCGTAACTTATTTTAAAGGTTCAGTTTGGTTTCTTAACTTTAAAACCAATCGCTTTTGTCATTTAATTTATGTTAGGGTAATTTCATCCCTTTAATTTGTGTAAATTAATGCAACTTGATCCTTGGATATGAAAGGAAATTTTCATAAATTAAAGTATCAAATTGCATTAAGTGGCATAAGTTAAGGGACTAAATCGGTCGCTTGACCAAATTAATCTATTTTAAAGTTAAGGGATTAAATTGAACTTTTTAAAACCTGAAAACCCTAGATGATGATCAAATTTACTTATTTATTCGAACAAATTTACTTCTCTACTTCAAATGCAAGTACTTAGGGTGGACACAAACTTGAAAACTGGCCCAAGTTGTAAAAAATTGCATACAAAAAACCGAAGAAAATTGTTGTTGACACTTCATAGTTTGCTGGAAAACACCAGTAAATTACTAAAATGACCCCCTCGGTAGTTAACTGTTGCGGGAGTTAACCGGCTATAGTTAACTGCCGAAACCCAATTCCATTCATCGGCAATTATCAGCCGATCCAAATACAATGCATCGACACTTAACTGTCGTGGAGCATGAATTTGCTTTTTTCAATCAATGTTGTCGTTATCTCAAATTCTCAGCATACTTTTTCTCTCTTTCTTTTCATCCCATATAAATGTCGTTGTTATTCATCGTGGGCAAGTAGTAGCCTGCTCTTAACAATTTTCAGGCTAGGGCGCGCCCTCCCAAGTATTGGTCGGTGATGCCTTCATGCACTTCTTCCTGTGCGCATGCGGCTTCATCAGGGTCGAGGCATTTCAGGAGCGTGGTGGAGAATCCCCTCTTAAAAATTTGTTCTTCAATGATGGTGTGTTTGCACGCCCTCCGTTTTATCACCTTCGCTCCCACCGAGTCGTCTGGGAGCTTTCCTTCCTCAATGTAGGCTCTGATAGGTGTCATCCATGTCCCTGGGGAGGGCTCGACCGTGGCTACTGTTATTATGCTTGCCCCATACCTTGTTTTCTCCAGAGTTTCTTGTATGAAAGAGCGATTTATTCCATTTTCTCTGGTGCTTGCTAGCTTGGACAATACGTCCTCCCTTATGTTTTTCTCCCTTGGGATGTGTACTATTTCCATCGAGTCAAAGTTGTTGATCCTTTCTTTGACCGTAGCGAGGTATTTTCGTAAGAAGGCATCTTTTACTTGCGCCTTGCCCTTCACTTGGGACACCACCAGCTAAGAATTCGTCTTCACTTCGACTTCTCGGTCGCCCAGGTCTCGGGTCAGGTTGAGCCCTTCTATCACGGCTTCATACTCCACTTGGCTGTTGGTTGCCGAAAATTCAAACCGGAGGAATAATTCGATCGCCAATCCATTCGTGCTTTCGAGGATGACGCCCGCCCCTTCGCCTCTGGTGTTGAAGGACCCGTCAGTGAATACTGTCCATTTCAAACATGGTTCGGTTGTGGGTGGGGTGAACTCTGCTAGAAGGTTTGCGAACGTTTGTGCTTTCAGCGCCTTCCTTGCCTCGAAGGTTATATCGAACTCGGAAAGCTCTATCGACTATTTGGTCATCCTTCAAGCCAGATCCAAGCGAAATAATACGTGTTTGAGAGGCTGATCGGTCCGAACTACAATGGAATGGGCCAAAAAGTATCCTCTCAGTTTCCTAGCGTCCACTATGAGGGCGAGCGCTACCTTTTCAATCTTTTGGTAGTGGGTCTCCGGTATTGCCAGGGCTTTCGAGCAGAAGTAAACAGAGTTCTGATTGGTCCCTATCTCTCTTACTAGGATGGCGCTGACTGCTTTCGTCGAGATTGCCAAGTAGAGGTAGAGAGTTTCCCCCACCATCGGCCTTGACAGGACAAGGGGTTGCGACATAATGTTTTTCAATTTGTTGAACGTCTCTTCGCATTCTTGGGTCCATTCGAAATTCGCCTCATTCCGTAAGAGTCTAAAGAAAGGAAGGGGGTGCTGGGCAGATCTGGAGATGAATCTACTTACTAAGTGCCGTCAGCATCCCATTCAACTTCATGATTCATTCTTTCGAGGAGGAGGGTTACATTTCTAGAACTTTCCTGCCTTGAATCCAAAGGTGCATTTCTCCGGATTGAGGTGCATGTTATACTGGCGTACGCGGGCAAAACCGCCTCTAAATAATATGTGTTTGTCGTTGTGGCGCATGTTGTCTCTGGCCTTGTTCGACCGTTTGTTTTTGAGTGCTTCTTCCTCCAACTTCTTTTCTTCGTAGTTAATGTACGGTTGGGCGCGAGTTAGTAGGTCGTTCATGTCTTTGGCCGCCCGAAATCCCAACTCTTCCTTGAATTTGCAATCATCGCGGAGGTTTCTCTCAAATATAAAACATTTCAAGCCGTCATGGTCGCCTTGTACTTCTACACCCGCCCGAGTGAAATGTTCAACATACTCCCTAAGAGTTTCTTTCTTGTCATGGACGACAACGTTCAAGGTCGCCATGGTCTTCGGTCGCTTTCTTCTCATGGTGAAGTGAGAGGTGAATTCTCTACAATGCTCTCCTCATGAATCGATAGAGTTATCCTATAGGCCCTTGAACCAAGTGATGGCAGCACTTTTTAGCGTTAAGACGAATAATTTGCACTTAACCACACCCCTCGCCCGGTGGTAGTCGAGGATAGTGTCCAGGTGTTCCACGTGATCGTCTGGATCTGTAGTGCCGTCTTAGGTCTACAGCTTTGGCGGTTTTGCAAAAGCGCGGGGGACAGTACATTCTGCTATCTTCCTGGTGAAAGGTCCTTTGTGGAGGCTCATGTGACGGCGTTCTAGAGAGAATTTCCCTTCCTTTTATCGGCTTTGGTGTGGGGGAGAATATTTTCTCTCACGGTGCTTCAAAGGCTTGTATCATTCAGGACGATGCGAAGGTGGAATGATGCTTCCTTCGTTCGGATCACCGGGAGGTTTCCGGCCTCCTCTTTAGCTTCATCTACCTCCAACGGCATTGTACAGTGTTTGATTTGTCAAGCTTCTTCGATTTGCATGGCTACTACCGTCAGAATCTTTTCCTGATTCTTCTCCAAGCATTCGATTATGTCAATCTGCTGGTGGAGCTAATTCACCAGGTTCGCAAGGATCTCGTTCGTCTCTGACGGAAGTGGATCTTGAGGAGACGGTGGTGGAGGAGGAATTTCCACTTCACGTGGATGAGGCGGAGGAAACATCATTTTGTTTAACGCGGTTGTAGCGCGAGTGTTAGTTTTAGTACCGAGGATAACATCGTCTTCCTTAGGATTCACCGGTTCGATATTTGGAACTGTTCGACTTTAGAAGACTTGGATCGTCGAACGCAGTGCTTGAGAGGTGGAAGAGTGGCTCATGGCAGTCCTCCTACGAGTTCTAGTCATTACTTCGGAGAGAGGAGCAGTAATTGTTAACCATTGCGGTGGCGGAACGTGTAACTGAAAAGGATTACGTCAGAGATGTGCGTAATAGAAAATGGTTATGGTGGAGGATCGTTGGACCGTGGCGGTTAGCGAACGATCCCCTCCTTCTAGCACCAAATGATCTGTCCGGTGAGAACGGTTGAATGACAACAACGGCAGAGAATTCTCTGGTGTGACGGTAACAACTTCTGGCACAACGAAAATGAGTCTTCGCGGTGGGACGAAAGGTGCCTACAGGGACGTTAGCACTCTGACGCTCAAGTCAGTAATGAAAATGAGAAAGAGTGTGTAAGAAGTGTTGTAGAAAGTGATGTGTCCCTTAAGGGTGAAGCAAGTTCACCCTTATATAAGCGCGCACGTTGGTCATAACCACCTCTGGGTTATGCGGCGTGTGATTAGGGGTGGAGCAGGACACGTGTAGGGTGATCCTCGTGCGAGGGCGTGCTCCTGTGCGGCACGGTGCATGGAGCGAGGACACGTGTCAGCGTGCGGTTAGTCTTATGACCAGTCCAGTACAATTGTAAACTAATAAGCGAGATTATTTGCCGATATTTGGTTCAGAGGAGCATTTTGAATATATCATGAATGGTTTACACCCTCAAACAAATAGTGGTGGAATTGCATACATAAATAAGTGGTTGACATTACCGGATATGGGTCACATTGTAACGCTGATATTTTTGGCCAATATGTAACTAACATTATATAAATTCTATAAATCTATGAAATTAAATATGTTTTTGGTGGCCGGTTATGTAACGCTAATTAATGCTCGCATTTTTTGGTATCTAATTATTCAACTATTTATTTTATCTTTCATTTGGTTTTAATCTCATACTTGTTATTGCATAAACTTTTTAGAAGTGAAACATGTATGAAGTTAAAGCTCATGTCTGATATTCCTCCGTGAAGAAGACGAGTAAGGTCTTTTTAACCCTCACCGACGAGTTGGATGTGTTGAAGGCACAACTTAACATATACTTTGTCCATCTTGGTGAAAATCAAAGAACATCTCGTGTATTTGTACATGTGTCATGCGTGAACCTAGGGGTGGATGAATATGAAGACAGTTGAAAGAACGTGTATTTTCCACAAGTTATCAATAATGATGGCGACGTAGATTACATGTTTAGGTTAATGGTTGAAAATAACATTTCACATCTTTGTGTTTGCTCCATTGAAGTGTAATATATATTAATATGCAATAGTGTAATATGTATGAAATTATGTTCATAATGTTGCATTATAATGAATTTGTCGATTGTGTATTTAATGATGAATTTTTGTAATTTGGATCAATTATGTTATGATGATTATTATGTTGTTGAAATGGTCTAATTTGGATCAATTATGCGAGTGTATTGATTACGAGTCATTAATTGCACCGTTGCATGCAATAAATGTTATGTAGCTAAATCAGTAGCCTACGTGACTTAACTCATGTTATACCATTATAGAATGTGAGTTAACTCACATTGGGGCAACATGACTTAACTCACGTTGGTATAAGGAGAATGTGACTTAAGTTACGTTGGAGGTATTTTAGTCAGTTTTTATGTGAGTGATCAATTTTGTATGGGAAAAGAGCAATTTTCCTATGATTACATGTACGTATACATAAACTGAAGCAGGCTTGTGGATTAAGCTTGCATTAACCCATTGCATCTAAATTACATAGGCCCAAGCCCATATATGTAACTCTAGATCCACATCTCGTCTCTTGTCACTCGCTCTATATAATCATCGACGCCTCCTCATTTATTCTTCATCTATTATTATACTCCATCTGTTCTAAATTATAAGCAAAAAAATGATATTTTTTTTGTCTCAAAATATAAGAAAAAAAACCAACTTTTATGTTATTATTATGTTTTTTCAAAAAAAAAACTTCTTTTTTAAAGTAAAATTAAATGCAAATTGCATTCAATTTGTTCTCCTTTTTATTTTCTCCATAATCATTATCCAATGAGAATTGGTTTTGTTTCTTTCCATGAAACTTATTCCAAGGAGAATACAAAAAATTATAACTCAAATAACCATGTTTTACCTTTCTTAATAAATGTGAATTTGTGTTTTTTTGCTTATAAATCGGGACGGAGGAGTATTTCTTTAGAGTATTCGTTCTTTATTTATCCTTGTTTTCTCCATTTTATTTGTTTTTATTTCTAACATCAACATAGTTTTTATCTTCTGTTTCCCTGGATTCTCCGTTTACTAATCAGTTTATGAAATCGTTGCGCCTCTTTGAGTTGATCAATGAGTTCTTATGTGATTCCTCCGAAAATTAAAATGGTGGTGATTCAATCCAATTTTAATTTTATTTTATCACATTAACTCTTGTCTGATATAACTCTCGATCTGATAACATGATCAACTTGCATATGTGCTGATTGTTATGTCAAATTGGTTTGAAAAATCGATCAGGTCTAGATTTTATAAACTGGATAAAGGTGAATTAGAAGATTGCAATGAAGATGTAATTATAAAAGCTACGAATCACCAAAGGTATGTCAATACAGAATCCACAAACTGATTTACATTCATTTTTTGATCATATATACGAATATAAATATCTTAATTTATCATTAGTATATATCATTTATGTTAGAACAATATATTTTTGTTCTAATTGATATACAAATATATATATTTCTTAGATCTAAACTATTTTTTTTTATTTTATTTTAAGAGATTCAATTTTATTAGCCATAGTTTTATTAAATGAATGAAGTATCAAAGGTATAAACTTACAACCCAAACTTTTATTAAACAGTATTCAACACAAAGTTAAGTCAGAAATACCAAATTGAGTTTTTCCGTTGACCAAGGTAGCAACCAACAAAAAAAAATGAATGGCAAAAATTGACACTGAACAAATACAAGAAATGAAAATGTATGTATCACTATTTCATTTCACATCATTTTTTGTGTTGCTTATTTAATTTTCTTAGTCAATATTAATTATTTTCAATGTGTTTAGATTCTTCAAGATTTGTCTTCGCAATGATGACATCAATTATTTCCTTTTTCATGTCATCATTGTGAAGAACATTTTGAAGAACTTCAAGATATTAAAAATAATTAATATTGAATAAGGAAATTAACTAAGCAACACAAAATAACATGTTTAGTTAACTAAACAAAGATGTGAATTGAAATAGTGATCCCCTCACTTCCATTTCTTGTATCTGTTCTTGTGAGTGTATTTTTTGCCATTCATTTTTTGGTGTTGGTTGGGATGTTGATCTACATCAAAATTCAATTTGGTATTTTTGACTCTACTTTGTATTGAATACGGGTTGTTCTATATGTGTGTGTGTTGGCCCTTAGGATTTGATGCAATGAAGAATAAATTAATTATTGAAAATGTTGGTCTTGATTTAAACTTAATATTGATGATTATATGTTGTCTTAAGAGTATAAATTTCAATCTTAGTATTTTGTTGATTGTATTTGTGGTTGTCAAGTATTTTTGTTGATTGTATGTTGTTTTAAGCATGGGCGGTTTTAAGGTGCGGCAACCCCGGGCAGTGGCTCAAGCTTCGGCCAAAATTTTTTGCAATTTTTTATGTAAATCCTTCTGAATTTCTTATATAAACCTCCATAAATTGGGCAATTTCTTTAATTTTTTTTATTATTTGCTTGCAATTTCTTATGTAAACCCCTATAAATGTGTTACAAATTATTTTTTTGCCCAGGCTTTATAACAATCTTGACTTCGCCACTGGTTTTAAGCATGGATACATTTTGAGAACGTAATCCTAATGAATCTTGGTAATATGATTTTAAAGATGTTTTAACAAGTTTTAATACCAGCGGATACAAAAGTATTATGTCTCTTTTCATTGACTATATATAATTATTACAACTATTAGTTTATTTGAATTCTAATTTCTTATTTTTCCATTGACATCTTTATATAATATAAAAGCTTACTTCTATGGGCAAAAGTACATGTGGCATCTTCACATTCTTCATCACATTTAATGCTTTCTTATCATCCAATCAAATTGAATTATGACTCATTTATTTTTTTATTAGCCAATCAAGATGGACAATGACTCATTTAGTTTTCATCAACCAATCAAAATTGATCATGTCATGATTTTTTTCCTATATATAGACAATTTGTTTTTCATTATTTTCATGTGGGTCTTCCTCCCATAAAATTTTTCGCAAAAACAAATATCTTATGTGTTTTGAAATCATAGAAGTTTAATCACTTGATCATAGATTATGGGGTTGATTTTCTTTTTTATTTGTATCTAATTGTTAATTGATAATGTTACTTTCCCAGGATCTCATTGGAGAGCATGTGTCTACATTCTATGACTTTAAGATGTTCAACATCAACAATATAATTTTTAGTCAAGACAATGTCTTGCATTTGATATCGAATCAAAATGTTAGAGACATCAACCAATATCATTTTTAGTCAAGACAATGTTTTGTATTTGATATAGAATCAAGATGTTAGAGTTTAGATACCTTAGGTTGATTGAATATTATTTAATGAATTTATATGTCGATAAACTAATGTCATACCCTCATTTTGGACCTAAAAATACTCTTTCAAATTTCCCTGCTATTTTCTAATACTTTCAAATTCACCGTGTTTTCTACTGTGTTTCAGTTGCATACATTACTGTTTCAGTCTTTTAAATTTTTGCATAAAATCGTACAAAAGGGTATTTTGGTCATTTCCTACAAAGGAACCCATTTTCAGTCCCTACAATTTGTCCCTGAGTCTTTTCTGTTTGTTTGCATAAACCCTTAATCAAGTTTTGTCAAAAATCATCTTAGTTTTGCATCTGAGTCAGTCGGAGTCGTTTTGCCCTAGGGGCATTTTGGTCTTTTCACATCAAATAAATTTTGGGCAGAGAGGTATTTTAAAATACCTCATTTTTGGTAATTTGTTCGTTTTAGTCCATTTTGTCAGTTTTAACTGTTTCACTTTACGTTGTTTTCAAGTTACCCTTTTTACCAGTTTTACTTTTTTAACTTTTGCCATTTAGTCCAAATTTTTATGATAATTGCAATTCAGTCCAAATTTTATACTTTATTACAAATACGCCCCAATTTCTTTTTAATTCTCAAAAACAGTTCAATTTCCTTTTTAAATTCCAAAAACAGTCCAATTTTTCTTCTTTTTTTTATTTTGCAGTTTAGTCCCAAATTCTTTAAAATTTGCATTTTAGTCCTTTTTTCAGATTCAAGTCCAAGGCCACGCAAGCAAGGTCAATTCCACGTGTCACGTTCCTACTGGGTCAGATGCACATATGGCAGGCTATAAATGGCACACAGTGTAACAGAATCACATTCGCGCGCCACATCACAAACAGATTCCATTTTCTCTCTCTTGGCAGTTAGGATCAAAACCATAACAAACTCAGAAAAGCTCAAGAACAAACACAAAAAACCCTAAGTTCCAGAACCAAAATTCAAGCAAATTCCATGGAGTTTTGTGGATTCTCAGAGATTCAAAGCTGAATCATCATCATTGAATCCCTTTTTCTGCAATTCAAGCATCGGATTCGTTGCTGGAAGCAACAAATCCCGAATACGATCACAGAATTGGAATTGAGAAGAAGAGGGAAAGAATTCCAAGGATTCTGAACTGGTTCAGAGAAGAAAAGAAGAAGGAAAACGAAGAATTCACGGATTCCGAACCATTCAAGAAGGAGAAGAAGCAATTACCGGTTTATTTCCGGATTTCAAAGAGAATCAACACAAAACAGAATCAATTCAAGGATTTCCGAAGAATCAAATCAAAATTCCGGATAAAGCCAGGTAAAATCGCAGAACTTACCCCTTTGTTTCGTTCAAAGCCCACAACGAGCTCTGAAACAACGTAGAACAGTGCGAATCCGTGAAGTTTTGGTTCAGAACCGTAAACCCTAACTTTTTCCGGAAAATTTTTCAAGATTCCAAGGTTTACAACGTTGATTCATCGTTGTAAACCAACGAATCAATAGATAAAAACACATAGAAAGAAGATTCGAACCAAGAAAACGAACCAAAACCGTACAGATTCCGCGAGAGAAAATTCCAGATCTACGTTGTTTCAGTCAATGCATGTAGATTCCAGTAACAGATTCATGTTTAGGATGATAAGACGAAACTTTTAAGCCATAGATCATGTGTTTCTGGGTAGGATTGAACAAGGTTAGGGTTAGGGTTTCAGACATGGAAACGGCGGAGAAGAGAGAAAGCAAGAGAAAGAAAGAAAAAATGAGGAAAACCGGTTCAGGAGCCTTTTATGTAAGGTAGTAAACCGGGTCGGTTCAAACCCGACCCACTCACCCATGCGCGTGGCCGTTGGATGTTGATCCTGTTGGATCCGGATCAATCCAACGCCCCAGAGGCGTCCTGGAGATCTGGATCCATCTATGCTTGGGTTTGGGCCTTTTACCCGCAGGCCTTTGGTTCTTTTTTCAGTTTCTTGAGTTTTTCCTGTTGTGTGCACCTCTGTGTTTGCTATTTGGACCTCTTGCGTGTCTTGACTCCTTTACGAAATTCCAAAAAAATTGTTATGCGTTCTTGGTATATTTGTGACCGTTTTGTGATATTTTACATGTGAAAATTGATAGAAACTTGGCAAGTGCTAATTTCTCATTTGATTGGGGTATTTTGTGTTTTCTTTATGAATTTTCTCGCATGTTTGCCTATCCAAATTTTTGTCCTACGATTTTGGTGAATTAGCACTTGATTCCATGATGATTTACCCCTGTTCTCATAATAGCTCATTGGATTGTGTTAAGTTTGATGCTTTTGTAACATTCTCAATGTTATTAAACTTAGATTTTTTTGATATTTTGCAACTTTGTTAATTTGATTCTTGATACTAATTTGTAGAATATTTTGCAATTTTGTTACATTTGATTCTTGATTACCATTTTGTGATGTTCCCATTTTCTTGTTAAATTTGATTCTTGATTACCATTTTGTGATATTTCCATTTTCTTGTTAAATTTGGTTCTTGATTACTATTTTGTGATATTTCCACTTTCTTGTTAAATTTGATTCTTGATTACCATTTTGTGATGTTTTGCAATTATGTTTAGTTGGATCTTTGATGCCAATTTTGTGATATTTTGCAATGTTGTTTAGTGCGATTTCGTGCCGATCTTTGTGATAGTTACCATTTGGTTTAGGATTAGTATTGCATTATTATTTTATCTTGTTTCACTAACCACTTTACTCTATGTTCCATGCGTACTAAGCATCTCATCTCATTCCCATTCCTTCCTTAACTCCTCCATGCAATTTCTATTAATTCATGTAATATTTTAGGTTTAGTTTACCTTTCTTTAATTTCATGCAAGACTATAGAATGTAAAATAGGACCCGATGTAAAGGACTATGGACTATAATGATGTACACCGACACATGCACCGACACACGCACACACGTTGTATGTCTATCGTTAGGCGTATGTTTAGGACGCGCGATACTTAGAGAAAATTAATCTTTTTAGAAAACAAACAACGTCCATCACTTCAAATATTTTCCAAATAAACCTTGGAGTCAAAACTCCAAAGGATTTTCCCTTTATTTTCTTAATCAAAAATCCAAACGAACACTAATTCTCAACTTTAACCGTTTTTGTAAATAAATTGGACTAACCTCACCTGTTTTCAATTCTAATGCCTACACGGCCTCTTTCCTTTCTTCAAAATCTTTTTCAAACTTAAAAACAAATAAAACTCACAAAAATATTTTGGAAGAGAACTACATGGAATTTTGATCCCTTAAAAGGGTATGTAGGCAAGAGACTCAAAATCTCTCCAAGTCCAATAAAATAAAACCCAATCTTCTTCCTCTCATTCTTAAAACCAATCTTTTTACAAATAGCAATAAAAGCAAAGCGTATACATAAAGCATAGTAAAACGGTTCCTATAGGATACTATAGTCATTGCGGGTGCCTAACACCTTCCCGTGATGAAACCAGCCCCAAACTTAGAATTTCTAAGGTTTTTCTCGATTTTACCTTCCCCGAAAAAATAGAGACATTAATGATTGAAAGGTTCAAATCCAATTAATGATTTGACACCCGAAAATCGCGATGACAGAAATGGCGACTTCACTGGGGAATTTTAGGGCTACACCTAGTTTTTCATGCTTTACATTTATGTTTTGCTTTTTTGTTACATGTAAAAATTTCCTTATGTACGTGTGGGGTGAGAATATCAAAAGCCCTATACCCTGGCTGAGTGAACCTAAGATTAGGAAGAGATATAATCGACAATCCATTCCGGGGGTTGCCTCGTGCATTGGATTACGCGATCAATCTCACATAGCTGAGGCATTTTGGAGGTGATGTTGTCGGCGTGTGTTGTCATGCTTAGACACTTTACTTCCAATTGACCGATGAAGGCTATGGACCGTAGTTACCAAACCCATCTTTGGCCTTTCTTAGGACGTAGTGCGGTGGCTAAACCGAGCGTTGTCTCGAAATTTAGTTGTCACGCGATACTACACCCAAACTAGACCTTCTTACGGATAATCATGGACAAGCGTTGCTTTGTACTACCATGATATGCGCAAGAGAGGTTGCGGTTTGGGAACTTTATAGAACCTTGGTTACTACTATCAAAGCCTTAGTTTCACCGGACACCGTGTCCACTTGTTACCTTAGCCCACCGTGCTCTCCTTGTTAAAACCATGCATACACGCATTCATGCATAAACCTTTTTACATGCATTTATCAAAGGGTATAGACAAACTAAAATTCTTTGCAAATATAACCAGGCATGGAGAGGATTAAGTCTTACAAATTCAAGGAAGTCTATCCCACTTCCATTCGCTTAGCATTTCAAAACGATTTGTCTTGACAGATTTCTAGTTCCATCATCTTGCTAAATGTTTGCAAAAGTTTCTAGTTTGTCTAAAACCCTTCGATAACCAAAAAGAGTCATTTTTGCATCTGCATTTATACATATCATGCATCGTATGCATCATTCATCAGTCGCGAAAAACTTCCAAGTGCTCATTGTCTCCTGGTTCTTCTGCCGCAGTTTGAAAAATGGCTCGTGCTCAGTGGGTCTAGGCCCGTGTTTGTTGCACCAGGAGGCATTGCAAAGAACTGGAACGTTATCAATCTCCCTGTGTTTGTGCATGATTCTAAGTAATATGTCTTGCTGCTTAGGCTTTGTTTTCAAAATAACAATCTTTCCGCCCTGCCCGAGGCGGAAATGACACTTTTGTAAAGGGCATGTTTGTTCCGACATCACCATTATCAATAAAAAACGTCGTTTCTTTCACGACTCTTTTTCTTTCTTTAATGCTTTTCCCTTGGAAATAATGGTAATGCCAGAAAAAACCAAAACATCTGCATTTTCTTATTAATTTCAAAGATCTGCATGAAAACTATTTTCTAAAAATCATCCAATCATGTCACGCAGATCGAACCAAAGTGAACCCGTTGAACACAGTGACCCTATGTTTCTCCAAACTGTTGAATCCCCGGTATTCGAGACCGAAGATGAGGATAGTGGTGACATACCAGATGAGATTGCCCGGTTGCTTGAGCAAGAAGAGAAGACCATTCGGCCTCATCAAGAGGAGATCGAGTTAATCAACTTGGGTACTGAGGATAACAAAAGAGAAATCAAAGTCGGTGCTGCATTGGAGGAAGGGGTCAAGAAAAGGATCTTCCAACTACTCCGCGAATACTCGGACATTTTTGCATGGTCGTATGAAGACATGCCAGGTTTGGATCCTCAGATTGTGGAGCATCGGATACCGACTAAACCAGACTGTCCCCCTGTCAGGCAAAAGTTGAGACGGACTCGGCCGGACATGGCTCTGAAGATCAAAGATGAAGTGCAGAAACAGATCGATGCGGGTTTTCTCATGACAGTTGAATATCCCGAGTGGGTTGCTAACATTGTGCCAGTGCCAAAAAAGGACGGTAAGGTCCGGATGTGTGTTGACTACAGAGATTTGAATAGAGCAAGCTTGAAAGACAATTTCCCACTGCCTCACATCGATGTGCTTGTTGATAACACTGCCCAGTGCAAGGTGTTCTCCTTCATGGACGGTTTTTCTGGCTATAACCAAATCAAAATGTCACCCAAAGACAGGGCGAAGACGTCGTTCATCACTCCATGGGGAACTTTCTGCTGCAAAGCAATGCCGTTCGGTCTAATAAATGCTGGTGCTACCTACCAAAGGGGGATGACTACTTTGTTCCATGACATGATTCACAAAGAGGTTGAAGTGTATGTAGATGACATGATTGTCAAGTCAAGCGATGAAGAGCAACACGTCGAATACTTGGCTAAAATGTTTGAAAGGTTGAGGAAGTACAAGCTTCGGCTGAACCCAAACAAATGTACATTCGGTGTTAGGTCTGGGAAATTGCTAGGCTTCATTGTCAGCCAGAAGGGCATTGAAGTAGATCCTGATAAAGTCCGAGCCATCCGCGAGATGCCGGCCCCGCAAACCGAGAAGCAGGTCAGAGGGTTCCTCGGGCGTTTGAACTACATTTCCAGATTTATATCCCACATGACTGCGACCTGTGGGCCGATTTTCAAGTTACTCAGGAAGAATCAACCTGTGGTATGGAATGATGAATGCCAAGAAGCTTTCGACAACATCAAGAGTTATTTGCTAGAACCTCCAATCCTCGTTCCGCCGGTGGAAAGAAGGCCATTGATCATGTATCTGTCAGTATTGGATGAATCCATGGGATGTGTGCTTGGTCAGCAGGATGAAACTGGAAAGAAAGAGCATGCGATCTACTATTTGAGCAAGAAATTCACCGATTGTGAGACTCGGTACACAATGCTCGAGAAAACCTGTTGTGCACTAGCCTGGGCTGCCAAACGCCTGCGTCATTACTTGATAAATCACACAACTTGGTTGATATCCCGGATGGATCCAATCAAGTATATCTTTGAGAAACCGGCTGTCACTGGAAAAATCGCACGTTGGCAAATGTTACTGTCAGAGTATGATATTGTGTTTAAAGCCCAGAAAGCCATTAGAGGGAGTATCCTGGCTGACCATCTCGCTTGCCAGCCGCTTGATGATTATCAACCTTTGAAGTTCGATTTCCCCGACGAAGAGGTCATGTTCTTGAAATCAAGAGACTGTGAAGAACCACTGATCGGTGAAGGTCCAGACCCTGATAGCAAGTGGGGATTGGTCTTTGATGGTGCTGTTAATGCCTATGGCCGAGGAATTGGCGCAGTAATTGTGGCTCCGCAGGGGCATCACATCCCTTTCACAGCCCGGATTGTGTTTGAATGCACCAATAACGTGGCCGAATATGAAGCGTGCATCCTGGGAATCGAAGAAGCCATCGATATGAGAATCAAGCATCTGGACATCTATGGAGACTCTGCACTAGTCATCAACCAGATAAAGGGAGAATGGGAGACCCATCACGCCAATCTGATCCCTTACCGTGATTATGCAAGGCGTCTGTTGACGTATTTTACAAAGGTCGAGTTGCACCATATCCCCCGCGAGGAGAACCAAATGGCCGATGCTCTTGCTACCTTATCTTCCATGCTTCAAGTGAACCATTGGAATCATGTACCGATGATCAAAGTACAGCGCCTAAACCGGCCCGCTCATGTGTTTACTGTCAGTAATGCAATCGTACAAACGGGTTCAGGCGGAGTCGACAGCAAACCCTGGTATTATGATATCAAGCAATTTTTGCAAAGCCGTGAGTATCCGCCGGGTGCTTCCAATAGAGACAAGAAGACGCTGCGCAGGTTGGCTAGCAAGTTCCTGCTGGATGGCGATGTCTTGTACAAAAGGAATTTCGATATGGTGTTGTTAAGATGTGTTGATGAATGTGAAGCAGAACAGCTAATGCACGATGTGCACGATGGCACCTTCGGGACCCACGCATCGGGGCATGCTATGTCTAGAAAGCTGTTGAGAGCTGGTTACTACTGGATGACCATGGAGCGCGATTGCTATCAATATGCCAGAAAGTGCCACAAATGTCAAACATATGCTGATAAAATCCATGTGCCTCCGCACGCTCTCAATGTTATGTCTTCTCCATGGCCTTTCTCTATGTGGGGCATTGATATGATCGGAAGAATTGAACCAAAAGCTTCGAACGGTCATCGTTTTATTCTGGTAGCAATCGATTATTTCACCAAATGGGTCGAAGCTGCATCATATGCCAACGTGACTAAGCAAGTAGTAGTCAAGTTCATCAAGAACAATATCATTTGTCGGTATGGTGTTCCTAGCAAGATTATCACTGACAACGGTACCAACCTGAACAATGACATGGTGCAAGCCTTATGTGAGAAATTCAAGATCGAACACCACAATTCTTCTCCTTACAGACCTCAGATGAATGGTGCAGTCGAGGCCGCCAATAAGAACATCAAGAAGATTGTGCAGAAGATGGTAACAACATACAAAGACTGGCATGAGATGTTGCCCTATGCCTTACACGGCTACCGCACTACGGTCCGTAGTTCGACTGGGGCAACGCCTTTTTCTCTGGTGTACGGCATGGAAGCAGTCCTCCCATTGGAAGTGGAGATTCCGTCTCTCCGTGTGATTATGGAAGCAAAGTTGTCTGAGGCTGAGTGGTGCCAGAGTCGGTACGACCAGTTGAATTTGATTGAGGAAAGACGACTGGATGCTTTGGCTCATGGTCAGATGTATCAAACAAGGATGAAAAATGCTTTTGACAAGAAAGTCCGACCTAAGGTATTCAAAGAGGGTGAGCACGTGTTGAAAAGAAGAATGAGTCAGCAACCCGACCCAAGGGGCAAATGGACGCCTAACTATGAGGGACCTTATGTTGTTAAGAAGGCTTTCTCTGGCGGTGCTTTGATTCTCACACACATGGATGGTGTAGAACTTCCGAATCCTGTGAATGCTGATATAGTCAAGAAATACTTTGTCTAGATATGAAAAGAACAGCGTGGTAGGTCGAAAACCCGAAAGGGCGGCCTAGGCAAAAATGCGCTTCCTGATGGATCGAAAACCCGAAAGGGCGGTCCAGGCAAAATAAGGGACAAGAAACAAAATGTAAAAGCTCGCTGAGATTACATGTAACTCAGGCAAAAATGAGCGTCTCGATGAGCCGAAAACCCGAAAGGGCGGTTCATGCAAAAATGAGATTGAAATAAAAGACAATTGACTATATCTGGCAAGTTACCATTCCCCTTGGGATCTTTGCAACTGATGATTGGCTGTTCTCATCCGAGGTTCCGACACCTGTGGATTCAAGAGTTTTAGATACCATAGCAGTTATTGTGTTCAATGTACCACCAACCAATAAAATTACCATTTTCCAAGATTTGTAAATCTGTGGGGTCGCGCTTTTGGCCGACTACCACCCTTATACATCGATTTGAGCCTATGCTTTTGTTTGGCACTCTTTTTCCATTCTATTTTCAAAGCTTTGTACAAAAGATTTCTTCTATGTTAATAATGATACATGTCTGGAATAAACATTATGAAAATTGAAAATTTTTAAGTATTTTGAAAACAAGCCTGAACAGCTAGGTACATTCAAATGAACATGCATGAACAAATCTACATTGATATCAGTTCCAATTCAAGTTACTAGCAAGTCTTCCTCCCAGTGACGGTCTGTGGTCAATGGCAAGAATGAAAAAACAGAATGAAAAGCATGAAAAATGAATATGCTCGCTAAGTCGAAAACCCGAAAGGGCGGCTTAGGCAAAAATGAGCACCCCGATGGATTGACTACCTTCAAAGGCAATCCGGGCAAAACAGGGGCAACCAAAAAAACTATTCCCCGGTGGGTCGAAAACCCGAAAGGGCGATCCAGGCAAAAATGGGATGATGAAAGAAAAAATGAAAAAATGAAATGAAAAAACAAACATGCAAAAGCATTGACCACGAATGCGATGTCCAAAGCACTTACGTGACTGTTCCAACAAGCAGCAATACCATTCAGACTGTTTTCCTCTACGATTTTACAGCTTCCTACCTTCAAGTGTTGGTCTCGATGTATCTTCGAACGACTGCATCCCCAGAAGAGGAACTTTTGCAAATATGTGTCCAAGCGCGAGCCATTACGTGCCCCAATATTCCAATGTTTCGTCTGTCTCTGCGAAATCATGTCTACAAATTGCATAATCATGCATTTCAAAGCATTCATACATGCATAATCATGCATCTTATATGCTCATGCATTTGATAAAATTGTTATGCTATTCATACGCATCTGCATTCTCAATTCCTATGTTAATCTCAATCAAAATCAATCTTGTCAACTTCAAATTTCTTCTGCTAGCAATAAATGTCTACTGTCATGTCAATTTCAAAGTTCAACAGTCTTGTCAACATTCCTGTCAAATTCAAGCTCCTGCAGTTATGTCAATCAAATTTAAGTCTTTTTCAAATACAATTCGTTTATGTTATCGGTCAAGCAGCAAGTTCGCATCCAAGAACAGCTTGTACCTGTCAATTTGTTTTGGTTATCGGTCAAGTAGCAAGTTCGTATCCAAGAACAGCTTGTACCTACCCTTTTGATATCCGCCGAGCAACTAGTTCAGATCCAAGAACAGCTCGTGCTTTATATTTTGTTTCCTGTCAGCCAAGTAACTAGTTCGCGTCCAAGAACGGCTTGTGCTTTCTACCTTGTTTTCTTCCAGCCAAGTAACTAGTTCGTGTCCAAGAACAGCTTGTGCTTTCTATATTTGCTTTCAGCCAAGTAACCAGCTCAAATACAAGAGCAGCTTGCGCCCTTTGTTGTCAATATTCCCGGTCAAGTGGCCAGTTCGCATTCAAGAACAACTTGTACCTGTCAAATTTGCTTTCGAGTCTCCCCAGTGAGTCTTGTTATCTGCTATTCTGTTAATGTCAATCAGTCCCGCAATGGATACGACATACTCTCCTTTTTGCTATTCTGTTAATGTCAATCAGTCCCGCAATGGATACGACATATTTTGTTAAATTCAATTCTCAGTTTGTCTTGCATTCATAACACAAATGTTGCATGGCATACATGACATTTGCAAATGTATTTTTACGCCCAAAATCAGTGCTAATGTCGATATTTAAGTATCTTCGTCGCGTCAAGCCAAAGACTCTGTCTCTTGACTCTCCAAACGAAGAAACTTAAATAGGGGCAGCTGTCATACCCTCATTTTGGACCTAAAAATACTCTTTCAAATTTCCCTGCTATTTTCTAATACTTTCAAATTCACCGTGTTTTCTACTGTGTTTCAGTTGCATACATTACTGTTTCAGTCTTTTAAATTTTTGCATAAAATCGTACAAAAGGGTATTTTGGTCATTTCCTACAAAGGAACCCATTTTCAGTCCCTACAATTTGTCCCTGAGTCTTTTCTGTTTGTTTGCATAAACCCTTAATCAAGTTTTGTCAAAAATCATCTTAGTTTTGCATCTGAGTCAGTCGGAGTCGTTTTGCCCTAGGGGCATTTTGGTCTTTTCACATCAAATAAATTTTGGGCAGAGAGGTATTTTAAAATACCTCATTTTTGGTAATTTGTTCGTTTTAGTCCATTTTGTCAGTTTTAACTGTTTCACTTTACGTTGTTTTCAAGTTACCCTTTTTACCAGTTTTACTTTTTTAACTTTTGCCATTTAGTCCAAATTTTTATGATAATTGCAATTCAGTCCAAATTTTATACTTTATTACAAATAC
The DNA here is from genome assembly GCA_958299785.1 of Medicago lupulina. Classification (NCBI taxonomy): domain Eukaryota; kingdom Viridiplantae; phylum Streptophyta; class Magnoliopsida; order Fabales; family Fabaceae; genus Medicago; species Medicago lupulina. The sequence goes on along the minus strand of OY283146.1, from coordinate 48,121,956 downwards.
GCCCCAATTTCTTTTTAATTCTCAAAAACAGTTCAATTTCCTTTTTAAATTCCAAAAACAGTCCAATTTTTCTTCTTTTTTTTATTTTGCAGTTTAGTCCCAAATTCTTTAAAATTTGCATTTTAGTCCTTTTTTCAGATTCAAGTCCAAGGCCACGCAAGCAAGGTCAATTCCACGTGTCACGTTCCTACTGGGTCAGATGCACATATGGCAGGCTATAAATGGCACACAGTGTAACAGAATCACATTCGCGCGCCACATCACAAACAGATTCCATTTTCTCTCTCTTGGCAGTTAGGATCAAAACCATAACAAACTCAGAAAAGCTCAAGAACAAACACAAAAAACCCTAAGTTCCAGAACCAAAATTCAAGCAAATTCCATGGAGTTTTGTGGATTCTCAGAGATTCAAAGCTGAATCATCATCATTGAATCCCTTTTTCTGCAATTCAAGCATCGGATTCGTTGCTGGAAGCAACAAATCCCGAATACGATCATAGAATTGGAATTGAGAAGAAGAGGGAAAGAATTCCAAGGATTCTGAACTGGTTCAGAGAAGAAAAGAAGAAGGAAAACGAAGAATTCACGGATTCCGAACCATTCAAGAAGGAGAAGAAGCAATTACCGGTTTATTTCCGGATTTCAAAGAGAATCAACACAAAACAGAATCAATTCAAGGATTTCTGAAGAATCAAATCAAAATTCCGGATAAAGCCAGGTAAAATCGCAGAACTTACCCCTTTGTTTCGTTCAAAGCCCACAACGAGCTCTGAAACAACGTAGAACAGTGCGAATCCGTGAAGTTTTGGTTCAGAACCGTAAACCCTAACTTTTTCCGGAAAAATTTTCAAGATTCCAAGGTTTACAACGTTGATTCATCGTTGTAAACCAACGAATCAATAGATAAAAACACATAGAAAGAAGATTCGAACCAAGAAAACGAACCAAAACCGTACGGATTCCGCGAGAGAAAATTCCAGATCTACGTTGTTTCAGTCAATGCATGTAGATTCCAGTAACAGATTCATGTTTAGGATGATAAGACGAAACTTTTAAGCCATAGATCATGTGTTTCTGGGTAGGATTGAACAAGGTTAGGGTTAGGGTTTCAGACATGGAAACGGCGGAGAAGAGAGAAAGCAAGAGAAAGAAAGAAAAAATGAGGAAAACCGGTTCAGGAGCCTTTTATGTAAGGTAGTAAACCGGGTCGGTTCAAACCCGACCCACTCACCCATGCGCGTGGCCGTTGGATGTTGATCCTGTTGGATCCGGATCAATCCAACGCCCCAGAGGCGTCCTGGAGATCTGGATCCATCTATGCTTGGGTTTGGGCCTTTTACCCGCAGGCCTTTGGTTCTTTTTTCAGTTTCTTGAGTTTTTCCTGTTGTGTGCACCTCTGTGTTTGCTATTTGGACCTCTTGCGTGTCTTGACTCCTTTACGAAATTCCAAAAAAATTGTTATGCGTTCTTGGTATATTTGTGACCGTTTTGTGATATTTTACATGTGAAAATTGATAGAAACTTGGCAAGTGCTAATTTCTCATTTGATTGGGGTATTTTGTGTTTTCTTTATGAATTTTCTCGCATGTTTGCCTATCCAAATTTTTGTCCTACGATTTTGGTGAATTAGCACTTGATTCCATGATGATTTACCCCTGTTCTCATAATAGCTCATTGGATTGTGTTAAGTTTGATGCTTTTGTAACATTCTCAATGTTATTAAACTTAGATTTTTTTGATATTTTGCAACTTTGTTAATTTGATTCTTGATACTAATTTGTAGAATATTTTGCAATTTTGTTACATTTGATTCTTGATTACCATTTTGTGATGTTCCCATTTTCTTGTTAAATTTGATTCTTGATTACCATTTTGTGATATTTCCATTTTCTTGTTAAATTTGGTTCTTGATTACTATTTTGTGATATTTCCACTTTCTTGTTAAATTTGATTCTTGATTACCATTTTGTGATGTTTTGCAATTATGTTTAGTTGGATCTTTGATGCCAATTTTGTGATATTTTGCAATGTTGTTTAGTGCGATTTCGTGCCGATCTTTGTGATAGTTACCATTTGGTTTAGGATTAGTATTGCATTATTATTTTATCTTGTTTCACTAACCACTTTACTCTATGTTCCATGCGTACTAAGCATCTCATCTCATTCCCATTCCTTCCTTAACTCCTCCATGCAATTTCTATTAATTCATGTAATATTTTAGGTTTAGTTTACCTTTCTTTAATTTCATGCAAGACTATAGAATGTAAAATAGGACCCGATGTAAAGGACTATGGACTATAATGATGTACACCGACACATGCACCGACACACGCACACACGTTGTATGTCTATCGTTAGGCGTATGTTTAGGACGCGCGATACTTAGAGAAAATTAATCTTTTTAGAAAACAAACAACGTCCATCACTTCAAATATTTTCCAAATAAACCTTGGAGTCAAAACTCCAAAGGATTTTCCCTTTATTTTCTTAATCAAAAATCCAAACGAACATTAATTCTCAACTTTAACCGTTTTTGTAAATAAATTGGACTAACCTCACCTGTTTTCAATTCTAATGCCTACACGGCCTCTTTCCTTTCTTCAAAATCTTTTTCAAACTTAAAAACAAATAAAACTCACAAAAATATTTTGGAAGAGAACTACATGAAATTTTGATCCCTTAAAAGGGTATGTAGGCAAGAGACTCAAAATCTCTCCAAGTCCAATAAAATAAAACCCAATCTTCTTCCTCTCATTCTTAAAACCAATCTTTTTACAAATAGCAATAAAAGCAAAGCGTATACATAAAGCATAGTAAAACGGTTCCTATAGGATACTATAGTCATTGCGGGTGCCTAACACCTTCCCGTGATGAAACCAGCCCCAAACTTAGAATTTCTAAGGTTTTTCTCGATTTTACCTTCCCCAAATAAATAGAGACATCAATGATTGAAAGGTTCAAATCCAATTAATGATTTGACACCCGAAAATCGCGATGACAACTAATCTCAATAAATTTATTTAGCCTTTATCTATATCTATTTTATGAATTTTTTGTCTTGCACAAAAACGTATATTACACATGAACTCTTATTTGATGAATCCTAATTGATGATTTTAAACACATCTCTGGACATGTTAAACATCATCCTAAAGGTTGCATACAATTGGTTCACATCATCTCATTTGGACAAACCTTTTCTAATAAGAAGACATCTTAAATTCATCATGTTTTACTATGACAACTTTTCACTTATCATAGTTTCTTCAATAGAATGCATCAAAAGCTTCAATCAGTCATTGAGCAATATACATGGTTTCTTTTTTATTTCTTTTGACTAGATATGAGATGATACACAATCCTTTAAGTGTCATTTCATCTTATTTATTTGACAATCAATATATGACTTTTTTCTCCTTTAATTTGTCAATTAGATAGTTAATATCCGTATAAAAAAAATTCATTTAATATAGTTCTCAAATATAACACAAAATGAATTATATTAACATATAATGATAAAGCAATTTAAGAGTAATTAATATGTCATTTAAAATTAGAATGAAAATGCCTCATTTGATGGATCAGACAAAAAATTTCATTTGATGGATCAGGCAAGAATTTTCATTTGATGGATCAGACGGGAAACAGAAGAATATTTTTTTTAAATGATAGCGTTAATTATAACCCTTAATTAAAGGAAACAACTAAACACTACCAAAAAAAAAAAGGAAACAACTAAACCAAAAAAAAAAGATGGAAACAAACAAATATTGAAGTAGTACATTGTACCAAATAAATGGAAGACATTTAAAATTCAAATAGTTCAATTTTCCTATCCGTATAAAAAAAACTTAATTATTTAAATCTTTTAAACTTTTTTATTAATGTTATGTATTCATTTGTTTTAAGGGAATATTTAATTTACATAAAAAAGTTTTTGACAAATTAAAAAAAAAAAATCATTAAATTTTGATTTTTTTTAATAGATTAAATTTTGAAATTTATATTTTTATAATTTAAAATAATTATATTTTATGTGTCATTTTAATTGGGTTGATCCAATAAATATTAAATTGTGTCGTTTAATAGGTCAGACAAATAATAGACTAAAAAATAAAAGGTTCTTTAAATAATAGTCATTAATGTGGTAATTTAAATTAAAATGATTCTATTAAATGTCTTATTTATTTAGTCAGATGAAAAAATGTTATTTAAATGATACCATTATATGATATCATGTTTTGATTCACTATTTTTGCTACTAATACTAATAATAGCATTCCTAATCAAGATTGGTTTTGCTAATAATGAATTGACTCAATTTCAAGGGTGTGGATTCAATCTCCGCTATTAGTGTGAAGATCTCTATGACAAGGGATCTCTAAAATTTTTGTAAGTGCTTATTGAGTCATGAGACATGTCCTGACCTTGATGTGTCATCAATTTTTTTTATGTAAAATTAAAGTCTATTTGCTAGATTCTAAAGGAATTTTTTTTTGTGAAATAATAATAACAAAGATAATTTAAAGAAGAATTGAACGATATCTAAAATTAAATTTTACCAATAACTCGATAATTTTTCAAATTTCAATTTTACGAATTTTCTACAATGTTTATCTTGATTTTTTTTTTAAAATTATGTCATATGTTTTAATAACAAATGCACGTAAGTGTAAAAAAAAAAATGCACGTAAATACGTTTTAATATATAAAAAAAATTTCTCTATTATAAACATTTGGCTTCAGAAAATACAAAAGTGCACGTGTATATATATGGTGCTTAAGCTCATTAAATATTATCAAACTAATCCACATCAGCATGTACATTTTCAGTTTTTTAGTGAGAAAGGAATGCATTAATATGATATTCAAGATTAGACATTTATCATATCATTAGTCAACTATGCATTTATCCTATAAGATATTCATACATTGATCATGTAACAAAATTAAAGGGGTAATTGATGTTTTTCTTTTTTGAGGGGAAGGGGGTAATTGAGGTTTTTAATTGATTTTTATTTTATAAAATATTGTTTTTAGTTTTCAACATTTTCACACCGTTTCAAAATTCAATGTTCATTCTAAAATTTGAAATTCTTCTCAAATTCTCAAATCCCTTTTTCGTTGAGTGGAGAGTTTGGTTTTCGATTGTGTCCTAATTCAATATACATTGACATTTAAATGTAAATTGTACATATCATATTTGTAATTTTTTTTCTAAATTAAAAGCACAATTTAAAGAGAATATATGATGTCTCAACTTGACTTTATTCATTTGTGCTAATATATATATATATATATATATATATATATATATTATATTAAAAAAAAAGGGAGATACAAATACAAATTAGGGGGACATAACCTAACCCAGTAAATCCACGCAAAAATGTAGGTCGACCCTAAACGGATAATACAAAAAATTAAAACAACACAAGTGGGTCAAGCCTCTAATTAATCCTAAAACTAATCAAAGGTTTTGCGTATATATGTAACTCATCAAATTATTTCCCTAATTTATCTATCATTTTTTTTAATAAGCATGTATTTTGTCAACTCAACATATCACATTAGCGTTTTTCCATTTTTAGATTCCTCCAAAGACAAAAAATGAAGGAATTTAAAATAACGCAAAAAAATAAAATTATTTTTTTATATTTAATATAAAAAATTAAGCTAATGATATTAAAAAACTAACAAAATATTTTATCATAATGTTTGAAGTTATGAGGGAGTCTTCAATGGGTTGGATCATCATATTTGGCTAAGAGAAACCCCACAAATGAGATTGACACACCCTAAAAAAAAATGAGATTGACACCACATGTCACTTATATGTTGTTCAATATCTACTTTTGCATTTAATGTGTAGAAGTTTAACTCACACACGACACATTAACATCTATCCCTTAAGCGTGAGACTCTTTGTATCTATGATATGGTGAGATAACCAAATAAGGCCATTTCGTAGAGAGATGTTTTCACTCATTTATTTCATGAGAAGAAAAAAAAATAAAGTAGAAAAAGAAATCAGATGAAAAAAGAATTTGAACATGAGAGAAAAAGTAAGGGAGAATAGTGAGTTGTTGGTAATTTTATAGGTTTGTTACGTTGAAAAAAATTAAGATAATTTAGCAATTATGCTATCAAAGTATCAAACTCATTAAAAAGTTGACATCAATTTAAAATGTCTAATAAACATCTACAATTTTCCTTTTTCAGATTCCACCAAAGACCAATAGTGAAGGAATTTGAAATAATAGATGTTGAATAAAAATATATATTGCTTTGACAAAAATTATTGCATGAAAATGAATGATGTCCAACATCTAATTGTTAAGATTAAAAATATTTAAAAAATAACACGCAAAAACTAACCAAACAAATTATCATAATGTTGGAATTTCCGGTGTAGCCTACATTATGTTATATCGTTACATTATGCTAAGAGAAACCACAAAAATTAGATTGATACCACATTTTCATACAATTTTTTTAGTTCATATCACTTATATGTTATTCAACATCTTCTCTTTTCTCCATTATAATTTTAACTCACATATAAGACATTAACATCTCTCTCTCAAGTGTGCAATTCTCCACGTCTGTAATTACGTGACATAGGCAAATAAGGTCAAATGAAGGCACAACATGGTCATAAAGATGGGATGATAGTAATTAAATAGAGGGAGGTTTATATTTCTTACTTTTATGAGAAGAGAGAAAGGAAATTGAAAAAGAAAGAAGATAAAAAATAAATTTGAGATTGAGATAAATGATACAGGTAAAAAAAAAAAAAAGTGTATTTGTCGATGAGGTTATAAGGAATAAAGTGAGTTGCTGGTAATTTTATAGGTCTATTGAAGAAGTTTGATATTTTTGGGTAATTAATTTGCCAAAAAATTATACCTAATTAAAAAACACCACAACATTTAAATCTTTTTAATAAGCACGAATTATGTCAACTCAACATTCTAGGTGAGAATTTTTCTATAGTTAAATCCAACCAATGATCAAAAGTGCATGAAAATGAGTAACATCCAAGAACTTATATTTAATATAAAAATGAAATAAATGACATTAAAAAACTAACAAAATAGTTAATCATAATGTTCGGAGTTTTGAAGAAGACTAAAATAGGTTAGAACAACACATTAAGCTAAGTGCGACTATAAAAGTGAGATTGACACCACATCATCACCAAAATCTAAACACATTAATGATATTAATCATCTCACGTATCTGTTTCTTAACAATTGACACTTTAACATATCTTCGTTAAATGTGAGACTCTCTTCGTTTGAGATCTGGTGACGTAACCAAATAAAGCTAGACGAAGACAAAACATAGTAAAAAATGTTGGTTGATGGTGGTTTCATGGAAGGAGATTTATGTTTCCACATTTAATGAAAAAGAGAGAAAGAAAAATAGAAAAAGAAATAATATGAAAAAGAAATTTGAACATGGGAGAAATGATAACAGAAAAAAAGTAGTGTGTGTTTTGTACGTGGAAATATTGAGAATAGAGTGTGTTAGTGATAATTTGATGGGTTATTTGAAGGAGTAAGAGATTTATTAGTAATTATTTCACCAAAAAATAGACTCAATAAAAAACTCCGCATCATTTTAAAATGTCTAATAAACATGTACACATGTACTTTATTATCATCATAATAACATATATGTAGTTTTCTATTGTTCAATCTCATCAAAGACCAAAAGTGAAAATATTTGTTGCTCAATATATATTATGAAGGAACAAGGAATTAGGCATATTATCCAGAAGATGAACAAGGAATTTGAACATGAGAGAAATTAAGAGGCAACAAACTAAGGAAAGTATGTTTTACCCATGAGAGTATGGGTAATATAGTGAGTTGCTGATAGTTTATGAGTTTGTTGAAGATGTTGGCGATTGCTGGTAATTATGCTACCAAAATATTATACTCATTAAAAAAATACCACGTCAATTTAAACTGTCTAATAAACATGTATTTTGTAACCTAACACATATATATTTTCCACTATGATTCCACCAAACACCAAAAGTAAAAAAATTTATAGTAACAATGGTTGAATAAAAAAATTCACATGAAAGCGAATGACATCTAAAAACTAAAATTTAAGGCTAATAATTCAACAAATGACAACCAAAAACTAAAAAAATAAAATCATCATAATATTATGTCTTATGTGGAAGTCTACAATGGGTTGTATCATCACATTAGACTAAGTGAAATTGATATTGCATCAATTGTAAGATATTAGATATATGAGTCACCATACTTATATGTTGCTCAACATCTACTCTTGCATATAATGTGAAATTGTTACTCACATTTGACAAATTAACATCTCTCCACTAAATATCATAGTCTCTGTATACGTGATCCACGACAGGAACCACTCCCCCACAATGTTGAATCGGGATATGATACCGTCGTTGGACCTTCAATGGGAGACATCACTGGTGTGGATCGACACATTGGAGAAAGAACAACCACACATGTGAGAATGATACCACATCTTCATTCAAAACTTTAAGGTTTAAGTATGAGTTTTTTCCCATTTGTTTGTTGTTCAACCTCCACTATTTTATCAAATCTTTAGCTTTAATCGATACATGATACATAATAATATTATCTACGTTAAGTATAACCAAATTCTAGCCCGTGCTTGGCACGGGTGTCCAAACTAGTTTATAATATAATACTTTAATAAATTAAAAAATTTAGTTTAAAGAATATGTTCATATGTGAAAAAAAAATTGTGTGACAAAATAGATGATATGTTTTAGACATAAAATAAATCTATAAGTAACGTCATATGTTTGTTGTGTTATTCATGAGGATTTATATGCCCTTACATAGTACAAAAAACACATGATTTTTTTTTTTTTTTTTGTAATAAGTTCATTTCAAGAAAGCTATTTATAGATTTATTTTATGTCTAAAACAAGTCATTTATTTTATCACACAATCATATCATAATCATAATATTATAAATGGAATAGCAAGGCTGCAGGTTAGCCCTAATTCCATCCTTTGCAACTCTACAATTCACAACTGAAACACCACTCGCGGGAAAACCCTAATTTATGAACTTTGCTGCATCAATTACTCTATTACCCTTATATTTGCATCCTTTCATGTTCCATAGAATGGGCGCCATGTTGGAGAATTGAAATGAGAAACATGCTGCAGCACATTATTTTTGCTCAGGGGTCAATGTGAATTGGTTTTGTAATTGGGGGTTGAAATAAGAGTGAGAAAAATTGTTTATTTGATTTTTAGTTTGTTGCTACTATCTCTTATATTCGATAATCATTACTGTTAATGTTTTCATTTGAATGTTAGATGCCATTGGTGTTCATTTCAGACAGTTGAAACCTGGTATAAGTTTACTTGAATGATAATTCTTTGGTTTGTCAAATACCATATGTTCTTTATTTGATTGATTTAATTTATTAAAGTTTGAAGCACATATTTTACTCTAAAAGCATGTGAACATTGGAAAAGAAATCAGTTGCAACCATAAAAATGAAATCACTTGAATATGCTTTGTATAGCATGTACACACATGGCACTATATAAGTATTTAGTTTTGTTTAATTTCGAAAGAGAGTATAGATCAGATAGGGAACGACTGTTGTGTGGTATGCTATAGTGATAAGATTGTTAGGAATGAGTAAAATTGAGCTACTCCTATGCATTAAGTATTTTCTTTGCATTGAGATTGTTACTTACAAAAGCATATACATTTCAGATATTTGATTGTATTATGTAGTTATAGCATTGAGGTTTTCCTACTTCTGAAACTGAAAATGCAGGAGACATGGTTGTTCTCCCTTGAAAGAGATTTCATCTCCCAATGTTTCATGCTCGAGTCCATCGGCCTCTTCTTTAGGACTTCTCATCTATAAACAGGGACCATTTGTTTTATTCTCTTTTGGATTTTGAGATAATATTGACTTTCGCACAGGCTTTACTCACGTGCTTAAATAAGATATGATGATTTTCACTTTTTGTTATGAATAATATCTTCAAATGGCTAAACATAAGCTAAATAGATTGTTGATTCAAACATAGAGTAAGTGAAATATTTTGTGGCCTTTCTGTTACATTGAGAGGAATGTTTATCATGTAAGAAGTCTGCTACATGATATGTTTTAGTAAAACAATGGTTTCCAACAAGGTAGTTTCTAAGTAAACTTTATGTTTAGGATTGTGTTTTTCTTAAATTGAACGTGAGAATGTTTGATGAATGTATTTTAATGCATGGTTGATACCAATGATGACATTGTCTCTTGATGGTATATAGTGAGTATCGAACCTGCCTTACTAACTAGGATCATTGGAAGTAAAAAAAATATTGTAATGAGTGACATTAGCTTAAAAAAGAGGCCTTTGTAAGAAACTAGAAAAACTTCAATGGTCTTATTTCATTTACCCATCCATTTCATTTGATTTTTTTCTATATGTATATAGAGATTCCATTTGGTAGTGTGGTCTGGTTTGTATGTCGTTTTTAGTAGTTAATATATTTTTATTTGGAGTTATATTTGTTGAATACAAAAATTTATGAATCTCCACTGTTGATTGATGATAACAGATTTGGGATATTCATAGATGGCAAAGGCAACGGATAGGACTGAGGACTTCAAAGATGTCGTGCGCCAAAGTGCTCGCTCTTTGGGGGTATGATGAGGTATATATGATGCTTCACTACCCTCAATTCATTTCTCTTCCTAACTTCCCATTCACTATTATAATTCTTATTCCTAATAATTCAAATCATGATCTTTTTCCTTTACAAAAAAAAATCCTATATTTCTTTAGATAAAAAATAATATAGAATTTGCATATAAATTGACTAAGTATCATGAATCTTGAAAATTGAACGTTTAGTATTGCTATATAAATTCTTACTCCTCTGCTTTCTTCTTCTGCGTCTTCCTTTTTCAACTAGGGTGGTGCTGAACTCAGTAGCCGATCCATAACTCGCGGTGGTCACACTTGGTATTTTCCTTTGAGCTGTTTATTGCTTGGCTTTTAAAGATCCTCTGTAGACGGGAGCTTTGTTCGTATTTTGTATTTCTTATCCAGAGTTCAAACACCACTAATACACTCAGATATTTCAGAATTACTGATAGGGGTTCCTATCGGATAGTTTATATTTTTACTGTGTTATATATAAGAATTTTGCAATGATGGAAATGTCAGACCTGCATAATTTTATCATGGCAAACAACATATATTAGAATGCAGATTGTTCGTAGATTACTATAAATTTTGGATTGGTACGTGGATAACGCATATACATGTCGTGCCTTCAGAAGTTTGTTTTTGCAACACTTGAGAGGCAGCAAGTGCTCTTCTTGGTTTAAAAGGTATGTTGCTTATTGTTTCAATTAACCATGAATAAATATGATTTTTTTTTCCTTCTGTTTATCAAACTCGCAAAACCCTCTTATTTTCATTTATGTCTTAAACTCTGGCATTGTCACACTAACATATTAATATGATGATGGGGTTGAGATCGACGAGTCTAAATGAACGAACCTGTCGAAACTGTGAACTTACTACATGGATTTTGACATCTAATGTAAGTGACATTAACATTTTCACTTATACAAAAATAAACGGAAGGAAGATGTTTCAACTACTGTGCAAAACTAGGAAGATGTTGCAGCTACTGTATTAAACCAAGAAGATGTTGCAATTACTTTTGGAAATGTTACTTTTGATGTTTATCTTCTATTTTGATTTTTGAAGAATACTTTCTTCCATTTAAATGAAGGGAAGGAGGTTTAATCTCATGCTTTTATGTATTAATTTTCCCTTAATGGTTTTAATTTTAAATTTACGTTTCTTATGTAGTCTAAAGAAAGTAGTTCTAAAGAAGCATTTTCCACTATAGAAAAATTAGTTATGTGCTTCTATTAAAAAAATGCAGATTTAGGTACATTGTTTTCAATGAATATTTCCACAGCCACAATTGGTTAAAGTGTTCCATAACAATATTCAGTTAGTGTACTCAAGTCTCAAGGTCTGGCAGCTCCTACCAAAGACTTTGTGTGATTATTAATATCAATTGTATATAGGTTTGTTGTTTTATGTCTTTACCACTTATACAGTGTAATTAAAATCAACTCTCCTTCCTGTCAAAAATTGCATTGCTCATCAATGATCTCATCTTATTGAGATGTATACCCATTTGTTATAAGCCTGCAATAATTGATTTGACTTAGGATTATATCTGAAAAATATCAAAAGAAACTAAGATATTTGGTGTTTAGATGAAAATTTCCTGACTAGCTGCAATAAATCTTATGTTTTTATTATGAGATATACTCTTATTAGTTGTCTTATGTAGTTTACATTTAATGTAGTTTGCTGCAGTTTGGTGGTGCTGGCAGTTCCTTGGAGTTACTGGTTTGGGGTTTTTTGATGCTATGTGCGGCTTGGTTGTGTTGCTGTCATGGCTTGCTCTACCAGAAGTACTGCCTTTTGAGAGTTAATCTCTGTCATGGTCTTTTGGCATGGTTTGTATTCTATTAGTCCTATTTTGTTAGGAATGTGTTGGTAGAGTATGTTACTGACTAGGTGTGTAATTTGTGGTGAGTTGTTTAGTCTTGGCAGCGTGGCTATGATTGTTTTTGGGGCTCCAGGGACTTTGTTTAGTTTTTGGATTGTGAGGCATGGGTATGCGGTTGGTTCATTACCCGTTTGTATACTCCGGCCACATTATTTGGGAGGTTTTCATTGTTTGTTTCGGTGGGTGTTCTGTATATATGCAACACCTATTTGTATTATTCTGTTTTTTCCGCGAGTTTATATGCATCTTGCATTTTCTCGATGTCAATAATATTTGTCATTTAAAAAAAAGAAAAAAAGTGTTCTAAAATGTTTGGTAGTTAATATTATTACTACCGATGTGATGTTGAAATGAAGTTTCAATTATAATATATTTCACGTTGTTTTAATTTATATTCATGTGATGTTGTTGTCCTAGATTACTAATATATTATGCCGGTCATTGACCTGTGCGATAGCACAGGTCGTGCAATCTAGTTTATTTCTTACATGAAAATATATTGTATATAATATTGCACAAATTCTATTCATTTAATTATTCATTATATTATACATGTCAAAGAAATATTAACAAATTATAATTTTAAATATATTACATGTAATAGTTATGTATATCTTATGAATTGAAATAAAGTATTAATGACTATGCATGGGTTTGGCTTTGTACAAAACAAGCTCTTGCCAGAGTTTTGTGAGGCTTAATCCATATTTTTAAGGTTTAATAATAGTTTTAACCCTCTAACTTTCTTAAAGTTGCAATTTTGGCTCCCTAAAAAAAAAACTACAAAACCGCCCCATATGTTTTGCAACTGTAGCAGTTTTGGCACCCCAAGGCAAAAAAAAAAAATAACAACACGTGACACCTCATTTAGGGTGCCACATCAACGTAGACCGAGTCAAAATTGGTCTTGGGGGCCGAAACTGCCACATGTGCAAAACTTAGGGGATGGTTTTGTAGTTTTTTTTAGGGGGCCAAAATCGCAACTTTGAAAAAGTTAGAGGGTTAACACTTCTATTAAACCTATTTTTAATAACCCTAATTTAATAGAAAATAAAAAAAGAATTCACTGAGCGTCACAAAATTTAGGCAAGAGTTGATTTTATATGAAGCCAAACACCTTCATTAATACTATATTTATGTTCATAAGTTGTATATATTCTTATTTATATCATTCTATTAAGTTATTGTTTTGTATTTTTTCTTTGACATGTTTAAGATAATGATTAAAAAATGAAAAGAATTTGTGTAAAAAATCAATTGCTTAGACATGTTTTAAAAAAGATGTTTTCATGTAAAAAAAAAACCAATTGTGGAAGGAAATATATGACATGTTTTAGAGATGAAATAAATCTATAAATAGATTTCTTGAAACCAAACTGATTAGGAACACTATAGTTTCTTTTGTGGAAGGAAATATATGACATGTTTCATACTATTCTTTCTAGTCGTCGTAGGCGTAACTCTATAGTTTCTTTTGTGGAGGAAGGTCTCATTGTGGAGGGTGTTCAACCTATTCGTAATGCTATTTTTACACACTTTAACAATCACTTCAAGTCGCGGAATGTGGGGCGGCCAAACGTGGGAAATTTACCATTCAAAACCTTGTCCCTTCAGGATGGGGGCGGTCTGGTCAAGCCTTTTACGGTTGATGAGGTTAAAGCGGCGGTGTGGGACTGTGAGAGTTTCAAGAGCCCGAGCCCAGATGGGGTGAATTTTGGTTTCATTAAAGAGTTCTGGCACGTTTTGAAGGAGGACGTTATGCGCTTTGTTTTAGAGTTCCATCGGAATGGCAAATTGTCTCGAGGTATTAATTCTACTTTTATAGCTCTAATTCCTAAAGTTGAAAGCCCTCAGAAGCTCACCGATTTCCGGCCTATTTCCTTGGTGGGTTGCTTATATAAAATTTTGGCAAAGGTTTTAGCTAATCGTCTGCGAGCGGTGGTAGGGCAGGTTATTTCAGAGACCCAAACCGCGTTCGTAAAAGATAGACAAATTTTAGATGGGGTCCTTGTTGCGAATGAGGTGGTTGACGAAGCCAGGAAGTTGAAAAAGGAGCTTCTCTTATTTAAAGTGGACTTCGAAAAGGCTTACGATTCGGTGGACTGGGAGTATTTGGATGCGGTTATGGCTAAAATGTCTTTTCCGGTTCTGTGGCAGAAGTGGATCAAAGAATGTGTGTCCACAGCTACTGCCTCTGTGCTAGTAAATGGTAGTCCGACAGAGGAGTTCCCTCTCGAGAGGGGCTTGCGTCAAGGCGATCCGTTATCTCCTTTTTTGTTTCTTTTGGCTGCTGAGGGTCTTAATGTCATGATGTCAGAAATGGTGACCGCAAATATTTTTTAGGGTTATTCGGTGGGCTCTACTAATAATATGGTTGTTTCACATCTTCAATTTGCGGATGATACGTTACTTTTGGGTGTCAAGAGTTGGGCTAATGTTCGCGCTCTGCGGGCGCTGTTGTTACTGTTTGAGGCGATGTCCGGATTGAAGGTTAATTTCCACAAAAGTATGTTGGTTGGGGTTAACGTTCCAGATTCATGGTTGGTAGAGGCAGCCTCAATTATGAATTGTAGGGTGCGGCGTGTCCCGTTCTTGTATTTGGGCCTTTCTATCGGGGGTAATCCGAGTAGATTAGCGTTTTGGGATCCCGTGATGCATTCTATTAAGTCAAGACTGTCTGCGTGGAAAAGTCGTTTTCTCTCTTTCGGTGGTCGCTTGACGTTGCTAAAATCCGTTCTGACCTCTTTGCCTGTCTATGCCCTTTCCTTCTTCAAAGCTCCGTCAGGTATTATCTCTTCCATTGAATCTTTATTTAAATTATTTTTTTGGGGTGGGAGTGAGGATCATAGGAAAGTATCATGGATTGATTGGAATACTGTGTGTCTTAGAAAGGAGAACGGAGGGTTAGGGGTGATGTGGTTGAAGGAGTTTAATTTATCTTTGTTAGAAAAGTGGTGTTGGCGGATGTTAGTTGACAGAGTTTGGTTTTGGTATAGGGTGTTGGTTGCTAGGTACGGTGAGGCGGCAGGGAGGTTGGAGGTCGGGGGCCGGAGTTGTTCTTATTGGTGGAGGGAGGTGGCTAGGATTAGAGATGGAGTAGGAGAGGGCGGTGTGAGTTGGTTCTGGGAGAGGGTGTCGAGAAAGGTGGGGGATGGAGTAGATACTTTGTTTTGGTGTCACCGGTGGTTAGGGGAGATGCCCCTTTGTCAGCGTTTTGCTCGTTTGTTTGAGTTAGCGGTGGATAAATCGATTTCAGTTGCATCGATGTTCTCGTTAGGCTGGGGTGAGGGGGGTGAGGCGTGGAAGTGGAGGAGGAGGTTGTGGGCGTGGGAGGAGGAGTTGTTAGTGGAGTGTAGGTTGTTACTTGCTAACGTCTCTTTGCAGGTTAATATTTCAGACAAATGGCAGTGGCATCCAGACATAGCGGGGGGTTACTCAGTTCGCTCAGGTTATCAACTGCTATCTGCTGACTTCTCCCCGGTATTGCATGATTCAGAGAAACTCATTTGGCATCCTCAGGTTCCTTTAAAGGTTTCCATTTTAGCTTGGCGATTGCTTCGTGACAGGCTGCCCACAAAATCTAACCTGTTGCGCCGAGGCATTATTCACGGTGAAAACTCTTCTTGTGTGGCAGGTTGTGGTTGTATCGAAAGTGCACAACACTTGTTTATTTCTTGTGATTTTTTTGGCACCCTGTGGCTTCATGTTCGATAGTGGCTCGGGCTTTCAGGTGTTGATCATAACGACATAAGCACTCATTTCGCTCAATTTACGTTTTATCTGGGTGGAAGAAGGAGGTGTCGCTCTTTTTTACAGCTTTTGTGGCTCATGTGTGTTTGGCTCATTTGGAAGGAACGGAATAATAGAGTTTTTATTAATGTTCATATTTCCATTGAGGAGCTTAAGGAGAAAGTCATTTTTCATTCTTATTGGTGGTTAAAGGCGAATAACGCCTCTTTTGTGTATGGTTGTGAGCAGTGGCGGTCGGACCCCTTGTTTTGTTTGGGTATCGGCTGATGCTCGTTTTTGTATTTATCTTTACAGACATCTTGTATTTTGAGCGCTCTCTTTAGTACGCCTTGTGCTTTAGAGGCATATCCGAGTTTGGTAATATATTCCATTTTAGCTTCTTCAAAAAAAAAAAAACTGATTAGGAACAATTTATTTTATATGTATTTTTTTTACATGAGGGTAATATAAGTCCTAACGTAGCATAGAACAAACATATAACATGAATTGTTTGTGATGAGTTTAGTTTAAAAAACCTATTTATAGATTTATTTCATGTCTCTAAAACATGTCATCTTTTTCATCACACAATTTGTTTACACATATCAACATATTCTTTATAATATTGCACAATTATTGAATTTATTTCATTTATTAAATTATTATATTATAAAATTCAATGAAGAAATAACAAACTAGAGTTTAAATAAACTAATAGCGGTAATAATTATGTACATTCAATGAATTCAGACAAAGTATTTTTATACCCATGCGTTGTTAAAACCTGTTACAAAACAACATACTTACAATCATGCTACCAAGATTCATTAGGTTTACAACTTTAATGTACGATAAAAAAAAAAAAAACTTGAATGTATACAAATGCTTTCTTGAAACTAGTTATCATTCACCCCTTATCCATTTTGACACTCAGAAAATACAATCAACAAAATACCAAGTTTAGGAAATGTAATCACCAATATTAAGTAAAAATTAAGACCGACATTTTCAATATATAATTTATCCTTCATGTCATCAAATCTTCAAGATCAACTGTACTTGTAAAAGTACAATAATTGATATTAGGGTTAATCTATATTTTGGTAAGATAAGACTCTCAAGGGTTGTGTTTATAGCCTTCTATGGGTTTGATTTATGGTTACTTAGGCAATAAGTAACAAGAGTATTTAAGTATTTAAGGCGCGTTCTAGAGGCTTCTAGAAGCATATAGAGGCGGCACCCTTGGGAGGGGGCGCCTTGGGCCTTAGGGCCCTCCTGGAGGGCGTTGTGGCCTTTGAGATGGTCTAAAAGCCCTTATGGAGGTCTTTTAGGTCTCTAGGAATATATTAACGGTCCACAACCCCCCAAGCACGAGTCTTGGGACAAGGTGAAGTGATTAATTTCAATGTTTTCTTCAAAAATTTGCTAGGTATTTTGATGGTTTTATTCGTGTGTCTTGGGTTGCTTTCGCTGAGGCTCTTAGAGCCCCCCTGGGAAGCTTTATTGATTTTAACTTGTGTAGATGCTAACATTTTCCTGATTTTTCCTTGGTACTCATTTATACGATGATGGTTCAAAGCCCCCAAGCACGAGTCTTGGATAAGGCGGAGTGATTTGTAATGGCCTGGCAAGTTCACTTTGTTTTTGAAGAACTTACGGCGAGTTGTCCAGAAATTACGAGGCGAGATCTTCGATTTCTAATATGGCCGTCCGACTTCAAATTTCGTAACCTTTTTGAGGGGAAATCCCAAGCATTCCAGATTCTTTCTTGAGGGCGTTTAAGCACTTAGGAATATAATGATGGTCAACATCCCCCCAAGCACGAGTCTTGGGACAAGGTGAAGTGATTAATTATAACGTTGCTCTTTTGGAAGATGGGCAATTTTGAATTTGCATGTTCTTCGGCGGGTTCATGGGTGTATGGTATGGGCAAGCCTGGCGACATAGTAATTTGTAACTTGGGCGAGCGCATTTTGGCGCTATAGTTCTCTTTAATTTATCGGGGAGAGTTTGTACATGGCGTCCTAAGTACTTGTGATTTTTATTTTGGATGTAACTTGAGGCGGGCGAGTCCTTCTTGGTACCTTGTAGTTTAGTATTTCTTCGTCTCCTATTTGTGCTGCAATTTTGTTTTGTTTTTGTTCCTTGTGGTGTTGCGCTCTATTTTGCTTTGATTTGTCGATTTGTAGTTTAGTGATCGCAATGTTGTTTCTAGTTATTGATTATTTCCTTCGATATCTGTCCTTTATTTAGCTTCGTGGTGCGTCTATTTAAGTGATGCTCTGTATTTGCTGGTGATTGCTATTCCCTTTCAGTCATTTTCTGGCGATTGCTGGCGACTATCTTTTGATAATTGTTGACGTTTATGGCGTTGTGGAGAATACGTTGATGAGTTGAATTTTTCTATGGTGTTGCGTCGAATTTTGTAGCATGGTTTGTGCTTTATATTTTACGGTTGTATCTTTGTAGGCGAACATGGTGTGTAGATTTTTCTGAGGTTGATGACTTGTTGATAATTTCGCTTCTATTGGCGATGATTGTAGAAGCAGCTCTAATTGTCGTAAAAATAGAATTAATTGGATGTCGTGTTTGGTTGGTGTGGCGTGTCGAAATTTTCGTAGGTTTTACTTTTGACGGAGTGTGAGGTTCAGAGCTTGAAAAGGTGGACCTATAAAAAACGTTGAGAGCCACGAGGGGTTGACGGGCATTTAGAGCCTCGAGGGGTTGGCGCGTTAGTTCAGAGCCACGAGGGATTGACTTAACAAACTGTTCAGAGCCACGAGGGGTCGGCAGAGCATTCAGAGCCACAAGGGGTTGACGCGTTAGTTCAGAGCCGCAAGGGATTGACGCGTTAGTTCAGAGCCACAAGGGGTTGACTTAACAAACTGTTCAGAGCCACGAGGGGTTGACAGGGCATTCAGAGCCTTGATGGGTTGACGCGTTAGTTCAGAGCCACGTAGGGTTGGCTTAGATACTGTTCAGATCCACAAGGGGTTGACAGGACGTTCCAGCCTCGAGGGGTTAACGTATTTTTTCGAGTCAACGTTCAGAGCCCACTGGTCAAGTTAACATATTTTTCCGAGTCAACGTTCAGAGCCCACTGGTTGGGTTGATGAAATGTCTGAGTCGACGTTCAGAGCTCACTAGTCGGGTCGACGTATTTTTCTGAGTCGACGTTCAGAGCCCACTGGTCGGGTTGACGTGAATGTTTGAGTCAACGTTCAGAGCCCACTGATCGGGTTGACGTACATGTTGGCGGCTTGTGTATAGATGCCGTTTTATTCCTGCTAGAGTCAATTATAGAAGACAACAATAATTTTTGAAGAAAATATGTTGCCTCATTAAAAACCTGTAGAACAAATCTCAAAAGCGGAGAAAAGTTAGAATAACTCCGTGTTTCATCTTCAAATTCTTAATGGCGGGACCGTTGCTTCTACATTTTATTCTTGCGTGTTGTTAGGTGAGTTCTTTTTCAACTTCGCCCTTGGTGAGCTTGTCTGCCTCCTGTCTATGATTCATCTGAAACATAATAGTACTTCCACACTTCCAAAGCAAATATATAAAGGAGTTTTGATCACTCCATCATATTTAGTGAGAACTAATTATCCGTTCTCTTCTCTTATTAACTCGCCCAATTTTGTATTCTTCCTATTCTTTCCTTCTCATACTAGATTTGAAATAGCTCTCTTACTTATTATCTTGTGCTTCTACTCATCTTTCTTTCTTCTATTTTAATTGGAACTGAGTAGACTTATATGTAATCCTACTTCTTCTCATAAATCCAAGTTCGATACTTCCCCATTTGAACTACCTCACCTACTTCATACTTTTATTTTAGGCTCATTCTCTCTCTTTTATTAACTTGAAACTAACTCGCTTGTTATCTTTTCTATGTCTTTTATTTCCTTATGTGAAGTTGTAACTGAGTCTTCTACTAGAATTTATTATTCTACGTGGTATCTATCTTTATGCTAATCCTTGTACTTATTGATGCATTATTTAAGTTTTTATAAACAGTTAGTTCAGTTCGCAAAGTAAATGGTACATGAAAGGGGTTTTCAGGAAAGAGAGACGGGTCACTTGGACCTCTTAAATATTAGACTTTCCTTGCCAGAATCCCTCATATGTGACCTTTTAACAATACTACACTTTACTTATGTCACGGGGTACCTAGAGTAGTCTTTCTTCTATTAACTTGGTCTTACCTCTTGTGTTTTACTCATCATGCTTTCTTTATTTTCCTCAAATCAAACAATATATCTTCTCAAAATATATTCAACGATAAATTTTCTTCAAATGAAACAGTATATTTTCTCAAAATATATTCAACAATAAATTTTCTTCAAATTAAACAGTATATTTTCTCAAAATATATTCGACAATAAATTTTCTTCAAATCAAACAGTATATTTTCTCAAAATATATCTGACAAGAAATTTTCTTCAAATCAAACAATATATTTTCTTAAAATATATTCAACAATAAATTTTCTTCAAATCAAACAGTGGAAATATATTGTCTCAAAATATATTGAGCATAAAATTTTCTTCAAATTGGTGAATTCTAGGGTGAGGGTTCAATTAAGTCCCTCACCGGTGGAGTACCTAATAAACACCATTTGATTTAACCAATGATCCAGATTAATTCAACATTAAAATTAGAACATTTACATATTTTAACATACAATCCTACCCCTATCTCTTTTCCTTTTACATTCTTTCAATTTCATCATGAATATGTTAGAAGATGCTTGCTGAAGATAAAATGGAACTGGTGATGATGAATTTAACGTAAACAAATAAAAATTGGGCACACAATATGAAATTGAAGAAGATGGTGGTTTGTTTTTTGTTTTGTTTTGATTGGGTTTAGAAGCAAAGGTAAATTGACGTTTAAATTTGATCATCTGTTTAAATTATGTTTCAATTACCACTATGAACAGTGAAGCATATATTATATATACTACCTTTAAACACACAAAGATCAAAAGATGCATATCTATTAAACTGCATGAATGTTGACGGTTACTATTAGGCTCTCGACTTGATTGGTTTAGTTTCATAAGTTATTATCATATGTTACTTGTTAATGGCTAATTACTTGGTTGATTTGATGAAAAATAATAGCTAGTCACGATCCAGAAATCAAAAACAAAACCTCATTAGATCTACATCTTTCTCAAGTTGGAGATGATAGAGAAATACAGATGAAATTGTGTGTGGAAGATAAAAAATATTTTCATTTTTGTTTTCAATCAATCTGGATCATTGATTCAATCAAATGATATTTTTTAAGTGCTCCACCGGTGAGGGACATAATTGAACCCTCACTCTAGAATCCACGAAATTAAAAAGTGTAAAATTGAACAAAATGTTCATCGATTTACTTTTTACGCATATTGAAGGAGATCACAGAACAAATTGATTTACAAAGCACGCCAAAGTTATACAGCAACGATAAAACTGAAACAAAGCACGCCAAAGTATAACAAAGTGAGAGTAAAATCATTCTTCATTGGCGTTGTTGGTACCGAGGGAAATATTAATGGATTCTTCTTTGTATGATCATAATGGCGAGTGGCGACGATGGCGGTGAAGAATTGAACTTACTATATTGATGTAAATTGATACAAAACACCAACTTAAAGATGGGTAAATTTATACGAATTGAAATTACAATATGCATATGATAACAAGATGGATTTTATGTTCTCCTCTAATCCCTTTTTTCCTTCTTGCCACTCTCCTTTAAACTCAAGTCTCATTTATATTTTTTATATCTATTGTAATAGCCGTATATTTAGTTAATCGTAAGAGTCGTTAGTGTTTGTTTTATGATGGTTGAGTTTTTTTTTTTTTTTAAATTATATGATGGAGGGTAACATGAGTACATGACAGAGCTTCGGTGTTGACAAAGCGATTCCTTCCTCTCTGTGCTAAGGCTTTGTTTGGATGCAAAAAGGAAAGAAAGTAAAAGGAAAGAATGTTTAAAAAATAAAAGTGAGTGGAAAGAGAGTAGAAAGTAAGATGATTTTTTGATTGTTTGGTGTTAGTGATAGTGAAAAGAAAGAAAGATGAGAATGTTTGTAAAAGACAAAAATATCCAACAGTTAAAATAAAAGTGGGACCAAAATGAGAGTTGGAAATAAAAAATATGGGTGTTTACGTCTTTTCATTGTAAAACACCCTTTCATCCCACTTTCTTCTCAAAATAGAGGGGATTGTTTTTGCGCGTGGGACCCACCAAACAGCCCCTAAATAATTTTGATTGTAGAATTTTAATTGGATCCTACCAAAAAATAGAAGGAAAAACAATTTACATCCCGCTTTTAGGGATCCATTGTAGCTTCTGGACACTCTAGGTGATAGAAATAAGTGTCAATTCCATTCAAAACCAGAATGGACCAAACCAAGTACACTGAAAAGATATGACACATAAAATTAGGAAAACACAATTCCTCGACATCTAAAATCATAACGTAAAACACAAGATCAATACAGACTTTTAAAATGGTCCACACAAATGAATTTCAGAACAAACTTCCCTAATGTAATCTCAACCAGATAACCTTATAATCCCTAAAAAGACAGCCATATCACTGACATCATCAGCGGCCAACCTAAACACCTAAAAATCAAATACCATACATTTTAGACTACCCACAAGTGTAATAACCTGCTTTTGCTAGAATTATTTTAATTATTTTTTATTTGTGTTTTTATGCGCTTGTGTGTGAATAATTGTCTCTGTGTGTATTTTATTCGGAATTAGTGGATTTTGGTTTAAGAAGAGTATTTTGGTTATTTGGCGAGTGAGGGTATATCAATCATTTTGTTAAGAGGGTTATTTTGGAGTTTTAAGTGGAAATAGTTATTTTATTTAAGTTACTAGTGGATTGAAATAATTATTTTAGAGACGGTAATTATTTGATATTTAAACGGTTTAAGTGAGTAGTAACTCTGGTGATTTAGTTGGTAAGAATATTGAGTCCATTATGATAATTAGAAACTTAACTCATTTAGATGGTGGTATATAAACATAACACTTAAGAGAAAATTAGATCTTTACATTCATTCACTTCAAAACATTTTGAGAGGTAGAGAGAGTGGATCTAAAGGGAAAGAGGAGGCTAGAGAGAGCTTGGGGTTTTGAAGGACAAGGAGCTAAAGTCACACAAATGTTAGGATTCATGAAGACTAGAGGTAAGGGGGGTGGTTTCTTTTCATCAATTAAATCATAATCTTCCATTTTCCAACTACATGTTTAAGTGCTTTTGTGTTAATTGTGACTTTTGTGATCTTTGAATGATGAAATTCGTGTTCCTAATTCAAGTGAAATTGTGGCTATGATAAACTTCATGAAATTGTTGTGTCATGTGCTTAAACTTCATAATTGTTGTGTTGTTAAGTGATTTTAATGATTTTTTATTAATAGAATGAAAATCATGAATTGGTGAGTGATTGTTGTTGAAATATGTTTAAATTCACTTCATGAATGATTGTTTAAGTTTGTATGTTTATGGGGTTTGAATTGGTGTGGTTATTTGTGAAGTGTGAATGAAAATTGAGAAAATTATGGGTGTTGGTGAAAAATAAACATAATGTTGATTTTGGTGAAAATTGATGTTTTGATTTGATGTTAGTTGTTGTTTTGAATGTCTTTTGATGTGTATAAACTAATGCACAAGTTTTGGGGACAAATTTGGGTCAAAGGGGATCAAAAATGAGAATTTTGGGTGAAATTTGGGGAGTTCTTGAGAGGGAACAACCAAGAACATGTTTGCTTTTCTGCTGCAACTCGCTAGGCGAGCTGCCCAGTATAGAACCCCATGTTTTGGGTCGTTCTGGGCACTCGGGTTGATCGGGATGGTTCCAAATTGATTATTTTGATGTAATCAATTGTAATTATGATTTCTAAACCTTTGAAAACATCAAATAGATTAGATTGAACTTGATTTTGTGAATCGAAGCAATACTTTTGTAAAATGCTCAAGAACACATATTTTTCGAAAAATGGTTTTTCTTAAAGGAAAAGGGTAGGGTTAGGGTTGTTTACTGAAATCCTTATTTGTAAAAATGTTTTGGATGGTATTCATGAGCTTTAACTTGGTTTTGCTTTGAAATTAAAATTCTTTGGGAAAATGGTAAAATGAGACGAACTTAGGGGAATTTTGGAATTAATTAGAATTGGCCTATGATGCCTATATGATTATGCTACTATGATCATATGTGAGTAGTGTATTTGCTTGGTTGAGGTGTTTGATCATGTTTTCTTTGTTTTGTCAAATTACTTGAAAAATGTATAAAGTTGTGGAAATAGATGAACTTTGTTAAGGTGTGGTTTCTTGACCGGATATTTTGCAATTGGCTTTATGTTCATGATGATATGATAGAATAAGAATGAATCAATGTTATTGGGGTGTTTAATTTGATGAATGCCGTCATGTGGTTAATTTTCCGTACTTTATGAAAGAAGTGATCTTGAAACTTCGTGTTCTCTAAGTTGATTGTTGCTGATGGTGATTTATGTTGATTAATTCTTACATGCAATTGGCGACAACTTTGATGATGTATGCATGTATTGAAAAATGTTGACGTTGATTGTTGATGATTTTTTGTATGAACGTATGCATTGATTGAGTCATATGTTCGTGCATTCATAAGTCGGATATTTATATCCATATTGGTGATGAATGGATATTTATATCCATATTGGCGATGACTCGAATACTTTGTATTCATATTGGCGATTAAAATGATACAGATGTATCCTGCGGTGACGACCTTGGTGATGACCGGTACCACATGCATATATAGTCGTCTCTTGGCGCATTGCATAACTGGACATGTGTCATACTTGCTTATGTGCTTGATGAATAATTGCATTGGTGAATTGTATACTTGGTGAAATTTGGTGAATATATGTGTTGATATGAAAGTGTACTTGTGAAATTATTATACTTGTATGCTTGATGATTATTAATGTTGTTGAGTTGCTTAACCATCTAAAGTTAAATTTAAATGTTTACTTTCACTTGGTTATGTTTAATTATGAAATGTGAACTAACCCCATTTGTCGTTTGGTTGACCGCCTATCTTATTAGTATGGATGTGTAGACGGCGTGCAAGAGTAGTTTGCTTTAGATTGGTGAGTTGTTGGAGTTGAGCTTTGGAGCTAACTCATTTTACTTTTGGAGTCTTAGAGTCGGGCTCTGATTTTAGGGGTGTTTGTCTATTTATTTACATCCATGACTTGTTGAGATTTAACTCTCTCAGTATGTTGAGTTGAGATTTTATATTTGGTGCTGTATTGAGATTTACATGACATGGCTACTTGGAGATGTATTATTTTAGCTGATGATAAGATGTTTTTATTATTCCACTGCGATGCTTGAAATAATTATTTATGCATGTTGAACTTATAGAAGAAATAACATCTAAATCCTTTGCATGTTTGTATAATTTGGGTAATTTATCGCTCTAAGGGTTTAGGGTGTTATAATGTGGTTTCAGAGCCATGTCGGTCTTTTCCGGACCAGAAACGGGTGATTTGTCCTGTTGTATGAGAATGGTATCGAGTTACCAACGATACTTGTCATGTTGTTCTTATCTGTTGGTTGTTTTCCCGTTGTATCCGACATGTACGGAAGTACTATCAATACTTGATCCGTTTTTTAAGTGTGCTTGAGCGTAGTGGGGGATAAGTAGGATGCTTCAGGTGTGTTGGATCTGGAAAGGGAAGGTATCTTGGATGGAGGAGCTATCGAGGTCTTTTCCCTTCATCAAAGCTAAGGATCCTATGATATCTAAATGTGTGGAGTTTGATAGCGGATTGAGGCTCGAGATTTATCAGTACATATGCTTCCATGAGATCCGTGACTTTGATACTTTGGAGCACATGTGTCGCATGTTTGATGATGCTGGGAAGGCTAAGGTGAATCACTACAAGGCTATGAACGATAAGAAAGGCAAGGTTCATGGTTTTGGAAAACCGTATAACAAGGAATAAAGTGAAAAAGAAGGATGTTGGTGGAGGCTCTAAGCCGAATGTGAGTGATGTCAGATGCTTCAAGTGTGGGATTTTGGGTCATTACTCTAGTGATTGTAAGAAGGGAGAGAGTTGGTTCAAGTGCGAGAGAGAAGGTCGTAAGTCATTTGAATGCAAGGGGAAGGAAATTGTGTGATACAATTGTGGTGTGGCAGGTCATATAAGTACCAAGTGTACCAAGCCGAAGAAGGTGGCGGGAAAGGTGTTCGGTTTGAATGCGGAGGAATTAGAGCATCCAGATAATCTAATATGAGGTATGTGTTTTTATCAATAGTACTCCCTTGATTGCAATTGTTGATACTGGTGCTACCCAATCTTTCATCTCACTTTGTTGTGTTGAACGTTTGAATTTGGTTTTAACTCCGTTGTTGAGAGGAATGGTCATCGATACCTCGGTCAAT
This sequence comes from Medicago lupulina, assembly GCA_958299785.1. Classification (NCBI taxonomy): domain Eukaryota; kingdom Viridiplantae; phylum Streptophyta; class Magnoliopsida; order Fabales; family Fabaceae; genus Medicago; species Medicago lupulina. The sequence goes on along the minus strand of OY283146.1, from coordinate 48,095,182 downwards.
GGCTCAGTGAATACTTCCTTAGTTTGTGGTAAGTGTCTTGTTAATTTTGGTAAAGTTGATTTTGAACTGGATCTTATTGGTTTGCCATTAGTGCATATGGATGTGATTTTTGGTATGAACTGGATGTTGTCTTTTGGTGTTAACATTAACTATTTAACCAAGAGTATTACATTCTCTAAGAAAGTAGATGAGGTAGGTGGTAAGTTAGAGTGTTCATGATGTTTGCTTCGTTGAAGGAAAGTGGTGAGAGAGGAGTTAGCGATTTGTTGGTAGTGCAAAAGTTTCTACAATTTTTTCCAGACGACATTACCGACTTACCGCCAGAGAGAGAAGTGGAGTTTACGATTGATTTGGTGCCAGGAACAAGTCATATTTCGATTGCACCCTATCGGATGTCAGCATCAGATTTGGGTGAGTTGAAGAAGAAATTGGAGGAATTGCTAGAGAAGCGGTTTATCAGGCAGAGTGTTTCGTCGTGAGGTGTTCCATTGTTGTTGGTTAAGAAGGATGATGGTAGTATGAGGTTATGTGTGGATTATTGGTAGTTGAATAAAGTGACAATTAAGAATCGTTATCCTCTCCCGAGGATTGATGATCTGATGGATCAGTTGGTTGGTGTAGAAGTGTTCAGTAAGATTGATTTAAGGTCAGGATATCACACGATACGAGTGAAAGCGAAGGATATATCCAAGACTGCATTTCAAACTAGATAAGGACCCTATGAATATTCCGTGATGCCATTTTGTGTTACTAATGCGCTTGGTGTCTTCATGGAGTATATGAATAGGATCTTCCATCCTTATTTGGACCAGTTTGTGGTGGTGTTTATAGACGATATCTTGGTGTATTCGAAGTCGGAGGAAGAGCATGTTGAGCATTTGAGGATTGTGTTTCACACTTTGAAGGAGAAGAAGGTGTGTGCTAAGTTGTTGAAATGTGAGTTTTGGTTTCGGGAAGTGAGTTTTCTTGTCATGTAATTTCGAAAGGTGTTATAGTAGTGGATCCGTCGAAAGTTGATGCAGTGTTGCAGTGGGAGACTCCAAAGTCTGTTTTTGAGATCAGAAGTTTTCTTGGTTTTGCGGGTTATTATAAAAGGTTTGTTGAAGGATTTTCTAAGTAGGCTTTGCCGTTGACGCAGTTGACTCGGAAAGGACAAGCGTATGTTTGGGATGCTACGTGTGAGAAGAATTTCCAGGAGTTGAAGAAGAGGTTAACTTCAGCGCCAATGTTGATTTTTCCAAATCCGAATGTATTCTTTGTCGTGTATTGTGATGCTTCTAAGATGGGTCTTGATGGTGTGTTAATGAAGAATCATCAGGTTGTGGCTTACGTGTCGACGTAGTTAAAAGAGAATGAGAAGAATTATCCGACTCATGATTTGGAATTAGCAGCAGGTGTGTTTGTGTGGAAGATTTGAAGGCACTATTTGTGTGGTTCTAAGTTTGAAGTGTTCAGCAAGCTAAGCAAGTTTATTTGGTACATGGAACAAGTCAAAAACAAAACATTCAGTCTTGCACTGTTGGAACATGAGTGGAAATTGAGTTAAAAAACTAAACACATTTTCCCATGTTGGGTGGAACGTAGTGTTGTGTAAATTGAATAAGTGGAAGTCCCACATCGGATGGATCACACATTAGTAGTGTTTATATAATGAGGGTGTATCTCTAATGGGGGTACATAATTATGTGAATGAAGTACCCAAGTTTTGCTAAAATATTTTGGAACGCAATCTATAATATTTTAGAACATAATCTGAAATATTTTGGTAGGCAATCTAATATATTTTAGTGCAGGATCTGAAATATATTTTGATACTCAATAATATATTTCTGTAATGAATAATATATTTTTGTACTAGATCTAATAATTTTTTTTAAGCAATGAAAATATATATTAAAATAAAAGAAAAGGAAGTACAAAAGCTAGGGGGACTTCAACCTGACCCAACGCGGGACCCAAAACAAGATTGCAAAATAAAGTGATGAGTAAAATGTCGCAATAATTGACAAGTGAAACCTGTGAAATGGTGTATGAATCGACTGTCAACACAAAACAATTCAAGAACCAATAGCCCCTGCACAAATACATCAACTTTACCGCCCTTTCGATCCCAACTACTCCACGCACCATGAACAAGATTTGAAAACCTAGCAACATCCTCAGAAGCGAAGAATTAGTACTATTGGTGTAGTGGGAGTGCCCAAATGTCGTGAAAACTGCAGATCTCAACAGATCTGGAAAAGAACCAGAGATCAGGCCGACACACACTCACCACCCAACATTGTGAAACAAACCCTTGCAGGTTCTTTGAGACCCAACCGGATACAAACGCACCCATATCTTGACAGACCCACCATTGTGACCAACCACCGCTGTAACGCCCTACTTCTATTAAAGCGATAAAACACACGAATATAATAAATATTCAAGAAATAGACGTCATGTCTTCAATAAATTCTCCAAAACAACATGCATGAAAATTTTCAACAAAACATTGTAGTGGATAAATAGCATACACCTCAAATAGTCATTTCATCAACTCATAAATACAACATCAAATATAATATCCAAAACCGACACATGGGTAAAAAGTCTCAGCAACATAAATCAATCCAGAATAACATAACTGCAGACATCCTAGATCAGAGCCTAAACTAAGACTATGCGGACAGACAACAGAGGTAACTTCCTCTATCCTCGAACACTCACCAAGAAACCTATCAAACTACTTATGCACGCCGTCTACCCATTCATACAAATAGGTAGGCAGTCCACCACACACCACTGGGGTTAGGTTCACATCAAATCATAATCAGATATAAACAGTCATAAGCATTCAAGGATTTCATGCACGACACATATATATAACCATCCCTCCTATGATGCTAACATCACATGAATATTGTCCCCTATTCCATAGGCATCATGCTATCACAATTCTAGCATAGCATAGAAACCATATTCAATTCTCAAATCAAGTCATCGACATAAGCTCATCATTTATCAACATCAATCAATGAAAGGATTACTCACCTTATTCTTCATTTAGCCTAATCAAATCAACAAATACTAGACCGTCATAATATTCCTAAAGGCCTAAGAGCCCTTTAGAAGGGCTCGGACGCCCTCCAGAAGGGCTCCAGAGGCCTAGGTTCGCCCCCTTTAGGGCGCCGCCTTTCTTAGATTCTAGAACCATCCAGAAACTGCCTAAATACTTAAATACCTTATTACTTGGAGGTTAAGCAACCGAAACCTAAGCCCATAGCAGACTATAAATACCTCCCTTTAGAGCATTCTAAAGGCATCCAATAGTCAGTCTAAACCCTAGAATTCGATACAAACCCTAGTACCCACTACTCGTACTTTTTCACAAGTACAGTTGGCGCCGTCTGTGGGAAGAGGTAAAACTACCCTCCAACTACGTTCCTAAATCGCATCGTTTCATCATAACAGTCGAAGCGAAGCAATTCTCCTCAGCCATGGCCACCCAGGAAGAAGCTGAGATGATGAAAGCTTAGATCGCCCAGTTGATCGAGCAAAACGAGGTCTTACAGGCTTCGGTTGAAACTATCCAACAACAACAACTGTAGGAGAAGACCGGGTCCGACCAAGGCGACCCAGTCGAGCCAGAACCTCAACCCTTGTCAACCGAGATTTGGAACGCCCCGGTTCCAGATAACTTCAAGCCGCCCCATCTCTCCACCTTCGATGGTAGGGGCGATCCTATGGAGCACGTAACGGCCTTCAACACCCGCATGGCTGTTGTCGGAGCAGCCGATTCTCTCAAGTGCAAGCTTTTAGCTGGAACCTTCTCTGATGCTGCGCTACGGTGGTACATAAGCATTCCCCGCTTTTCCATTGTATGCTACCAAGATATGATCCGGAAGCTCTCTCAACAATTCTCTGCAAGCCGCCACCGCAAAGTTTCATCCAATAGCCTGTTCAATGTGCGCCAGGGGCAGAATGAGTCTTTGCAAAATTATCTTGCCAGGTTCAATGACTCTACAATCAAGGAATCCAATCCAAACCAGGAACTTTTCGTTGGAGCTTTCCAGAACGGCCTGAGGGCCGGTCAATTCAACAAGTCTCTCGCTCAGAAGCCGGCCGATTCAATGGAGGAGATCATTTCTTGTGCCAAATGCTACATCAAAGGAGAAGAAAGTAACGCCGAGAAGCGGGCGCGAGACGTCAAAGAGAAAGGAAGCTCAGGCTCGGAGCGCAAGTGTAACACTCCGTTTTCCCAACATAAAAATTTCACAATTAAATCAGAGTTTCCATACAACGGAGTGTCACATTTCACAAAAATCTGAAATATGAATAAATAACAATTTATTCTTCAAGATAGTCATCGTAATATTTCAAACTTCGCAGCGGAGTAAACTCAAATACATATTAGTCTTTGGCACGAAGGCCTCATCAAAACGTCTCATAAAATTCCAAATACTAAATCATAGTCATGAAAATCACAAAAGTAATACGCAAGGAATAGAGAAATCATAAGCAAGGTTCCCCATCCCGTTACGTATCAGAGCACCTAGACACAACCGAGGGAAGTCCTCAAAAGACTGCACCTATTCTTGATTACCTGCAAGTTACCCATACGAAGAGCAACATTTTCAAGCAGAAGGGGTGAGATTCACAAAACAATAATATTAAACATATAATTCAACAATTATATTTAACAACAAAACATCACATAAACACGTCACAACAAATATCATTTAGCATCATAACTGTCATCATAAATCATCTTCATAAACATCTTAGATAACTTAAATCGACAATGCAACTTCACTTGACTATGCAACTCTCACATCTTAATCATCTTAGACATCTTATATGCATGTGGTACCAATCCAGGGCATAAGCCCTCGTCGCTTTGAGCATAAATATAATCAGGGTATAAGCCCTCGTCGCTATTGAGCAAAAGCTCCAGGGCATGAGCCCTCATCTCTGTTGAGCAAATGCTCTAGGGCATAAGCCCTCATCTCTGAATGAGTATGCATGGACTCAACATCTTATAACTTAAACAAGTTAAACCTCTTAAACGTCTAAAACATCGTAAACATCTTGGACCGACACATGCAGTTTTAATCATTTATAAACAATCACATGGCAGCAAATCATCAATCATGGCATATATCAACATTAAAGAATTCATCATTTAAGCATCACATTTATTGCACATATAATTCACATAATACACATATGATTCATAAATCACTATCAACAACATTAAATCTTCACAAAGCATCTTTACAGATCGTCATTTATATTATAGTTAGCTTCCAATACTACCCAAGGTCCAACTCACAAGGTCTTGAGCGAAACAGATCGCAAACAAAGAAAACATGACAGTCTGTCACAGCACATCTCGCTATGACGAGCTCTACAGCTCGCCTGGCGGGCGTTTACAGGTCTCTCGCCATGGCGAGTTGGATTGCTCGCCTGGCGAAGCGTTACGGGTCTCTCGCTATGGCGAGCTGGGTTGCTAGCCACGGCGAGCGATGAGGGGATGCTCGCCGTGGGAAGCTACGATTCTCGCCTGGCGAAACGATGACAGAACAGGGTACGGGGTTACGAACTTTTTCACCAAAAATCCCAATTTTCACCATGATTAACCCCAAATTCGACTAAAACATTAGCATTAAGGTTATTCTAAGTTCTGTAATCAATTTCTACATTAGTTCTACAGTTTTACATCATCTAATCATCAATTCATCATGTTTAACCTAATTCTCCAATTCTCTAAAACCATTCCTACACTTGTTAATTATAATCATATGAATTACAATTTAATAGAATTGTATGCTAGGCTCACCCTTACCTTAAAGTGATGGAAATCGCAACCCTCCTCTTCTCTTGCCTTTTCTCCCTTTTTCTCCTAAAACTGATCGTACGTACTGACAACCTCTAAACCTAATTTTCCTTATTTATACTCCCATCAAATCTTATCTTATTTACTCTTTCTCCCACATAACTCTCTAAAATCTCAAAACTACCCCACATCTTTATATTTATTTTATTTTCAAATCTTATTTTATTAAACAATAAAATAAGTCACCACATCGTATAAAATCACTAAAAATCACATAAATCTTAATTCTCCGCATCTCATAATATATATATATATATATATATATATATATATATATATATATATATATATATAGACTCTTTAAATAAATCAAATAATTAAATAATTAAAATAATCTAAAGTGGGCGTTACAACTCTCCCCAACTTATAAGATTTTCATCCTCGAAAATTTACCTCCAGCAAACAACTCTGGGTAAGATTCCAGCATCTTACTCTCTAACTCCCATGTCAAGCTTTCACCAGTCGCTCCGTCCCAAACAACTTTCATAAGCGGTATCTCCTTGCCTCTCAAACGCTTCACCTCACGACCTTCAATCCTCATTGGTAAGGTCTCAACCGTAAGGTTATCTCTAACTTACACATCATCTCTCTGGATCACATGAGATGGATCCGGAACATACTTCCGAAGTTGCGACACGTGAAACACATCGTGCAAATTCGAAAGATGTGGTGGTAAACCCACTCGTTACGCCACCGTTCCAACTCTTTCCGATATTTGATACGGACCAATAAACTTCGGGGTTAACTTCTTTGACTTCAATGCATGACCAACACCGATCATGGGGGTAACTCTTAGGAACACATGGTCTCCATCTTGAAACTCAAGGTCTTTCCTTCGCTTATCATGATAACTCTTCTGTCGACTCTGCGACGCTTTGATCTTTTCTTGAATCATCTTAACCTTCTCAGTAGTCTGCTGAACAATCTCTGGTCATAAAACCACATTCTCACCTGACTCAAACCAACACAACGGAGTTCTGCATCTCCGACCATACAAAGCCTCAAAAGGTGCCATTCCAATACTAGAATGATAACTGTTGTTATACGTGAACTCTATCAACGGAGGATGACTATCCCAAGTTCCTCCTTGCTCAAGTACACAAACGCTCAACAAATCTTCCAATGACTGAATCGTTCTCTCCGAATGACCATCTGTCTGTGGATGATAAGCCGAACTCAACCTCAACTTAGAACCCAAAACCTCTTGTAAGCTCTTCCAAAATCTAGAAGTAAACCTTGGATCTCTATCTGACACAATGCTCGAAGGAACACCATGCAGCTTCACGATATCTCAAATATAAATCTCTGCCAACTGTGATACGGGAAAAGTCATATTAATCGGAATAAAATGAGCCGACTTCGTCAATCTATCTACAATCACCCAAATGGCGTCATTCCCTTTAGGAGTATTCGGTAAACTCGTCACAAAATCCATGGATATACTATCCCATTTCCACTCGGGCACATCTAAAGGAGTCATCAATCCAGCAGGTTTCTGATGCTCTACTTTCGACTTCTGGCAAATCAAACAAGAATACACAAACTATGCCACGTCGCGTTTCAACCCCGACCACCAAAACAACTTCTTCAGATCATGATACCAATTGATACTTGACACAACAAGACTCTTCTACTTGGCCGGACGAACCAACCTGCTCTGATACCAATTGTAACACCTCGTTTTCCCAACTTAAAAATTTCACAATTAAATCAGAGTTTCCATACAGCGGAATATCACATTTCACAAAAATCTCAAATATGAATAAATAACAATTTATTCTTCAAAATAGTCATCGTAATATTTCAAACTTCGCAGCGGAATAAACTCAAATACATATTAGTCTTTGGCACGAAGGCCTCATCAAAACGTCTCATAAAATTCCAAATACTAAATCATAGTCATGAAAATCACAAAAGTAATACGCAAGGAATAGAGAAAACATAAGCAAGGTTCCCCATCCCGTTACGTATCAGAGCACCTAGACACAACCGAGGGAAGTCCTCAAAAGACTGCACCTATTCTTGATTACCTGCAAGTTACCCATACGAAGAGCAACATTTTCAAGCAGAAGAGGTGAGATTCACAAAACAATAATATTAAACATATAATTCAACAATTATATTAAACAACAAAACATCACATACACACGTCACAACAAATATCATTTAGCATCATAACTGTCATCATAAATCATCTTCATAAACATCTTAGACAACTTGACTCGACAATGCAACTTCACTTGACTATGCAACTCTAACATCTTAATCATCTTAGACATCTTATATGCATGTGGTACCAATCCAGGGCATAAGCCCTCGTCGCTTTGAGCATAAATATACTCCCAGGGCATAAGCCCTCGTCGCTATTGAGCAAAAGCTCCAAGGCATGAGCCCTCATCTCTGTTGAGCAAAAGCTCTAGGGCATAAGCCCTCATCTCTGAATGAGTATGCATGGACTCAACATCTTATAACTTAAACAAGTTAAACCTCTTAAACGTCTAAAACATCGTAAACATCTTGGACCGACACATGCAGTTTTAATCATTTATAAACAATCACATGGCAGCAAATCATCAATCATGGTGTATATCAACATTAAAGAATTCATCATTTAAGCATCACATTTATTGCACATATAATTCACATAATACACATATGATTCGTAAATCACTATCAACAACATTAAATCCTCACAAAGCATCTTTACAGATCGTCATTTATATTATAGTTAGCTACCAATACTACCCAAGGTCCAACTCACAAGGTCTTGTGCGAAACAGATCGCAAACAAAGAAAACATGACAGTCTGTCACAGCACAGCTCGCTATGGCGAGCTCTACAGCTCGCCTGGCGGGCGTTTACAGGCCTCTCGCCATGGCGAGTTGGATTGCTCGCCTAGCGAAGCGTTACGGGTCTCTCGCTATGGCGAGTTGGGTTGCTCGCCTGGCGAGCGATGAGGGGATGCATGCCGTGGCGAGCTACGATTCTCGCCTGGCGAAACGATGACAGAACAGGGTACGGGATTACGAACTTTTTCACCAAAAATCCCAATTTTCACCATGATTAACCCCAAATTCGACTGAAACATTAGCATTAAGGTTATTCTAAGTTCTGTAATCAATTTCTACATCAGTTCTACAGTTTTACATCATCTAATAATCAATTCATCATGTTTAACATAATTCTCCAATTCTCTAAAACCATTCCTACACTTGTTAATTATAATTATATGAATTACAGTTTAATAGAATTGTATGCTAGGCTCACCCTTACCTTAAAGTGATGGAAATCGCAGCCCTCTTCTTCTCTTGCCTTTTCTCCCTTTTTCTCCCAAAACTGATCGTACGTACTGACAACCTCTAAACCTAATTTTCCTTATTTATAATCCCATCAAATCTTATCTTATTTACTCTTTCTCCCACATAACTATCTAAAATCTCAAAACTACCCCACATCTTCATATTTATTTTATTTTCAAATCTTATTTTATTAAACAATAAAATAAGTCACCACATCGTATAAAATCACTAAAAATCACATAAATCTTAATTCTCCGCATCTCATAATATATATATAAATATATCTAGCCTCCTTAAATAAATCAAATAATTAAATAATTAAAATAATCTAAAGTGGGCGTTACAGCAAGAGCTCTGGCGTTCCCCCAAACAGAGACCGAGGGACCTCAAAAGACAGCCTGAGTGGGATCGCCACCCTCGCCAATACGCCGCGGAGCATTTCACTCCTCTGACGATACGCCCGGAGCGGATCCTGAAAGAGGTATATGAGTCTAAAATTATCCCAGAAGCCAATCCGCCACGAACTCATGTCATGGGCAACAACAAAGACGCCTGGTGTAAGTACCATCGTGTGAGGGGCCACGATACTGACGATTGCATACATCTAAAAAGAGAAATCGAAAAGCTAATTCAGAACGGCAAGCTAAGAGGTTACGCGAAAGGAAGGTACGACGAGGACGGGCGGCGAACGGACGAAATCAGAGATAACCGTCATGGCGAGGAGAATAAACACACACTGAACACCATCTCAGGAGGCTTCGCAGGAGGCGGTGAGTCAAGTGCTTCTCGAAAGAATTATGCGCGCCAGATAATGCTTATTGATGAAGGCTCACACGCATTCGCTGAGACGAGTCCAGACATCACCTTCTCTGCTAAAGATTTTGAAGGCGTTGTTCCCCATGATGACCATCCTATGGTGATTACTCTCCAAATACTCAACTGGAACATCAAATGGGTCCTCATCAACACCGGCAGCTCTGTAGATATTCTGACTTCTGAGGCCTTTGACAGAATGGGCTTAAGCGAAGAACAACTACAACCTTTCCAAGGCACGCTTTCTGGATTTACTAGAGAGAGGGTACACGTTCGAGGCTATATAGTCATTGGACGCCCTTCTTTCTACCGCCAAGGCACCCTCTTGTCCACAAAATTCCTCGTGATGAAGTACCCTTTAGATGATGGCGGGGTCGGAATGATTAATGGCGACCAGAAGATTGCCAGAGAATGTTATCTAGCCAGCCTCAAACTGCGAAGGAAGGAGATGCCAAGGAGGGGGAGTAAGGGCGACAATGTGAATATGATAGATCTCGACCCACGGGAAGAGTACCAGCAGGAGAGATTGGAACCTATTGAAAACCTTAAAGAAGTTATGATCGGTTCTCAACCTCACCAATCAACAAAGATTGGGACCTCTTTAACACCCTCCGAAGAAAAAGATTTAATTCAATTGTTGAAAGGAAACTTAGATCTTTTCGCCTGGGCGCCTTCAGACATGCCAGGAATAGATCCCAACGTGGCATGCCATGACCTCGCCGTGAACCCAATGGTAAAACCCGTTGTTCAGAGATAGCGAAAGTTAGGCGAGGAAAGAAGAAAGGCAGTGGATGAAGAAGTAAAGAGACTCCAGGAGGCCCGTTTCATCAGCGAGATCAAATATCCCACCTGGCTAGCAAACACAGTTCTAGTCAAAAAAGCTTTCGAAAAATGGAGAATGTGCGTGGATTACACCGATCTGAACATGGCGTGCCCCAAACACCCATACCCGTTACCCAGCATAGACCGTCTGATTGACAACGCATCAGGATTCAAGACCCTGAGTTTCATGGACGCTTATTCAGGCTACAACCAGATCATAATGGATCCTCTGGATGCCCCAAAGACTGCCTTCATGACAAATAATAAAAACTATCACTACGAGGTGATTTTTTTTCGGTTTACGAAATGCAGGCGCTACCTTCCAATGATCGATGGACACCATGTTCGCTGCGCAAATTGGAAGGAATTTAGAAGTGTACATCGACAATCTCGTGGTCAAAACGCCAGAAAACGTCGTCGATACCACTGACTTAGGCGAGATCTTCCAGCAAGTAAGGAAATTCAACATGCGCCTGAACCCAGCCAAGTGCACTTTTGGGGTTCTGGCAGGAAAGTTTCTGGGTTTTTGCTTACCAGCCGAGGGATAGAAGCCAACGTAGACAAATGACAAGCCATCATCAACATAAGGAGCCCTTGTAGCATCAAAGAAGTACAACAGCTGACTGGGAGAATGGCGGCCTTATCCAGGATCCTATCATGCGCAGGCGACAAGGCGTTCGCCTTCTTTGCCTCTATCAAAAAGAAGGAGAAATTCGAATGGACTAGCGAGTGTGAGGAAGCTTTCACCAACGTCAAAGAGTTCCTCTCAAGCCCTCCCATTTACACCGCCCATCACCGGGGGCTACTTTGTCTCTTTACTTATCCGTGTCCGACAACGCTATGAGTTCCGTCTTGACGAAAGATTCAGAGGAAGGAGAGAGGCCAGTATACTTCGTCAGCAAGGTGTTCAAGGGAGCCGAGCTACGATACCAAAAGATTGAGCGCCTAGCACTGGCGATTATAACAACCGCCAGAAAATTACGCCCCTATTTTCAAAGTCACAAGATCATTGTGAAAACAAACTACCCAGTAAAGCAGGTTATCAGCAAGTCAGACTTAGCAGGTAGAATGGTGTCATGATCGGTTGAGTTGTCCGAGTATGATTTACAATATGTTCCCAGAAGCAGCATCAAATCTCAAGTCCTGGCCGACTTTGTCGTAGAGTTCACATCTCCCGTCAAGAGCGTTGCATCTTTTGTATGGCTCTTGTCAATTGACGGATCCTCAAATTTAAAGGGAAGCGGGGCGGGCATCATTTTGGAAGGACCAGGAGACATCCTCATAAAACAATCATTAAGGTTTGAGTTCAAGGCCAGTAACAATCAGGTGGAATATGAAGCTCTAATCGTAGGAATGAATCTAGCGGAAGAGATGGGAGCTGAAAACCTCAGGGCGAAGAGCGATTCGCAGTTGATAACTAGCCAGATCACGAGAGAATACCAAACCAAGGACCTCAAACTCTGCAAGTATCTATTAAAGGTTCGAAATTTGGCTGAAAAATTCAAGTTTTTTGAGGCAATATACGTTCCGAGAGAGCAAAACTCGAGGGCGGATCTGTTAGAAAAATTGGCGAGTACTAAACGCCCGGGCAACAATAGAACAGTAATTCAGAAAGTCGTGGCATCACCCAGCACAGAGTCACAAGAGGTCCTCGCCGTCACGGAAGAAGTAGAAGGGTGGATGACCCCATCATCAAGTACCTCACGAGCTCCTTTTCTCCCCAAAATGAAGAGGAAGCACAAGCTATAAAAAGGAGGGCCGCCAAATTCACCATGGTAGTAGGTAAATTGTACAAGATGGGGCAGGCGACGCCCATGCCCAGGTGCTTAAGCGAGGAGGAAACTGAGCTCGTCCTTCTGGAAGTTCACGAAGGCGTATGTGGAAGCTACATCGGGGGGCGTTCTCTGGCGGCCAAGCTATTAAGGGCGGGCTACTATTGGCCGACGTTGCTACAAGATTGCGCCACGTTCGTAAAGAAGTGTGACAAATGTCAGCGATTCTCCGACAAGAAGCATGCCCCCGCTAGCGAGCTTACTTTTGTGTTTTCACCTTGGCCTTTCCACAAGTGGGGAGTAGATATCGTGGGACCTTTCCCTTTGGCCCCTGGAAAGTTGAAGTTCCTCATCGTAGGCATATATTATTTCACTATGTGGGTCGAAGCAGAGGCGGTCTCAAGAATCACAGCGGACAGGATTAAAAAGTTCTACTGGAAGAAGATCATTTGCCGTTTCAGACTTCCCAAATACTTTGTAACTGACAATGGGATCCACTTCGCCAGCACCAGAGTAGTTGACTTCTGTATCCAGCTTGGCGTTCAAACAAAATATGTATCGATAATCCATCCTCAGGCAAACAGACAGGCTGAACCAGCAAAAAAAGTAATCCTGAACGACATTAAGAAGAAGCTGGAAGCAGCCAAAGGTTTCTGGGCTGAACAGCTATACGAGGTAAGCGCCAAATTTGTTACTATTTCGACATTCATTAATTTTGCGTTCAACAATATTGTCGCTTTTTTCACTTTGGATCAAAATATCCTTGCTAAGAAGCAGGTGCTCTGGTCTTACCACACCACCCCACATTCAACAACCAAAGAAACTCCATTTACTATGGTGTATGGCGCAGACACCATGCTCCCTGTCGAAATAGACACCCCAACCTGGTGTCGTGACAACTTTATGGAAGAAGGTAAGTTCCGCGCTCACGACTAAACTGACATCAGACTTTTTTCAGGTTCCCGCCCATCCGATTAAATATGACCCTTATTTTTCTAAGAACATAGAATGTCTCGAGGTATCTCAAATATACTCACTCTGATTTCTTTCAAAATAAAAGCGAATGAGATAGGTGTCAAGTGCACGATGGATATGATAGACGAGATAAGAGAGGAGGCTAATATCAGAAAATTTGCAGCCAAACAGAGAGAAGCTCGGGGTATAACTCAAGAGTAATTCCTAAAAACATGAAACAAGGCGACCTCGTCCTCAAACAAGTAGTTGCCCCGACCAGAATTGGAAAGTTACTGCCAAGTTGGGAGGGACCATACCGAATAAAGGAGAAGCTACAACATGGAGCTTACAAGCTAGAGGAGCTAGATGGGACCCCAGTGCCAAGGACCGGGAATGTGGCTAACCTTCGCCATTACTATATTTAATTTAGAATTTTTGGATTTTTTGTTTATATTTTTTATCTTCCTACAGAATAAGGCGTGCGTTGCCGCCTCAAACTATGTTTAAATTTCTAATGTATTCAATAACGAGATAGGGGAGCACTCTTTTTCCCCTGCAAGGGCAGGGTTTTTAATGAGGCACCCTATTTTATAAAAACATTTTGTTCTTGTGCACTGTGATTCTACTATCATCGCTTCATAAATAAGAACGCCTAAACAGGGTTAACCTTAATAAAGGCTCTAACTCGGCGTCTAATAAATAAGAACGCCTAAACAGGATTAACCTTAATAAAGGCTCTAACTCGGCGTCGTTAAATAAACATGCGCCCAACCAAGGGTTAACCATATTGAAGGCTCTAACTCGGCGTGAACGCCTAAACAGGGATTGAACCCGGCGTCGTTAAATAAACATGACGCCCAAACAAGGGTTAACCTTATTGAAGGCTCTAACTCGGCGTCTAGTAAATGGGAACGCCTAAACAGGGATGGAACCCGGCGTCGTTAAACTTGGAACGCCTAAACAGGGATCGAACCCGGCGTCGTTAAATAAATAAGAGCGCCTAAACAGGGCTAACCTCATTAAAGGCTCTAACTTGGCGTCGTAAAATCGAACGCCTAAACTGGGTTATCCTTATTTGAGGCTCTAGCTCGGCGTGGTAAAAATAAAATCGAACGCCTAAACAGGGTTAACCTTAATAGAGGCTCTAACTCAGCGACATAAGAAAACAGACTAAGTTGAAAACAAAGAATAAAAATGCACTGCACCAAAAGAAATACGAAGGTCAACTGTTTCGACAAAGTGAAAGCAAGTCAGAAATACTTCAAAATAAAGATGAAATGTTAATTAAGTTCAGCAAGTGAAATAAATCATAAGTCATAGTTAAAATATTACAAAAAGTGTTGGAACAAAGGGTGTTTTACAATTATACCACTTAAGTTTTGATGATAACAAGGTATTAAAATTATCAATTGGATATGCTAAAAGTTTATTCAAGTGTACAGGACCATTATCAAAGATTTATTTATAAGAGGTTCTGACTGAATGAATTAAAGAGCAAAGGAATTTTAGATTGAAGCTTGAAGAGCATCTGATTGAAAGCGCTCCTGAAAAAAATCAGAAGCATAGTGCGTCTGAAGAAAGCGCTCCTGAAGATGACGTCATCAGAAGCCAGTTCTCCATAAGCAAGTTCATCAGAAGCCATTTCACCAGAGGCTGAAGAGTGTTGACAAAGTACTGTGTACGAAATGTACAACCACTAAGTCTGCGCATGCCTCGGTGTCATACCCCAGTTTTTGACCTAAGGCACCACTGACACGTGTCGTCGGACCCTGAATAATCGCTGACTTTTCGGACGGAATTTCGACAGAGAGGTATTTTAAAATACCTCATTGTTTTATTCCGAGTCGGGCCCTTTTCTCTCTTTATTTTTTTAATTAATTTCCATCTTTTAATTTAATCTTTTTTTAATCTCTTGTTAGTATTTTTAATCACTTTTTTTGTTTATCTCTTTAGGTTAATTTTAATTATTGTATTCATTTGCATTGTTATTATTATTTGTTTTTTTTTCGTCCAAGTGATAATGTCCAAAAGGGTCCGGATCAAGTCACGCCTCAATCACCAGTCCACGACCAGGTTCACTAATCCATGTCCAGATTCATGCGCCCCAACCCTACACGCTCCATTCCCATCCAAAGATACAGTTTTTTCTGCATTCTCAACAAACCCTAATCCATCCAATTTACAGTACTATAAAACCAACTAGGATACATGCGCAACAGAAAAGAAAAAGGGGAACCAAAAATCGCCACAACTGTACAAACCACAGTAACAAACACAATCCGGTTCAACACAACAACACAACACCACGCCAGAACCAACCATTCACGCACGCGGTACACAAACACGCAGACAAACACCCACACACATCACAACCTTCACACAACAGAACCGCGGCACACGACACACACGGAATCACGGCCTCACAACACACGGGAGCACCACACACACGCACAAACAACAGTAACAGGTTCGACCTCCTTTTTTTTTTATTCTTTTTGATTTGTTTCTTTGTAGATCTAGGGTTGTGGGTTTGAGATTTGAGAGTTTTGAACCTAGAACTGGAAAAAGGAGAAGAAGGAGAGTAGAAACAGCGAAAAAATCGAAAAAAATAAGTTTTAGGGTTCCGGCCGGTGTTGCAGCCGCGACGGCCGGTAACCACCTCCGGAACCCCATCGGAGAAGACGACCGGAAAGTAGGAGAGAGGAGGGAGCGTTTAGAGAGAGAGAAGGGCAAGAGAGAGAAACGGTTTGTAAAAATGGGAGAAAATTAGGGTTTATATCCTTTATATACTCCCCAAACCGGTTCGGTTCCCCTGGATCCGACCCAGGATCCGAACCGAACCGGTCCCTCATCAGCCCAGTCCTCTATTTCATTTTTTTGCACCCCTTTTCCACTGCTTGCACCCCTGCATCTCATTTTTATTTCTTTCCTGCATTTTAATTTCTTTTTGCACTGTTACTTTATTTTCCTTTGCATTTTATCTCTTCATTAGATTAAACTTATCATGCTGCATATTTTTATTTATTTCGTGTTTTTATTTATTTCATATTTATTTTTCGTCATTTACTTTATCACATGGACTTTAGAATGTATATTTAGGTTTAATGTATTTTATTTATTTTTCCCGCAGACTTTAGAATGTATTAATAGGTCTTTTTTGTAATAGCGTAGGATATGTGTGCGTGAGTGTGTGCATGCCTTTCATTCTTATTTTTTCGCAGTTTAGGTAAAAGTCTCTCGTGGTGGTCCAACGCTACCATGAGTAACCTACGTTTTATTTTCTCGCTCCGTTAGTTTAATTTTCATCAATTAATCAAAAATAACAAAAACATTCAAATAACCAAAAATCACAAAAATATTTTTCATAACAAACCTCGACTTTCAATCGAGTAATCGTTTATTTTAGTTTATTTCTTTAATCAAACATAGAATCAATCTAATCTTACTTCAAGTTCTTTCTTTTAACATAAAAAAACATAAACAAATTTATTTTTGCCATTTGGCTTTTTATTTTAAAACTTTTTCCAAAATCTTAATAAAAAACACTCAACCAATCAAACGGTAATTTTTACCCCGAACTACGAGGTTCTGATCCCTCACGGGTACGTAGGCAAAGGGCACTTGTCCTTCCGAATCAATAAAATGTAGATAATTAGGTCTTTCTTTCTTTAATCATTCAAAATTCCATTTTTTCAAAACAAGTAAGTTATAGCGCATAAATTAAATAAAGTCGAAAGGTTCTCGTAGAGTACTACGAATATTTAGGGTGCTAATACCTTCCCTAAATATAACCAACCCCCGGACCCCACCTTTAAACAATTCTTTTCAATCAAAGTCGTGAAATGATTTAGTGAGTCAAAAGCTAATCAAATAGCCTTGACCTCCGAAAAATGGCGCGACAGAAATGGCGACTTGACTGGGGAAAAATTCGAGGGTTAAGTCTAACTCGACTTTATCTTAATTCTTGTGCTATAACTTACTTAACAAAAAAAAAAGATGGAAATACTTGTATATATGTTCTCCTTCTTCTTTCTCCTTTCTTCGTGAGTGGTGAGGTAATAAGTCCTACACCCGGGCTTGAGAGAAATATAAGATAGGACGGCGGTATCATAGTCCCAGGCCAAGAGTACTCTTCGGTTTTGGCACATGTGATAACCCCACTCAACGGAGGGATCTTGGAAGTATAATCGTCAACGTGAGTACTCATGTTTGACAGTTTATTTTCGAGGGACCGTCGAAGTTGAGAACCTTAGTTACCCTTAACCCATCTTGGCCTTTTAGGACGTAGTGCGGTGGCTGATCGAGAGTACTCTTGAATTGGTCTTGAATTGGTCGATACGCGATACTACACCCAAACGAGACTATCCTACGGATGTTGTTGGAATGGGAGTACTCCTGTCACCCGATAAATGTTCGGAAGTGGTTGAAAACTTTGGGAACTTGGTAGAACCCGTGATACAGGTACAAATGAAGCCATAGTCCCTACCTTACAGCGTACTATCCCTCAGCTCCAACATTATGGACTAAACCTCACCATGTTTTCACCGTTTGTGTAGCATAATTCATACATACATTCATTCATAAAACCTTTTTCTCATCAAAATATTGAAGGATTTAGAAAAGTTTCTTGCAAACATCATAGACGAATCGACCTTGTAAGAAAGAACACCAAAAAACATTACTTCAAAAATCTTAACTAAGCCTCAGCTTCTGTTAAAAACTTTTTCCTTGGTATCGTTCTTACCGATTGCGATTTCTTCACATAAAATCATGTTCGTCTGCGATGTTTACAATTCACTTTGATGAACCCTTCAAAAAATGTGTCTAATTTTGCATAAACATATCATGCATCATACCGCATTCATAGTCCGAGTCTCACAAAGTCTCCTTTTCCATCAAAAAGGTCAACCTGTGGTCTTCAGTCAACTCGCACATACAACACTCGGGCAAGCATCAATGGAGGGTCTTGAACAAGAGAATCAGGCACTCCGTGAAGAGATGGCAATCATGCAGGCTAAAATAAACGAGATGGCAGCTATGCAAACTCAGGTGGATGAACTAACTGAATTGGTAAGAACACTGAGAACTGCACAAAGTCAACCATCGCCTCCTCCTTCTCCTGTCAGAACTCAGGTCGAAGCAGGTGACTCTGCTACCCTTGATTGGGAAATATGCTTCGAATCTCCAACATCTTCCACGCCTCCACGATCTGCGCCTTGGTTCCCGCCCTTTACTTCTGGTGAAATACTCCGCCCTATTGCTTGCGAACCTCCAGCACCTACTTTTCAACCTACAGCTCACACTCCTCCACCGGTGTTAACGCACCACCAAAGTGAACCTCCACTGCCTACTGTCCAG
This sequence comes from Medicago lupulina, assembly GCA_958299785.1. NCBI lineage: Eukaryota > Viridiplantae > Streptophyta > Magnoliopsida > Fabales > Fabaceae > Medicago > Medicago lupulina. Next base: position 48,076,286 of record OY283146.1, on the reverse strand, counting down.
CATGCAATCTTTGCTCCCCCTCCAGCTGCGACACAGGCTCAAGCTATTATGACTTATTCAGCACCAACAATCCACACAGTCCCACAAAATGAAGAACCCATCTTTCACTCCGGGAATGTGGGGGCCTATGACAGAGTGGATGACTTGCAAGAGAGATTTGAGATGGTGAATCGGCAGATACGAGCCCTCCGCGGGAAGGAGGCACCCGAAAAGGATGTTTATGATCTGTGCTTGGTCCCGAATGTCCAGATACCCCACAAGTTCAAGCTCCCAGACTTTGAGAAGTACAAAGGGACCTCTTGCCCTAAAGACCATCTGACGATGTATGTGAGGAAAATGTCCACCTATGTCCACGATCATCAGGTCCTCATCCACTATTTTCAAGACAGTTTGACCGGTACCGCACTGAAGTGGTACATGAACTTGGACCGTGCGGAAATCCGAACTTTCAATGACCTGCGTGAGGCCTTCGTGCAACAATACAAATTCAATGTGGACATGGCTCCAGACCGAAGTGATCTTCAGGCTATGACTCAGAAAGACAATGAGACATTCAGAGAATATGCCCAACGGTGGAGGAACGTCGCTACCCAAGTCAGCCCACATGTAGAAGAGAAGGAGATGACCAAACTCTTCTTAAAAACTCTTAATCAGTTCTACTACGAGATGATGGTCGGAAATGTGCCTAGGGACTTCTCAGAGATGGTGAACATAGGTATGCGTCTGGAAGAAGGAGTCCAAGAAGGACGATTAACCGCCTCTGCCGATATCCAAGAAATTGCCGACTCTTGGGAAACCTGATCACTTTTGTGCCTTCCACAAGGGGCACAAGGTCACGAAGTTGAGAACTTTTCGACGCCAGTGTCTTGCCTTTCAAATATTTGAATCCGAGCGTGTAGCCGCGATCGGGTCGCTGTCAATGTTTTTTCTACTACTCATCTGCTCATTTAAATATGTTTGTTGTTTACTGCTTTTCAAAAAATGTCCTTTCGTTGCGCCCGAGACGAAAGTGAACTTGTGTAGGGCTTTTGCTTCAAATATTTTCCACCATCAATAAAAAGGTCGTTTCTATCCCGACTTTATTCTTTTGTGCTTGTTCTGGAAAAATGGTAATACAAAAAACCAAAAAAATAATAACAAAATAACTGCATAATCATAACTTATACTTACTTGTCAAAAACCAAATCATGCATTAAATAAACCGTTGAACACTTTAACCATGTACTCTCTCCCGACTTTGAGTTCCCTGTGTCCGGAGCTTGAAGAAAATGAAGATGAAGAAATTCATGATGAAATCCCCCGCCTACAGGGGCACCTTAGTCGTCGAAGCTACAAACAATATTCAAGAAGAGTGTCCAGAAAGGGGCATTCCCTTACAAAGACTGGCATAAGATGTTACAATCACCTCGCATGGGTAGCGTGTTTCAATACACATTTCAACATGGACAGCCCCCCTCCTTCCCTCAGAATACAACAAGAAGGATCGTCCCCGGGAATTTCAAAGAAGCCTTGTGCTAAAAAATACACTATCTTTCCAACCAGACTCCAGGGGCAAGTGGATGCCTAACTATGAGGACTCATGTGCAATAACCCATGCGACCGCAAATGCTGACCAACCCGCATGTCGGTGCAGTCAAGAAATACTTTGTCAAAAAAAAAAATCAAAAAAATCAAAAAGCTCGATAAGTCGCAAACCTGAAAAGGCGACTTAGGCAAAATGAGCGTCTCGGTGGACTGAAAACCCGAAAGGGCGGTCCAGGCAAAATTAGAGACATGAACAAAAATAATTATCCTGATAGATTGAAAAACCCGCAAGGGCGATCTATGCAAAAGTTAAGGATCAAGACAAAGTAACTGTATTCGGTCAGGCACAGTCAACTTGGGGCATCCAGTCATCAGAAGATCTCCGATTCGAAGCATCTGCAAATGAAAGACCCGGAACAAGGGCAATTCAAAGTTGTTAGGGAGAATAGTGGTTACGGTGTTCAATGTACCTTTCCCATATATTTACCATTTTCCAAATTTTTCAAAATCTGTGGAGCCGTGCCATTGGCGGGTCACCACTCAATTCATCAAATTTGAGCCTGTGCCCATTTATTTGGAATTCTCACTTATTCTATTTGCAAAATTTCTTCAATTTTTAATGGCAATACTTGAAGTAAAAAATTCTCAAAAAAAATAAAACTTTTTTACATCTTTTGAAAAGTGTGAACAACAAGCACATACTCTTCGAACTCATGAGTAGATGAAACATACATCAACATCCACCTCGAGAACGCTTACATTCCGGAAGAGAAACATGGCTAAGTGTTATGGAGAAGGCCTTTGCTTTGAGCAAAATGCAGTCACAATCCAAAGATACAAAAAAACAAAAAAGAGCTCGCTAAGCTGAAAACCTGAAAAGGCGGTTTAGGCAATAGAGAGCGTCCCGGTGGACTGAAAACCCGAAAGGGCGGTCCAGGCAAAAATTAGGGGCACAAAAAAGAATGTACTCCCGGTGGACTGAAAACCCGAAAGGGCGGTCCAGGCAAAATTAGGGATTCTCAAAAACAAAAACCAAGACGACTGCTAAAGCATGCCGAGGGAAGAACACTCTGCGCCCATTTACCAATGGCGACTTCTCCCAGACCTTCGATCGACAACGAGCTGGCTTCTCCAAGGGGCATCGGTTACCACCGTGTGCCAGGTTTCATACTGCTAATGGCCCGATTTATTCATGATAACATCAACTCCAAGGAAGTTTGCCGAGTGTTTGTACTGCGCTGTCAGTCTGCCTTCAATCTTACATGTCAGGCCTTGTCCCATCGAGTCACCTGTCGTATCCAGTTCAAACAGTCGTACAAGTTACATATTACATTCATACATTCATGCATCCGCACGTCAATACTTTCACATATTCACACATTCATGCATACACACATACACACACCATGTCAATTCACACATGATTGCGTCAGTCACCCAGAGTCTTGTCCGGTCATACCTCATCAATTCAGTCATCAATTCTTTCAAGTGGTAGGTCCTAAACAAAGGACAGCTTGAGTCGGGTGGAACGTCCTAAACAACGGACAGCTCGAGTTTACTTTTCGTCTTTGTTTCAAGTGGTAGGTCCTAAACAACGGACAGCTTGAGTCGGGTGGAACGTCCTAAACAACGGACAGCTCGAGTTTACTTTTCGTCTTTGTTTCAAGTGGTAGGTCCTAAACAACGGACAGCTTGAGTCGAGTAGAACGTCCTAAACAACGGACAGCTCGAGTTTACTTTTCGTCTTTGTTTCAAGTGGTGAGTCCTAAACAACGGACAGCTTGAGTCGAGTGGAACGTCCTAAACAACGGACAGCTCGAGTTTACTTTTCGTCTTTCTTTCAAGTGGTGAGTCCTAAACAACGGACAGCTTGAGTCGAGTGGAACGTCCTAAACAACGGACAGCTCGAGTTTACTTTTCGTCTTTCTTTCAAGTAGTCCTAAACAATGGACAGCTTGAGTCAAGTGGTAAGTCCTAAACAACGGACAACTTGAGTTTACTGTTTCGTCTTTCTTTCAAGTAGTAAGTCCTAAACAACGGACAGCTTGAGTCAAGTAGTAATTCCTATACAACGGACAGCTTGAGTTTACTTTTTCGTCTTTCTTTCAAGTGGTAAGTCCTAAAGAATGGACAGCTTGAGTCAAGTGGTAAGTCCTAAACAACGGACAGCTTGAGTTTACTTTTTCGTCTTTCTTTCAAGTGGTAAGTCCTAAACAACGGACAACTTGAGTCAAGCGGTGAGTCCTATACAGCGGACAGCTTGAGGTTTTTCGTCTTTCTTTCAAGTGGTAAGTCCTAAACAACGGACAGCTTGAGGTTTATTTTCTGTCTTCCAAGTGGTCAGTCCTAAACAATGGACATCCTGAGTTTGTCCTCTTGTCATGTTTGTCAAATGGTCAGTCCCAAATAACGGACTACTCTTGTATACCTGTCATTCTCTCCAGTGTCGTCCCCAGTCTGTCTGGCCAAAATGTGCCTCTCCATTCCAGTCCAATACAATGATACATTACCATTTTCCCCAGTGAAACTACACCGTCCGCAAGCGGAGTCGGATCCCCTTCCCAACAAGTTCAGGTATCCCGTCATGGTTTCTCGTCCCAGTCAAAATGACATCGTCGTCTTGCATTCATAATTGCATCACAAGCATTCATAAGCATCTTAGGTCAAAAATGGTGTACTTTGTATTTAAGTCTCTTCGACCAGTCGAATCAAAGATTTCATCTTCAAATCTCCGGACGAAGAAACTTAAATAGGGGCATCTGTCATACCCCAGTTTTTGACCTAAGGCACCACTGACACGTGTCGTCGGACCCTGAATAATCGCTGACTTTTCGGACGGAATTTCGACAGAGAGGTATTTTAAAATACCTCATTGTTTTATTCCGAGTCGGGCCCTTTTCTCTCTTTATTTTTTTAATTAATTTCCATCTTTTAATTTAATCTTTTTTTAATCTCTTGTTAGTATTTTTAATCACTTTTTTTGTTTATCTCTTTAGGTTAATTTTAATTATTGTATTCATTTGCATTGTTATTATTATTTGTTTTTTTTTCGTCCAAGTGATAATGTCCAAAAGGGTCCGGATCAAGTCACGCCTCAATCACCAGTCCACGACCAGGTTCACTAATCCATGTCCAGATTCATGCGCCCCAACCCTACACGCTCCATTCCCATCCAAAGATACAGTTTTTTCTGCATTCTCAACAAACCCTAATCCATCCAATTTACAGTACTATAAAACCAACTAGGATACATGCGCAACAGAAAAGAAAAAGGGGAACCAAAAATCGCCACAACTGTACAAACCACAGTAACAAACACAATCCGGTTCAACACAACAACACAACACCACGCCAGAACCAACCATTCACGCACGCGGTACACAAACACGCAGACAAACACCCACACACATCACAACCTTCACACAACAGAACCGCGGCACACGACACACACGGAATCACGGCCTCACAACACACGGGAGCACCACACACACGCACAAACAACAGTAACAGGTTCGACCTCCTTTTTTTTTTATTCTTTTTGATTTGTTTCTTTGTAGATCTAGGGTTGTGGGTTTGAGATTTGAGAGTTTTGAACCTAGAACTGGAAAAAGGAGAAGAAGGAGAGTAGAAACAGCGAAAAAATCGAAAAAAATAAGTTTTAGGGTTCCGGCCGGTGTTGCAGCCGCGACGGCCGGTAACCACCTCCGGAACCCCATCGGAGAAGACGACCGGAAAGTAGGAGAGAGGAGGGAGCGTTTAGAGAGAGAGAAGGGCAAGAGAGAGAAACGGTTTGTAAAAATGGGAGAAAATTAGGGTTTATATCCTTTATATACTCCCCAAACCGGTTCGGTTCCCCTGGATCCGACCCAGGATCCGAACCGAACCGGTCCCTCATCAGCCCAGTCCTCTATTTCATTTTTTTGCACCCCTTTTCCACTGCTTGCACCCCTGCATCTCATTTTTATTTCTTTCCTGCATTTTAATTTCTTTTTGCACTGTTACTTTATTTTCCTTTGCATTTTATCTCTTCATTAGATTAAACTTATCATGCTGCATATTTTTATTTATTTCGTGTTTTTATTTATTTCATATTTATTTTTCGTCATTTACTTTATCACATGGACTTTAGAATGTATATTTAGGTTTAATGTATTTTATTTATTTTTCCCGCAGACTTTAGAATGTATTAATAGGTCTTTTTTGTAATAGCGTAGGATATGTGTGCGTGAGTGTGTGCATGCCTTTCATTCTTATTTTTTCGCAGTTTAGGTAAAAGTCTCTCGTGGTGGTCCAACGCTACCATGAGTAACCTACGTTTTATTTTCTCGCTCCGTTAGTTTAATTTTCATCAATTAATCAAAAATAACAAAAACATTCAAATAACCAAAAATCACAAAAATATTTTTCATAACAAACCTCGACTTTCAATCGAGTAATCGTTTATTTTAGTTTATTTCTTTAATCAAACATAGAATCAATCTAATCTTACTTCAAGTTCTTTCTTTTAACATAAAAAAACATAAACAAATTTATTTTTGCCATTTGGCTTTTTATTTTAAAACTTTTTCCAAAATCTTAATAAAAAACACTCAACCAATCAAACGGTAATTTTTACCCCGAACTACGAGGTTCTGATCCCTCACGGGTACGTAGGCAAAGGGCACTTGTCCTTCCGAATCAATAAAATGTAGATAATTAGGTCTTTCTTTCTTTAATCATTCAAAATTCCATTTTTTCAAAACAAGTAAGTTATAGCGCATAAATTAAATAAAGTCGAAAGGTTCTCGTAGAGTACTACGAATATTTAGGGTGCTAATACCTTCCCTAAATATAACCAACCCCCGGACCCCACCTTTAAACAATTCTTTTCAATCAAAGTCGTGAAATGATTTAGTGAGTCAAAAGCTAATCAAATAGCCTTGACCTCCGAAAAATGGCGCGACACTCGGCAACCACCATCTCTGCATTGTGTCTCCTATACAAGACAAGAATAACAACAATATTCGCAGACATTGTTCCTTTCGTTATTGGAATGAATTTGAAATTGTTTTTCATAGGACAATCTTCAAATCAGGCAAAAGATCAATGGTGAAAAATCAAAGCTTCAGTCAAGACAAGTTGATGAGCTGGCTAGTTTCCAACGTCTCTCAAATCCTCTATAAATAGGGATAAAGACTTGAAGAAACAGACTACTACGCACAAAGCTTTTAAGTGAAATTCATACTCTCTCCAAGTCGAAAACATTGTTCATCAACAACTTAGATAATTCTTACAAAAGTTCATATCTTAGAATTTCTAAGTATCTAGAAAAACAGAGTCTATTATGTTCGTATTGTTTTGTGAATACCTCTGATTGTATATCAAGTATTCAAAACTCTTTTCAATTCTTTGTAATTGTTTAGAAGTCTCTTTCTTGTGTGATTGAGAAAAGAAGTCTCTTGGGGTTGTCCTTGAGCATAAAAGTTTCTTTCTTGTGTGATTGAGCAAAGGAAGTCTCTTACTTGTGTGTTTGAGCAACTTGTAATTTGATATTACATTTTAGTGGAACTCTCCTTCGAAGGGGGACAGGACTACTTCCGGATTATGGAAGGAACCTGTATAAATTGCTTGTGTTCTTCTTTTGTTTTCTGCATTCTTACTCTCTATCCGCTGCACTAAGACTCTGAACTCTATCAGACTCTGATTTTGAGAACAATTGTTATTTTTGTGAGAAAGAAAAGTTTTTGAAAACACAATTCAACCCCCGCTTCTTGTGTTTTTCCCACCTTCAAAAAGCGCCTAGACAGGTCGCCCACAAAAAAAAAACGATTAAAGTTAAACTACAAAGCTCAAGGCTCATCAACCAGCTCGCCCTCCTGGACAATCTTCAGAGAATCCAACACCGACAAGTCCAGCTCTGGAAACAAGAAAGCCACCTGGGACTTGGCCCTTTCGAAGCCATCTTCGAATTGGCTGACCATCACCATCTTGCCACTCTCCACTTCCTCTTTAGTCCTGGCCAACTCTCCCTCCAAGTCGCCAACCTTCTTTTCGAAGTCGCCCTTCTCTGAGGCCCAGTTTGTCTTCTCTTTCTCCAAATCAGCCGCCGCTTTCTCAACCTTCGTCTTATCCTGCAGAAGACCTTCGACCCTCTCTTCAAAAGCGGTAGCCTGGTGTTTGTACTTCTCCCCATCTTTCATGGAGTCTTGAAATTGCTTCTCCAAGGTCTCGTACTTGTGTAACACCCTATTTATTTATTCGATTATTTTGTGAGTTTAGAGTCTAATTATATGTTTTAATTAATTATGTGATATGTAATATTTTACTAAGTGGCTTTAATTATTTATTTAGTAGATTATGGTTAAAAATAAAATAAGATTTGGAAATAAAATAGAATATTTAAAGTTGTGGGGCTGAAATAGAATTTAGAAGAGTTTAGTGGACTTAAGTGAATTATGAGAGTTGGCTTAGGTTATAAAAATAGAAAACCTAGAGTCAGAATAGTTTTCACTTAAAACAGTTTTTGGGAGAAAAGGGAGAAAAGTGAGAAGACAAGAGGAAAGCTTGAGGTCTGCGATTTCTTCATCCAAGGTAAGGGTGGGACTAGCTTTCTCTAATAATGGGTTTATAATTCTGAAATAGAAATTAACATGTTGTAGTTAGAGGATTTGGGATTTTGGGAATTAGGTTAAATTTCATGAAAACAAGGTAGAAAGTGTGTAATTGCATGAATTGTTGCAGGGAATTGATGTCTAGGTTGTAGATTATATGTAGGTATTGATTCCTAACAGTTTTGGGTTTAGAAGGTTGGATTTTGAGTTTTTGAGTGAGAACGGAGGTCTGTTCGCAGACCCTTCTGTCATCGCTCGCCCTAGCGAGCGATTATACCCGCCTGGCGAACTGATGTAGAGAAACCACCTAGCGAGCAAGTTTATCCTCCTGGCGAACTGATGTAGAGAGCCCGCCTAGCGAGCAAGATTATCTCCTCCTGGCGAACTAATGTAGGGAGCCCGCCTAGCGAGCAAGTTTATCCGCCTGGCGAGTAGTCCTAACACGCCATAGCGAGCGCTTATCCTCGCCTAGCGAGCTGATGCTGTGACAGATTACCTATGATGAATTCTTGTACCGTTTTCAGTTGTTTCTATTTTGAATTGAGCTTTGTTATAAACATGTGAATTGTTGATATATGACTTATCTTTCCAGTAGCTTTGGTTTGGTATGAAAATCTCCTAAGATTGATTTTATATGAATTTTGTGATGATGTTGTCTAAGATGTCAAAGTCCCAAGATGTTGTCTAAGATGTCTAAGTTGTAAGATGTTGTCTAAGATGATGAAGTTATAAGATGTGTCTAAGTTGTTGAGTTGCATTGGTTGATGAGTCCATGCATAGTCGTTAAATGATGAGGGCTGATGGCCCTGAGAGCTTTGCTCTAAAAGATGAGGGCTGATGGCCCTGGGAGCTTTCTCCACCACGATGAGGGCTTATGCCCTGAGAGTTATTACTCTAACCACAATGAGGGCTTTATCCCTAGGAGCTTTACTCCAAATGATGAGGGCTTATGCCCTGAGAGTTATTACTCTAACACGTTGAGGGCATAATTTGGTACCACATGCATATTGAGGTCGTTGTCGCTGCATTTGTCAAGTGTTGTGTCGTCGTTGATGCATTGACGTCGTCGTCGTCGAGTTGTCAATGAATTAATAAGAGATTAATGACGAGTTATGTGAAGTATTAGCATTGTTAATTGTTGTTGTTCATGTTGTTCAATTCTTTTAATGAATTATATGCTTATTATTATTGAATGCGAATCTCACCCCTTCTGCTTGAAAATTGTTGCCTTTGTATGGGTAACTTGCAGGTGACCCAGAATAGTTGCAGTTGTGAGTGGACTTCTCTCACGTGTGTCTTAGGTGCTCTGATACGTAACGGGATGGGAAATTTTGTTGTTGCTTTCTATTCCTTACGTATTATTTATGAAATTTTATGAACCTGTTGTTGGAATAAATTTTATGAGATTTTACGTTGAGGCCTTTTGTGCCAAAGTTGTTTAAAAGATTGAACGAATTCCGCTGCTATGTAATTTTGAGTTTTGATATGACACGTTTTTAAATAAATAGTAACTCTATCCTATTTCTGATTTTATGAAAAGAGATGTGACATTCCGTATATGTTGAAATACTTTGATTTTAAGTATGATTTATGTTGTTTGGGAATACGGGGTGTTACACTTGCGTTCCATGGCATGAATATACACCAAAGAACAGAGAGTGCCAGTACCAGCGTCCTGTGCCAGATCGCTGAACTTCGAATGAAAGCTAGCATCTCTATCTACGGCAGCAAACGGAACATTCTCCTCCATATATTGGCGATACTGAAAACCGTGATGCCAGAAGGATTGACGGTACGCAACATCCACCTCAGAAACAATATCTTTCTCGAGCGGCTCTCCTCTCCCAGCATCTTTCCGCCCAGTCCGGGCCTTCTTCGACTGAGGCGAGGCGGTCAAATCAATAGCATCGTCTGCCACGCCCTTTCCTGAGAAATCGGTCACCACCTCAAGCTCGCCTCCTTGCACCTTAGACATTGCTCCCTTGTCCCTCTTTCCTTTGCGCAGGATCAAACCAGTAGGATCACTAGCAATATGTTCCCCCGAAGCATGCTTCTCATAGGGTGAAACAAAAGAAAATGAAGCAATCAGAATAAGCTGAAGAAAAAAGAAGAGAAAATAAAAGATTTATCGGAACGCCGTACTCACGAATATAAAGTTCAAGGTCCTTTGAGTCCGTCTCCTTGTCTAAAAGAGTTCGAATGTCAGTAAGCGACATCCGGTCTAAAAAGCCAACCACACCCTACTCATAGGGCGACATCTTCTTACACTCGTACCCGCCAATCGCCCGGGGGTGGACATGCCTTCAATTCTAGTACACAAACTATCTCGCCGGGCGGACATGCCTTCAATTCTACATCTTCTTCCCGCCCGGTAGAGGAAACAAAGTTCTTACTTATAAACAATTTTACCTTCGATTGATCACTGTAAACCAAATGATAGCTCTGAATGTCATCACTAAAAGTCTCCATATCAGACTCGACCCCTAAGCTGAGAACTTCTTTCCCACGCACCATAGAAGGGGAAATGTGAGCAGCGACCTCATTTCCTGAAGTTGAATACAGTCACTATCGTTAGAATCACCACTGTCGCTCTCGCTAAACAAATCCGACATAGACAAATGACCAAAATAGCTCAAGCCATACACTTCCCAGTCGATAACGCCGTTTCGCCGCGTCGCATGCCTTAAACAGTCTCTCTGTAGCATAGCCCTCTCTAAAGGATCTTCGGGACGAAGTTCCCTACCCCTCTCATCGCACTTTCGAATCACTACTTTCGGAGACCACCTCAGGAAGACGCGCTCCCAGGACACGTGTCACACATCGCCCAAGATTTCGGACACGTGGACGATCATCGAATGGTCACATAATCCTGACCATTCATGTATAGGGCGAGGCTTCACGAAAGAAACTAAAGCCACAGGCCGCCTATCCGTTATCATCACACAAACCAAATCGCCATGACGAAAATAAAACAAAGTAGCCTAGGTGCATCCACTTCGCCTTGATTTCAAGCCTCGCGTTTGGGGGGCTGTGGACCACCATCCCTGACCAAAAAGCAAATGCTCTTCCCTTGGGGGCTCTAAGGATGGAATAGAGCACCCTGGACGGGACCTCTCAAGAACAACGAAGAAACCATCCGAAATTTCAAAACAAAACAGCAAAACATCAACCACTTTGCCTTGATTCCAAGCCTCGTGCGTGGGGGGCTGTGGACCGTCATAATACTCCTAAAGGCCTAAGAGCCCTCTAGAAGGGCTCGGACACCCTCCAAAAGGGCTCCAGAGGCCTAGGCACGCCACCTTTAGGGCGCCGCCTTTCTTAGATTCTAGAACCATCTAGAAACCGCCTAAATACTTAAATACCCCTATTACTTGGAGGTTAAGCAACCGAAAATCAAGCCCATATCAGGCTATAAATACCTCCTTTTAGAGCATTCTAAAGGCATCCAATAATCAGTCTAAACCCTAGAATTCGATACAAACCATAGTATCCACTACTCGTACTTTTTCGCAAGTACAAATACAATTCATCATTTCAAAGTATAAGCAAGAAAGTCATCGTCACCAAAAGATCATAAAATCACATACGTATAGATCACGCTTCATTATATTCACCAAAATAAACATCATCAATTAAGATCATCAAATGTACAAGTATCACCATTCACAATACACATCAACAAGTACACATCTTCACATATTCACCAAATATCACCAAGTGTACAATTCAACAAACTCACCAATGCACATAAATCACCAAGTTCACCAACAAATTTCAACGAGTGTACAATTATCAATCACAATTATTCACCATGTACACAAATATTACCAAGCACATAAGCAAACCATGACTCATGTCAAAATCATGCAATGCGCCTAGACACAACTTCTATATGCATGTGGTACCAATTCACCTCAAGGTGTCACCTTATGATGCAACAAACACATCATTGTCAACATCTATAATTTCAACGGCTATATGGATACAAGTCTCCGGTCAACGGCAATATGGATGTAAACATCTGACTCAACAAATGATGCATGAACATATGACTCAATCAACCATGCATATGTTCACCACAATTCAACGACTATATTCAACGAGAATTTCAACGACGGAAATTTCAACGGCTATATTCAACGACAATAGATGTACATGCATTCACCAACAATTTCACCAACACTTGCATGTAATAAGATTCAGGAACAACATATATGCACATATACATATATAATTCACCAACATCATCACCATAATAATTCAACAAGCATCATCATGATTATTAACAAGCTTCACCCAAATCAACACCAAAACATAATCATGACCAATATCAACATCAACTACATCATACAACTCAACAACTCCATACAAATTCTCACAATTCAAGTAAATGAGAAAATACACCATACTATGATAAACATCAAATTCAACACCCATCAGTTATTCACACATCTTCATATAATCATATCAAACTATTCACAAAAGATTTGCAAGGTATTCGGTCTTAAAGATCATTTTCGACAAAGTTCGTCTATCGTTTCACAACTTTAAAATAACTATGGAAATTGAATCAAAACTAAGAAATCAAACTCAATTGCCTCAACTATGTATACACATTAATCACATATGAGTGCAGTTGTGCATACATGAGCGTTTCACCGGCCAAATACGACGAAATCGTAAAAATCACAAAGTTCGTCTCACTTTATCATTTTGCAAAACCAATTCATTATCAAAAGAAAACTAAGTTTGATTCAACAAGACATAGGTTAAATATTCTTAAACACCTTAATTGAACTCCTAATACTCAAGTTTTAAAGTTTGGGAATGTCATACCCCAATTTTTGACCTAAGACACCACTGACACGCGTCTTTCGGTCCAGAATAATCTCCGATTTTTCGAACGAAATTTCGGCAGAGAGGTATTTTAAGATACCTCATTTTTGTTCCGAGTCGGGCCCTCTTCGCTCATTTAATTTTTATCTTTTAAATTTCCATCTTTTACTCAATTTTTCTAAGTTTAACTCTAATTTTAATTTCTTATACTTTTTTTATTGTATTACGGTGTATCTTTTATACTGGTATTTTTAGTTATTATCCTCTTTTATTTTATTTTCATTTTATTTTATTGTCCAAGTCCAAATACGGTCCAAATACGCCGAATCCGGGAACAGTACCCAAAACCAATCCAGTACACGTTTTCTCTCCAAATCCAGTACGGGTTTTTCTCCTTCATCTCAATCCAAGCACATTTCAAGTGAATCACAACAAACCCTAATCAAAGTCTATATAACGGATCCTGCAAACAAAATGAAAGGGGGGACGCGTACAGATTTAGGAAAAACAATAACACACCAAACCCTAAGCCACACGCACGGATTCACAACAACACAAGCAGCCGTATACGTCCCACCATCGCACCACAATCACAGTCGCACGCGGAACACGGCCGTCACCATTCACGGCGCAGAATAACACAAACAACAGCCGCACACGCACGGCGACGACACAAAGCCAGAACCGCATAACCAAACGCGCACACACCTAAACGGAACACAACAACACACAGACGGCAGCACACACGCACACGAACAGCCATATCCGAGCCCACAAACACCACGCGAGCAAACACAACACACACGGCCAACACGGATTCGAACCGAGCCACACACGCACAGAAGGAGTAGAGAGGCAGACGAACCGAATCCAACACATAGGTAAGGAATTTCCTCCTCTATTTCTTTCCTTTTTACAGATCTAGGTCGTATTTCGCATTTATTGAAAGTTTTGAGGGTGGGAATAGATAGAGGGGAACAAAAGGAGAAAAAAGCATAAAAAAATTTGGGAAAAAAGGAAATTTTGCAGTTTCCGGCGGCGGCGCCGCCGCTGCTGGCCGGCCACCACCGCCGGAATACTAGTGCCACGCCGGAGAAGAAAAAGAGCAGACAGAGAGTGAAGAGAGGGAGGCGAGGTTAGAGAGAGAATGGGAGTGAAAAAATGAGAGAAAATAGGGTTTACACCCTTATATATCCCTGGGTCTGGTTCGACCCACACACCCATGAACCGACCCGGTTCGTTTCTTAAAGCCCAACTTCATTATTTGCTTTAATTACAGCACCCCCCATAGCACTGCTTGCACCCCCTGCATCTCATTTTTTTATTTCTTTCATGCATTTTAATTTCTTTCTGCACTATTATTTTATTTTCCTTTGCATCTTATTTCTTCATTAGATTAACTTATCATGCTGCATGCTGCATATTTTTATTTATTTCGCGTTTTTATTTATTTCATATTCATTTTTCGTCATTAACTTTATCACATGGACTTTAGGATGTACATTTAGGATTAATGTATTTTATTTATTTTTTCCGCAGACTTTAGAATGTATTAATAAGATTTTTGTAATAGCGTAGGATATATGTGTGCGTGAGTGTGTGCATGCTTTATTTTTATGCTCCTATCTTAGGTTAGAAATCTTTGTGGTGCTCCAATGCCACCATGAGATATCCACGCTTTTATTTTCCGCTCCGTTAGTTTAGTCATTCACAAAAATACAAAAAACAACAAAAAACATGCAAATAACAAAAAACACAAAAACATTTTCATAAACAAACCTTGATCTTAAATCAAGTGACGTCTTTTTATTTTATTTTCTTAAATCAAACATTAATCAATTTAATTTTATCATGAGTCCATTTTTCTTTAACATAAAAAACACAAACAAATACTCATTTGCCACTTGGCTTTTTCTTTTATTTCAAACTTTTTTCAAAACTAATAAAAAACACTCAACAAATCAAACGGTAATTTCTACCCCGAACTACGAGGTTCTGATCCCTCACGGGTACGTAGGCAAAGGACTCAGTCCTTCCGAATCAATAAAATGTAGATAATTAGGTTTTTTTTCTTTAATCATTCAAAATTCCATTTTTCTCAAAACAAGCAAGTTTATAGCACAAAAAGTAAAATAAAGTTGAAAGGTTCTCGTAGAGTACTACGAACATAAAGGGTGCTAACACCTTCCCTTTATGTAACCAACCCCCGGACCCCACCTTTAAACAATTCTTTTCAATCAAAAGTCGTAAAATAATTAGTGAGTCAAAAGCTAATCAAATAGCCTTGATCTCCGAAAAATGGCGCGACAGGGAACAAACCATAAGTTTTGGGTTGACTTAGAAACGATTATGCTGAATTTTCGTAAAATTCTTCCAAGACCTACTTGAAGTGTTTTTAACATAACTCAAAATCCACAAAACATTTTCAAGTAAAACCAAAGTCAAAGTTTACGTTGAAAGAGTTCATTAGGGTTTTAGAGAGAGAAGCTCTGACTTCTCTCTACCTCTCCTCCCGAGCTCTGTTTAGATTTCCTCTATTCATCTAAGTGGTGGTTTTCCCCAGCACCTCCTGGCTCTCCCCAGCACCTCCTGGTTCCCGGTTTTCCAATTGTCCACTATCTTTATGTTTGGATCTAGATCCAGATCTGGTTGTTTGTGGAGTTTTGGAAAAGGTCTGAACTGTTAAAGGAGAAGGTTGGTATTTTATTCATTTTGGAGGTGAAGGGTATTTTTTTCATTTGGCAAGTAAGGGTAAATTAGTAATTTTATTAGAAGGATTATTTTTGGTGATTTAGTGAGAACCATTATTTTTACCAAGTTACTAGTAAATTGGGGTAATTATTTATAGTCGGTAATTATTCGGTGTTTTGACGGTTTAAGTGAGGAGTAACTTTTGTAAATTAGTTAGTAAAGATGTTGAACCCATTATGACAATTAGAAAATCTAGCCCGATTAGATGGTGATATATAAACATAACACTTAAGAGAAAACTAGATTTTCCCATTCATTCACTTCACATAACATTTTGAGAGGTAGAGAGAGAAAGTGGATCAAGGCTTGGAGAAGAGGAAAGAAGAGGAGGCTAAAGAGAACTTGGGATTTGAAGAACTAGGAGCTAAATTGAAGCTTAAACTAGTGGATTCAAGACCTAGAGGTAAGGGGATAGATTTTCTTTCATCAATTAAGCTATAGTTTCAAATAATTGATTATGGGTCATAAGTGATTTATGAGAATTGTGATTTTTATGAATTTATATGATAACTTTTGTGCTCATGTTTGTGTGATAAATTTGGATGTGTTGTTGCGATAAATTTATGAGTTTGTTCATGTTTGAAGTGAAGTTATTAGTGGATTAGTGTAATTAATTAAGAGCCGGTATTCATTCATTATTTTTACCCGTAAGTGAGTAGATACTTTGTGAATTAATTAATTAGAACTTTGAACCCATTAAAACATTTTGAGGGCTAGGCTCATTAGTGGAGAGTCTTTATAAACCTATGTCTTAAGAGGAATTAGGGTTGAAACACTCATTCACAAATCTTAGAAAGAGGTAGGGAGAGAAAGAGTTAGAGGAAGAGAAGAAAAGGGTTAGAAGAGAAAAGCTTAAAGATCAAGAAGGAGTTGGAGATTCTAGGAGCTTAAGACTAGGTTTATCTTCTATTGAGGTAAGAGGGCTAGTATTCTATCATAATCTCTGAATTTTAATCTCTTTTCTACTCATATTCAAAAGTGCTTAATTGAGATAAGTGATTATTGTGAATTTAATTGATGAAATTCGTGCTCTTGTTTTGATGCAATGTTTGGGTATGTGAATTTGATGATAATTAAGTTGTTGATGTTGAAATTACATGCTTAAGATGTATGTATGTGAATATTTGCATTTTGCTCAAAATTGGTGTGGTATGATATTGTTGTTGTTGGATTGTTGATGAATTCATGATCAATTGATGTTGTTGTTATGAGATGTTGTTGTTGATGATTCAAGCTATGGGTATCCATAATTATAGAGTTGTGATGTGAATTGAGTTGTTTTTGAAAGTTTTATGAAAAATGGGTGAATTGATGATTTGTGTTGAAATGTTATTTGATTTCAAGTTTAATGTGTTTTTGAAAGCCTTTTTGTGTACATAAACCTATAAACAACCTTTGGGAACGAATTTGGATGTTGGGTGATTAAAATTTGTGTTTTGGGGTGAAAAATGGTGCAAACCCATGAAAAATTGTGCATAACTGATGCACGGTCGCTTAAACGAGCTGGAAGCGAGCTCCAAGCAGAACTGTAAGCATTCCTTGTTTCGTATTCTTGCGTCTTTTTCACACGTTTCTGTTTTGAATTGGCTTTTGGTGTAAACATGAAAGTTTTAGATAATTGAGTTAGCTTCCAAATGACTTTGGTTTTTTTTTTTTTTTGACAGTAAACAAGAGCTTAACATTTCATAAAATAGAGAATATTACAATAAGCTAATGTTATCATTGATGGGGTATTCCCCAACAATTTTGAAGAAGCAATACAAGAGAAATAGCCTACTTGATCATATTTTGCAATACACAGAAACTTTGTAGTCAAATATGAGGAATTAAACCAAATTTCACAACCTAACAATCCATCCATCAACAACTTCCATCTTCTAATACTGACAAAGGAAATGTGAGAAGCCAGAGTCTTTCTTTCTATCCAGTTATGGATCATTTCTTCAACCACATCACGCCCATTTTGACTACACATGGTCTCAGATTTGTTCACTTTGTCAAGTTGGACAAAAATCCATTGATGACGGGCATAGGTAGTGATACTGGATTCAGCCTCATAAAGGGCAACAAAGCTTAAGTGATACCTACAATCCAAGCTCAGCTGAGGCGCAAGATGAGTTCCAACGAAACTTAAACCAAAATACAGGACACATAACAACACAAAAAACACCCTGAACTAACAACAAACCCACAAAAAATAAAACATAAATCAATTAGAGATAAACAAACCAAACCAAAAATCGCCCATGGAGGTTTTGGCAGCGGACGACACAAAGCAAGATCTAAAAGAAGGATAGCCTTCACATATGTTCGATCACCATCATCAGGTGGCTTTCGCGGAGGCCTTTACGGGTCAAGATCAAGAGGTGAAATGCTAAACAGAGATTCTTTCAAGGCACAGGAGAGTTGGGGCTGCAATCGTCCCTTTCGAATGATCACAAAAACTTGAGGGGGTGGCTCCGGCGGTGGCCGCTCCGCCAAAGTAGAGGAGGCCGCAGTGAAGGTTGGTGAAGGCATTAGAATCAAACCAGGAACGGAACTCCCTAGGCTAAAAATCTACTAAGTCCCACACAAATATACACAAAGGCAATTAATCACACATAAACATATATAAATAATAATAAAAATAATACTAGCTAAAAACGGGTTGTTACACAAAGTTTTTGAACAACTGATAAAAAAGATTGGTCTACGTCATCCCATACATGGTTGTACTGTTGAAGGAGAGAAATAAATATATTATGTAAAATGATATTGTACTCTTTTTCCTTCATTAGAGTTTTTTCCCACTGAGTTTTTTTTTCTTGTAGTAATGTTTTAATGAGGCAGATCCTAATGGATATCAAAGAGGAGTGTTATGAATAAGAATATAAGTGGAGGTACATCCTTGATCTTCCACCTTCCTACAACACCCATTAATGAATAGATGGTTAATGGTCCTTAATTGCTTTGATCATTCACTTGCTTATCTATGTCTCATAAATATGATCTAAGTTTAAATACACTAGCGAACTAATATATCAATTAGATTAAACTATATTTTGATAATCAACATGAGTTTTTAGGGAATTTGACTATATATTGTATCATATTTCAATTCTAGTTTATAATAATACATTTAAATATGCAAAAAATGAATGTATACTAATAAGCTTAAATTACTGAAAAAGTTAACACATTTTTATTTTAATTCAAAGTACAAAACATAATATAATAATAAATAATATTATTCATATTTACTTAAATAGGCCGGCCTAATAGGCCTAAGAAGCTTTTTGAATGGCCTGTCGCCTGGTCTATTAAGCTAAATAGGGTTTTAAAAAAGCCTAGGCCTTCTCTGTTTAAGAAAAAAATCTGGCCTGACCTGGCCTGTCGTAGGCTAAGCCATAGGCCTCTATAGGCCGGCCTGACCTATTCTCATCCCTACTTGTACATGAAAAATTGACATTTATCAACGGATATAGTTTCTTTTTTAAATTTCTCTTAACTTTGATACGTATTGTTGCCTATAAAATTATATGGTACTTCTAATTTATAAAGAAAAAATAAATAAATGCACCTCTTCGATGAATTATATATATATATATATATATATATATATATATATATATATTAAAAAATCTTTAATTACTTATGCTACTCTTCCGGAGTTTGAACCTTATATATTTTAAAAGTCAAAAATATAAATAAAAAATACAATGAAGTTTAATGTGACTGAAAATATATTGAACTTTAATGATCGTTAAAATTAGTACGTGAATTCATTGCAAAAGTTAAGTGGTCAAATAGTTATATATATTTCTCTATATTTAACATTATTTATAATTTTATTAAAAAAAAATAAAAATTAATGGCTTTTGGTAACTCTAAAATTCAAAAAACTATTTAATTGATGTTAACAAAGCATGACATTTTTACTTATAAAGTTACTAAAACGATTTTGTTTATTACATTCAAACTATAATATGGCTAGAATTTTCATGTTTGTTTATGTTTTGATCATCTTTCTTTCTCTATTTATGGCTGCAACAAGTATACGTATGTCATTTTCACAATATTTCCAAATCATCTTATTTATATTAGACACCATATTTTATCACCTTTGAATAACATTATTTTTCTTCTTATTTGATAAATAGCTGGCGCCCGCTGCTCTATTGACGAAGATTGTTCTGCTGGTGAAATGTGCGTTGGCGGTTCTTGTGTTGATTAACAATTAAGTTTAAAAATAAGTATGCACCTATAAGAAAATAATGTTAATAATTAAAGAGTACTCTCTGTCCTAAAATATAAGCAAAAATTAGTCAATAAAAGTGAATGTATTTGGTTCAAAATTTGTACCAAATACATCACTTATGTTGACTCATTTGTGCTTTCATTTTGGGACGAAGGGAGTAATAATTAAGTATTATATGCATGTATTATTGCCTTCTTATATTCAAGAAATTGATAACAACAACATTGCTGCATAATTATAATAATAATAATAATATATTTCAATAAATAAATGCAATTCAATGGATATAATTTTTCTTAGGGTGGATTTGGTTGCGAGAAGAAATTAAGAAGAGAGATATAGATGAAAGAGAGTATGAAAAGAGAGAAAAAGATGTGAAATAGAGTAGATTTAAGAACATGATACTAGTTCAATAACACTCATGTGACCAACTTATAACACCGTTTTCACGCAATATAAAGTCCACTTCTTTCCCCTGATTCACCAACACCAAACGATTCCACACCCAAAACCTTTGATTCAAAACATAATTTCGAATGAATCTAACTCAACACAACAACTTCGTTAATCCATTCAAAACTCATCAAAATCATAACTTTCCTCTTTTGACCCATTTTCACAAAGTCTCACAAAACACAACAACTTAACCATACATCACCTTTACCACAATCAATTAATGGTTTCCCAACACAAACACATTCCCAATAACATTTATAGAACATATGTCATGAATTCAACAATAAACAACAACATCATAAATATCTCAGCTACATATAACGAATCTCAACAACCATGTCTCAGGTCTCATAATACATCACCAACAATATCTCAAATCTCATAAATACATAGCATAAGTCCCGACACTCCTAATCATAACCTTATCTAGACTCCAAACAAAAGATAAAGAGGTAGCTCCAAGCTAAGCCTCGAGCACTCACAAGAAATACGAACTCAAACTTGCACGTCGTCTACACCATTTTAAGAAATAGTGAGGCGGTCAACCAAACAACCACTAGAGGTTAGATAATATTCCACATAATAAAATATAAACACAAAATAACATTCATGGATTTCAAGTATCACATACATATATGCTCATCATCCTAGAATACTAACATCATGTGAATATTATCATAAAATCAATCATAACATATTCAAGCATATCTCATTTTCCAAGTCAAGTAAATATTCTCTTAATTGAATCATCCATCCATAAATCATCACATCAACAAAATTATCTCAAGTGTACTAGCATCACCAAGCAAACATATCCAAGTACACAACTTCACACAATCATCACATTCACCAATCACATAATTCACATAATTCATTTCACCTCGTCAAATAATATATTATCACCTAATTCTTAAATATATTATATCTCTTAATAATAGTCATATTCTCGCTTTGAGGGCGATACTAGTTCAAGGACATGATATCAATGAGCTCTCAGATTTCTGCATGTGTTTTGTTCTTCATGTTACCTTCGACTGATGCGTCTAAGAGCATGCAGGTTGTTGACTACAGACCATTTGTGAAAATCAATGCAATCTCCATTTCGGAAAACTTGTGCCAACTCATAAGGAGTAGCTTGTATCTCTATCATGCATTGTAAAAAATTTCTACGACTTCTTGCTTAAAGCCAAAAATTTCCTTTCTCCTCTCTATGTATTTTGATCTAAGGAAAAAGCAATGGAGGAATGCTTTCTTCAAATCATCACAAGTGTGTTGAGCCAATCCTCTGCCCGTCCACTTAGAGAATAAACAAACATACATAGTCTTTTCTCTAACTCTGAAACTCCGTCTAGGTTGATGGTGTTGCATGGTTTTAAGAAAATGTGTTAGAGGAGCATTACAGTCTTCTGATTCCTTACCTGATAATTGGTTCTCCCTTAGAGCGGCGAGAACTTCATTTTTTATGTCAAAGAGAACTGGGTTTTCCGGTTGGAACCCTTGGGCAACTTCATCAATGTCGTCGAGTCTGCCATGATCATCTTTGCACACAGAATGAAACGGCGATCTCTCGCGTCATTCGTGAATCAAGGAATTTATGTGATCAAGGAATTTAAGAGTTTAGAAATATGAAAAACTAACTAATTGATGAGTTCATTTTTTATGTCTACTTTAAATACAAAAAAATTGGGTGAAAGAAAAATAGGGAAAGAAACTAACACAGGCTTACAGAAAATAGATACTAGGGAGTTTGTCCGTAATGCAAAAGATACAAATAAATAAATAAATAAATAAATAAAGAGAAATGAAAATTTCCATAGAAATATTTTTTTTCTGCATCCATCTTGCCAGGAAGAAGAAGAGACGCTCGTGAGAAAGAAAAGAAGGGGCACGTGTTATTTTTATTAAGAATTTTAATCTCAGCCATAAGCTTTTAATTCAAAGGATGAAAATCATTCCTATCATTCTCACATATAAACGATATTCTCATTAGATATGAACTTTGTATATGTACTAATATTCAATGAATATTGGGTTAGTTACTTGTGTGCTAGTGCTCAATTTGTGAGAAATTGTGGCATTATCTGCGCATCAGTTCGGAAATTAGAGTTCACCTACCTCACCTTGCTAGGGTCACTATGTTTAATCAATTTTTTATTTATTATGTACGTACTATTTCCAATAGTATTTTTTAAGGGCTACCAATTAAACTATATCATCAATGTGTTTTGTGTATACCTTCCTCTTTAGAAAACTGGGTTGGAAGAGAAAGTTATGGTGAACTTTTGAATGAAATTGAGGAAGACATAATATTTGAGAGAAAAATAATTTCTATTTTTGAAAGGAATGCTTTGATTTTCTTACATGCTTTTTTAGTTTAAAAATGATAGCTTCCCCTCTTTTATAGGCTCTTTGTGAAAGTTTTACAGTAAGGTAGAGCTGCGGTCGGTTTCTGCCAGGTTCGGGGCCGAAAACACCGATCTGCTGAAAACCGAAGAGACTAAAACTGGAACCATTTTCGACCGTAGGAAACAACGGTTAAAGCGGGTGATGGGTACGACGGTGACGGGTAACGACGGGTGGTTTGTTTCGGGTGAGATGTAGACTGCAATAATGGTTGTTGGTTTTCCATAGAAAGTTTTTGTTCTTCTATCTGCACGATCTATCACAGTACCATTGTTGGTCTCTGTCACACGTTGAGTATTCGACCTAGAGTGAGAAGAAGAAGTGAATTTTTGGTTGAAAAAGAAATGCAGTATTCAAAAGGAAAAACTTTGGAAAGCTTAAAATGTTTTTTAGAACTAACGAGCATTGCAAACGTTTTTCAACTATTAACTTTTAAAATTAAAAAGAAAGAGAAAAAAAAAATGAATTGATTGTGTTTTGAAAGTTGAAAATGTGTAGGCATATTAGATGGGTTTGTCAGTGTGTAGTCTCAAGAGAATAGCAAAAGTCTTGGAAAGTTGAATTTTGTGAGTCTCAAGACAAGTAAACACGAACAACTAGCACTAGGATATAATTACATGGCTGAGATGTAGCATAAAAAGAGAGTATTAATGTAAAATATATAAACATTTGGTCGGGCGTGAGTACCGATGGGTTGAGTTTCCTTCAACCAAGCACGACCACAAACAATCATGTATACTCGATTATTTCAAAATTTTACATCCGACAATCATTTGAACCCAACGTTTCACCCGAAGAGCTTCCGGTTTGTACAGGTTTCGGGCGGGTCACAGGTTAATGCTCACCCCTAATTTTACACACATAAAAAGAGTATTCTCCACACTTCAAGAGAGAATTCTATACACTTTTTGCTATTGCTTACATTAAGTTTTATGTCTCAAGCTATACTACTTGTCTACTTTTACACTTCTCTAGAACTTTTTTTGTACTACGCCACTTGAACTAATGATTGATAAGTGAGGAATAGAGTTTGCTTATCTCCCAAGCCTTGTGAAACTCAAATGATGAAATATATTTTTCATGTTAAACAATAATCTTAGAAATCGTGGTTGGGTCTAACACACCACTACAAAACCGGTTTGTGAGGTGAGGATTGCCCGCACTTATAAACACATTTCCAGACCATCTCCTATCCAATGTGGGACTCTTAACACTCCCCCTCACGACCAACACATTTGGGCTTGGTTCATGAACATAAATGGTGGGTGGCTCGATAGCGGAAACCTGATAGCAGGTAGCCCAATAGATCTTGAAGAGGCTCTGATACCATCTTGGAAATCGTGGTTGGGCCTAACACAACTCCACACAATCGGTTTGTGAGGTGACGATTGTCCCCACTTATAAACACATTGTCAGACCATTTCCTATTCGATGTGAAACTCTTAACAAATAATTTCTAGAATTGTTTTAATGCAAATGCGTTCCTTTCATTCTTTTGTAAAATCTTGCAATATTAATTTTATCTAAAATCATTCATCCATGTTTCTTTATTTTAAAGCATATTGTAAGTTGTTTTGTGTATTAAAATTTTCAAGTAAATTTGTACCAAAAAAAAATTCAAGTAAATTGTTGAAAAAGTAGATCGCTTTTTGAGCAAATATATATATATATATATATATATATATATATATATATATATATATATATATATATATATATATATATATAAAAGATATATACTATGAAAATAGCTATTTTATATGAGAATGATGAGAATACTTGTGAGCCTATAGATCAAACATAAATGGTCCAGATTAAAAACATCATTTTAAACAACTCATGTGACTCTCCTTAGCTTAACAATTTTCATGAACCAATTCAATCTTCGTCTTCTCCAGGTCAATCACATCATATCTCAAATCTCCACTTTGTTTATTCCTTTGATCTAGATCTTTGAGAAATTAATGGCAAATTGAAGTCATATTTGAGAAAATTCCTCCATTGAGGCTACTGCTTTGTGACCCTAAATTCTGAGATGTACGTGTTTTATAAAATTGAAATTGAAGATGAATTTGACAAAATAATTTAATTTTGTGTTGAAAAAGGAACCCACAACCAACTACTCCCTGATTTTGCTTCCTATTTGCTATCAATGGAAGCCATCTCACTGCATAAGTTAATGGCGGAAGTGAAATAACGGGGAGTGGAAACAAGTGGGTTGTATTGGTTTAGTAATTCCTTTTATTTAGAATTAGTCTTATCTTTGTTTAGTAGTTTGTTTAGAAACTTGCATTTGAAGTAACTAACTCAAGTTACTTGCATATGAAGTAATAAAGTTTGTTAGGAGTTTGTTTCATTTGTTTGCTACACTACTTGGTGTATAAATACTTCATAGCACTTGTATATAGCTAGAATTCAATTTCATCAATAAGATTTAACAAGTTTTATATTCATCTCTTTCTCTCTCTCTCTCTCATATAGTAGAAAACCTAGAAATCCTATCTCTCTATTTTCTTCTTCAATTCAACACAGTTTTGTGTTGCTTGTCATTCAATCTTTACACATTGTTCCATCTGGTTGGAGAATATGAGCGTGAATTGATAGAATATGGAGAGTCGCATGGGTTGTTTAGAATGATGTTTTTAATCTGGACCATTTATGTTTGATCTAAAGGTTCACAAGTATTCTCATCATTCTCATATAAAATAGTTATTCTCATAGTATATGTCATCATATATATATGGTTATATGTACTTATAAATAAGTCGAATGTGGCTTATGGCTTAGGGTTTCCCAACCAATTTCTTCAAACATACCTAGGCCCAACCACGTGTTCCTAACCCTAAATGATTATTACTCTTTCCATCCTTTATTGTTCTCGCGCATCCTTAAAAAATACAAAAATATCTCTGGTCCAGATTATATAATCTGAATCAGATTGTTAGCATTTTTCGGATTACGAAATTCAGAATGTTATGATCTGTGATTTTTTGTGTTTTCTTTCATGTCAAAGGTCTTTGTTGACCGTTATATAACCTCCGCATAAGCTGCGAAGCAATTGCAGGGTCATATGAACGGTCAACAAAGACCATCTAAAAAACTTAAAAAATTCAAAGAAAATGTAAGAAAAGAGTTGAAGTGAAGAATGAAGGAAGTTGTTGAAGATCCAAGCGTATTAATAACCTTAAACCAGTCCTAGATCATAAATACTGTCAAGTAAAACATGTTCCACCGTCCAAAAAAAAGAGGGTGTTCGGATTATATTATGCGTTAATAGACCTTTACCCCACTGTAATATAGGTCACTTTTGGTTTCCCCCTGTGAATTTTTTTTGTCAAATTCCGTCCTTGTAATTTTTTTTTGTTTTAGAATACCCCTCTAGGCCAGCTGAATGTACATTTTCGCTGACGTGGCACGCTGAGTCACCTTTTTCTGATGACGTGACGTGCTGACTGTATAATTAATTTTTTATTTTTTATGGGAACACGTGGCATTGATATTTTTTTATTTTAAAAATGAAAAAAATACCGGAAAAATTAATAAAAATGAAAAAAAATTGGTAAAAGAGAAATAATGAAAAAAAACTCTGGAAAAATTTAAAAAAAATCTAGAAAAAAGAAAGAATTCTGGAAAAATTAATATATTTAGCAAAAAAAACATTTCTAGATTTTTTTTCAATTCCGGAAAAAAGTATTTCAAATTTAAAATAATAAGAAAGTATATTTCAAATTTTTTTCAAAAAAGTTCAGATTTTTCTTTCGAAATTATAAAGTTTGTTATTTTATTTTTTATACAAAAAATCAAAATATTGGAAAATGTAACATAACATTAGATCGTAATTTCAATATATTTTAATTTATTTAAAAAAATTTCCATATTTTTTTTAATCTTTCCAGAATTTTTTGACTTTTTATTAGTTTTTCTAGATTTTTTTTTCATTTTTATTAATTTTTTCATAATTGTTTTCATTTTTAAAAAAAATTAAATCATTTTTATTAATTTTTCCAAAAAAATTTTAAAACATTAATCATATTTTTTCATTTTTATTAATTTTTCTAGAATTTAGTTCATTTTTTAATATATCTTTTCGTTTTTTAAGAATTTTTTTAACTTTTATTTAAAAAAATTCAGAAATGCAACGTGTACCACATAAAAAAAATTACAATTAGCGCACCACGTCATTAAAAAGGTGACTCATCGTGCCACGTCAGTGAAAATGAACAGTCGGCTGGCCTAGGGGGGTATTCTAAAAAAAAAAAATTGAAAAGGACGAAATCTCACAAAAAAAAATCACATGGGGAAAACCAAAAGTGACCTATATTACAGGGGGTAAAGGTCTATTAACCTTTATAAAAAAAAAGGTCTATTAACCCAATACGGAAATCACTAAAACAATTCGGATTATATAATCTGAACAACACCATAATGTCTATTTGGAGGGCTTTCATGGAATATGACATAGAAAATAATTGAAAAAATGCATAATATTCTAGGAAGATGTTCCGATTCAAATTTGCAACATAACGATGAAAGACAAGGTGTTTCAAGATGGTTGTTATGAGTTAGGTCTTGTTGCATTGCCAATTGAGATATTTATAGCGCCAATGCAGCAAGATCTAGCTCATAGCAACCTATTGATATCTATCTATATATTTTTGACAGCATGCTGAAGATCTACATAATGCTTTCAAATAGAGAGCTATCTATTTACGACAACATTAGATAAATCCTCAGCACAATGACAAAAATTTACATGGTTTCTTTGTAGCAAATAAACCAAGGCAGCAAGATCTATCTATATATTTTTGACAGCATGCTGATGATCTTCATCATGCTGTTAAATAGAGAGCTATCTATTTAAGACATCACGAGAAAGATCCTCAGCACAATGACAAAATAAAATTATGGTTTTTTTGGTGTGTTTGTGTGTTTTCAGAATCATATCTGAAAGTTTATAAAACCTCTTTGTATCTATCTATCTATATATTTTGGATAGCATGTTGAGGATCTTCATCATGCGGTTAAATAGAGAGCTATCTATTTGTGACCTCATGAGAAAGATCCTCAGCACAATGAAAAAAATTAGCATGGTTTCCTTGGTGTGTTTGTGTGTGTTGGTGGAAATGGTAATGAAAATCGGAAACATCTTATTTATAGAGTTATCGGGACGTTGTGGACCACCGAAACTGTCGGTGCAAAGTGATTCATACAAAAAAATCCTATGCTGAAATAATTCGGATTATGTAATCCGAATTTCACTTACAGCCTAGACGATTCCGGATTCTATAATCCGAATTGTACTTAGACCCTACAAAATTGAGTTGATTACGGATTATTTTAGCGTTTAAATGAACACCTTTAACGTAAACTAAAACATAATGAAAACTTATATTCAACAACATCTAACTAACACGTAATAAAAACAACATAAAACACGTAATAAAAATAACATAAAACACGTAATTAAATAAAACATAAAAACAAGTAATTAAATAAAACATAGCACATCATCACATATCATCTAAACTAATGTATTCGTCTGGTGCATCCACGAGTGCCCTGATCTCTTCATAGTTTATGGGCCGGATCAAACTTTTTTGAATTTGTTAAATAGATTTGACCAACGAAGCATCCAACTCGATCGGTCATCAAGTATTGTACTCACAAAAGATCGCGAACATGGTTCTCACGTCGTCGTCGTTCATGAGCTTCATCCGAGATAACCGCATTCTCTTGGATGATTCGGCCGTTGGACGTCGATACTCAACACCATCCACCCTCCGCATGTCTCTGTAGTTGATTTCGAGGTTGATTTGATTCAGCTGATCCTTCAACCCGGAGAGGGTGACATCAGTGTGAATCCTAAACAGATGGGGTTGTTTCCCCAAGTTGTACTAAACTGCAGTCGGCTTGGTGTTCCAATTAAAGACAGAGCTTTCCATGATTTTTTTTCTTAGTGTTGTTTCTGGTTATGAAAACAGGGACACCAATTTATAGAGGTCTCTGGGCATCCTGGACCATAGAAATTGTCAGTGCAATGTGGACCACAAGAAAAACATCATGTTTCGGATTATACAATCCGAAATGTCCATCACCCTACATAAGGTGCGCAGTTACCTTCACTTATTCACAAGTATCGAATAAATTCGGATCATATAATCCGGGAACCATGGGAGGAAATCGGATTATATATTTGAAACTGAATCAGTTTCTTTGGTCGGTGGTCTGCACCACAAACCCCTTTGAACACGTTTTTTGACTCACCATTATGGAGAGTTACAACCTATGCACAAGTATTTCCTATAAATAGCCTCCAAAATGTCACCATTTCTCACACCATCACACCCTCTCATCCTCTTCCTTCTATGCACAATGTGTTTTCATTGTTGGCCTTTCATAAAAAAAAGGCTACTTTGAAAACTCAGGGTTTGTATGAACGGTCAACGAGGAAGGCAACGCGCTACAAAGAAGCACGGTTTATTTGGGTGTCATGTTGGTTTGTTTGGGTGCAAGGTTGACCATCAAGGTCTCTTTCACCATGGAAACAAACCTTACCCCAGTACCCCCCCCCCCCCCCCCCCCCCTCTCAACTTCTCTTTCCCCTTCCCCCTCCTCTCCCTCCCCTTTGCCTCCCCATTAGCTTTCGACACTGGTTTAGCTTCCCCCCATCCATGTTCTTGTGCTGTAGATTTAGTTTTAAGCTTTAGGTGTGTCAATAATTCTATGTAATAAGCTATAAGCTTCAACTTTATTGTAAACGTATCAATTATATTAACAAAATGATATTTACTAATAATTTTTTCTTACATTTTCATGATATATTTTTTCCTTTCTTGCATTCTCCCAAAGATTCCTTATTTACTAATAATTTTTTCTAACATCTCCATACCTCTTCGAGTCAATCCAATACCACAATTAAAGTCGAGACTAAAATGATGGATCTAGAAATTTGATCTGTTCGGTGAGAACGATTGAGTTGCAACGGTGGCAGAGAATGCTTCGGTGAATCGGTAACGACTTCTGGTACGGTGGCGATGAGTCTTCGCGGTGGAACGAAAGGTGCATGCAGGCACGTAGGATTCCAACGTTCAAGTCAGTAATGGAACTGAAAGAGAGTGTGTAAGAAGTGTTGTGAAAAGTCGTGTGTACCTTGAGGGTGAAGCAAGTTCACCCTTATATAGGCGCACATTGTTCATAACCGTCTCTGGGTTATGCGGTGTGTGATTAGGAGCGTGGAAGGACACGTGTAGCGTGATCCCTACGAGGAGGCGTACTCTTGTGAGGCACGGTGCACGCAAGTTAGCGTGCTCCTTTGAGTGCTGAGCCGTAAGGCGGTGCAAGTTAGGCCATGTGTGATTGGTCTTGTGACCGGTCCAAAACAAAATTATTCAGCATGCAACTACATTTCTTCAATGGGATAAAGACAACTTCTATATTTTTCAAACCAAACCACCTTTGCTTTTGACTCAATGGGACCCTGGAGGGTGGACTATATTTTTCAAACCAAACCACCTTTGCTTTTACATGCATGATAAACTCTTATCATAATAAGAACTTGACTGATGTAGGAGGGTTTCCTTAGTATTTTTATTTTATCCCAATTTTAGTAATTTTCTGTTT
This sequence comes from Medicago lupulina, assembly GCA_958299785.1. NCBI lineage: Eukaryota > Viridiplantae > Streptophyta > Magnoliopsida > Fabales > Fabaceae > Medicago > Medicago lupulina. The sequence goes on along the minus strand of OY283146.1, from coordinate 48,045,869 downwards.
TTGTTTGCTTTCAAACTTGTTTCTTTTTCCACCTAGGCTTAGCGCTTGCTATCCTACGTTTCCGACTGCATCAATTTGAAGAAAGAAGACTTGAAATCATTCGACGGGACCGAGTTGCAAGGCTTTAACTGAACAAGCACATGCCCATGGGGATATGTCAATTTGAATGTGATCTTCGGTAACGGGCCGAGGAACGAACGTTGGAGACATCATTCCTGGTAGTTCCTATCACGACCATATACAACTGCATACTGAAGCACCCTACTCTAGCCACACTGGACGTCGTTGTTGGTATAAGCCCTAGAGGCCAATTGTTTATGTTATACTTATCTTATGTATCATGACTTTTATTATTGAATAATATATGGCACTCTTTATTATATTTAGATAACATTAATAAAGTCCTTAGAATAGATTGTTCGTGTAATAATATATTAAGTGTGACTTAATCATGAGATTACATTATCATAAAGAACGCTAATCTTAAATGTATCCGTAGTCAAAGCTTTAATATGAATAGAGGATAATAATAAAGCATCGAGACTATTATGTATGTAGACTGATGACCGCATCTCATGGGTCATAGATATGAGATATTAAGTATATACATAGGTATAAATATTAGGAGTAATATTTATACTGGATTGACCCACCGTGAGAATACTACATAGTAAGTTATGAAATTGTCATAAGATATTCTCACAATGATAATAGTGTATATCGCTCTTAGACCTGAAACCACTATGTTCCCTAGATGTGGACTCAAGTGCTTTGTTGCCATTCTGACGTTGTCTGTAAAAGGATAACCATAACGTTGGTTGATGGGTACTTGATGAATCATGCTGAGGGGCATGAGTGTTCTAGATGGGATTTGTCCCTCCTCATAAACAGGAGATATATCTTTAGGTCTCTTGATAAAATATGACTGTAAAACTGCATGGTCATGCTGAACTAAGTCAATATAAGATATTGCACTTATTCGTTATTCAGTATATTTTGGAATCAAGAAATATAAACATTGATCTATACAAGGGTGACAATATCTATGCCTTGGGATCAATGAAGATATCGAGACAAAGGAGTAAGTGTACACATGAGTATTATCATGGAAAGGTTTCGTCAGATCACTTGACATTCTTGTCACTTGGGTAGCAATGATGTGTTGCTAGATACCGCTCATTGTTTATAGTATTAAATATTAGATTTAATATTATTGCCAACGTGACTAGAACCTATAGGGTCACACACAAAGAACAGTCAAAAGAGAAATATATAAGTATGACTTATATAAGGGGTGCGTTTAGTAAAGAACGCTAATTAGTTAGCAAAATTACTAAACTCGTTGTTAGGCTTACTGAAGCCCAATAGTGACTTCTGACTTGCAGAGCACACTAGAAGTTCTATAAATAGAACCCTAGTGCTGAAGTTTTTTGGTTACGTTTTTGGAGCAACCTTTCTTCTCTGCACTTCTGATTCCTTGGCTAGCACCGAGTTTTGGAAGAGCACTGTTCGTGTGGACTTGCTAGAGGCTTTGCTGCTTGCTGCTTGCTTTGCTGTGATCGTGATTCCAGTTCCAGTAACCAGTTTCCAGACTCCACACTTTCGAGGTAACAATCGAATCACTGATTCATGTTTGAAATTCGTAATGATCCAAGGAAAGAAAATCGAAATTTTGTCCGCTGCTTTATTCTGTATGAATTCGATTTTCCTTCAGTCGTAACCTCTACGGTCCATCTGAAGATGAAATACCACAGCGAGAGGGGAGAGGTAATAACTATCCACATAGATTTGGACAACACCTACATGTGCTACAAAGCCTTTCAGAAGCTCGAGTCCGCCTCCATTTTGAAAGGGACCGTGGGGCAAGGAGCCGCCCCCAAACAATTAGTATTTGAGTACAGTCAAGAGTCACCGCAAAGGAAGAGCGCCCCGAAAGAAGATGTGGAATGCAAATAAAGCTCAAGACGCTATAATAGCTAAGTACTAATAAGTTTCCAAGTTCTACTTCTTGTATTAAAAGGAGGTGCAATCAGAAATCCAGAAAGAAAAAACTGTCGTATAGTCATGGTACTCCGAAAAGTTTCTGGTTTGTCGAGGCTATGAGGGAGGGCAGTGGGACATCTAATCGCAAGGCGAGAGCCCAGGGAGGTGGTTTGAAGCATAATGATGGTGAAGAGGTGGACTCTCGGGCACATCTTGGAGATGGAGATAATAATGCTTTGCATATGCCTTGTAATCAGCCATTGATTCCTTAAGGTCAGCCATCGCCAAATTCAGGCCTTATGATTTTAATGGAGGAGTCAGGGACTTGGTTACCAGATCCTCCTTCAAATTCGGGGGAAGTTTCAAGAAGAAAAGCTCTAGATGCGGTCCAAATTTTTAGCTTGCAAAAAAAGGATGGTTTCTCGTTTAAAGTTGCGGACCAAGATACAGTTTCCAAGTTGGCCGTTCTTGAAGATTTAGAAGTTGTGAGAGATGTTTTAGGGAGGAGGGACAATGGTGATCAATGATTGTGTTATCCTACAATGTGCACGGGCTTGGAGGGAGTGTGAAGAAAAGAATGGTAAAGGAGCTTGTGTCTAATCATAAAGTGGATTTTTTGGCAATTCAAGAGACGAAACTCGAAGTGATAATGAATTCTTTGTGTCATAATCTTTGGGGAAATGAAGATTGTGAGTGGGCTTTCTTACCTTCGGTAGGCAATAGTGGGGGCATCCTTTCCATTTGGAGGAAGTCAAATTCTTCTCTTCTTTTCTCGTTTATGGGAGAAGGTTTTGTTTGTGTTTGCTTGGAATGGGGAGTGCATAAGAAAAGGTGCTTCGTTGTGAATGTCTACTCCAAATGTGATCTTCCGGAAAAGAAGAGGTTGTGGGATTCTTTAGTCTTGGTAAAGAATACTTTTGGAGATGGCGTGTGGTGTGTTATAGGTGATTTTAATACGGTGACTTGTGCGGAGGAAAGAAGAGGGATTAATGATGTTGTGTCTCCGGGTATGTATTCGGAAATGAATTTTTTCAACAATTTCTTGTTGGATGTAGAGCTCCTTGATTTAAATCCCCTTGGTAGGAATTTTACTTGGCATCACCCTAATGGTAGTTGTATGAGCCGTATTGATAGAGCTTTAGTTTCGGAGGGTTGGAGTAGTTGTTGGGATAGCACATCTTTATGGGTGCTTCCGAGATCTATTTCGGATCATTGACCTTTGGTCCTTAAAAGTGGCGATCTTGATTGGGGTCCTAAACCCTTTCGTTTTAATAACTATTGGTTGAAAAACCGTAATTTCAAGAAAGTGGTGGAGGAGGTGTGGCGTACCCAAAGGGGAGTTGGATGGATGGGGTTATCTTGAAGAACAAATTAAAGGGGCTAAAGCAAGAACTTAGAGTGTGGAGTAAGAAAGAGTTCGGGCATCTAAATTTTAAAGCGGAAAAGTTAATTGAGGATATTGCGGATTTAGATGTCAAGGGGGGGCACGGGATGTTGAGTGGTGAGGAAGTGGAGGTGAGAAAGAAGAAGTTTGAAGAAATGTGGAGGCTCCTTAGATGTAAAAATGCTAGTATGGTGCAAAGATCCAAGTCTAAGTGGCTTAAAGAGGGGGATGCAAACTCAAAAAATTTCCATAGGTGTGTGAAAGCAAGGGCTACTCGGAACTCAATTAATGCAACCAATGTCAATGGAACTTGGGTGGATTCACCAACGAAAGTTAGAAAGGCGGTGGTGGATTATTTTAAAATCCAAGTGTCGAATACAATTTGGGAGCGTCCAACTTTGGATGGGGTGGACTTTGAGACTCTCTCCTCGGAGGATAATAGGTATCTAACCACACCTTTTTCCTTGTTAGAAATTGAAGAGGTGATTAATTCTAGCGACGGAAGTAAAAGCCGGATCCCGATGGGTTCAATTTTGCTTTTCTCAAACACTTTTGGTATCTCTTGAAACATGAAATCCGTATTATATTTGATCAATTTCATGGGAATGAAAAGATTCCCAAGAGCTTCCTCTCATTCTTTGTTACTTTAATCCCAAACATGAGTGCCCCGATGTCTCTAAATCAATACCGTCCCATTTCGGTTTCACAATCGGCTTTTTTGAAAGCGAGACATTTGGTGGATGGGGTGTTGATTGTGAATGAGGTGGTGGACTTGGCAAAAAGGGAAAAGCGCGAATGCTTAATTCTAAAGGTGGATTTTGAGAAGGCTTACGATTCGGTAGATTGGGGTTTTCTAGAATATATGATGAGAAGGGTGGGTATGGAGGAGAAGTGGGTAAGGTGGATGAGGGCGTGTGTTTTTGGAGGTAATATGTCAATTCTTATGAATGGGAGTCCTACTGAAGAAATAAATGTGCAAAGAGGTTTAAAGCAAGGGGATCCGTTAGCTCCATTTTTGTTCCTTTTGGTGGCCGAAGGTTTTAATGGTTTGATGACAAATGCGGTAAATCGTAACTTGTTTAGAGGTTTTGAAGTGAAAAGAGGGGGAACGGTTGTCTCTCATTTGCAATACGCCGATGACACTTTATGTATCGGAGAACCTACGGTGGACAATCTTTGGTTGTTGAAAGCCGTTTTGAGAGGTTTTGAAATGGCGTCGGGATTGAAAGTTAATTATCACAAGAGTTCATTAATTGGTGTTAATGTTCAAAGGGAGTTTATGGAGGCGGCTTGTAAATTTTTGCATTATAGGGAGGGTGTAGTCCCTTTGAAATATTTGGGATTGCCGGTGGGAGCCAATTCTAGAAAGGTGTCAACATGGGAGCCGATGTTGGATCAATTGAAGAAAAGGCTTAACTCTTGGGGAAACAAATATGTGAGTTTAAGAGGTAGAATAGTGCTTTTAAATTCCGTTTTAAATGCTATTCCTATTTTCTATCTATCCTTTTTGAAAATTCCGGCAAAGGTGCTTAAGTTGGTGATCCGGATCCAAAAAGAGTTTCTTTGGGGTGGCGTTAGTGGTGGTCGGAAAGTGTGTTGGGTTAAATGGAAGAAGATTTGTCAACCTAGAAGTAAAGGAGGTCTAGGAGTGAGGGATGTGAAATTGGTTAATTTGAGCCTTTTGGCAAAGTGGAAATGGCGTTTACTTTAAGAGGAGCAACCACTTTGGAAGAGGGTGTTGGTGGATAACTATGGGGAGCATATTAGCGGCTTGGCACCGTGTGAGGGTGCTAGGTGGCCGAGGTTCACATCGCTTTGGTGGAGGAATCTTATGTCCTTAGAAGTTGGTGAGGGTCCGAATTGGTTCACAATTAGGGTGAGGAGAAAAATTGGCAATGGTATGAACACTACTTTTTGGAAGGATAGGTGGTTAGCGGAAGCGCCTTTAATGAGTTTGTTTCCTAGGCTTTTTTCAATCTCAACTCAAAAGGAGGCAAAGGTGGGAGATATGGTGTCATTACTAGACGGGGTGTGTGTGTGGAATATTACTTGGAGGAGAAATATGTTCCTTTGGGAGATTAATATAATTGACAATTTGTTTGCTCTCTTGAAGGGAGTGGTATTGGGGAGTGATGATGATAGGTTGGTGTGGATCCCGGATGAGGGAGGGAATTTTTTCCGTAAAATCTACTTATTTAGTTTTGGAAGCGATCACTCTTTTGGAGGAGGTTTCGTCTACTTTAGAGGAGGGGGTTTTTTCGTTACTTTGGAAGAGCCTGGCTCCGTCCAAAGTGGTGGCGTTCTTGTGGTCTTTACTTCTTGATCGTATTCCAACAAGGGCTAATCTTGCGATCCGTAACATTTTACAACCGGACTCGTCTCTATTGTGTGTGTTGTGTGACAACCGGGTGGAGTCGGCGACACATTTTTCCTACATTGTGAAGTGTCCTCGTTTATTTGGCGTGAAGTTTTGAATTGGCTAGAGTTTAATTTCATTACTCCTCATAATCTTTTTACTCATTTTGAGTGTTGGAATAGTGATGCGAATTCGATAAGACTTAAGAAGGGAGCGTGGATTGTAATATCCCAGTCGTCAGTTATTAGAATATTACCAGTCGAACGTATCAAAGGACAAATGTTCATGAGATTAACTTATGGCGAGAAATGTTCTAAGATGCAATGTCGGTAATTGCACGCATATTCAGTTATCGGTATCAAGTTTAACACGTTTAAGCCAAGGGAATTATAGTAACTTATACACAAGGGGTATTTAAAGGTTTTGGCCCAAAGTATCTTCATTTTGCCTTGCTCTTTCTCTCTCTAGGAGCAAAATTCTGAAAATTGCTCTCTCTTCTCTCTAAGAAACACGGCTCACTCTCCCTCTCTTTACATCATTTGAAAAACACCTTCCCCTCATGGATTGAGCTTATGATAGCGTATGTAACACCCCGTTTTCCCAAAACAACGTAATATTATATAAAACATCAGAGTTCATCATACAACGGAGTATTACATCTACTTTTCAAAATTCAGTTTAAATAGATTATAAAAACTATTTAATTCAACACCTCATTTTATAAAAATCTGCAGCGGAATATTTATTTAATAATCAATTCAACAACTAAGACATCATCCTTGGCACAAAGGCCTCATCATAATACAATTTATTTCGTAAAGATAAAATCTCCAACAACATGTCCTTCAAATAAAATGATACATAAAGGAATGAAAGAATTAAACATCAAAACCCCCATCCCGTTACGTATCAGAGCCTACGACACGAGAGCCAACTCCTATCTAGCCTTCGCTACCTGCACTTGCCCACGAGGCGGCAATTCCAGCAGAAGGGGTGAGATTCACAACAATAATATTAATATATAAATCAAACGTCAAGATTAACAATCATAAATCCAACTCATACATATACATTATAGCACATCATAACATCATCATAAGCATCATCATAAACAACATCATAAGCATCATCATAAACAACATCATAAGCATCATCATAACAACGTCATAAGCATCATTATAACAACATCATACCAAGCATCAACGTCTCAAAACATCATCTCATATATGTCACAATTGACTCGACTAAATGCAACACCTAACGTCTCAACATCATGCATGTGGTACCATATATTTATAGCATTAATATGCTTCACCGTCGCTTTGAGCAAATGCTCCACCGTCGCTTTGAGCATAAAGCTCCACCGTCTCATAAATATGCAAATGCATGGACTCGTCATTTAACAACTTAATACACCGTCTCAAAACATCATTCATAATGCAAAACTGACACATGCAAGTATAATAGTTACATGGCAGAATATCATCTCATTAATCATATACATCGCAACACGTAACATCATAACAATCACATAATCATCATATTTAAACATCACTTACTATCAACAATACATCAATTATTCACAACATAAAAGAACCATCAGCAATCATCTTTACGTAACTCATCTAAGGGTATAAAACATCATCAACACTACCCCAAGGGTCCCTCTCGAGTCCCATGCGAAAGCAGATCGTAAAACAACAAACAGTCCAAAAACTACTAACTAACTCGCCACAGCGAGTACCTGCTCGCCACAGGCGAGTACTCACATCAGCTCACTCGCCAAAGGCGAGTTGGTGGCGAGCTGGAGGCGAGAAATACTGGGTGCTTCGGCCTTTTTGACATTTTTCACCAAACATCCTCATTTTTAAGCTCTCTAAATCCAATTTGGCTAAACCAACTTCACAGGTCATCTCTATAAATATAAGGGCACTCAAAACCATCATCATTTGGGCCAAAGTCCTAAAATTTAAGGGACAAGCTCGCCACGGCGAGCTATGCTGCTCGCCTAGCGAGCAAACAAAGGCTACTCGCCACGGCGAGTGATCACTCGCCACAGGCGAGCGATCTCAGAACCCACACGGGTTCAGACCTAAGATCACCAAAACGTGCCAATTCTCTCAAATCAAACCCCTAAATCATCTGCAATATCATCCTAGGGGATAATCTAGGTCCTGTAACAAGTTCTACAGCCTTACAACATCAAACCCTCATCAATTCATCACAAATTCATCTTAACCCTAGTTCTCAAAACCCATCTCAATCCTCTCAAACCCTATGCCAATCAAGAACAAATGATTCACAATTAAGATTATTGAAGTTAGGCTCACCCTTACCTGATTAGATGAATAAAAGCTACAGCAAATCTCTCCTCTTGGCTAATCCTTCTTTGCTCTTGGTTCTTCTCTCTTTCTCCCAAAAGCTATGTTTTTCTTTCTGTACGTACCAAGTTTTGTCTGCCTCCTTCTAATCCTTACCAACCAAAACATAACTCTTTTTTTTTTCTATTTACTCCCTCACTAAATCTTATTAAATTTCTCATTAACCCTCCTTAATTCTATTAACTCCAAATAAATCCCTCTTTATCTAAAATAAATATTATTTCTCCTATTTCCATAAAATTCTACAAATAATTATATAATAAAATATATATCAAATAACAACACACCAATATTCACATAATTCAACATTTTCATATAAAAAATACACCAAACATATTAAAATCAACCAAAAATAATAAAATAGCAACTGGGGCATTACAACTCTCCCCAACTTAGAGAATTTTCGTCCTCGAAAATGTACCTCTGATCGGACGATCCTCACTCACGTCTGAGTACCAGCCAAAGCAAACACTCTACCAGTAGTCTTAGTCTTCTTGGGTTGCTTACACTGCGAACCAATGTGTCCTTGCTCATTTCAGTTGAAACACACAACATCATCAAACTTGCAGTCACTAGTGATATGCCCTTTTTGACCACAACGGTAGCACCTCTTCACCTCAACAGTACATGCATTGCTCTTATGGCCTTTCTCGCCACAAGTGTAACAAGTAATCTCAGCAGGAGCAGCCTTCTTCTGGGGCCTCCTCTCATCATTCACTTCCTTCTTACTCTTATCGGTCGGAGCACTATAAGGCTTTCCACGATCTTGTTGCTTACCTTTCCTCTCCTTCATAACCTTATAATGAGCTTTGGTATCCTCCTCATAAATCCTGCAGCTACTCACCAATTCAGAGAAGTTACGGATCTTTTGATAACCGATGGCCCGCTTAATCTCAGCACGCAGACCATTCTCAAACTTGATGCACTTGGAGAACTCAGCAGTCTCAGCAGTATAGTGCGGATAAAACTTTGCCAACTCGACAAACTTAGCAGCATATTCTGTGATAGACATGTCTCCCTGCTTCAGCTCAAGGAATTCTATCTCCTTCTTACCTCGGACATCTTCCGGAAAATACCTCCTCAAGAACTCTCTTCTGAACACAGCCCATGTAATCTCAGCTCCTTCAGCCTGGAGAATGGGTTGAGTGCTTACCCACCAGTCGTCAGCCTCCTCAGCCAACATGTGCGTGCCAAACCGCACCATCTGCACATCACTGCACTGCATTACTCGGAAAATCCTCTCGACCTCCTTCAGCCACAACTGAGCTCCGTCAGGGTCGTATCTTCCTTTGAAGGTTGGTGGATGATTCCTCAAGAATGTCTCCAACATCCTCACTCCCTCATTAGCACCACCAGCATTATTTTGTTGACCCACAGCTTGAGCCATCGCTTGCAAAGCAGCAGCAAGAGCAACATCATTCCTTCCAGCCATCTCAAAGTCCTTCATCGCAAACAACAATTCAGAACAACAAAACAGAACAGCAAATCAGAACAACAAAAGACAGTGTAAAACTGTCACACAACACTACTAGGCTCGACACGACTCTACTAATGGTCTGACAGACCGACCTGCTCTGATACCAATTGTAACACCCCGTTTTCCCAAAACAACGTAATATTATATAAAACATCAGAGTTCATCATACAACGGAGTATTACATCTACTTTTCAAAATTCAGTTTAAATAGATTATAAAAACTATTTAATTCAACACCTCATTTTATAAAAATCTGCAGCGGAATATTTATTTAATAATCAATTCAACAACTAAGACATCATCCTTGGCACAAAGGCCTCATCATAATACAATTTATTTCGTAAAGATAAAATCTCCAACAACATGTCCTTCAAATAAAATGATACATAAAGGAATGAAAGAATTAAACATCAAAACCCCCATCCCGTTACGTATCAGAGCCTACGACACGAGAGCCAACTCCTATCTAGCCTTCGCTACCTGCACTTGCCCACGAGGCGGCAATTCCAGCAGAAGGGGTGAGATTCACAACAATAATATTAATATATAAATCAAACGTCAAGATTAACAATCATAAATCCAACTCATACATATACATTATAGCACATCATAACATCATCATAAGCATCATCATAAACAACATCATAAGCATCATCATAAACAACATCATAAGCATCATCATAACAACGTCATAAGCATCATTATAACAACATCATACCAAGCATCAACGTCTCAAAACATCATCTCATATATGTCACAATTGACTCGACTAAATGCAACACCTAACGTCTCAACATCATGCATGTGGTACCATATATTTATAGCATTAATATGCTTCACCGTCGCTTTGAGCAAATGCTCCACCGTCGCTTTGAGCATAAAGCTCCACCGTCGCTTTGAGCATAAAGCTCCACCGTCTCATAAATATGCAAATGCATGGACTCGTCATTTAACAACTTAATACACCGTCTCAAAACATCATTCATAATGCAAAACTGACACATGCAAGTATAATAGTTACATGGCAGAATATCATCTCATTAATCATATACATCGCAACACGTAACATCATAACAATCACATAATCATCATATTTAAACATCACTTACTATCAACAATACATCAATTATTCACAACATAAAAGAACCATCAGCAATCATCTTTACGTAACTCATCTAAGGGTATAAAACATCATCAACACTACCCCAAGGGTCCCTCTCGAGTCCCATGTGAAAGCAGATCGTAAAACAACAAACAGTCCAAAAACTACTAACTAACTCGCCACAGCGAGTACCTGCTCGCCACAGGCGAGTACTCACATCAGCTCACTCGCCAAAGGCGAGTTGGTGGCGAGCTGGAGGCGAGAAATACTGGGTGCTTCGGCCTTTTTGACATTTTTCACCAAACATCCTCATTTTTAAGCTCTCTAAATCCAATTTGGCTAAACCAACTTCACAGGTCATCTCTATAAATATAAGGGCACTCAAAACCATCATCATTTGGGCCAAAGTCCTAAAATTTAAGGGACAAGCTCGCCACGGCGAGCTATGCTGCTCGCCTAGCGAGCAAACAAAGGCTACTCGCCACGGCGAGTGATCACTCGCCACAGGCGAGCGATCTCAGAACCCACACGGGTTCAGACCTAAGATCACCAAAACGTGCCAATTCTCTCAAATCAAACCCCTAAATCATCTGCAATATCATCCTAGGGGATAATCTAGGTCCTGTAACAAGTTCTACAGCCTTACAACATCAAACCCTCATCAATTCATCACAAATTCATCTTAACCCTAGTTCTCAAAACCCATCTCAATCCTCTCAAACCCTATGCCAATCAAGAACAAATGATTCACAATTAAGATTATTGAAGTTAGGCTCACCCTTACCTGATTAGATGAATAAAAGCTACAGCAAATCTCTCCTCTTGGCTAATCCTTCTTTGCTCTTGGTTCTTCTCTCTTTCTCCCAAAAGCTATGTTTTTCTTTCTGTACGTACCAAGTTTTGTCTGCCTCCTTCTAATCCTTACCAACCAAAACATAACTCTTTTTTTTTTCTATTTACTCCCTCACTAAATCTTATTAAATTTCTCATTAACCCTCCTTAATTCTATTAACTCCAAATAAATCCCTCTTTATCTAAAATAAATATTATTTCTCCTATTTCCATAAAATTCTACAAATAATTATATAATAAAATATATATCAAATAACAACACACCAATATTCACATAATTCAACATTTTCATATAAAAAATACACCAAACATATTAAAATCAACCAAAAATAATAAAATAGCAACTGGGGCGTTACAGCGTATCTACATGAACTAGGAACAAGTAGAAGTATGGATTTGGCTTGGATTGCAACTTTAACATCATCAAAGAAGGAATCAAGAAGATAGGGTTTTGTATGAACTTGAGGTGAAAATTAGTTCACTAGCATTCAATAGGAGTTGGAAGCTTGGAAAGAGTTTAGAATCACTAGGTGAGTTCTTTAGATTAGATCCCACCTTGGATTATATGTGTTTATGAGAGACAATTGATGAACATGTTAGTTCTTGATAATTATGAATTAGTACCTTTTAGTGCTATTGATTGTTGGAATTGAGTAGAGTGTTTCCATGCAATTGTTTAAATATGTTTTTCTGGTACTCTGGATGTTTCCGGTATGTTAGAACTTGATTGTTGAGGTTTTTCAGTCAAAAACACGAATTCTGTAGGTCTGGGATGATGAATGCTCGCTTACGCGAGAAAAATCTTGCCCAAGCAAGATTATGCAGGACTGGGTCGTTGAAGGCTCACTCAAGCGAGATTTTGGCAGTAGCCAACTGATGCATCTCGCTTGCACTTCGCTTGGATCTCGCTCAAGCGAGATTTCACAGAACGGCATAATTTTTGAAAAAACTTGTGATCCTAAAACCCTTCCTTGCAGATTCTTTTACAACTTTAAACCCCTCAATTTCAAGTGATTGATGTACATTATATCTTGAGAAATTTAAGAAAGAATTGCTTGAGAAAAAGTCTAACGGTTCCGATGACGGATAACGTGAGAGGACGATAATATTCATAATTATGCTCAGGTAGGTAACAAGTCTAAGAAAGGGAAAACCATAGGGCCTCGACTAGATTGTCGAGAACTAGAATGTTAAGCTTGAATCCTAAGTATGATAAGACGCGAAGTCATTAGTGTATTCTCTTTGAACATGAACAAGAACGACTATGCAAGTATGATGATCCGTGAATTGATAAGTTAATCTCTTCACATATGATAAGCATGAACGCGAAGGTAGTTTACCGCTAATTGGATCGATCACGGATCCGAGGTAAATGAGTCAGCATGTATAGGTTTAACCTCTCATGAATGTATAAGACCAAGACTATAATGAATGATGTAGGTGCCGTGTCTCTTTTGATCCATGCAAGGTTGGGATCTCAAGGGTTTCTCGCCAAGGGAACAAGATAAGCTCCGTAAGGGGGGCCCGCACGTCACTGAGTAATGAAAGATGTAGGTGTTGTGTCTCTTGTGATCCACGCAAGGTTGGGATCTCAAGGGGTTCTCGCGAGGGGAACGGGATAAGCTCTGCAAGGGGGGCCCGCACGTCACTGAGTCCGATGTACTTTAGCTAGGTTTTCATCGGTCATGTATGGGATTGTACTCGGGGTTACTCCACCCGGGGCTCTCCGTAAAATGAATCAAGATAATAATGTTTGTTCAACGCTAACATCTAACATAATGAATGAATGAATGAGTATGACCATGTAGGATATGATGTGATCATGAGTATGATATGATTTTAGACATGCGCAGCTTATGCAATAGAGCAAGTTATGAATGTTATACCAATGACGATCTTAGGTTTCCCTAATCGTCCGGTTTAGGACCGTGTCATGAATATGTTATGTTATGTCTTGATGCGTTTAGCGTATCTTGAGTTAGAGGTCCTAGGATCCCTTGACCTCCATGACACGTATGATGTAAGCAAGACCTATGAAAAGTAAAGAAGAACCTACGACCGATCTAGTATGCACAACCGTCTAGGTAAGCATGACCACACACGTATAATCAATCGTCAGGTTGTATTGTAGACACGTGGTGACCGTAGGTTTTCCTCGAGGTTACCTATAGCCTAGGATTAGGTAGAACTCACTGAGACATTATGTCTCATCCCAATCCTTATTTGTTTCAGATAAACAGGATGGTATTGCAAGCTTGTAGCCAGATCGATATTTCAGCAAGTGCTCGTTCGTACCAGCTGCAGGATGTCATGGATTATACGAATGCATTTACTATGTTTAGACGTGTAGTGTTGTATTATTGATGTACAAACACATATTGTTGTATAAAATATTCATTCGAATGTATTCAAGTTGTAAATTTTAATGTATCCAGTACTAAAGATAATGCACATGCTAAACTTTCTAGATACGTTTAGTGTGGGCGTTACATGGATGATTTGGCATGCAACAATATGGATGATTTGGAAAGAAAGAAATGCGAGGATTTTCACCAATCAGAGGAAGGAAGCGGAAGAGATTGTGGAAGAAATCAAAGCGATTTCTTGGTGTCGCGTCATCTTTCGGAGATCAAGGCTATTTGATTAGCTTTGACTCACTACTTTTATTCACGACTTGAACTTTTAATTTTTTTTAAGGGAAGTGGGAAAAAAGTTCAAATTACCCATTTGAAAGAGATTAAGGTTCGGGGGTTATTTATATTTAGGGAAGTTATTAGCACCCTAAATATTCGCAGTACTCTATGAGAACCATTTGATTTTATTCAATTGTTGTGTGCTATAACTTACTTAGTTTTTTAAGGAAAAGGAGAATGGTGGATAAAGAAAATAAAGAAGTCTATTATCTACATTTTTTATTGATTCGAAAGGTCCAGTTCCTTTGCCTACGTGCCCGTGAGGGATCAGAACCTAGTAGTTCGGGGTAAAAATTATCGTTTGATTGGTTGTGTATTTTTTATTTGTTTTTTTGAAAAGGGTTTAAAGTGAAAAGCCAAATGGCAAAATAAGCTTGTTTGTGTTTTTAATTATTGAAGAAAATTACTCGAAATATGATTAAGTTGATTTAGACTTTGATTAAGGAAATACAGTAAAAAAAAGGATCACTTGGTTGTTAAACCATGGTTTATTATGAAAGAATATTTTTGTGATTTTGACTATTTGCATGTTTTTTGTTGTTTTTTTTTTATTGTGCTTGACAAGAGTTTCATCTTGCTCCTACGTATCTCTAGGTGCGATGGAGAAATCAAAGCTACGTAGTTCTAGGTAAGAAAATGTTTTTGTGTTGATTGATTTTATTTATGAAAATAATTTGGTCGCACTTTGTTAAAAAGTTTGCTTAAAAAAAGGGGACGGATTCGCACTTGGGCGATGGCATCCGTTTGAGAAAAAATTAAACGCGCGTGGGCGTGAAAAGAAGATTTACTTTAAAAAAAGGGCGGATTCGCATTTGAGCGATGGCATCCGTTTGAGAAAAAAATTAAACGCGCATGGACACGAAAAAAAATTGGTTTATTGTTAGTGCAACAAAATAAATAGTATTTTATATATATGTATATAGGACCAGAACATTCTGGAGAAGGATTATATAAGCAGAATGGAAAAATGATGTTAAAATGAATTATGAAGTTATTTTAACACAGACCAGAATATTCTGGAGAAATATAAAATAAAAAGTAGAACAATATTACTGATAAATATTGGACCAGAGAACTCTGGATTAATTTGATTATTAATTAGGACCAGATTGTTCTCGAGAATAATTAAATTAAATAAAAATATAATATTAACAATTAATTTAGGACCAGAGCACTCTGAATTAATTTAATTAACAAGGACCAGATTGTTCTGGAGAATAATTAAATTAAACAAAAATATAATATTAACAGTTAATTTTAGGACCAGAGCACTCTGGATTGAGGTGTGTATTTAGTGTAAAATAAATGAAAAGATATATATATATATATATATATATATATATATATATATATATATATATATATATATATATATGGAGAGAGAGAGAGAGAGGGAGGGAGAGAGAGGAAGCACGAAAGGAAGAGGAGAAAAGGAAATGAAGAAGGAGGAAAAAAGAAAAAAGGGAGGTGATATACCTTTGTGGGGAGAATAAGAGAAAGAAAAAAAACAAGGGTTGTTTTGTTTGATTTTTGTTTGTTTTGGTAAAGATGGTGTGTTGTTTTTTGTTTGATTTTTGTTTGTTTGTTGTTGATGATGAGAAAGAAAAAGGCTTTGTTGAGAAGTTTGTTTGTTGGTTGAGGAGCTTTTGGAAGTAGTGAGAATATTTACTTTGAGAGAGATTGAATTTTTTGTGTGTAAGCTCCTCCTCCTACCATTGAGGCATACTTGTATTTATAGAGGTGAAAGACTTGGAGCTTCACAGACAAAAACAGTTGTGTTTTCCTTGCTAAAAACAGCCCATGTGCTTATGTTTTTGTTGCTTGGTGCGCAAGAATGAGAAAAATGTGAATTTTGTTCATGCAGAACGTTCTGGAACTTCCAACTTGCAAAGAGAAAAGGTTCACACGTGATTGCAAGCTGTATAAGCTTGGAGGCCACTTGTTTTTACAGCTGTTTGGCACTTCTTTGAAAGCTACAAATGTTGTCCTTTGTTGCTTGGAGAGGAAGAATGTCCAAGTTGTAAAGTTTGCCACATGGAGAATGTTCTTAAGAACATTCTTGTTGTTCCTTTCCTTTTTGAGACAACCACACGTGATGTAAAAAAAAACAGCTTTGATCTGGTGGCAACATGAGGGGACATGATGATGTCATCCTTATCCCTTTGAAGTTCCACCAGAATGTTCTCAAGAACATTCTTTTAGTTTCATGCGCTTTTGAAGCAAAACGTGTGGTGTTGTGCAGCTGTAATCTAGTGGCATACTTGATGAGACATGATGAGGTTACTTTGTTTTATTTGTAGTACGACCAGAACGTTCTGGTAGACTATTACTGACAAAAATTCATTTTACACTTCTTTTAATTAGTTTAAAATAAAAATAAAAATCAACAACATAATAAAATAATAAAATAATAATAATAATAATAATAATAATAATAATAATAATAATAATAATAATAACAAAAATAAAAACAAAAAGGACTAAAATAAAACGACTGAAAAGAGTGGACAATAATGAACCAACAATGAGGTATTTTAAAATATCTCTTTGCCGAAATTTTTCCTAAAAGGCAAAAAATATTTTGGGCCAAAAGACAAATGAAATGGGATCTTAGGTCAAAAATTGGGGTATGACAGATGCCCCTATTTAAGTTTCTTCGTCTGGAGATTCAAAGATGAAATCTTTGATTTGACGGACTGAAGAGACTTAAATACAGAGTACACCATTTTTGACCTAAGATGTTATGAAATGCTTGTGATGCAATCATGAATGCAGGACGACAAAGGTGACTTGACTGGAATGAGAAACAACGGGATACCCAAGTTCGTTTGAGGAAAACGGATCCGACTCCGCTTGGGGATAGTATAGTTTCACTAGGGAAAATGATTTTCTACTATCATATTGGTTTGGAATGATAGCTTGATGAAGACAAAACTTTTTGGTGACACCTCTGGACCAGACACTCTGGGGATGACACTTTTGGAAATAAAGGGTGATTGCAATCTGTTCGTTTTGTCCAAATTTGCTGCTTGACACATGTTAATAGTAAGAGGAAGATGTAAAATGTTCGTTTGTTAGAACTTGTTACTTGACAATGATAAAGGTAAATATGGAAAATGCAAGACGTTCATTTGTTAGAACTTGTTACTTGACAATGGTAAAGGCTAAATGGAAAATGCAAGACGTTCATTTGTTAGAACTTGTTACTTGACATGATAAAGGTAAAATGGAAATGCCAATGTTCGTTTGTTAGAACTTGCTACTTGGCATACAAGACCGGTGACATCTCTTGACCAGACACACTGGGATGTCACTTATGAGAAAACGAAAAGTAATTGCAAGGTGTTCGTTGGTTAGAGTTAGCCACTTGAAACATGATAAAACGGGGACCGAAATGAAGGGATACGACCAAACAAGACTCCGGGTGACTGATGCAATCATGTGTGAATTGATGTTGTGCACATGCTGTGAAAGTATTGATGTATGTATGAATGTATGAATGTAACTTGTATGACTGGATGTATTGTATGTGATAGATGAACTTGGTGAGACAAAGACAAAACTGGGTAAGATGACGGCAGACTGGTTTCGCAGTACAACACTCGACAATCTTCATTGGAGATGACAACCTTGGGGATAGTTTTAGCCATTTGATACGGTAAGCCTGGTGCAAGGTAGCAAATGGTGTCTCCTGGGGGTGAAGCCCATCGCTAACCAGAGAAAATTGGGAGAAGTCGCCATTCGTAAATCGGCATAGAGTATTCCTCCATCAATATGTTTCAGCAGCCGTTGCTTTTCTTTTTGCTATCATTTTGAAGTCGCCACTTCTTTTGGGATCGCCCATTCAGATTTTCAGCTTAGCGAGCTTTTTTCTCTATCTCCCCGCGGTGTTTAGTCATGCTTATCCTGTAGAGATTAATTATTCTCGAGGCGGATGATGATGTACACTTCTCCTACCCACGAGTTCAAAGAAATATGCTTGTTGTTTACGCTCTTTTAAAGATATGTAAAAAAAGTTTTAAGAATTTTGCTTCAAAACATTACCATTAAAGACAGAAGAAATTTTGTGAATTGGACAAATGAGAATTGAAAATAAATGGGCACATGCTCAAATTCGATTTAATGGGTGGTAGTCCGCCAAAGGCATGGCCCCATAGATCTTTACAAAATTTTGAAAAATGGTAGATAATATTGAGAGGGTACATTGAACTTTAATAACCATTATTCTCTCTAACAGCTTTGAGTTCCATTGTGTGAATGCTTCAGAATTGGAAGTTCTTTGACAGCTTTGGTGCCCCAAGTGGATTGTGCTCGACCGAATGCAGTTACCTTGTCTTTAATACTTAACTTTTGCATAGACCGCCCTTTCGGTTTTTCAGCTTATCAGGATAATTATTTATGTTTAATGTCTCTAATTTTTGCCTAGACCGTCCTTTCAGGTTTTCAGTCCACCGAGACGCCTCTTTTTGCCTAAGCCGCCGCCTTTTCAGGTTTTTGACTTACCGAGCGGTTCTTTTATTTTTAGGCAAAGTATTTTTTTACTGCATCTGTGCTTACCGGTCGCGGAAGTTCGTCACCATCCATAGTTGTAAGAGTCATTGCACCGCCAGAAAAAGCTCTTTTGACGACGTACGGGCCTTCATAGTTAGGCGTCCACTTGCCCCTGGAGTCATGTTGGAAAGGTTGGATCTTCTTGAGCACAAGGTCTCCTTCTCAAAATTCACGGGGATGAACTTTCTTGTCAAAAGCTTGTTTCATCCTTTTTTGATATAGTTGACCATGACATAAAGCGGACATGCATTTCTCTTCTATCAAGTTTAATTGGTCAAACCTGTTCTGACACCATTCAGCCTCTGATAACTCAGCCTCCATCAAGACCCTCATTGACGGAATCTCAACTTCTACGGGGAGAACCGCCTCCATGTCGTATACCAAGGAGAAAGGGGTTTCCCCTGTTGATGTGCGTACAAAAGTGCGATAACCATGTAATGCAAACGGAAGCATCTCATGCTAATCTTGGTATGTCACCACCATCTTCTGGACTATCTTCTTAATGTTCTTATTTGCAGCTTTGACAGCGCCATTCATTTGAGGTCTGTAAGGTGAAGAATTATGATGCTTGATCTTGAAATCATCACACAACTCCTTTATCATTTTGTTGTTTAGATTCGTCCCATTGTCTGTAATGATCCTGCTAGGGACACCGTAGCGACAGATGATTTGATTCTTGATGAACTTGACCACCACTTGCTTGGTCACATTGGGGTAGAACGCGGCTTCGACCCACTTGGTAAAATAGTCAATGGCCACAAGAATAAAATGGTGCCCATTTGAAGCTTTTGGTTCGATCTTTCCGATCATATCAATGCCCCACATAGAGAACGGCCATGGAGAAGAAATCACAATGAGTGTATTTGGCGGCACATGAATCCTATCAGCATATATCTGACATTTGTGACACTTCTTTGCATGCTTGTTACAGTCAGCTTCCATCGTCATCCAATAATAACCAGCCCTTAACATCTTTCGGGCCATTGCGTTCCCATTAGCGTGAGTTCTAAAGGAGCCTTCGTGGATCTCTTGCATCAACAAATCTGCTTCTCATTTATCCACACATCTGAGCAGAACCATGTTGAAGTTTCTCTTATACAACACATCGCCATTCAAGAAAAAATTGCCAGACAATCTTCTCAAAGTCTTCTTGTCTTTATTGGAAGCTCCGGTTGGATACTCTTGATTTTGGAGGAAACACTTGATGTCATGGAACCAAGGTTTGTCGTTAGTAACTTCTTCGGCCGCGAAGACATACACAGGTCTTTCAAGACATCTGATTTTAATCAATGGCACATCATTCTGGCGGTTCACTTTGTACATAGAAGATAAAGTGGCCAGGGCATCCGCCATCTGGTTCTCCTCACGAGGGATGTAGTGTAACTCAAACTTATTGAAGAAAGTCAACAGTCGCCTTGCATAGTCTTGGTAAGGAATCAAGCCGGGGTGGCGAGTTTCCTATTCTCCTTTGATTTGGTTAATCACGAGAGCTGAGTCTCCATATATGTCCAGATTCTTGATCCTCAGGTCGATGGCTTCTTCAATACCTATAATGCATGCTTCATACTCTTCAATGTTGTTCATGCATTCAAATAATAACCTGGAAGTGAAAGGGATGTGAGTGCCTTGAGGTGTAATAATGACTGCCCCAAGTCCACTACCGTAGACATTAACAGCTCCATCAAATACCAAACCCCATCTTGAATCAGGATTCGGACCTTCTTCAGGTAATGGTTCGTCACAATCCTTCATCTTTAAATATATGATCTCTTCATCGGGAAAGTCGAACTTGATAGGCTGATAGTCTTCGATTGGTTGGTAAGCCAAATGATCAACAAGGATACTGCCTTTGATCGCCTTCTGAGTGCGATATTCAATATCATATTCTGACATCAACATCTGCCACCGGGAAATTCTTCTTGTTAACGCGGGCTTCTCAAAAATGTACTTGATCGGATCCATTTTAGATATCAACCAAGTAGTGTGATTAACCATATAATGATGAAGGCGTTTGGCGGCCCAAACTAGTGCACAACAAGTTTTCTCGAGCATGGAATAGCGAGACTCACAATCAGTAAATTTCTTGCTCAAGTAATAAATAGCATGCTCTTTTCTCCCGGTTTCATCTTGTTGTCCAAGCACACAACCCATGGAATTTTCTAGCACAGTCAGGTACATGATCAATGGTCTTCCTTCGAATGGAGGGATAAGAATCAGAGGTTCTAGCAGGTATTCTTTGACGTTGATCTTTGCGGAGTAATTTGAATATCGGCCCACATGTTGCAGTCATATGAGAGATGAACCTGGAGATGTAGTTTAGTCGTCCAAGAAACCCTCATACTTGTTTTTCTGTCTTTGGAGCAAGCATTTCTCTGATGGCTCTGACCTTGTCTGGATCTACTTCAATACCTTTCTGACTGACAATGAAACCTAGGAGCTTCCAAGATCTGACACCAAAGGTGCATTTGTTAGGATTGAGGCGGAGTTGATACTTTCTCAGCCGTTGGAACATCTTCAGCAAGTACTCGACGTGTTCTTCTTCCGTGCCGGATTTGACGATCATATCATCCACATAAACTTCAATTTCTTTGTGCATCATGTCTTGGAAGAGAGTAGTCATACCCCTCTAATAAGTAGCACCTGCGTTTATCAAACCTAAAGGCATTACTTTATAACAGAAGGTGCCCCAAGGAGTGATAAAAGACGTCTTTTCTCTGTCTTCGGGTGCGATCTTGATCTGATTGTAACCAGAGAAACCGTCCATGAAGGAGAAGACTTTGGATTTAGCACATATGAGGAAGTAGGAAAATCATCTTTCAAACTAGCTTTGTTCAGGTCACGGTAATCAACACACATTCTGACCTTACCATCTTTCTTCGGAACAGGCACTATGTTGACCAGCCACTGAGGGTATTCTAATGCAACGAGGAAACCCACATCAATTTGTTTTTGCACCTCCTTTTTGATCTTGAGAGCCATGTCAGGGTGAGTTCTTCTTAACTTTTGCTTAATTGGTGGGCATTCTGGCTTCAACGGCAAACGGTGCACCACAGTATCAGTATCCAGACCCGGCATATCCCTGTATGACCAAGCAAATATATCGACATACTCTTTAAGAAGTTCTATCACTCACTTCTTGACACTTGCTTCAAGTGATGCCCCAATCTTGATCTCTTTCTTGTCTTCTTCCGTACCCAAGTTGATCACCTCTATGGCTTCCTCATAAAGCTGAATGATCTTTCTTTCTGGTTCAAGCAGTCGAGAGATTTCGTCGGGAATCTCTTCATTCTCTTCTTCTTCTGCCTCATATACAGGGGATTCAAAGTTGGGAGAAATCATAGGGTTACGTTGTTCAAAGGGTTCATTGATGTTTAATCTGCACATATGATTGATGATTTTTTTAAAAATAAGTAAATGTAGATTCTTCAAAGGTGATTATATTTTTTTTGGCTTTTTGTATTGCCATTTTTTCAGAAAACGCACAAAAGGAAAATAAAGCAAAAGTCGGAAATAAAACAACATTTTTTTTAATTGATGATAATTTCTTGAAGCAAAAAGCCCTAGATAGATTCGCTTTCGCCTGGGGCGGGGTGTGTAACGCCCGTTTTGAACTATTTTATTTATTTAATTATTTGATTGAGTTTAGAGTCTTTTTAAATAATTTATTTGATTTATGGTGATGTGTGTTATTTTTGTGTTATATGTTGGTGTTTTAGTAGCATGTTATATTATAATATATATGTTATTTGGTGTAGAAATATATATGTTATTTTGTGTAAAAATATATGTGTTATTTGGTGTAAAAATATATATGTTATTTGGTGTAGAAATATTGTGTTATTTGTTATAGAAATATGTTTGTTATGTAGAGATATATTTGTTATAGAAATATATTTGTTATTTGGTTTGAAAATATATTTGTTATTTGTGTGGATATATATATGTTATCTAGTATAGAAATATATTTATTATTTGGTGTATTATTATTATTAAGTGGGGGAGAGATATATTTAATTTAGAAATGAATAAGATAGAGGAGAAGAGATATATAAATAGGAGAAGCTAGGTTAGAATAGTTGGAACGTAAAAAACAGTTTTTGTGAGAAAAGTAGCCACCAAAGAGAAGAGAGAAAGCAATTCCCGTTTTTCTGAAATCTGCCTCAGTAAAACAGCGATTTCTCACTCGTTAACCGTTGGATCGTGACGAATTTTGGACACAAGGTTCACAACACCTGGGTCTACCTTTTCACCGTTCGGATCGTCGAAACAAGGTCGGAGTTAAGAGAAAACTGTCGCGCACTGCAGCAGTATATTTGGGTGTTTTCACCACTTTTGTTCTCTTTCGTAAGCTTTGTTCATCTGAATTAAGGTAAGGGTGAGACTAACTCTCATTAAAATTAAGTATATGATTTCTGAAATTGCAATTAGCATGATTAGGTGTAGTTTTGAGAGTTTTTTGAGAATTAGGGTTATGAGAGAATTTAATGATTATATTTGTCGATGAAGTTGTTTAAATTCGATTCATGTGCTGTTTTGTTTGGCTTTGATTATGATTTGAGTTTTGTTATGATTATGTGATAATGTGAAATTGATGTGTTATTTAACGATGTGAAAATAATGTGTTATTTGACGATGATGTTATTTAAAAGGTGTGTTATATAAAGATGTGATATTTGAAGATTGTTGCATTTGAGTCGTGTCGTTGCATTTGAGTCGTGTCGAGTTGTCTAAGATGTTGAGACGTTAGATTTGTTTAAGTCAAAAGATGTGAGTCCATGCATATTCATTTAAAAGCGACGATGGAGCTTTTGCTCAAAGCGACGATGGAGCTTTTGCTCACTAGCGACGAGGGCTTATGCCCTGGGAGTATATTTATGCTCAAAGCGACGAGGGCTTATGCCCTGGATTGGTACCACATGCATATAAGATGTCTAAGATGTTTAAGATGTTAGAGTTGCATAGTCGAGTTGCATAGTCGAGTTGCATTGTCGAGTCGAGTAGTTTAAGATGTTTTGTGATGATGTTCTTTGATGAAGTTTAAGATGTTTTGTGATGATGTTCTTTGATGAAGTTTAAGATGTTTTGTGATGATGTTCTTTGATGAAGTTTTTCTATATGATGAATTTTGATGATGGTTTCTATCTGATGAATTTGATGATGCTAAGACGTTTCTATACATGGTTATGATGAGTTGTTTGAGATTATATCTGTTGATGAATATGATAAACTATGATGAGTTGCTTTATTATTGTACTTGTTGAAGATTATGTGATTAATTGATGTTTTAAGTTGTTAGTTGTAAATTGATGAATTATATGCTTAAGTTTAATGTTTATGAAATCTCACCCCTTCTGTTGGAATTGCCGCCTTGTGGGCAAGTGCAGATTTCCAGAACTAGCTGTTGATGTGAGTGGACTCCTCACGTGTCTAGGTGCTCTGATACGTAACGGGATGGGGAACTTTGCTTATGTTTTCTATTCTTTACGTATTTAACTATGAGATTTTATGAACATGATATTAAAGAATTTGATGAGATTTTACGTAGAGGCCTTCGTGCCAAAGTTGTTTTTAAGATTTTTGAAATAGATTCTGCTGCGAAGTGATTTAAGATTTGATTGAAATATTTTGAAGGATAAATTATTATTTATTCCATTGTGATTTTTAAGAAATGTAGCATTCCGTTTAAGTTGTGAAACTCTGATTATTATTTTGAGAAATTTTTATGTTGGGAAAACGGGGTGTTACAATTGGTATCAGAGCAGGTTGGTCCGTCCGGCCAAGTAGATGAGTCGTTGTGTCGTGTGATGATTGAATATTGTCGTTTTGTTTTCTAATTAATGGTTATGTTTTATTATGTGATCATGTTTGGCTGACTAACTTTAATGTGATTTTTGTGTAATGTTTGAAGTTACTACTTTGTTTTATATAATTTAAGATATTCAAGCAATAATTGAATTCATTTTTTTTTTTGCTTTGAATTTCGAGGACGAAATTCTCTTAAGGGGGGTAGAGTTGTAACGCCCGTTTTGAACTATTTTATTTATTTAATTATTTGATTGAGTTTAGAGTCTTTTTAAATAATTTATTTGATTTATGGTGATGTGTGTTATTTTTGTGTTATATGTTGGTGTTTTAGTAGCATGTTATATTATAATATATATGTTATTTGGTGTAGAAATATATATGTTATTTTGTGTAAAAATATATGTGTTATTTGGTGTAAAAATATATATGTTATTTGGTGTAGAAATATTGTGTTATTTGTTATAGAAATATGTTTGTTATGTAGAGATATATTTGTTATAGAAATATATTTGTTATTTGGTTTGAAAATATATTTGTTATTTGTGTGGATATATATATGTTATCTAGTATAGAAATATATTTATTATTTGGTGTATTATTATTATTAAGTGGGGGAGAGATATATTTAATTTAGAAATGAATAAGATAGAGGAGAAGAGATATATAAATAGGAGAAGCTAGGTTAGAATAGTTGGAACGTAAAAAACAGTTTTTGTGAGAAAAGTAGCCACCAAAGAGAAGAGAGAAAGCAATTCCCGTTTTTCTGAAATCTGCCTCAGTAAAACAGCGATTTCTCACTCGTTAACCGTTGGATCGTGACGAATTTTGGACACAAGGTTCACAACACCTGGGTCTACCTTTTCACCGTTCGGATCGTCGAAACAAGGTCGGAGTTAAGAGAAAACTGTCGCGCACTGCAGCAGTATATTTGGGTGTTTTCACCACTTTTGTTCTCTTTCGTAAGCTTTGTTCATCTGAATTAAGGTAAGGGTGAGACTAACTCTCATTAAAATTAAGTATATGATTTCTGAAATTGCAATTAGCATGATTAGGTGTAGTTTTGAGAGTTTTTTGAGAATTAGGGTTATGAGAGAATTTAATGATTATATTTGTCGATGAAGTTGTTTAAATTCGATTCATGTGCTGTTTTGTTTGGCTTTGATTATGATTTGAGTTTTGTTATGATTATGTGATAATGTGAAATTGATGTGTTATTTAACGATGTGAAAATAATGTGTTATTTGACGATGATGTTATTTAAAAGGTGTGTTATATAAAGATGTGATATTTGAAGATTGTTGCATTTGAGTCGTGTCGTTGCATTTGAGTCGTGTCGAGTTGTCTAAGATGTTGAGACGTTAGATTTGTTTAAGTCAAAAGATGTGAGTCCATGCATATTCATTTAAAAGCGACGATGGAGCTTTTGCTCAAAGCGACGATGGAGCTTTTGCTCACTAGCGACGAGGGCTTATGCCCTGGGAGTATATTTATGCTCAAAGCGACGAGGGCTTATGCCCTGGATTGGTACCACATGCATATAAGATGTCTAAGATGTTTAAGATGTTAGAGTTGCATAGTCGAGTTGCATAGTCGAGTTGCATTGTCGAGTCGAGTAGTTTAAGATGTTTTGTGATGATGTTCTTTGATGAAGTTTAAGATGTTTTGTGATGATGTTCTTTGATGAAGTTTAAGATGTTTTGTGATGATGTTCTTTGATGAAGTTTTTCTATATGATGAATTTTGATGATGGTTTCTATCTGATGAATTTGATGATGCTAAGACGTTTCTATACATGGTTATGATGAGTTGTTTGAGATTATATCTGTTGATGAATATGATAAACTATGATGAGTTGCTTTATTATTGTACTTGTTGAAGATTATGTGATTAATTGATGTTTTAAGTTGTTAGTTGTAAATTGATGAATTATATGCTTAAGTTTAATGTTTATGAAATCTCACCCCTTCTGTTGGAATTGCCGCCTTGTGGGCAAGTGCAGATTTCCAGAACTAGCTGTTGATGTGAGTGGACTCCTCACGTGTCTAGGTGCTCTGATACGTAACGGGATGGGGAACTTTGCTTATGTTTTCTATTCTTTACGTATTTAACTATGAGATTTTATGAACATGATATTAAAGAATTTGATGAGATTTTACGTAGAGGCCTTCGTGCCAAAGTTGTTTTTAAGATTTTTGAAATAGATTCTGCTGCGAAGTGATTTAAGATTTGATTGAAATATTTTGAAGGATAAATTATTATTTATTCCATTGTGATTTTTAAGAAATGTAGCATTCCGTTTAAGTTGTGAAACTCTGATTATTATTTTGAGAAATTTTTATGTTGGGAAAACGGGGTGTTACAGGGTGAAAGGATTTTTTTTTGAAAAAGCATAAAAACAAACAAATGCATTACTTGGACAAATGAGCAACAAAAGGAACATCTACAGCAACCCAATTGTGGCTAAAACCTCCTTGTGTCACAAAACTTTGTGGCACTCCTTCTGGATTATCTTCAATAATAGCATTGGCTTCTGACGGGGCATGAATGAACCCGACACTACAAAAAGTATTTCCAATTGGCTTGCTGTTTGAAGTTCCCGCTGACGGAGCGAAACCGAGTCCTTCACGATGCTTGTTCTTTGGTAGATTCAACTATTTCCCCCAGCCTGTAGAGGCACCATCTTGTACCACTTTCTGAGCATCCTTGAAAGAAAAAATGGATGTTGCATTCTTATTAGTACCTTCGTCTTCAATAGAAAGTCCTTGGAAAGACGTACCATCCTCAACATCAGCACCAATGAATAAGAAAGATGACAAATGGCTCACTAACATAGCTTGTTCCCCTCCCACGGTCACCAGCTTCTCGTTCTTCACAAACTTTAGCTTCTGATGCAACGTAAAAGTTACTGCCCCTGCTTCATGAATCCAAGGTCGACCCAATAGGCAACTGTATGATGCTTGTATATCCATTACTTGAAAGGTAATCTGGAAAACTTGCAGCCCAATTGTAATAGGTAGGTCCACTTCTCCAAGGACATTCTTCCTTGAATCATCGAAAGCCTTCACCATTACTTCGCTCCGTCTTAAAGGTGTGCTTTTGTAGGAAAGTTGATCATAAGTTATTTTGGCCATTACATTTAAGGACGACCCACTATCCACCAGCACATTTGACAACGCGTCGGTCTTGCAATTCATAGATATATGCAGCGCCATGTTGTGGTTTTTTCTTTCCTCTGAAAGCTCTTCATCACTGAAACTCAGATTGTTGCATGCAGTGATATTTCCCACTATTCCATCAAATTACCTAATAGTGACATCATGATCTACAAAGGCTTGGTTCAGGACCTTCATCAAGGCATTCCTATGGGCCTCAAAATTCAGCAATAAAGACAGGATAGATATTTTTGAGGGAGTCTGCATCAACTGGTCAATCACCTTGTACTCACTTTTCTTTATCAACTTTAATAACTCCTCAGAGTCAGCATTGGTATCAGATCTACTGGTTTCGCATGCATCTTTGGTCGTACTGGAGTCTTTAGCTTGTACTTGTTCAATTAGCAGAGCACTAGCTTTCTTTGGAAACAAAGTGGGAATAACAAGCCCATTTCTTAGCACTCTACTATCTTCAATAATGTTAACCACAGAAGGTAAGGACGGTATGGGAACTTCGCGTCCGTTTTCCAGCATCGTTGCATTATAGTTGTAAGGTATGGCCTTCTCAGAAGCATAAGGCATTGGTCTTGGTAAGAAAATCACTAAACGAGTAACCACTGGTTTCTGATTGACGGAATTCACCTCAACATGCTCCGAGATATTGAATTCGGGAACTATGACGAACACCTCATCATTCTTTCTTGTAACGGTGAGTTCTCTTCGACTCAAAAGCCCTTAAATGTCATCTTTTACTTTCTGACAACCCCGTGGATCTATAGGACACATTTCACAGGCATCATGATCATGTTCAAAGAGGGAAAATTTACACAAGTTGGTATGTAATGGGACTAAAGAAGTCCGCACATGTTGAACATCAAGAATGAGGTGACTTTCTTGGGAATCTTGGACCATGTTGACATGATTCGGCAATGGGTTGGTTTGTATATTCGGATTTTGGTGTGTGAAGGACATGATTTTATCTCAGACTAGCCTTTGGACTGCATACTTTAAGCCATAACAATCCTCAGTATCATGCCCTGGGGCCCCTTGATGAAAAGCACAAAATCGGTCAGCTTTGTACCCCGCTGGCAATCTTTCTGGCACTAGAGGAGGCATCCTGGTTTACACCAACTTCTTCTCGAGCAATGTTGGGAGCAAAGCTGTATATCTCATGGGGATTGGGTCGAGTGGTGGTCTGGGAGCCTGTGGTCGAGAATTCAACCAATCTAAGGTAAGGGTGGGACTAACCTTCTTTTAATCTTAAGCATATGATTCTGAAAAGAGCTTAATCATGTTGTTGTTGTTGAATTTTTGATGTTATAGAAATTTGGTCTAAATTCAATAAAATTTGTTGAAAGTGTATGCAATTTCATGAATTAATGTAAGAAAGTGATGTCTAGATTGTAGAATAACAGTAGGTAATGTTTCCTATCAATTTTTGGGTTTGGGTTCTCAAAATTGGGGTTTTAAAGTGAGAATAGAGGTCTGTTCCCAGACCTGTCTGTCGTCGCTCGCCACAGCGAGTGCTCAAACTCGCCTAGCGAGCAGATGTCATCGCTCACCCAGCGAGTGTTCTTAGTCGCCCGGCGAGTAGTTCCCCACTCGCCACAGCGAGTGTTTTTAGTCGCTTGGCGAGTAGATCCCAACTCGCCACAGTGAATGTTTTCCCCGCCTAGCGAGTAGACGTCGTCGCTCGCCACAGCGAGTGATTGAACTCGCCTAGCGAACTGTTTAGTGGCAGATTGCCTATTTCACGTTATTGTGTCTTTTTCACACGTTTCTGTTTTGAGTTGGACTTTGTCATAAACATGAAAATTGTTGATATCTGATTTATCTTTCCAGTGGTTTTGAGTTGATGTGTAAATCTTTTGCCTACGTGCCCGTGAGGGATCAGAACCTCGTAGTTCGGGGTAAAAATTACTGTTTGATTGGTTGTGTATTTTTTATTTGTTTTTTTGAAAAGGGTTTAAAGTGAAAAGCCAAATGGCAAAATAAGCTTGTTTGTGTTTTTAATTATTGAAGAAAATTACTCGAAATATGATTATGTTGATTTAGTATTTGATTAAGGAAATACAATAAAAAAAGGATCACTTGGTTGTTAAACCAAGGTTTATTATGAAAGAATATTTTTGTGATTTTGACTATTTGCCTGTTTTTTGTTGTTTTTTTTATTGTGCTTGACAAGAGTTTCATCTTGCTCCTACGTATCTCCAGGTGCGATGGAGAAATCAAAGCTACGTAGTTCTGGGTAGGAAAATGTTTTTGTGTTGATTGATTTTATTTATGAAAATGATTTGGTCACGCTTGGGCAAAAAGTTTGCTTAAAAAAAGGGGGCGGATTCGCACTTGGGCGATGGCATCCGTTTGAGAAAAAATTAAACGCGTATGGCGTGAAAAAGAAGATTTGATTAAAAAAAAGGGGGATTCGCACTTGGGCGATGGCATCCATTTGAGAAAAAATTAAACACGCGTGGGCGTGAAAAGAAGATTTTCTTAAAAAAAAAAAGGGGCGGATTCGCATTTGAGCGATAGCATCCGTTTGAGAAAAAAAATTAAACGCACATGGACATGAAAAAAAATTGGTTTATTGTTAGTTCAACAAAATAAATAGTATTTTATATATATATATATATAAGACCAAAAAATTCTGGAGAAGGATTATATAAGCAGAATGAGAAAAATGATGTTAAAATAAATTATGAAGTTATTTTAACACGGACCAGAATATTCTGGAGAAATATAAAATAAAAAGTAGAACAATATTACTGATAAATATTGGACCAGAGAACTCTGGATTAATTTGATTATTAATTAGGACCAGATTGTTCCGGAGAATAATTAAATTAAATAAAAATATAATATTAACAGCTAATTTAGGACCAAAGCACTCTGAATTAATTTAATTAATAAGGACCAGATTGTTCTGGAGAATAATTAAATTAAACAAAAAATATAATATTAACAGTTAATTTTAGGACCTGAGCACTCTTGATTGAGGTGTGTATTTAGTGTAAAATAAATGAAAATATATATATATATATATATATATATATATATATATATATATATATATAGAGAGAGAGAGAGAGAGAGAGAGAGAGAGAGAGAGGAAGCACGAAAGGAAGAAGAGAAAAGGAAAAGAAGAAGGAGGAAAGAAGAAAAAGGGGAGGTGATATACCTTTGTGGGGAGAATAAGGGAAAGAAAAAAAAACAAGGGTTGTTTTGTTTGATTTTTGTTTGTTTTGGTAAAGATGGTGTGTTGTTTTTTGTTTGATTTTTGTTGATGATGATGAGAAAGAAAAAGGCTTTGTTGAGATGTTTGTTTGTTGTTTGAGGAGCTTTTGGAAGTAGTGAGAATATTCACTTTGAGAGAGATTGAATTTTTTGTGTGTAAGCTCCTCCTCCTATACCATTGAGGCATGCTTGTATTTAAAGAGGTGAAAGACTTGGAGCTTCACAGACAAAAATAGTTGTGTCCTTGCTAAAAACAGCCCATGTGCTTATGTTTTTGTTGCTTGGTGCGCAAGAATGAGAAAAATGGGAATTTTGTTCATGCAGAACGTTCTAGAACTTCCAACTTGCAAAGAGAAAAGGTTCACACGTGATTGCAAGTTGTATAAGCTTGGAGGCCACTTGTTTTTACAGTTGTTTGGCACTTCTTTGAAAGCTACAAGTGTTGTCCTTTGTTGCTTGGAGAGCAAGAATGTCCAAGTTGTAAAATTTGCCACATGGAGAATGTTCTTAAGAACATTCTTGTTGTTACTTTCCTTTTTGAGACAGCCACACGTGATGTAAAAAAAAAAACAGCTGTGATCTGGTGGCAACATGAGGGGACATGATGATGTCATCCTTATCCCTTTGAAGTTCCACCAGAATGTTCTCAAGAACATTCTTTTAGTTCCATGCACTTTTGAAGCAAAATGTGTGGTGTTGTGCAGCTGTAATCTAGTGGCACACTTGATGAGACATGATGAGGTTACTTTGTTTTATTTGTAGTACGACCAGAACGTTCTGGAGAACGTTCACGTTCTAGAAAACGTTCTGGTAGACTATTCTTGACAAAAATTCATTTTACACTTCTTTTAATTAGCTTAAAATAAAAATAAAAACCAACAACATAATAAAATAATAATAATAATAATAATAATAATAATAATAATAATAATAATAATAATAATAACAATAATAACAACAAAAATAAAAACAAAAAGGACTAAAATAAAATGACTGAAAAGAGTGGACAATAATGAACCAACAATGAGGTATTTTAAAATATCTCTTTGTCGAAAAATTTTCTAAATGACTAAAAATATTTCGGGCCAAAAGACAAATGAAATGGGATATAAAGTCAAAAATTGAGGTATGACACTTGGTTTTGGGCGTTGAGTAGATTAAGGATAGCTTCTTTCCTTTTTTACGAATGGACTTGGAATCCTAGAGAGTGCCTAAGTAGGAGATGAAGGGCGCTGTTTTTTTGGATCTGCTATGGGTTGGTTGTTAGGATCCCACGGCTGTTTAGAGGCAAGCTTTTGTTGCTGTTGTGTTGTATTTAGGGAGGTTTCTGTGCATAGCTTTTGTTTTGGTTTAACAGGGTTTGTTTCCTTCCTTTTGTACTGCACATGCTTTTTGTTTCCTCCTCTGCTGCGATTTGTTACAGTTAGCAGGGTGGATTTTTGTTGTATCAGATGCCATTTTGCACTTCTTGTGCTTGGCATTTCATTTTATATAAGTTGATTCAAAAAAAAAAAAATCTCTTATCATTAGAATTTTATGGATTCAGTTAAAGATATTATAGGACATACATACTGGAACATAGGAAATTGATTCCATTGAGCATGAAACTGGAGGAACTGAGTGAAAAATGGAAGTTGTTCATCATTATTTCCCATGATAATGGCGCTACCGATAGCAGCCCCTGTCGCGCCAAGTCGCAAAAGAAAATCTGCAATTGCATCTCCTTTTTTCCATCTAGGTCTTGTAATTAGAACAAATTCTTTGGAACCAGAAGATTCTGAAGAAAGAGGAACAGCCCATGTAACAACTTTCCCTTTGTTAGTTTCCTTTGTTTTTAACGCAGTTTTCTCACCCTCTTTGGCTGACTCCATCAAATATCATTAGCACTATGCAATTTCTTTAAAGAACACCTTTTATGAGTTTTGCTATAAGTCACTTGTAAAGGTGTTTTTTAGCAAGTTTATAACTAAAAAATGGATAATCACACCTTGAGATGTGGGTTACTAAAAGACACCTTCATGAGTGGCTTCTAGCAAAATTTATATATATATATATATATATATATATATATATATATATATATATAGTAGCGGAGTCAGAAAATTTGAATAGTAGGGGCATCATATACAATTTGTAGTATAAAATATATATTACATTTCATTTTTTAAAGCAGAAATATACATCACTATTGTTCTTTACGATTTGCCATATTTTAAAAATATTGAATAATTTTCTCATTTTTAATCTAATAAAAACACATCTCTCTTTTTTGTGGAGGAAATATCTCTCTCTTTGCAGCCAAAAAAAAACATCACTCTCTTTATAAGTAACTAGGTTTAATTGCACTTTTAGTAACACAAATTTGTTAACTGTGTGATTTTAGCCCCCAAATTTTTTATAACAATTTTGACCCTTAAATTTATCATCTTTCTGAATTTGTTGTAGTCAACCTCAAAATTTTATGTTGAGTTGGAAATTTATATGATGTGGCTGCCCTATCACCTTGCTAATATTTTTATTAATTAAAATTAAAATATAATAAAAAACAGAAAACAAAGGAAGTGACATTAACTTCCATGAAATTCAATTTCTTATCATGCTTTCTAATTTGTAGTTCATTCAATACGGTTGCCTACTACCACCGTATACACAATTTATTGCAACAACAAATAAAACTCATCCATGAAAATTGAAAGGGTCCGCAACATCGATAAAAAAAATTAAGCTTTGCAATGTCTTCAACATATAGGAGATTAAATCAGTTGCATACAAAGAGATAATACTCATTAGGTCCACGATAAGCCATCATTAGCATAATTTTTTATTAGATTAAATCTATTAGCATCTATCATAATTTTTTATTAGATTAAAACTAACAATGGTATTAAAAAGAAAATTAAAACTAACAATGGTATTAAAAAGAAAAAGTTGAAAATTTAGCGCGGCAGAGCCCACACAACCTAATATATATATATATATATATATATATATATATATATATATATATATATATATATATATATATATATATATATATATATATATAAAGGAGGGTTTGCTAACTTAAACCAACAAAAAACATGAAGGTCCAAGTTAGCAAAAGTGCACATTTTCATTAGACAAAAATATATTTCTTCTTTATTGTTGAAAACTAATAAGTTGATGGTTACATTAGTAATTTTTATTAAAACTTTTTCTTTAACTTGCACCAATTTGCTAACTTAGACCCACTTTTATTTTATAACAAATAGCTTGAGAGATATTTACTAAATTATCCCTTACTTTATATTGGTTTACACTAATGGATATTGGTTTTTTTTTTTGTCCAAATAAAAATGTGCGCTTTTGCTAACTTGAACCTTCATGTTTTTTGTTGGTCTAAGGTAGCAAACTCCATATATATATATATATATATATATATATATATATATATATATATATATATATTCACACACATACCACTGTGTTAGTAATATTCGATCAATATTGGATTAGTTACTTTCACTTTGTGGGAAATTGTGGCATCATCTACTCCACCTTGCTATGGGTCACTACATATAGTTGAATTATATATATATATATATATATATATATATATATATATATATATATATATATATATTATGTACATAGTGTTTACAATTGTATTTTTCAAGTGATGCCAACTACTTCCTCCGTCTCATTGTAATTGTCTTTTAAAGATTGTGTAAAGTTTTTTAAAAATGATTAGTTAGATTGATTTAAATGGTAAAATTAATTTTATTTACTAAAACACTCTCATTAATTGTAGTTAGCGGAATAGATAAGTGGAGTGAAATTTAATATATAATGGTATATTAACGAAAAAAATAAATAAATGTTGCAATGATATTCTAAAGAGGAAATATCTTGGATCAATAGTACAAATCGATATGGAAATAGAAAGATGTATAAACCATTGAATACAAGTTGGGTGGTTGAATTGTAAGAGGGCCTTAAGTATTTTATGTGATACAAAATTACTACTTAAGTTGAAGGGAAAATTTTATCTTACAACAATAAGACCAACAATGTTGTATGAGACAAATTGTTGGGTTTTTCAACAATAACGAAGATAAATTAAGTATAGTAGAGATGAGGATGTTGAGTTGAACGAGTGTAAGGCTAGATGAGATATAATCAAAAATGAAAAATTAGGTAAAGCACTGATAGGACCGACAATATAAAATGGATTGGAAACTAGGCTCAAGTCGAAAACTTGAAAATTTTGTAGGAAGGGATTATATTAGATGGATGGTAATTAAATCACTAAAGGAAAATGAAGATAGAAAAAATTATAAGAGAAACTATTGAAAAATATCTAAAGATTAATGAGTTAGATAAAGATATGAATTATAATAAAGTATTATGGCGTCATTTGATTAAGGCAGCCGACTCAAGTTAGTAAAACAAAAGGCTTTGTTGTTTAGTAGTAGTGATATTGATTTGATTGGCCCGTAATTTCTTTCCAAATTAACATATTTCAATCAGTTGATCTTTATAGTAGATTGGCACCCTCTCACCATATTTTGATTTGACATTAAACTTAAGCATCCAAATTCTAAGCTCCTAAATCAAAGATGCCAAAGCCATGATGCATTACAACAATATTATTTACAACATCGTTTTAATATTTAACAAAAACATCATATTCCTTGACATTTTTACCTTGGTGATGAGAGCATCCCTATCATCTTTGACGGAGAAACGTAAATCTTTCATGTGAATATCATAGCCATTTTCTAAAATTTATGAAACACAAATAATTGAATCTTACATATTTCAAGAAAATTAAGACATTGCATTTGTCTTTTAGTGGAATATTGGAACCATCATTAAATGAGACATTACCACTATTTGATTTGTCAAGTTACATTAGCATGCTCTTTTTCCACATATATGGTTTCTTGCAACAATGTCAAGGTCCAATGAATTTGGTTGGTTTCTTTACTTCCACGTGAAAGAAACATTGTTTCAAATTTCTCATCCTTTTCTTCCATATTGTTGGTATCCTCCTTGACTCTATTCTTTGAAAATTTACATTCTAAAGTGTTATGGTCAAATTTTTTATAAATGTAGCATTAAATTTCAGACATATCATACCTTGTGTTTGTTTATCCAATACCATGTATTCTTCATAATTTTCACACCCTCTAACTTCTCACTATTTCTTTTTAATTGATTTCAAAGAAATATTGCTCTTGAAAAATATTCAGAAATACATTCTAATTCTTTCATATGTAAGCATTTAAACTAGCCTCTTAGAGATTAAAGACACCTTTTTTACTTCATCTTCTCCTTTGCAAGATGTATGAAACCTCTTCCATGCCTTCTTTGTGGTTGTTTCGTTTAAATTTTTCTCAACCAACTCTTCATCCAACGATTGATAGGTAAGGAAATAGAGTTTTTTTTCTCTTAAGTCAAGTAAATTGTTGAAAAAAGTAGATCACTTGTTGAACTACAATAATGATTGATTTTAAGAGATTTACTTTTCCCACCCTATGGCTTTCCTTGCACGTCCTTTTTTTTTCCAAAAATGCCCTTGAAGTTTCCGGATTTCATAATCCGGAATGGTGTTTTCCTTTGTTAAAGGGTGAAAAATGAGTTACGGATTTTTTCGGATTTTGTAATCCGGAACCTTCAAAAAATAGGGCGTGCTACATGATTTTTTCGGATTACATAATCCGGACACCCCCTAAACACCCTTTTTCAAGGGAAAAATAGTTCGGATTATATAATCTGAACTGTATCAACACAAATCCTAAACATTTTTGTAACATGTATAGCCATTTTAGGGACAATATTAATCTTCTTAACTCTCATCCTTCTGTTTTGGGTCATTGTTACCTGTTCTTAGCCAAAAATTGGGTGTTTGGGCTACTTGATCGGTTTTCTCAGAAACTTCCCCAGAAAATCAGAAAAAATTCAAGGACCATGACTCCCTTAGAAGGAACTTCTAACGGGACTCCGCCCCTCAAAATCGAAAATTCCATTGTTTAGACCTATTTTTCATGTTTTTTAAATTTTTCATATTCTCAGAAAAATCCGGAAAAAAATTGCACTAGTTTTCTTTGATTTTTAGAATTTTTTGGTGGTATTTTTATAATTTTATTTGACAGATTTTTAGCATTTTTTACTTAGTTTTTTTGTTGTTTTTAAAAGCAAAAGTCAAAATTGCTGAAATGTGAGAGAGTCTAATGGCTAATTATACATAAGAATTGTCCGGATTATAAAATCCGAAATAGTAAACATGAATCCGGATTTTAAAATCCAGACTGCACAAGGGCATTTTTGAAAATTTTACAAGGTGTGGGAGAAGGTCATAGGGTGGGAAAAGTAATACTCTAATTTTAATAAGTATGCTTATATGTATTTATTGTAAGTTCAGATTGTAACCTAAGAGGGGGTGTGAATTAGGTTTCTAGGAATATTGTTTAATTTTCGTGAGTTTAGCGTTCTTGATAATTTTTCCGGAAACTTAATATGAAGGTATGAATGCGGAAAAATAAAAGAGTAAGGGAAGAAGAAAAGACACAAGAGAATTATAGTGGTTCCCCTCTAAACCTTAGGGTCAGTCCACTCCCTTCACGCCCCGCAAAGGAATTCATTATGTTAGAATCTTTGTTACAAGCAATCTCACTCCAAGACCCCCTAACAATCTTTCTAACATACACACAAGAAAGAAACCCTCTCTCTTGACTACAACACAAACACCAAACACTTTTGGTGGACTTTGAATCTCCCCGAATCAAAGAACCTTTTACAACAATCACAAGATAGCACCCCCACTATCTTAAACAATAATTCTCACCAACAATGGCAAGAAATTTTACAACAAAGTAATTGAAGAATATCAAATGTATGGATCTTTATCAATATCACTCTAGCAAATGGACTTAGTGCTCATAAAACTTTATATTGAATGTTAAAGTGTGTGCAAAGTTTTCCAAACAACTTGTATGAAAGTTTGAAAGCAAGTGATATTGAAAATGTCAATTGAGATAATTAAAGTTGTTGTGTTTAAAAAATGTTTGATTCTCAATTGAATTTATAGAGGCTAAAAAGTTGTTTATGAAGCATTGCTACTTTTCAAAAAGTTTTACCAATGAATAGACACATTTAAAATGACACCTATTCATAAAAAGAGTTTAAAAAATATTTGAACCAAAAAGTGGCTGTTGGCATATCAAAAATTCTGGTCGTTGAAAAATTTCTAAAACTAGCCGTTTTCCAACTAGCAAAAAAATCAACTCATTATTTGATTATAATGTTGTATGTATAAATGATATAAATTATATCTTTTTAGAAAGATAACAAGCAATGCCAACATGAGTATGCAAGATTAAAATCTCATAATCATCATGTCCAAGTAAAATGCATGCTCAAAGATATTATAATGTCAAAATCAAGTATGCAATTTCCAAAACCAATTGTTGTTTCTCATGTAAAAATACTTTAATGCAGAATCACATTTAAATAAAAATCATTTTGAGTGTGTGATTTATTTTCAAGAGATATTTAAGCATTGCTTTATATGCGGACTTAGAAAAAAATGTTTTATAATTATTTTCTGAGCATTCTAAGTTATTCCATAAGTTAAGAATGATAAATCAAAATACAAGTGTGTCATACTTACAAAGAGTATAACCCAGAAGCTTATGCATTAATGTTCATTCTTAATCTTCATCTTGTGCCTCCATAGTTTTTCTTCTTTTGTGATATGAGTTTGTTATCATCAAAACTCAGCCAAGTCTAAGAAGGAAATCTTCTTCACAATCTCCCCCTTTTTGATGATGACAAACCATATTCTTTTGACAATGCTTGCTCAATGAAACTCCCCCTATCTTGTATATCTCCCCCTTTGTTTTGCAATTGTATAACTTGAAATAATTTAAACACAAACATACACTTTCTCCCCCTTTTGACATCATCAAAAAGAAGAAAAAAGGTAAAATCGAAAGGGTCGAAATATAAGGGAAAAAATAAATTTTATATAAAAATAATTTATCTTCTTCACAATGAATATTCAATTATTCACATAGATTTTTGAAATATCATAGCTATGTATATGAATCCACTTATATTTTCTTTTTGTTTACAGTAATTTTCTAAAACGATTTTAAACGGTAAAAAAAGAATTTTTCAATTTTTTTTATTTAAAAAAAACGAAGCATCAAACACATGCATCACTTGATATTATTAACATTGTTATAGCCCTGAACAAACACAACATGTTGACTATTACTTCCAATTAAACTGATAATGAGAATCAACTATCAAATTTCATAAGCATATCATGTATTTATTTGAACGAAATGTGTACCTTTAACCATCATCATCAACATGTATGAATGTCCATCTTTCTATCAAAGTTGTAGCATTATTTAAAAAAAACACAATCGAACCATATCATATAATCTTGTATCTTGAAAAACCAATCTTAATTTGACAGAATTTGAATATGGTCTTCAAGTACCTACAAGACAATTAATAAAACTTTCTAGGTACCCATTTTTCTTTGGGTCCTTGTGGGTTAGTACCTTTCTTTACCCAAATAAACTCACCATAAGAAATACCAACGTTTCTTATTTAGCAAGTATTTGGAGTGTGACCTTTAATGTTACAATAGAAACATGTAAAATTATTAACATGATGCAAACCAAAATTATTTCCTTTGAAGAAATTATACTTAACATTTGAATTATTTTTCTTAAAAGAATTGTTAGGATAATTTCTTCTTTTAGAATTAATTCTTTGATTCACATTCTTAGACAAATTAACAACATGCATTTTCTTTGTTTCTATATTGTTGGAAATTGTGCTTGCTTTAACAAAGACCCTTTTATTTGTGCTTGGTTTATTAAAATTTGAAAAACCAAGTCCGGTTTTGTTATTTGAATATCTTTGTTTACTAAGCACTTCTTCCAAACTATTGTGACCTTTTTCAAAAATTTTGATCACTTGATTTAATTCAACAATTTTTGTTTCATTTTCTTTACAATTATTTCATGAATAACTTTTAACCTTTTCTAATTCTTCTTGTGCATCAAAAGCTTTTCTTTCTAGAGATACATTTTGTTTCTTTTGTTTTGCACAAGTTTTAGAAAGATTAATGAATTCTTCATACAATTCATCAAATGCATTTTGTAATTCTTCATAAGAAGGTTTAAAATTTAATTCAGAATCACTTACCTCTTGTTCATCATCGGAGTGGTGTGATGTCATTAATGTTAAATTTGCATATTCGTCATCCTCCGATTCTGAAGAAGAACTTATATCATTGTCTGAATTCTTTCTTTCCTTTATGGCTACTTTTCCTTGCAAGGGTTGGACAGTCTGCCTTCATATGCCCCTCTTTTCCACATTCGAAGCATGTGATACTCTGACTTGATGTAGAAACATCTTTCTTCTTGTGAAATTTTCTTTTATTTTCAAATTTAAAGTTCTTATCCTTTTGAAAGAATTTTCCTAATTTGTTCACAAGAATTGTAATATTCTCATCTTCATCAGAACTTTCATCTTGTTGAAGAACATTGGACTCTGCCTTCAAGGATATATTCTTATGTTTCTTTACTCCTTCTTCATGTTGTTCTAGTCTTGCAAGTTCAATTTCATGCTCTTGTAATTTTCCAAAAAGTGCTGCCAACGACATATTTGAAAGACTTTTCTTTTCAGATATGGCTGTTACTTTTGGTTGCCATTCCCTTGTTAGTGACCTGAGAATCTTCAAGTTTATTTCATTGTTTAATTTTCGTGAGTTTAGCGTTCTTGATAATTTTTCCGAAAACTTAATATGAAGGTATGAATGCGGAAAAATAAAAGAGTAAGGGAAGAAGAAAAGACAAGAGAATTATAGTGGTTTCCCTCTAAACCTTAGGGTCAGTCCACTCCCTTCACGCCCCGCAAAGGAATTCACTATGTTAGAATCTTTGTTACAAGCAATCTCACTCCAAGACCCCCTAACAATCTTTCTAACATACACACAAGAAAGAAACCCTCTCTCTTGACTACAACACAAACACCCAACACTTTTGGTGGACTTTGAAGCTCCCCGAATCAAAGAACCTTTTATAACAATCACAAGATAGCACCCCACTATCTTAAAAAATAATTCTCATCAACAATGGCAAGAAAATTTACAACAAAGTAATTGAAGAATATCAAATGTATGGCTAAATATGTTTATCAATATCACTCTAACAAATGGACTTAGTGCTCAGAAAACTTTTTATTGAATGTTAAAGTGTGGGCAAAGTTTTCCAAACAACTTGTATGAAAGTTTGAAAGCAAGTGATATTGAAAATGTCAATTGAGATAATTAAAGTTGTTGTGTTTAAAAAATGTTTGATTCTCAATTGAATTTATAGAGGCTAAAAAGTTGTTTATGAAGCATTGCTACTTTTAAAAAAAATTTACCAATGAATAGACACATTTAAAATGACACCTATTCATAAAAAGAGTTTGAAATATATTTGAACCAAAAAGTGGCTGTTGGCATATCAAAAATTCTGGCCGTTGGAAAATTTCTAAAACTAGATGTTTTCCAACTAGCAAAAAAATAACTCATTATTTGATTATAATGTTGTATGTATAAATGATATAAATTATGTCTTTTTAGAAAGATAACAAGCAATGCCAACATGAGTATG
The DNA here is from genome assembly GCA_958299785.1 of Medicago lupulina. Lineage (NCBI taxonomy): Eukaryota > Viridiplantae > Streptophyta > Magnoliopsida > Fabales > Fabaceae > Medicago > Medicago lupulina. The sequence continues at coordinate 48,004,232 of OY283146.1, read as the reverse complement.
CAAGATTAAAATCTCATAATCATTATGTCCAAGTAAAATGCATGCTCAAAGATATTTTAATGTCAAAATCAAGTATGCAATTTCCAAAACCAATTGTTGTTTCTCATGTAAAAATACTTTAATGCAGATTCACATTTAAATAAAAATCATTGTGAGTGTGTGATTTATTTTCAAGAGATATTTAAGCATTGCTTCATATGCGGACTTAGAAAATATGTTTGTAATTATTTTCTGAGCATTCTAAGTTATTCCATAAGTTAAGAATGATAAATCAAAAGATAAGTGTGTCATACTTACAAAGAGTATAACCCAGAAGCTTATGCATTAATGTTCATTCTTAATCTTCATCTTGTGCCTCCATAGTTTTTCTTCTTTTGTGATATGAGTTTGTTATCATCAAAACTTAGCCAAGTCTAAGAAGGAAATCTTCTTAACATTTATAAATAAGTCGAATGCGGCTTGTGGTTTGGGCTTGCCCAACCAATTGCTTCTAACATACCTAGGCTCAGGCCCGCATCCCTAACCCTAAATACTCATCTTGTTTTTTGTCACCTGTTCTATATAAACGTCGACGCCTCATGCTTTCTTCTTCATCTTTTCTTATTCTCCTCTAGAGTGATTCTTCTTTATTTCTTGTCACTTGTTTTCTCTTACATCTTCATGATATTCTTTTCCTTTCTCGCATTCTCCAGAGATTTCATATTTATTAATAATTTTTTCTAACATCTCAATACCTCTTCGACTCAATCAATGATTGCTTATGTGATTCATCCAACAACTTTGATTGTGATGTTTAAATCTAGTTTAATTTGGTAACGCAAACACTCATATAATAAAATTTGGATCTAGTAGTTTGATCAACTTGACTATCGATGTTAGGTAATCTGTTTGACAAACCAATCTAGTGTTTGTTATATAACACTGGATAAAGATGGATGTGAAGATCGCAATGAAGATGTTCTCATAAACATAATCTTATATATCAAATCAATGAAGTATCCAAGGTACGTCAATGAGGTATCAATGAAGGATACCAGTATGAATATCTTATTTTACCTTTGGTAAAAATCTTTTTTCTTTTTTTTTTGAAAATTAGTAAAAATCATTTATGTTAGAACAATATACTTTTGTTTTTGTTGAAATTCGAATATATATCTCATAGATCTAAACTATTAATTTTATTTATTTTAAGTGATTCAATTTTATCTTCTAAGACATCTCTTTACTTTAGATGGATTTCATAAGTTAGTTCTTCTGCATTTAGTCACCCTTTTCCTCAATCTCTATCGCTCCCCAATATTATAGATATTTCAATATCAAGGATGGCGATATATATATATATATATATATAGAAAGAGAGAGAGAGAGAGAGAGTCGGGATCCGTTGACATCAGGTGTCAACGGATTCGTTGACACCAAATCATAGCCGTCTAAAATTTTAATCAAACAGCTAACATTTATCAACATGATAATTTGTGTGGACTCTCCTTGCACTTAGGTGTTCTAGGTTTTTTCTTTTATCGTTGTTACTGATCAATGTCCAGTTTTACCTTCCCATTCGGCGGCCGTTCAAACAGGGATATATTGACTTTAAGTCTAAAGAGTTACTCTTAATCATCACCCTCCATTTTATCTATATTAAATGGACTAGATAAAATGGTGGGTGAAAATTAAAAGTAACTCTTTGGACTTACTCTTGGAGTCAATATAACCCTCGTCGTGTATATATATATATATATATATATATATATATATATATATATATATATATATATGAGTCAGGATCCGTTGACACCAGGTGTCAACGGATTCGTTGACACCAAATCATAGCCGTCTATTTAGTTTAATCTAAAGGCCCTTAATTGTTTGTTTAAATAATTCGGTGAGCCTCTCTCCCTACTTCCCTACCGAACCACACTCATTTCTTCTCCTCAATTTGCCTTAACAACGTCTTCAATCTTGTTTGTTTTGGGTCTTTATTCGGTCCTCGTCAAAACGAATGTGGGAACAGAGATCTATGAACAAAGACTTTTATTACCATATAATAAATAAAATAACATGATAGTGCACACAAGCATATGAACAAAGACTTTTTATAGCCATGAACTTAAATATTTAGACGATTGGCATGGATTTGCCAAAGAAAGGCTATGAGTTTTAATGTGTTGATGTCTAGAACGTTCCTCCACAACATAATTGCTTTTTTCCACCGTTAACAATTGTTTACCTCCTACTATTCGATTAGCTTCCCATTTTGATCTTAATCTTAGAATACAAATCAATACCAAAAAGGGGAAAAAGTGAAGATATTAATCCGTGTAAGGTTTTACTGGGATTGAAGTTAAAAGATTGCTGCTTTGAACGACCGCCAAATGGGAAGGTAAAACTGGACATTGATCAGTAACAACGATAAAAGAAAAAACCTAGAACACCTAAGTGCAAGGAGAGTCCAGACAAGTTATCATGTAGATAAATGTTAGCCGTTTGATTAAAATTATAGACGCTATGATTTGGTGTCAACGAATCCGTTGACACCTGGTGTCAACGAATCCGTTGACACCTAGTGTCAACGGATCTTCTTTATTTTGTAGGACGCTAAATCTCTCTGAAATGATTAGGTCTACCGCTAAATTGAAACTATCCAAGGTTGGAATACAAACTGCGATGAGGTCAAGGAGAGGCCTTGAATCCAAGTCTTATTGTTTTAATTTCTTCCATTCGTAAGTCATGCAAGAATGTCCTTCAGAGTAAAATCACTAACAACTTTTACATATCTCATGCAGATCTCATTGTTAAACATACCCCAAATATTGTAATAAAGTCTTAGAAGCACAATGGTGAACCCAAGAGTTTTGTGCAATAAACTTAATAACTTGGAAAGATTGGAAGGTAGTAAATATTTATCATCGTCTCAATTGGGATAAAATAGTTCTAGGTGTTATGCACAATACTATTAATACGTAAAACCAAATGAACCTTTTGGTTGAATCACACTCGTTTTTAAGTCAGTGAGTTGACTTTCAACATGATTTCCATCCTGGATCAGTTTGGTTGAATGCTCTAGAGCCATATTAGTTGAATTATACTCCCTAATTTTCATAATGGATTGTTTGTCTCGTGACATTGCATGAGAATGATTTACAAATTGCTCATCGGGTGATAAGAAGGTTTTTATGTTGCTCATCTAACTATTTATTTGCACAGATTAATAATTTTCAAATTTTTTCAGTCTGCCAAAATTGAAACCTTAACCTCTTATCCAATGTTTTTGGCTTGTATCGCTCAAGCCAATCAGGTAAAGCACACAGCAAGTACCTAGGAATTAGGATAGCATGTGTCTTCTATATGTATGGGCCAACCTAGTTAGGCCCAAATAATTTCAGCATTTTTCAACCCAACCCAACACAAACAACCTTTAGTATAAATACTAAAATTACCAACTCCCAAACCCTAGTTTCATTATTCAAGTTGTGCTCTATCTCCCTCATTTCCAATCAACTACTTATTCAACCTGATCTAGAAAATCTCAAATAAGACGAGGAAAAAATATCGAGTTACAATATAGTGTATATCTATACAGAAGAAATTCAAGTTTATGTGCACGAAGATAGTGTATTGTTGAACATATAAAAGTGACTAGAAGGGAATCTTCACAAAACAACCATGAATAAGTAGTAGATTGGAAAGGAGGGAGATAAAGCACAACTTGAATAATGAAACTAGGGTTTGGGAGTTGGTAATTTTAGTATTTATACTAAAGGTTGTTTGTGTTGGGTTGGGTTGAAAAATGCTGAAATTATTTGGGCGTAACTAGGTTGGCCCATACATTTAGAAGACACATGCTATCCAAATTCCTAGTGACTTGCGGTGTGCTTTACCTGATTGACTCGAGCGGTACAGACAAAAAAAATTGGATAAGAGGTTAAGGTTTCAATTTTGGCAAACTGGAAAATTTGAACATTATTAATCTGTGCAAATAAATAGTTAGATAAGCAACATAAAAACCTTCTTATCACTCGATGAGCAATTTGTAAATCATTCTCATGTAACGTCATGAGGCAAACAATCCATTATGAAAACTAGGGAGTATGATTCAACCAATATGGCTCTAGAGCATTCGATAAAACTGATCCAGGATGGAAATCATGTTGAAAGTCAACTCACTCGATCAAAAACTGGACCCACGGGCACTGGATCTCATTTCTAAGCCTATCAATAAGTTTCATTCTAATGCTTCAGTGGTAGCCAACATTAAAGAGTTGATGATTTTGGATTGGGAGGTGAATTTATCTCACACTCGTAGAGAAGGGAACGCGAATGCTGATTTTCTAGCAAAATTGGGTTCAAATAATGACAATAAGATGAACATTTGGAACTTCCCACCCAAGGATTTCAAGTCCTTGCTTCTGTTTAATTCCACGAGGATGTTGCATCCTCGACCTTAGTTTTTCTCCTTCTTTTTTTTTTATTTATTTGTAAAATTCAGAGAAAAAAAAAAGGAAGGAAATGAAACAAACCAACAAAGCATGCGTATTAAGACTTGGAATGGTCTTTTTGAAGGGATACATTTGGTAATGGATCATGATAAGATTGTTAAGGGATAAATCCGATAAATTTGTTCACGTGTATTATGAGATAATGAAAAGAAGCAAAATAATTGTTATTATTACTGAAATGATGAGATGCAATGTGTATATATACAAAAGTGATGGAGCACAGTAAGATATATAGACTGAATAGTAGCAAACTAAACTAAGGCTAAGTAACTTTCTTTGTATCATGTAATAGCCCCCCACAAGATGGAGGTTGATAGATATCTATCAATCCCAGCTTGGATAAGAGAATAGAGAAAGGTCTAGGCAAGAGAGATTTGGTGAAGAAATCAGCCAGTTGATCTTGAGAAGACACTGGTAGTAGCTTTAAAATGCCTGCATGAACCTTTTCTCTCACAATGTGGCAGTCTATCTCCAAATGCTTGGTCCTTTCATGAAAAACCGGGTTAGAAGCAATATGAAGTGCACTTTGATTGTCACAATAAAGAACAGGAAGCTGGGAACAAGTGATGTGAAGATCATGGAGGAGATACAAAATCCATTGAAGTTCACATGTTGCTGAAGCTAGTGCCCTATATTCTGCTTCAGATGATGATCTTGAAACAGTAACTTGCTTCTTAGTTCTCCATGAAATGAGAGAATGTCCTAAGAAGAATCATTGGCCAATGATAGATCTTCTTGTGTCCAAGCAGCCTACCATGTCAGCATCAGAAAAACCTTGAAGTGTAAGGGATGAATTTTTGGGGGAAAACAAACCTTTACCAGGGCAACCTTTCAGATATTTGAGTGTTCTTAATGCTGCTTGATGATGAGTGATAGTTGGATTAGAAAGAAATTGACTCAATTGTTATGTAATGAAGGTTATATCAGGTCTAGTTGTGTTGAGGTATAATAACTACCAACTAATTGTTTGTAAGCAGGGACATCATCAAAAGGTTGACTGGAATCATGATGCAACTTAAAAGATGAATCAGAGGGAGTTGACACAGGTTTAGAACCATCATGACCGGAATCAGATAGAAGATCAAGGCAATACTTTTTCTGACATAGAGAAATGCCAAGTTTGGAATGTGCAACTTCAATGCCAAGAAAATATTTTAGCTACCCTAAATCTTTGATTTTGAATGAAGTATCCAAAACAGATTTAAGGTGTTGAAATTCATGAAGGAAATTCCCAGCTAAGATGATGTCATCAACATACACCAGGAGGACTGTGAAAGAAATATTTGTTTTCTTGATAAAAAAATGAATGGTCAGAGGAAGCTTGAGTATATTGTTGTTGAACAAGCACTGATGTGAGCTTCTCATACCATTTTCTAGTGGCCTGCTTTAAACCATAGAGGGATTTCTTCAATTTGCAAACCTGATTGGTCTTAGCAGTTTTAACGCCTGGAGGAATTAGCATGTATACATCCTCTTGTAATTCTCCATGAAGAAAGGCATTATTTACATCAAGCTGATGTAAATGCCATTTATTGATGAAAGCTAAGGCAATTACTAATATGACAGTAGTAAGTTTTGCTACAAGTTAAAAGTGTCAAAATAATCAAGCCCTTCAATTTGGGTGTAGCCTTTTGCAACTAAATGTGCCTTATATCTTTCTATAGAACCATCAAGATGATGTTTAACCTTGTATATCCATCTACAGCCAATAGGTTTCACATGAGATGGTAAATCCACAATGTCCCACGTACCAGTCTTCTCAAGAGCCAATAACTCAACTTGCATAGCTTGGTTCCAACAAGCATGTTTACTTGCCTCAGCATATGTAGTTGGTTCAATTTGTGTATGTAAAGCAGCAATAAAGGAAAAATGATTAGAAGAATATTATCATAGAAAATATAATGATTCAAGGGGTAGGTGGATGAATGAATATTATTGCAAACAAAATCTTTAAGATGAGATGGAGGGTTTCTGACTCTAGTGGAATGTCTGGGAGAAGGAATGATAGGTGAAGGAGACTCAGGAGGTGATGTATCAGACAGGGGAATGTCATCAACAATGATAGGTGGACAAGTATTGATTTCAGGAGTAGAAGGTTGGGAATCTGAAAGAACATTAACAGATGAAAAATAGTCCCAACTCATAGTAATTGAAGAAGAATCAGTATGATATAGGAGAATATTTTCATGAAATGAAGCATGCCTAGAAATGAAAATTTCCCTAGAAAGTAAATCAAGCAGGACAAAACCCTTGTATCCTGGTCTATAACCTAAAAACAGAGATTTGCGAGCTCTAGGGTTAAGTTTGGTTCTATGATTAGTGAAAGTAGAGGCATAACATAAACAACCAAAAACCTTGAAAAGATGAATATCATGTAGTTTATTGTGAAGGACAAAGTAAGGTGATTGATTGTGAAGCAAAGGGGTGGAAACCCTATTAATAAGAAAAACAGCATGAAGAATGGCATATGACCGATAGGAGGGAGGCAGTTTTGACTGAAAAAGCAATGCTCTACCAACATTGAGAATATGTTGATGTTTACGTTCAACTCTCCCATCTTGTTGGGGAGTCTCAACACAGGATCGTTGATGAATGATGCCATGAGAAGCATAAAAATCATTAAGCATAAATTCTGGACCATTATCAGTTCTGACATATTTGGGAGTAAGGTGAATTGATTTTGAATTAAAGCAACAAAGTTTTTAACATGATTGGATACTTCATATTTGGATTTTAAAAGAATGATCCATAGAAATTTGCTATGATCATCTAAAATGGTAAGAAAGTATCGATGGCCATGAACAGACAAAGTGGATAAAGTGCCCTAAATATCAAAAGTGAAGAAGTTAAAAATTGCTAGAAGCATGAGAAATGCTATGAGTAAAAGGTTTAAGTTTATGTCTAGCATAACGATAGAGATCACAACAAAGAAATCATATGAGATAGTCTGGAATGAGACAAGTGACCTAATCTGAAATGCCACAAAGCATCAGAACTAATAACATTGCTAGAATTACAAGTAATATGAACAACACTATTACAAGTTTTATTCAAAGAACTGGGAAAAACATGGGATGACTCAGAAGTAGGTGGAAGGTACTTGTACAATCCATCCATCTGTTTAGCAAAACCAATCATCCTCAAAGATTTGTTGTCCTGTATAAGACATTTATCAAGTGAAAAATGGAAACTGCATGATAATGAATCACAAACTTGGGCAACTGAAATAAGATTCAAAAGAAAATTGGGAGAATATAAAACGCCAGTGAGGTAAAATTGAGGAGTGAATGAGACAGTACCAGCATGAGAAATGACAGTAAATTGACCATTAGGTAAAGAAACTTTAACTGGTGGAATGGCATATAGAGAAGTGAAACAAGATAAATTGCAACATATATGTTCATTGGCTCCTGAATCAATGAGCCAATGAGTATGATGAGAAGAGTTGGAAGGAATACGTGTGGAAGAGGTTTGAGTGGAAGCAATGGAAGAGGAAATTAAAGGTGATGTTGTGATATGATTTGAAGTGAGGTTGAATGAGGAAGATGCTGGAGCAACCAAATTTGCTTGTTGAAGCAAGGATACAAGTTGAGAGTATTGCTCTGAAGATAAACCAGTAGAGGTACTTGAGGAAGTAGCAATGCTTTCTTCAGAAGAAACAACATTAGAATCAACATGAGAAACAACATTAGAACGAGCTTGATGTTGCTTGATAACATTGGGATACCCATGTGTCATACCCCAATTTTTGACCTAAGACATCACTGACACGCGTCGTCTGGCCCGAAATAATCGCCGACTTTTCGAACGAAATTTCGACAGAGAGGTATTTTAAAATACCTCATTTTTTGTTCCGAGTCGGGCCCTCTTCGTTCATTTTTAATTTTATCTTTTAATTTCCATCTTTTATTTAATTCCTTAATTTTAATTTTAATTTTAATTTTAGTTAGTCATTTTAATTTTAATTTTTTTAGTCACTTTCATTTTATTTATTATTTATTGTTCATTATTATTATTTGTCCAGAATGATCCGATACGTCCAAATTCGATCCTGATCCAAGAGGGAGCATATCATTCATCTGAATCCAGAATCGTCCAAATCCAGAAAACAGTTTCACGCCTAATCCACAGCAACACATTCCAATCCAAAACCAATTTTTTTTCTCTTTACTAACAAACCCTAATTAATAAAACCCTGCACTATAAAACAGAACCAAAACACAATATCAGGGGAGGCCGAATACGCATAAATCTGGAACGATCCAAAAATGTAACGCCCTAGTTGATATTTTACTATTTTTGGTTGATTTAATATGTTTTATGTATTTTATATAATTTATATGATTTATGTGAATAATTTGATGTGTTGATATTTATCAAATAATTATTTGTGTGATTTTTGTTATTTAAGTAATTTAGGAGGAATTATTAATTATCTAGAAATAGTAGAGTTTAAGGGGGGTTAATGAAAATTAAAAGAAAATTAAGTGAGGGAGTAAAGAAAGAAAAGGGGGTTATGTTTTGTTAGAAAGAAAAGAGAAAGTCAGTAAAGGAAAGAAACATTTTTTGTACGTACAGTAGAACAAAACAGACTTTTTGGGAGAAAAGAGAAGAACCAAGAGGGAGAGCTAGGAAGAGGGAAATTCATCCATTTGCTGTAGAAATTTGCTAAATTAAGGTAAGGGTGGGTTTACTCTTCAATTGTCAATATATATGTATATGATTTCATGAATTTGGATTGAAAATTGGTAGTTTTGAAACTAGGTTAAGAATATGTTGAATTGCTCATTTTCTTGATGAATTGTGTTGTAATGCTGTTGTTTTGATATGTTCTGATGTTTTGTTGTGCCTTAAACCCATAAACATTGTTTCTAAACCATTTTGGGTGATTGGGGGATTAAAAATGGGATTTTTGGATGAAAATGGAGTTAGAATCGTAGGTTAGAATTCTGCCCAGACGAACACTCGCTTAAGCGAGATGCCCTTCGCTCAAGCGAGCAACACTTTGCTACGCCCAGTCTGAGATTTTAGCCGCTCGCTTAAGCGAGCCACGAGCGAACCCCAAGCGAGCAAAATGCCAACCTTCGTCATTTGCGTCGCTTAAGCGAAATTCCCGTCGCTTAAGCGAGAGACGCCCAGGATAGTGTATTTTACCTGTTCGCTTAAGCGAACTAGAAGCGAGCCAGAAGCGAACTAAAACCCAACCTTCGTCATTTGACTCGCTTAAGCGAGAAGCTGCTCGCTCAAGCGAGCAGGGTCCTGTGCGACCCAAAATGTGATTTTTCCAAAGTGTTCCAAATCCAAACCTAAGCTTTCTAAGATGTTTATTGGAATTTTTAAGAATTGTTTAGATGATAAAAACTATATTATGAAGCTGATTATGATGAGTTTATGTATGCTATGTGCAAATAAATGTATTTTGCCAAACTTGAGTTGCCTTGTTGATGTTGAGTAGTCTTGTCCAGTTGGGGAGGGTATCCTAAGTTGTTGTTGTTGTTGGTTGCATGCTGATATGCTCCATTAAGATGTTGGGTTGTATGCTGATATACACCATAGAGTCATTTCATACTCATTTGCATTTGTTGGGGGCTTATTGCCCTGGAATGTTTATCATTCACTGTTGGGGGCTTATTGCCCTGGAACGCTTTATCGTTCACTGTTGGGGGCTTATTGCCCTGGGATGCTTTAACCATCCAAACTGTTGGGGGCTTATTGCCCTGGAATGCTTAGCATTCAACGCGCGTAGTTGGTACCACATGCATAATGCATTAGATGTTATGGAGTCTTGCATTAGTTGTAGGTGTGAGTTGTCCTTTTGGGATTGTTGTTGGTGAGATGTCGCCACAAGTGTTGTTGTTGTTATTGATATGAATCTAAGATGAATCAATATGATAATGTTGAGTTGATGATGTTGATGATGATGCTGCTGATTGTTATATTGTTGTTGTTTTCAATGCATTTTAGTGAATTCATATATTTATATATTGCTTTGTTTTGTGAACTCACCCCTTCTGCTGGAATTGCCGCCTTGTGGGCAAGTGCAGGTAGTGAAGACTAGTGATGTTGGCTCTTGCGTCTAGGGCTCTGATACATAGTAGGGATGGGGAAACGTTATTTTTCTTGTATTCCTTTATGTATCATTTTATTTGAAGAAGATGTTGTTGCGATTAATTCGTTGGTTAATTTTACGATGTTAATGGCCTTTGTGCCAAGATTATGATGTGATGGTTGAATACGATTTTATATAAAGATTTTCCGCTGCAGAATTTTATATGATGATATTATATGTTGGTTTTAAATAGTTTTATATTCTATTTAAATAATTTGAAAAAGAAATGTGATACTCCGTTGTTTTGTTGAATCACTCTGATTATGATTATTAGTATTATTATTATTACGTTATTGCGGGAACGGGGTGTTACAATTGGTATCAGAGCAGGTCGGTCTGTCAGACCATTAGAAGAGTCGTGTCGAGCCATGTAGAGTAGTGTGACAGGTTTAAACTGTCTTTGTTGTTGTAATTCTTGTTGTTATGTAGAATTATCGAGATGGCCGGAAGAAATGATGCTGCTCTTGCTGCTGCTTTGCAAGCAATGGCTCAGGTTGTTGGACAACAGCAAGGTGCTGGTGGTGCTGGTGAAGGTGTAAGGATGCTTGAGACTTTCTTGAGGAATCATCCACCAACCTTTAAGGGAAGGTACGACCCCGATGGAGCGCAAACTTGGTTGAAGGAGGTCGAGAGGATCTTCCGGGTAATGCAGTGTACGGATGTTCAGATGGTGCGGTTTGGCACCCATATGTTGGCAGAGGAGGCTGACGACTGGTGGGTAAGCACTCAACCCATACTCCAAGCTGAAGGAGCTGAGATTACATGGGCTGTGTTCCGAAGAGAGTTTTTGAGGAGGTATTTTCCGGAGGATGTCCGAGGTAAGAAGGAGATAGAATTCCTTGAGCTGAAGCAAGGAGACATGTCCATTACGGAGTATGCTGCTAAGTTCGTGGAGCTTGCCAAGTTTTATCCCCACTATGCTGCGGAGACTGCTGAGTTCTCTAAGTGTATTAAGTTTGAAAATGGTCTGCGAGCTGATATCAAGCGGGCCATTGGCTATCAGAAGATCAGAGACTTCTCCGAGTTGGTGAGCAGCTGCCGTATTTATGAAGAGGACACTAAAGCTCACTATAAGATAATGAATGACCGTAGAGGAAAGGGGCAGCAGAGTCGCCCGAAGCCTTATAGTGCTCCAGCTGATAAAGGTAAACAAAGGATGCATGATGAGAGGAGGCCTGCACGTAGAGATGCTCCTGCTGAAGTGGTTTGTTATAAGTGTGGTGTTAAGGGCCACAAGAGTAATGCTTGTACCCGTGATGAGAAGAAATGTTTCCGTTGCGGTAAGAAGGGCCATACCGTCACTGAATGCAAGCGTGGGGACATTGTTTGCTTCAACTGTAATGAAGAAGGTCACATTGGTTCTCAGTGCACCCAGCCTAAGAAGGCGCAGACCAGTGGTAGAGTTTTTGCCTTGACCGGTACCCAGACTGATCAGGAGGATCGACTTATCAGAGGTACTTGTTTCTTTAGTGGTACTCCTTTAATTGCTATAATAGATACTGGTGCTACGCATTGTTTCATTGCTATTGACTGTGCACAAAGATTGGGTTTGATTATGTCTGATATGAATGGGGAGATGGTTGTTGAAACTCCAGCTAAGGGTTCAGTGACTACTTCCCTTGTCTGTTTAAGTTGTCCGTTGTCTGTATTTGGTAGAGATTTTGAGGTGGACCTTGTCTGTTTGCCGTTAGTGGGAATGGATGTAATATTGGGAATGAATTGGTTGGAATACAATCATGTTCTGATTAATTGCTTTACCAAGACGGTGCGGTTTTCTTCTGCTGAAGAAGAGAGTGGAGCAGAATTTTTATCCACTAAAGAGATGAAGCGTTTGGAACAAGATGGCGTGTTGATGTTTTCTTTGTTGGCGTTCTTGTCGGTGGAGAACCAAGCTGTAATTGATGGGCTGCCTGTTGTGAAGGAATTTCCTGAAGTCTTCCCTGATGAGATTCCAGATGTGCCACCGGAGAGAGAAGTGGAATTTTCGATTGACCTTGTGCCGGGTACGAAGCCTGTGTCGATGGCTCCTTACCGAATGTCAGCTTCGGAGTTAGCTGAGTTAAAGAAGCAATTAGAAGACTTGCTTGACAAGAAGTTTGTGAGACCGAGTGTTTCACCGTGGGGAGCGCCGGTGTTGTTAGTAAAGAAGAAGGATGGTAGCATGCGGTTGTGTATTGATTACCGTCAGTTGAATAAGGTGACTATTAAGAATAGGTATCCACTTCCGAGAATAGATGATTTGATGGATCAACTAGTGGGTGCCCGCGTTTTTAGCAAGATTGATTTGAGGTCAGGTTACCATCAGATAAAGGTGAAGGATGAGGACATGCAAAAGACGGCGTTTAGAACGCGTTATGGTCACTATGAGTATAAGGTGATGCCTTTCGGTGTTACTAATGCGCCCGGTGTGTTTATGGAATATATGAACAGAATTTTTCATGAGTATCTGGATCAGTTTGTTGTGGTCTTTATTGATGACATTTTGATCTATTCTAAGACTGAGGCAGAGCATGCAGAGCACTTGAAGATTGTTTTGCAGGTGCTGAAGGAAAAGAAGTTGTATGCCAAGTTATCCAAGTGCGAGTTCTGGCTGAATGAAGTAAGTTTTCTTGGCCACATTATTTCTGGTAATGGTATTGCTGTAGATCCTTCGAAGGTTGAAGCTGTGTCGCAATGGGAGACACCAAAGTCAGTTACTGAGGTGAGAAGTTTTCTTGGTTTGGCTGGTTATTACCGCAGATTCATTGAAGGATTCTCGAAGTTAGCACTTCCTTTGACGCAGCTGACTTGTAAAGGGAAAGCATTTGTGTGGGATGCTCAATGTGAGAGTAGTTTCAATGAGTTGAAGCAAAGATTGACGACTGCTCCTATTTTGATTTTGCCGAAGCCAGAAGAACCTTTTGTTGTTTATTGTGATGCATCCAAGCTGGGATTGGGTGGTGTTTTGATGCAAGATGGCAAGGTGGTTGCGTATGCTTCTAGACAGCTGAGAGTGCATGAGAAGAATTATCCTACGCATGATTTAGAGTTAGCAGCCGTGGTGTTTGTGTTGAAGATTTGGAGGCATTATTTGTATGGTTCCAGATTCGAGGTGTTTAGTGACCATAAAAGTTTAAAGTACCTGTTTGACCAGAAGGAGTTGAACATGAGGCAGAGAAGGTGGCTTGAGTTACTTAAGGACTACGATTTTGGCTTGAATTACCATCCTGGTAAAGCTAATGTTGTGGCGGATGCGTTGAGCAGGAAAACGTTGCATATGTCTGCTATGATGGTGAAAGAGTTCGAGTTGCTTGAACAGTTTAGGGACTTGAGCCTTGTTTGTGAAAGATCACCTCAGAGTGTGAAGTTGGGTGTAACACCCCGTTTTCCCAACGTAAAAATTTCTTAAACAAATATCAGAGTATGCAAACACAACAACGGAGTATTACATGAAAACTTAATCCGAAACAGTTAAATAATAATTTATTCAATCAATCTACTTCAAAACTTTGCAGCGGAATTATTACTAAAAATTCATAAACGTTTGGCACGCAGGCCCCATAAAAATATCTCAAGGAGTTAGTTCCATTATTTGCAAAATAGCATAAATAGTCACGTAAAAGAATGAAGCATGCATAAAGACAACCCCATCCCGTTACGTATCAGAGCGACCTAAACGACACAGTGATGCAAGGCCACTCACGAGCAACTGCACACTAAGCACGATCACCTGCACTTGCCCACAAGGCGGCAATTCCAGCAGAAGGGGTGAGAAATCATAACAAATAATACTATTCAACATAATACGGAATAACAATTAACATCGAAACATTAATAGCATTCTTGCATCATTTAATAACATATAGCACGTAATCACATAATCAACCTCATGTCATACTTAAACAAGTAGCATAAATAGACAACACTTATCACGTAATCACATATTCATTCCTTTATCAAATACATGCCATCATAAATATGACCATCCGACAATGCTCTTAGACTCCTTATATGCATGTGGTACCAAACTTCATCATAAGTATTAATATACTTTTAAAAACGTGCGGAGGACAAAGCTCCTAATTTAACGTGCGGAGGACAAAGCTCCTATCATGGTGAGGACTAAGCTCAATGTATGCTATGCATGGACTCAACTCAAATAACATTTATCCTTAATCACCTTATCAACGTGCATCCAAGAAATTGGAGCTAAACAACAACTTATCAATGCATATATTTAACATATACATATATCACAACAATTCAGTTTAATAACTTCAGCAACATAATTCAAATCACAGGAAACAGCATGATATCATTATATCAATCACAATTCAAGGCAACATAAACTTTAACATAATTGTATTAGGCATAATACTTAATTCATGCTCTACTATCATAACCCAACAATCCATACTTAGGGAGGCTCTGAACAGGGCTCTCAGCATCACTACTAGGCTTAATTATCACTCAGGAAACATCTCCCAATCAAACACACTGTACAGATCACTCAACCCTCACAACTTCCAAACCTGGTAGTGTTCGCGAGGCGAGTGGGTAAGCTCGCCGTGGCGAGCTGCCAGAAGCAACTCGCGAGGCGAAGGGAAATGCTCGCCGTGGCGAGCTGCCAGAAGCAACTCGCGAGGCGAAGGGAAATGCTCGCTATGGCGAGCTGCAGAAGCAACTCGCGAGGCGAGGATCACTGCTCGCCGTGGCGAGCGATGAATTTCGCTGCGGCCAGAACTGCTAAACTCTCAAAAACTCACCAATTCTCATGGTTCTAAGCCTGTTATTGATTCCAGAATTCATCCTAAGCATAATCTACGGTCTAGGAACACTTTCTACTTCAATTAAACCTATTCCAACCGTTAATTCATCAATTTATAAGGTTTTGACCTAGTTTTCATCTTCTCCCAAATTAATCCTAATCTTTGTTAATTGCTACCAGAATCATGCTATCAATATTACTTAATCATGAATCTCACCCTTACCTGGTTAGCAGCAGAAAATCGCAGCACACCCTTCCTTCTTTCTCTTCACGCGTGCGGCTCTTTTCTTTTCCCAAAAGTTCTGAAACGTTACTGACTTCCTAACCCTAGTTTTCCTTATTTATACTGCCAACAAATCTTATCTTATTTACTCTTTCTCCCACATAACTCTCTAAAATCCAAAACTAACCCATAACTAAATATTTTATTTTCTTTTCAAATCTTATTTTATTTAACAATAAAATAAGTCTCTTAACCTTATCCTTAACATTATATCTTATCACCAAATCATCCAAAATATGTTAAAACATATCAAAACATATCAAAACATATCAAAACATATCAAAACATTTATATATTATATAAATATAATATAATCACCTAAACTCGATTTAAATAAATACTAAAACGAACGTGGGCGTTACAACTCTCCCCCACTTAAAAGATTTTCGTCCTCGAAAATTACCTCAAGCAAATAACTCTGGATAAGACTCCAGCATCTTACTCTCAAGCTCCCAAGTCAAGCTTTCACCAGTCGCTCCCGACCAAACGACTCTAACGAGAGGTATATCCTTGCCTCTCAACGTCTTCACTTTCCGATCATCAATCCTTACCGGTAAAGTCTCCACCGTAAGGTTGTCTCTAACTTGCACATCATCGCTCTGGATCACATGAGATGGATCCGGAACATACTTCCGAAGCTGCGACACATGGAAAACATCATGTAAATTCGAAAGATGCGGTGGTAATCCAACTCGGTACGCCACCGTTCCAACCCTTTCCGATATCTGATACGGACCAATAAATCTCGGAGTCAACTTCTTTGACTTCAAAGCACGTCCAACACCAGTCATGGGCGTGACCCTTAGAAACACGTGGTCTCCTTCCTGAAACTCAAGATCTTTCCTTCGCTTATCATGGTAACTCTTTTGTCGACTCTGCGACGCTTTCATTTTCTCTTGAATCATCTTAACTTTTTCAGTAGTTTGCTGCACAATCTCCGGTCCTAAGACCACTCTTTCACCTGACTCAAACCAACACAACGGAGTTCTGCATCTCCGACCATACAAAGCCTCAAAAGGTGCCATTCCAATACTAGAATGATAACTATTATTGTATGTGAACTCGATTAACGGAAGATGACTATCCCAAGTTCCTCCTTGCTCAAGAACACAAACTCTCAACAAATCCTCCAGCGACTGAATTGTCCTTTCCGACTGACCATCTGTCTGCGGATGATACGCCGAACTCAATCTTAACTTAGAACCCAAAGCTTCCTGCAAACTTTTCCAAAATCTAGAAGTAAATCTTGGATCTCTATCGGATACTATGCTCGAAGGAACACCATGCAATCTCACAATCTCCTTGATATAAATCTCTGCCAACTGGGCAACAGGAAAACTAATATTAATCGGTAGAAAATGAGCCGACTTCGTCAATCGATCAACAATAACCCCAATGGCGTCATTCCCCCTTGGAGTATTCGGCAAACTAGTCACAAAATCCATGGATATACTATCCCATTTCCACTCCGGCACATCTAAGGATACCATCATGCCAGCCGGTTTCTGATGCTCAATCTTTGACTTCTGGCAAACTAAACAAGCATACACAAACTGTGCCACATCACGTTTCAATCCAGACCACCAAAACAACTTCTTCAGGTCATGATACATCTTCGTAGCTCCCGGGTGAATACTCAAACTACTTCTGTGACTCTCTTCAAGAATCATCTTCTTAATCTCTTCATTGTCGGGAATACAAATCCTATCTCGGAATCTCAACACTCCTAGATCATCGACTTGAAAATCACTATCTTCAGTCTGATTACCCGCAACCATTAAGTCCACAAACTTGACATCTTCTTTCTGTGCCTCTCTTATATTCATCAAGAAGTCACTATCAATCTTCAGCATCCCTAGCTTCACACTCTGAGGCGTCCTTTCACAAACCAAACTCAAATCCCTAAATTGCTCAAGTAATTCGAACTCCTTAACCATCATAGCAGACATATGCAAAGTCTTCCTACTCAAGGCATCTGCTACCACATTCGCTTTACCCGGATGATAGTTCAACCCAAAGTCGAAGTCCTTCAAAAGTTCTAACCATCTTCTCTGCCTCATATTCAATTCCTTCTGATCGAAAAGATACTTCAAGCTCTTGTGATCACTGAACACTTCAAATCTCGCACCATATAAGTAGTGTCTCCACATCTTCAATACAAAAACCACAGCTGCTAATTCCAAATCATGCGTCGGGTAATTCTTCTCATGAATCCTCAACTGTCTTGAAGCATAAGCTACCACTTTACCTTCTTGCATAAGCACACCTCCTAAACCCAACTTAGACGCATCACAATACACTACAAATGGCTCATCTGGCTTCGGCAGAATCAAAACTGGAGCAGTCGTCAAACGCTTCTTCAACTCGTTGAAGCTGTTCTCACAATGCACATCCCAAACAAAAGCTCTACCTTTACAAGTCAACTGGGTCAACGGAAGAGCTAATTTGGAGAATCCTTCAATAAACCTCCTATAATAACCAGCTAAACCCAAAAAGCTCCTAATCTCAGTAACTGACTTCGGAGTCTCCCATTGCGATACGGCTTCAATCTTAGACGGGTCTACTGCAATACCATCACCGGAGATAACATGACCAAGAAAACTTACTTCTTTCAACCAGAACTCACACTTAGACAATTTGGCATAAAGTTTCTTTTCTTTCAATACTTGCAAAACAATCTTCAGATGTTCAGCATGCTCTTCCTCAGTCTTGGAGTAAATCAAAATATCGTCGATAAATACAACTACGAACTGATCCAAAAATGCATGAAAGATGCGATTCATATATTCCATAAATACTCCAGGTGCATTAGTAACTCCAAAAGGCATAACCTTGTACTCATAATGGCCATAACGCGTTCTGAAAGCTGTCTTCTGCATATCCTCATCCTTTACTTTAATCTGATGATAACCCGACCTCAAGTCAATCTTGCTGAAAACACGTGCACCCACTAACTGATCCATCAAATCATCAATCCTCGGAAGTGGATACCTATTCTTGATAGTTACCTTGTTCAACTGCCGATAATCAATACATAGCCTCATACTACCATCTTTCTTCTTCACTAGTAACACTGGCGCTCCCCAAGGTGAAACACTTGGTCTAACAAACTTCTTCTCGAGTAAATCTTCCAACTGTTTCTTTAACTCAGCTAATTCGGAAGCAGACATACGATAAGGTGCCATCGACACCGGCTTAGTTCCAGGAACAAGATCAATAGAAAACTCGACTTCCCTCTCTGGAGGCATATCAGGAATTTCATCTGGGAAAACTTCAGGAAAGTCACATACCACTTGCAATCTATCGATCACCGCTTGATTCTCTAAAGATAAAGAAGCCACCAACGAAAACATCAACATGCCGTCACGTTCCAGTTGCTTCAGCTGTTTAGTAGATAAGAACTCAGCGCCACATTCCTCTTCAGGAGACGAGAAATGCACCGTCTTGCGAAAACAATTGATAAGAACGTGGTTGTACTCTAACCAATTCATACCCAGAATCACATCCATACCGCTCAAAGGTAGACAAACTAAATCCATCTCAAAATCGCGACCAAACATAGACAAAGGACAACTCAAACATACGAGAGAAGTAGTCACCGAACCCTTAGCTGGAGTTTCGACAACCATCTCTCCATTCATATCAGACATAGCAAGACTCAAAGCAGAAACACAGTCTAAAGCAATAAAGCAATGCGTAGCACCAGTATCAATAATAGCAACTAAAGGAGTATTATTAATATAGCAAGTACCTCTGATCAAACGATCATCACTGTCTGTCTGAGTACCAGTCAGGGCAAAAACTCGACCCGTAGTAGGCGCCCTCTTCGGCTGCTTGCACTGGGAACCAATATGACCCTCTTCGTTGCAGTTGAAGCATACGATATCATTACGCTTGCAATCAGCTACTAAGTGACCCTTCTTGCCACACCGGACACACTTCTTGATCTCCTCAGGACAAACATTGCTCTTGTGGCCTTTCACACCACAGTTGAAACACACAATCTCCGCAGGAGTACCCTTCCTCGCAGTCTGCCTATCAACGACCATCCTCTGTTTCCCTTTATCAGCAGGGGCACTATAAGGTTTAGGGCGACTCTGCTGGCCCTTGGCTTTCCTATCGTTCACTACCTTGTAGTGAGCCTTCGTATCCTCTTCATAGATCCGGCAGCTATTCACCAAATCCGGAAAAACTCTGATCTGCTGATACCCAATCGCCCTCTTAATGTCGGGCCTCAAACCGTTCTCGAACTTGATGCACTTTGAAAACTCTGCAGTCTCAGCAGCGTAGTGCGGGTAGAACTTTGCCAACTCCACAAACTTGGCAGCATACTCAGTCACGGACATACTTCCTTGCTTCAGCTCAAGGAACTCGATCTCCTTCTTTCCGCGAACGTCTTCCGGAAAGTACCTCCTCAGAAACTCTCTTCTGAACACGGCCCAAGTCACGACAGTTCCGTCTTGCTCTAGGCTAGGTAACACGCTGACCCACCAATCATCAGCTTCCTCAGACAGCTGATGCGTACCAAACCGCACCTGCTGGGCTTCGGTGCACTGCATCACTCTGAAAATCCTTTCTATCTCCTTAAGCCACGTCTGGGCTCCATCGGGGTCATACCTTCCCTTAAAAGTTGGAGGATGATTCCTCATAAAAGTCTCCAACATCCTTGTCTCAGCATTAACACCAGCATTTGCATTAGGTTGCTGTCCCACAGCATTAGCCATTGCTTCCAAAGCAGCAGCAAGAGCAGCATCGTTCCTTCCAGCCATCCTGATATTCTACAACAAACAGTAGCAGCAACATAAGATTTAGTAATACAAATATTACTAAAACTCAACAAGACTCTCTAATTGGCCGGACAGACCGACTTGCTCTGATACCAATTGTAACACCCCGTTTTCCCAACGTAAAAATTTCTTAAACAAATATCAGAGTATGCAAACACAACAACGGAGTATTACATGAAAACTTAATCCGAAACAGTTAAATAATAATTTATTCAATCAATCTACTTCAAAACTTTGCAGCGGAATTATTACTAAAAATTCATAAACGTTTGGCACGCAGGCCCCATAAAAATATCTCAAGGAGTTAGTTCCATTATTTGCAAAATAGCATAAATAGTCACGTAAAAGAATGAAGCATGCATAAAGACAACCCCATCCCGTTACGTATCAGAGCGACCTAAACGACTTAGTGATGCAAGGCCACTCACGAGCAACTGCACACTAAGCACGATCACCTGCACTTGCCCACAAGGCGGCAATTCCAGCAGAAGGGGTGAGAAATCATAACAAATAATACTAATCAACATAATACGGAATAACAATTAACATCGAAACATTAATAGCATTCTTGCATCATTTAATAACATATAGCACGTAATCACATAATCAACCTCATGTCATACTTAAACAAGTAGCATAAATAGACAACACTTATCACGTAATCACATATTCATTCCTTTATCAAATACATGCCATCATAAATATGACCATGCGACAATGCTCTTAGACTCCTTATATGCATGTGGTACCAAACTTCATCATAAGTATTAATATACTTTTAAAAACGTGCGGAGGACAAAGCTCCTAATTTAACGTGCGGAGGACAAAGCTCCTATCATGGTGAGGACTAAGCTCAATGTATGCTATGCTTGGACTCAACTCAAATAACATTTATCCTTAATCACCTTATCAACGTGCATCCAAGAAATTGGAGCTAAACAACAACTTATCAATGCATATATTTAACATATACATATATCACAACAATTCAGTTTAATAACTTCAGCAACATAATTCAAATCACAGGAAACAGCATGATATCATTATATCAATCACAATTCAAGGCAACATAAACTTTAACATAATTGTATTAGGCATAATACTTAATTCATGCTCTACTATCATAACCCAACAATCCATACTTAGGGAGGCTCTGAACAGGGCTCTCAGCATCACTACTAGGCTTAATTATCACTCAGGAAACATCTCCCAATCAAACACACTGTACAGATCACTCAACCCTCACAACTTCCAAACCTGGTAGTGTTCGCGAGGCGAGTGGGTAAGCTCGCCGTGGCGAGCTGCCAGAAGCAACTCGCGAGGCGAAGGGAAATGCTCGCCGTGGCGAGCTGCCAGAAGCAACTCGCGAGGCGAAGGGAAATGCTCGCTATGGCGAGCTGCAGAAGCAACTCGCGAGGCGAGGATCACTGCTCGCCGTGGCGAGCGATGAATTTCGCTGCGGCCAGAACTGCTAAACTCTCAAAAACTCACCAATTCTCATGGTTCTAAGCCTGTTATTGATTCCAGAATTCATCCTAAGCATAATCTACGGTCTAGGAACACTTTCTACTTCAATTAAACCTATTCCAACCGTTAATTCATCAATTTATAAGGTTTTGACCTAGTTTTCATCTTCTCCCAAATTAATCCTAATCTTTGTTAATTGCTACCAGAATCATGCTATCAATATTACTTAATCATGAATCTCACCCTTACCTGGTTAGCAGCAGAAAATCGCAGCACACCCTTCCTTCTTTCTCTTCACGCGTGCGGCTCTTTTCTTTTCCCAAAAGTTCTGAAACGTTACTGACTTCCTAACCCTAGTTTTCCTTATTTATACTGCCAACAAATCTTATCTTATTTACTCTTTCTCCCACATAACTCTCTAAAATCCAAAACTAACCCATAACTAAATATTTTATTTTCTTTTCAAATCTTATTTTATTTAACAATAAAATAAGTCTCTTAACCTTATCCTTAACATTATATCTTATCACCAAATCATCCAAAATATGTTAAAACATATCAAAACATATCAAAACATATCAAAACATATCAAAACATTTATATATTATATAAATATAATATAATCACCTAAACTCGATTTAAATAAATACTAAAACGAACGTGGGCGTTACATTGGGCATGTTGAAAGTTAATAGTGACTTCCTGAATAATATTAAAGAGGCGCAGAAGCTTGATGTTAAGTTTGTGGATTTGATGGCCGCTAATGATCCGAATGTAGAGGGTGACTTCAAGGTCGATGACCAAGGTGTGTTGAGGTTTAGAGGAAGGATTTGTATTCCGGATGATGAGGATTTGAAGAAGTTGATCTTGGAAGAAAGTCATAAGAGTAGTTTGAGTATTCATCCTGGAGCTACTAAAATGTATCATGACTTGAAGAAAATATTTTGGTGGTCCGGTTTGAAAAGAGATGTTGCTCAGTTTGTGTATGCTTGTTTGACTTGTCAGAAGTCTAAAGTTGAACATCAGAAACCTGCAGGGTTGTTGATTCCATTAGATGTACCTGAGTGGAAATGGGATAGCATTTCTATGGATTTTGTGACGAGTTTACCGAATACTCCAAGAGGGCATGATGCCATTTGGGTTGTGGTCGACAGGTTGACTAAGTCGGCGCACTTTATTCCGATCAATATTACTTATCCGGTAGCTCAGTTGGCGGAGATTTATATTCGTGACATTGTGAAGTTGCATGGTGTTCCATCTAGTATTGTGTCGGATAGAGATCCGAGGTTTACTTCGAGGTTTTGGAAGAGTTTGCAAGATGCCTTGGGTTCGAGGTTAAGATTGAGTTCGGCTTATCATCCGCAGACAGATGGTCAGTCGGAGAGGACTATCCAATCCTTGGAGGATTTGTTGAGGGTGTGTGTACTCGAGCAAGGTGGAGCTTGGGACAGCCACTTACCGTTGATAGAGTTCACCTATAATAATAGTTACCATTCGAGTATTGGTATGGCACCGTTCGAAGCTTTGTATGGTCGAAGGTGTAGAACTCCTCTATGTTGGTTTGAATCGGGTGAAAGTATTGTGTTAGGACCTGAGTTGGTACAGCAGACTACGGAAAAGGTCAAGATGATAAGAGAAAAGATGAAGGCATCTCAAGATCGTCAGAAGAGTTATCATGACAAGAGGAGGAAAGCCCTTGAATTTCAGGAGGGTGATCATGTGTTCTTGAGGGTTACTCCGATGACAGGTATAGGACGTGCATTGAAGTCGAAGAAGTTGACTCCAAAGTTCATTGGTCCTTATCAGATTTCCGAGAGAGTTGGAACCGTGGCATACAGGATTGGATTGCCACCACATCTATCGAACTTGCATGATGTGTTTCATGTCTCACAGTTGAGGAAGTATGTAGCTGATCCTTCGCATGTTATTCCGAGAGATGATGTGCAAGTTAGAGATAATCTTACTGTGGAGACTTTGCCTTTGAGGATTGATGATCGCAAGGTGAAACAGTTGAGAGGCAAGGAAATACCTCTGGTTAGAGTAGTTTGGGGCGGTGTAACCGGTGAGAGTTTGACTTGGGAATTGGAGAGCAAGATGCAAGAGTCCTATCCTGAGTTGTTTGTTGCTTAAGGTATTATTTCGAGGACGAAATTCTCTAAGTTGGGGAGAGTTGTAACGCCCTAGTTGATATTTTACTATTTTTGGTTGATTTAATATGTTTTATGTATTTTATATAATTTATATGATTTATGTGAATAATTTGATGTGTTAATATTTATCAAATAATTATTTGTGTGATTTTTGTTATTTAAGTAATTTAGGAGGAATTATTAATTATCTAGAAATAGTAGAGTTTAAGGGGGGTTAATGAAAATTAAAAGAAAATTAAGTGAGGGAGTAAAGAAAGAAAAGGGGGTTATGTTTTGTTAGAAAGAAAAGAGAAAGTCAGTAAAGGAAAGAAACATTTTTTGTACGTACAGTAGAACAAAACAGACTTTTTGGGAGAAAAGAGAAGAACCAAGAGGGAGAGCTAGGAAGAGGGAAATTCATCCATTTGCTGTAGAAATTTGCTAAATTAAGGTAAGGGTGGGTTTACTCTTCAATTGTCAATATATATGTATATGATTTCATGAATTTGGATTGAAAATTGGTAGTTTTGAAACTAGGTTAAGAATATGTTGAATTGCTCATTTTCTTGATGAATTGTGTTGTAATGCTGTTGTTTTGATATGTTCTGATGTTTTGTTGTGCCTTAAACCCATAAACATTGTTTCTAAACCATTTTGGGTGATTGGGGGATTAAAAATGGGATTTTTGGATGAAAATGGAGTTAGAATCGTAGGTTAGAATTCTGCCCAGACGAACACTCGCTTAAGCGAGATGCCCTTCGCTCAAGCGAGCAACACTTTGCTACGCCCAGTCTGAGATTTTAGCCGCTCGCTTAAGCGAGCCACGAGCGAACCCCAAGCGAGCAAAATGCCAACCTTCGTCATTTGCGTCGCTTAAGCGAAATTCCCGTCGCTTAAGCGAGAGACGCCCAGGATAGTGTATTTTACCTGTTCGCTTAAGCGAACTAGAAGCGAGCCAGAAGCGAACTAAAACCCAACCTTCGTCATTTGACTCGCTTAAGCGAGAAGCTGCTCGCTCAAGCGAGCAGGGTCCTGTGCGACCCAAAATGTGATTTTTCCAAAGTGTTCCAAATCCAAACCTAAGCTTTCTAAGATGTTTATTGGAATTTTTAAGAATTGTTTAGATGATAAAAACTATATTATGAAGCTGATTATGATGAGTTTATGTATGCTATGTGCAAATAAATGTATTTTGCCAAACTTGAGTTGCCTTGTTGATGTTGAGTAGTCTTGTCCAGTTGGGGAGGGTATCCTAAGTTGTTGTTGTTGTTGGTTGCATGCTGATATGCTCCATTAAGATGTTGGGTTGTATGCTGATATACACCATAGAGTCATTTCATACTCATTTGCATTTGTTGGGGGCTTATTGCCCTGGAATGTTTATCATTCACTGTTGGGGGCTTATTGCCCTGGAACGCTTTATCGTTCACTGTTGGGGGCTTATTGCCCTGGGATGCTTTAACCATCCAAACTGTTGGGGGCTTATTGCCCTGGAATGCTTAGCATTCAACGCGCGTAGTTGGTACCACATGCATAATGCATTAGATGTTATGGAGTCTTGCATTAGTTGTAGGTGTGAGTTGTCCTTTTGGGATTGTTGTTGGTGAGATGTCGCCACAAGTGTTGTTGTTGTTATTGATATGAATCTAAGATGAATCAATATGATAATGTTGAGTTGATGATGTTGATGATGATGCTGCTGATTGTTATATTGTTGTTGTTTTCAATGCATTTTAGTGAATTCATATATATATATATTGCTTTGTTTTGTGAACTCACCCCTTCTGCTGGAATTGCCGCCTTGTGGGCAAGTGCAGGTAGTGAAGACTAGTGATGTTGGCTCTTGCGTCTAGGGCTCTGATACATAGTAGGGATGGGGAAACGTTATTTTTCTTGT
Source organism: Medicago lupulina (assembly GCA_958299785.1). Classification (NCBI taxonomy): domain Eukaryota; kingdom Viridiplantae; phylum Streptophyta; class Magnoliopsida; order Fabales; family Fabaceae; genus Medicago; species Medicago lupulina. The sequence goes on along the minus strand of OY283146.1, from coordinate 47,978,317 downwards.
ATTCCTTTATGTATCATTTTATTTGAAGAAGATGTTGTTGCGATTAATTCGTTGGTTAATTTTACGATGTTAATGGCCTTTGTGCCAAGATTATGATGTGATGGTTGAATACGATTTTATATAAAGATTTTCCGCTGCAGAATTTTATATGATGATATTATATGTTGGTTTTAAATAGTTTTATATTCTATTTAAATAATTTGAAAAAGAAATGTGATACTCCGTTGTTTTGTTGAATCACTCTGATTATGATTATTAGTATTATTATTATTACGTTATTGCGGGAACGGGGTGTTACAAAAAACCCCAAAGCACATCACACGGCAGTAACGACACACACACACAGTCACACCCGACCGAACACAACAACAGTGACCGCAATTAAACCCACACGGCCGTACACAGAACCACATACAGGCACCAGGACCGACGCACGCACACGCGGAGACCGAACACCATACACGAACAACTCCCACAACAACACACGAACCCAGCCACACTTGTAACGCCCACGTTCGTTTTGTTATTTATTTAAATCGAGTTTAGGTGATTATATTATATTTATATAATATATAAGTGTTATGATATATTTTGATATATTTTGATATGTTTTGATGATTTTGGATGATTTGGTGATAAGTATAATTTTAAGGATAAGGTTAAGAGACTTATTTTATTGTTAAATAAAATAAGATTTGAAAAGAAAATAAAATATTTAGTTATGGGTTAGTTTTGGATTTTAGAGAGTTATGTGGGAGAAAGAGTAAATAAGATAAGATTTGTTGGCAGTATAAATAAGGAAAAACTAGGGTTAGCAGTCAGTAACGTACCAGACTTAGAAACGTAAAGAAAGAAAGAAAGTAGCCGCACGCGTGAGAAGAGAAGGGAAGGAACACCTGCGATTTCTGCTGCTAACCAGGTAAGGGTGAGATTTCATGATTAAGTAATACTGATTGCATAGTCCTGATAGCAATTAACAAAGATTAAGATCGAATTAAGAGAATGAGAAAACTAGGTCAAAACATGATAAATTGATGGATTAACGGTTGGAATAGGCTTAATTGATGTAAAAAGTGTTCCTTGCCCGTAGAATATGTATAGGATGAATTCTGGGATCAATAACAGGCTTAGAACCATGTGAATCGTAGGGTTTTTGAAGAAAATGCAGTTCTGGCCGCAGCGAAATTCATCGCTCGCCACGGCGAGCAGTGATCCTCGCCTCGCGAGTTGCTTCTGCAGCTCGCCATAGCGAGCTCTTTCCTCGCCTCGCGAGCTGTTGCTGCAGCTCGCCATAGCGAGCATTTCCCTTCGCCTCGCGAGTTGCTTCTGGCAGCTCGCCACGGCGAGCTTACCCACTCGCCTCGCGAACACTACCAGATTTGGAAGATGTGAGGGTTGAGTGATCTGTACTGTGTGTTTGGATTGGGAGATGTTTCCTGAGGGTTATTTAGGCCTAGTGGTGATGCTGAGAGCCCTATTCGGAGCCTTTCTAGGTAGGGATTGTTGGGTATGGTAGTAACGTATGAATAAAGTATTATACTCGTGCAATTATGATAAAGTTTATGTTGCATTGAATTGTAATTGATATAATGATATCATTCTGTTCTTGTGGTTTGAATTATGCTGCTGATGTTAATAAACTGAACCGTTATGATCCATGTGTATATTATATATGCAATGATAAGTTGTTGTTTAGCTCCAATTTCTTGGATGCATGTTGATAAGGTGATTAAGGATAATTGTTATTTGAGTTGTGTCCATGCATAGCATACATTGAGCTTAGTCCTCACCATGATAGGAGCTTTGTCCTCCGCACGTTTATTAGGAGCTTTGTCCTCCGCACGTTTAAAAGTATATTAATACTTATGATGAAGTTTGGTACCACATGCATATAAGGAGTCTAAGAGCATTGTCGCATGGTCATATATATGAAGTCATGTTATTGAAAAAGGAACGAGTATGTGATTACGTGATAAGTGTTGTCTATCTATGCTACTTGTCTAAGTATGACGTGAAGTCGATTATGTGATTACGTGCTATATGTTACTTAATGATGCAAGAATGCTATTAATGTTTTGATGTTAATTGTTATTCCGTATTATGTTGATTAGTATTATTTGTTATGAATTCTCACCCCTTCTGCTGGAATTGCCGCCTTGTGGGCAAGTGCAGGTGATCGTGCTTAGTGTTGCAGTTGCTCGTGAGTGGCCTTGCATCACTGTGTCGTTTAGGTCGCTCTGATACGTAACGGGATGGGGTTGTATTACATGCATGCTTCATTCTTTTACGTGAATATTTATGATGTTTTGCAACAATGGAACTAACTCTTTTGAGATGTTTTTATGGGGCCTGCGTGCCAAACGTTTATGAATTATAAGTATTTTTCCGCTGCAAAGTTTTGAAGTAATTTGGTTAATTTAAATTATTATTTAAGTGGTTTTGGATTATGTTTTATGTAATATCCCGTTGTTATGTTTGCATACTCTGATAATTGTTTAAGAAATTTTTATGTTGGGAAAAACGGGGTGTTACAATTGGTATCAGAGCAAGTCGGTCTGTCTGGCCAATTAGAGAGTCTTGTCGAGTCTTAGTAATATTTGTATTACTAAATCTTATGTTGCTGCTACTGTTGTTGTGGAATACCAGGATGGCTGGAAGGAACGATGCTGCTCTTGCTGCTGCTTTGGAGGCAATGGCTAATGTTGTGGGTCAGCAACCTAATGCAAATGCTGGCGTGAATGCTGAGACAAGGATGTTGGAGACTTTTATGAGGAATCATCCTCCAACGTTCAAGGGAAGGTATGACCCCGATGGAGCCCAGACGTGGCTTAAGGAGATAGAGAGGATTTTCAGAGTGATGCAGTGCACTGAAGCCCAGCAAGTGCGTTTTGGTACACATCAGCTGTCAGAGGAAGCTGATGATTGGTGGGTCAGTGTGTTACCTAGCCTCGAGCAAGATGGGGCTGTTGTGACTTGGGCTGTTTTCAGGAGAGAGTTCCTGAGGAGATACTTTCCGGAAGATGTTCGCGGGAAGAAGGAGATCGAGTTCCTTGAGCTGAAGCAAGGAAATATGTCAGTGACTGAGTATGCTGCCAAGTTTGTGGAGTTGGCGAAATTCTATCCGCACTATGCTGCTGAGACTGCAGAGTTTTCGAAATGCATTAAGTTCGAGAATGGTTTGAGGCCCGACATTAAGAGGGCGATTGGATATCAGCAGATCAGAGTTTTTCCGGATTTGGTGAATAGCTGCCGGATATACGAAGAGGATACGAAGGCTCACTACAAGGTAGTGAATGATAGGAAAGCCAAGGGCCAGCAGAGTCGCCCTAAACCTTATAGTGCCCCTGCTGATAAAGGGAAACAGAGGATGGTCGTTGTTAGGCAGACTGCGAGGAAGGGTACTCCTGCTGAGATTGTGTGTTTCAACTGTGGTGTGAAAGGCCACAAGAGCAATGTTTGTCCTGAGGAGATCAAGAAGTGTGTCCGGTGTGGCAAGAAGGGTCACTTAGTAGCTGATTGCAAACGTAATGATGTCGTGTGCTTCAATTGCAACGAAGAGGGTCATATTGGGTCCCAGTGCAAGCAGCCAAAGAGGGCGCCTACTACGGGTCGAGTTTTTGCCCTGACTGGTACTCAGACGGACAGCGATGATCGTTTGATCAGAGGTACTTGCTATATTAATAATACTCCTTTAGTTGCTATTATTGATACTGGTGCTACGCATTGCTTTATTGCTTTAGACTGTGTTTCTGCTTTGAGTCTTGCTATGTCTGATATGAATGGAGAGATGGTTGTCGAAACTCCAGCTAAGGGTTCGGTGACTACTTCTCTCGTATGTTTAAGTTGTCCTTTGTCTATGTTTGGTCGCGATTTTGAGATGGATTTAGTTTGTCTACCTTTGAGCGGTATGGACGTGATTCTGGGTATGAACTGGTTAGAGTACAACCACGTCCTTATCAATTGTTTTCGCAAGACGGTGCATTTCTCGTCTCCTGAAGAGGAAAGTGGTGCTGAGTTTTTATCTACTAAGCAGATGAAGCAACTAGAACGTGACGGCATGATGATGTTTTCGTTGATGGCTTCTTTATCTTTAGAGAATCAAGCGGTGATCGATAAATTGCAAGTGGTATGCGACTTTCCTGAAGTTTTCCCAGATGAAATTCCTGATGTGCCTCCAGAGAGGGAAGTCGAGTTTTCTATTGATCTTGTTCCTGGAACTAAGCCGGTGTCGATGGCACCTTATCGTATGTCTGCTTCCGAATTAGCTGAGTTGAAGAAGCAGTTGGAAGATTTGCTTGAGAAGAAATTTGTTAGGCCAAGTGTTTCACCTTGGGGAGCGCCAGTGTTACTAGTAAAGAAGAAGGATGGTAGTATGAGGCTATGTATTGATTATCGGCAGTTGAATAAGGTAACTATCAAGAATAGGTATCCACTTCCGAGGATTGATGATTTGATGGATCAGTTAGTGGGTGCACGTGTTTTCAGCAAGATTGATTTGAGGTCAGGTTATCACCAGATTAAAGTAAAGGATGAAGATATGCAGAAGACAGCGTTCAGAACGCGTTACGGCCATTATGAGTACAAGGTTATGCCTTTTGGAGTTACTAATGCACCGGGAGTATTTATGGAGTATATGAATCGCATCTTCCATGCATTTTTGGATCAGTTCGTAGTTGTATTTATCGATGATATTTTGATTTACTCCAAGACTGAGGAAGAACATGCTGAACATCTGAAGATTGTCTTGCAAGTATTGAAAGAAAAGAAGCTTTATGCCAAATTGTCTAAGTGTGAGTTCTGGTTGAAAGAAGTGAGTTTCCTTGGTCATGTTATCTCTGGTGATGGAATTGCAGTAGATCCATCCAAGATTGAAGCCGTATCGCAATGGGAGACTCCGAAGTCAGTTACTGAGATCAGGAGCTTTTTGGGTTTAGCTGGTTACTATAGAAGGTTTATTGAAGGATTCTCCAAGTTAGCTCTTCCGTTGACCCAGTTGACTTGTAAAGGTAGGGCTTTTGTTTGGGATGTTCATTGTGAGAACAGTTTCAATGAGTTGAAGAAGCGTTTGACGACTGCCCCAGTTCTGATTTTGCCAAAACCAGATGCGCCATTTGTAGTGTATTGTGATGCGTCTAAGTTGGGTTTAGGAGGTGTGCTTATGCAAGAAGGTAAAGTGGTAGCTTATGCTTCAAGGCAGTTGAGGATTCATGAGAAGAATTACCCGACGCATGATTTGGAATTAGCAGCTGTGGTTTTTGTATTGAAGATGTGGAGACACTACTTATATGGTGCGAGATTTAAAGTGTTTAGTGATCACAAGAGCTTGAAGTATCTTTTCGATCAGAAGGAATTGAATATGAGGCAGAGAAGATGGTTAGAACTTCTGAAGGACTTTGATTTTGGGTTGAATTATCATCCGGGTAAAGCGAATGTGGTAGCAGATGCCTTGAGTAGGAAGACTTTGCATATGTCTGCTATGATGGTTAAGGAGTTCGAATTACTTGAGCAATTTAGAGATTTGAGTTTGGTCTGTGAAAGGACGCCTCAGAGTGTGAAGCTAGGGATGTTGAGGATTGATAGTGACTTCTTGATGAATATAAGAGAGGCGCAGAAAGAAGATGTCAAGTTGGTGGATTTAATGGTTGCGGGTAATCAGACTGAAGATAGTGATTTTCAAGTCGATGATCAAGGAGTGTTGAGATTCCGAGGTAGGATTTGCATTCCTGACGATGAAGGGATTAAGAAGATGATTCTTGAAGAGAGTCACAGAAGTAGCTTGAGTATTCACCCAGGAGCTACGAAGATGTATCATGATTTGAAGAAGTTGTTTTGGTGGTCTGGATTGAAACGTGATGTGGCACAGTTTGTGTATGCTTGTTTAGTTTGCCAGAAGTCAAAAATTGAGCATCAGAAACCGGCTGGTATGATGGTATCCTTAGATGTGCCGGAGTGGAAATGGGATAGTATATCCATGGATTTTGTGACTAGCTTGCCGAATACTCCAAGAGGGAATGACGCCATTTGGGTTATTGTTGATCGATTGACGAAGTCGGCTCATTTTCTACCGATTAATATTAGTTTCCCTGTTGCCCAGTTGGCAGAGATTTACATCAAGGAGATTGTGAGATTGCATGGTGTTCCTTCGAGCATAGTATCCGATAGAGATCCAAGATTTACTTCTAGATTTTGGAAAAGTTTGCAAGAGGCTTTGGGTTCTAAGTTGAGATTGAGTTCGGCGTATCATCCGCAGACAGATGGTCAGTCGGAAAGGACAATTCAGTCGCTGGAGGATTTGTTGAGAGTTTGTGTTCTTGAGCAAGGAGGGACTTGGGATAGTCATCTTCCGTTAATCGAGTTCACATACAATAATAGTTACCATTCTAGTATTGGGATGGCACCTTTTGAGGCTTTGTACGGTCGGAGGTGCAGAACTCCGTTGTGTTGGTTTGAGTCAGGAGAAAGAGTGGTCTTAGGACCGGAGATTGTACAACAAACTACTGAGAAAGTTAAGATGATTCAAGAGAAAATGAAAGCGTCGCAGAGTCGACAAAAGAGTTACCATGATAAGCGAAGGAAAGATCTTGAGTTTCAGGAAGGAGACCACGTGTTTCTAAGGGTCACGCCTATGACTGGTGTTGGACGCGCGTTGAAGTCAAGGAAGTTGACTCCGAGATTTATTGGCCCGTATCAGATTTTAGAGAGGGTTGGAACGGTGGCGTACCGAGTTGGGTTACCACCGCATCTTTCGAATTTGCATAATGTTTTTCATGTATCTCAGCTGAGGAAGTATGTTCCGGATCCATCTCATGTGATCCAGAGCGATGATGTGCAAGTTAGAGACAACCTTACGGTGGAGACTTTACCGGTAAGGATCGATGATCGGAAAGTAAAGACGTTGAGAGGCAAGGATATACCTCTCGTTAGAGTCGTTTGGTCGGGAGCGACTGGTGAAAGCTTGACTTGGGAGCTTGAGAGTAAGATGCTGGAGTCTTATCCAGAGTTATTTGCCTGAGGTAATTTTCGAGGACGAAAATCTTTTAAGTGGGGGAGAGTTGTAACGCCCACGTTCGTTTTGTTATTTATTTAAATCGAGTTTAGGTGATTATATTATATTTATATAATATATAAGTGTTATGATATATTTTGATATATTTTGATATGTTTTGATGATTTTGGATGATTTGGTGATAAGTATAATTTTAAGGATAAGGTTAAGAGACTTATTTTATTGTTAAATAAAATAAGATTTGAAAAGAAAATAAAATATTTAGTTATGGGTTAGTTTTGGATTTTAGAGAGTTATGTGGGAGAAAGAGTAAATAAGATAAGATTTGTTGGCAGTATAAATAAGGAAAAACTAGGGTTAGCAGTCAGTAACGTACCAGACTTAGAAACGTAAAGAAAGAAAGAAAGTAGCCGCACGCGTGAGAAGAGAAGGGAAGGAACACCTGCGATTTCTGCTGCTAACCAGGTAAGGGTGAGATTTCATGATTAAGTAATACTGATTGCATAGTCCTGATAGCAATTAACAAAGATTAAGATCGAATTAAGAGAATGAGAAAACTAGGTCAAAACATGATAAATTGATGGATTAACGGTTGGAATAGGCTTAATTGATGTAAAAAGTGTTCCTTGCCCGTAGAATATGTATAGGATGAATTCTGGGATCAATAACAGGCTTAGAACCATGTGAATCGTAGGGTTTTTGAAGAAAATGCAGTTCTGGCCGCAGCGAAATTCATCGCTCGCCACGGCGAGCAGTGATCCTCGCCTCGCGAGTTGCTTCTGCAGCTCGCCATAGCGAGCTCTTTCCTCGCCTCGCGAGCTGTTGCTGCAGCTCGCCATAGCGAGCATTTCCCTTCGCCTCGCGAGTTGCTTCTGGCAGCTCGCCACGGCGAGCTTACCCACTCGCCTCGCGAACACTACCAGATTTGGAAGATGTGAGGGTTGAGTGATCTGTACTGTGTGTTTGGATTGGGAGATGTTTCCTGAGGGTTATTTAGGCCTAGTGGTGATGCTGAGAGCCCTATTCGGAGCCTTTCTAGGTAGGGATTGTTGGGTATGGTAGTAACGTATGAATAAAGTATTATACTCGTGCAATTATGATAAATTTTATGTTGCATTGAATTGTAATTGATATAATGATATCATTCTGTTCTTGTGGTTTGAATTATGCTGCTGATGTTAATAAACTGAACCGTTATGATCCATGTGTATATTATATATGCAATGATAAGTTGTTGTTTAGCTCCAATTTCTTGGATGCATGTTGATAAGGTGATTAAGGATAATTGTTATTTGAGTTGTGTCCATGCATAGCATACATTGAGCTTAGTCCTCACCATGATAGGAGCTTTGTCCTCCGCACGTTTATTAGGAGCTTTGTCCTCCGCACGTTTAAAAGTATATTAATACTTATGATGAAGTTTGGTACCACATGCATATAAGGAGTCTAAGAGCATTGTCGCATGGTCATATATATGAAGTCATGTTATTGAAAAAGGAACGAGTATGTGATTACGTGATAAGTGTTGTCTATCTATGCTACTTGTCTAAGTATGACGTGAAGTCGATTATGTGATTACGTGCTATATGTTACTTAATGATGCAAGAATGCTATTAATGTTTTGATGTTAATTGTTATTCCGTATTATGTTGATTAGTATTATTTGTTATGAATTCTCACCCCTTCTGCTGGAATTGCCGCCTTGTGGGCAAGTGCAGGTGATCGTGCTTAGTGTTGCAGTTGCTCGTGAGTGGCCTTGCATCACTGTGTCGTTTAGGTCGCTCTGATACGTAACGGGATGGGGTTGTATTACATGCATGCTTCATTCTTTTACGTGAATATTTATGATGTTTTGCAACAATGGAACTAACTCTTTTGAGATGTTTTTATGGGGCCTGCGTGCCAAACGTTTATGAATTATAAGTATTTTTCCGCTGCAAAGTTTTGAAGTAATTTGGTTAATTTAAATTATTATTTAAGTGGTTTTGGATTATGTTTTATGTAATATCCCGTTGTTATGTTTGCATACTCTGATAATTGTTTAAGAAATTTTTATGTTGGGAAAAACGGGGTGTTACAACACTCACAACAAAACCGTCACCCTATACCATCAAAGAAATCCGAATCGCAGCGGTCGTAGCCAACACGTGACCGGATCCGTTCAAAGTACGAAAAGGTAGTTTCCTCTTTGTTTTTTTTTCGAATCTGTCTCTATAGATCTAGAGCATTTGGTTCGTGTCCTTGAGTTTTGGGTTAGGGATTCAAGTAGAGGAAGGGTTTTAGTATAAGATAAAGGTTTTTTTTTTAAGAAAAGGGAATTTTAGTGTCCGGCACGGCGGTGCAGCCGCTAAGGCTCGCCGGCCACCGCGCCGGAGCCGGCATACACGCCGGAGAAGACAGCGGCGAGAAGAGAGAAGCCAGAGCTTCTCTCTCTAGGAAAAGAGAAGAGAGAGAGGGAGGGTTAGAATGAGTGAAAAAAACCGGTCCTCCCCTATATATAAGGCGCCCTGAACCGGTCTGGTTCACTTAAATCAGACCGGTTCGGTTTATTCCACTTAAGGCCCAGCGCGCCCCTGTGTTGTTCCAAGGCCCAATTCAGCTTTTCTGTTTCCTGCACCCCCTCACATACTGTTAGCACCTCCCGTTCCTGTTTCTTTTTTTATTTTTTTTTACTTTCTCATACATTCTTTTAGTATCGTGTTTTTAGTCCTCATGCATTCTCATCTAGTTTAGACTTATAATTTCGTACCTTATTTACACTCATGCACATTCATATTTATCTTATTTATTTTGTGTTATTTATTTCATCACATGGATTTTAGAATGTACATTTAGGATTAATGTATTTTATTTATTTTTCCCGCAGACTTTAGAATGTATTAATAGGATTTTTTTTGTAATAGTGTAGGATATATGTGTGTGTGAGTGTGTGCATGCCTTTTATTTTTCGTAGTTTAGGTTAAAGTTTCTCGTGGTGGTCCAACGCCACCATAAGTAACTTACGTTTTATTTTCTCGCTCCGTTAGTTTAATTTTCATCAATTAATCAAAAATAACGAAAACATTCAAATAACCAAAAATCACAAAAATATTTTTCATAACAAACCTCGACTTTCAATCGAGTAATCGTTTATTTTAGTTTATTTCTTTAATCAAACATAGAATCAATCTAATCTTACTTCAAGTTCTTTCTTTTAACATAAAAAACATAAACAAATTTATTTTTGCCATTTGGCTTTTTATTTTAAAACTTTTTCCAAAATCTTAATAAAAAACACTCAACCAATCAAACGGTAATTTTTACCCTGAACTACGAGGTTCTGATCCCTCACGGGTACGTAGGCAAAGGACCTGGTCCTTCCGAATCAATAAAATGTAGATAATTAGGTCTTTCTTTCTCTAATCATTCAAAAAATCCATTTTTTCCAAAACAAGCAAGTTTATAGCACAAAAAGTAAAATAAAGTCGAAAGGTTCTCGTAGAGTACTACGAACATAAAGGGTGCTAATACCTTCCCTTTATGTAACCAACCCCCGGACCCCACCTTTAAATAAACTTTTTTAAATCAAAGTCGTGAAATAATTTAGTGAGTCAAAAGCTAATCAAATAGCCTTGATCTCCGAAAAATGACGCGACACCATGCTTTTGATAGCATAAGTCCATTGTATGATTAGTTCTATTGCAGAAGGTGCAAAACCTTGTAGGTTTGTTTGAATTAGAGGGAAATTGACCTTTACCACGAGACTGATATTTTCTAGCATCAGTAGCATTCAATTGAACAAAACTATCCTCAACAACACTAACAGGAATCAAAGAAGATGCATTGCTTTCTTCTTAAATAAAAAGCGAGTAAACTTTGTTTAATGAGGGAAGAGGATCAAGTAGGAGAATTTGAGTCTTAACAACGGAAAAATTCTCATTCAAACCAGTGAGGAATTGCATAATTTGGTCTTCATTCCTATGGGTCTTAACAATACGTGAAGCTTCATAACGGCAAGTGTGAATACAAACACAACTAGGTATAGGTCTATGTGAAGAAAATTCTTCCCAAAGTGATTTCAGTTTAGTAAAGTAATTAAGAACGGATTTCGCACCTTTCTTGAGATTGTTGATGGATGCACGTAGATTAGAAATGCGAATACGATCAACCTTGAAAAATCTCTCCTTGAGATCAATCCATACCTCAAGTGCAGTATCACAAAACACAATAGTTTGAGCAATCGAATCAGAAACTGAGTTAATAAGCCATGATTGAACAAGGTGGTTGCATCGTTCCCAAGTAGTACAATTCAAATCTTCAGAATCTGGAATAGGTATGGAACCATTGATGAACCCTAATTTGTTCTTCGTTCTCAATGAGCGTTCAATGGTGTGACTCCGAGAGATGTAATTGAAACCATTGAGTTTGGGAGTAACAGATAAAGATGTACGACTCTCGCTCGGATGAACATAGTAAACTGATTCAGTATCAGGTGAGGAATTGTGTCATACCCCAATTTTTGACCTAAGATACCACGGACACGTGTCCGATGGTCCTGAATAAACTCTGACTTTTCGAATGAAATTTTGGCAGAGAGGTATTTTAAAATACCTCATTTTTTGTTCCGATTCGGGCCCTCTTTTCTCATTTTTTATTTTATCTTTTAAATTTCCATCTTTTTATTTAATCTTCAAATTTTAATTATGTTTTATCTTTTAAATACTGTATTCTTTTTTTAGTCATTATCTTATTTTATTTTATTTTATTTTTGCGTCCAATGATTATCGTATAATGTCCAAAGACCAAGTCCAAACAGCAGCTGTCATCTGCAGAATTTTTTCGTCCCAATCCTTTCAGTTTCTCCAGTCCCAAATTTCAGTAAAAAATTGCTCTTCTTTCTCCTTAAGCCAAAGGCTTTCAGTTTCTTTTAAAAAACCCTAATCATCAGACTATAAAATCAGCAGCTGCACAACACAAAGGGGGGGCCGAAAAATTCACTCGCACACCTGCAAAAAACACAGTCGGCAAAGAACCAAAAACCAAAAGCAATTTTCGACAGCAACACAAGCTCAATTCACAACATAAACCATTGTTCCAAACCCACAAAGACAGAATTAAAACATCAAAATCTGCACGAAGTCAAAATCACAGCCGTACCCAAAACCATCACAACCGCAAGCAGGCCCAAACCGGCGAACCACCCTAAACCGAAACCAAACCGGTGAAGCCTTAAAACCGTAACACAAACCAACACTACTGAAACCGTCACAAGGGCGCACGAGAACTACCAACACAGGTGCATCGAACATCAAGACCGACCTAAAGCGAGCGAACGAACCGAACTATCACCAAAACGGTTCAAAACCAAAGGTATTTGTTTTTGTTTACTACTTTTGTTTCTGTTTAGATCTAGGGGTGTAGGTTTGGATTTTTGGAAATTTTAGTGTCAAAAACGGAACCGGGAGGTTAGCTTACAAAGGTTAAGCAAAAAAAAAACAAAAAATATTTTCATTCCGGCATGGCGGTGCAGCCGCTAGTGCTCGCCGGCCACCGCGCCGGAGCAGGTTGTCCAGCTGGAGAAGAAGAAGTTTGGGGCGGTGAGGGAAGAACAGAGAGAGAAGAGAGAGAACTAACTCTCTATTTTAGAACAAAGAGAGAGAAAGAGAACTGAAAAATGAAGAAAAAGTCGTGAACCCTTATTTATATTAACCGTTCTAATCCAGTGTGCGTGGGTGCACACCATAACGTGCACCCTCTCTTTCCTGGCTGCGTGATTTCAATCAAGGGCTCCTGATGCCTTTAATCCTTGATCCAATCAGGGCCGTCTGATCAATCAGACGGCCCAAATTCGTCCTGCTGAGCCACATGCGCCCCTGCAGTCTTTTGAAGCCCGACACCTGTCCATTTTAATCACTGCACCCCCTAATTACCTTTGCACCCCTCACCTTGTGATTGAACCATATTTTTATTTCAAGTCTTGCATGCATTTTATTTTTATTTTTATCTTTTAGCATTGTAATTGTAATTGTTTTTTTTTTACATTATTCTCATGCATATTTTAGGATTAGACTTATTATTTTGTTCATATATTTATTTATATCATTTATTTTACAGCAAGGATATTAGAATGTGAACTAGGCTTAATGTAAATAATTTATTTTTTCTTGTCATTTATTTTTCCGCAGACATTAGAATGTATTTCAGGCTTAATGTAATTTCATGCATGTGTGCGTGTGTGGGTGTATGCGTTACTTTTCATGCTTCGTAGTTTAGGTTAAATGTCCTCGTGGTGGTCCAACGCCACCATGAGTTACCTACACTTTACTTTTCTTGCTCCGTTAGTTTAATTTTAGCTCATTATTCAAAAACAACAAAAACATGCAAATAACCAAAATCACAAAAACATTTTTCATAATAAACCTTGTCGCGCCATTTTTCGGAGGTCAAGGCTATTTGATTAGCTTTTGACTCACTAAATCATTTCACGACTTTGATTGAAAAGAATTGTTTAAAGGTGGGGTCCGGGGGTTGGTTATATTTAGGGAAGGTATTAGCACCCTAAATATTCGTAGTACTCTACGAGAACCTTTCGACTTTATTTAATTTATGCGCTATAACTTACTTGTTTTGAAAAAATGGAATTTTGAATGATTAAAGAAAGAAAGACCTAATTATCTACATTTTATTGATTCGGAAGGACAAGTGCCCTTTGCCTACGTACCCGTGAGGGATCAGAACCTCGTAGTTCGGGGTAAAAATTACCGTTTGATTGGTTGAGTGTTTTTTATTAAGATTTTGGAAAAAGTTTTAAAATAAAAAGCCAAATGGCAAAAATAAATTTGTTTATGTTTTTTTATGTTAAAAGAAAGAACTTGAAGTAAGATTAGATTGATTCTATGTTTGATTAAAGAAATAAACTAAAATAAACGATTACTCGATTGAAAGTCGAGGTTTGTTATGAAAAATATTTTTGTGATTTTTGGTTATTTGAATGTTTTTGTTATTTTTGATTAATTGATGAAAATTAAACTAACGGAGCGAGAAAATAAAACGTAGGTTACTCATGGTAGCGTTGGACCACCACGAGAGACTTTTACCTAAACTGCGAAAAAATAAGAATGAAAGGCATGCACACACTCACGCACACATATCCTACGCTATTACAAAAAAGACCTATTAATACATTCTAAAGTCTGCGGGAAAAATAAATAAAATACATTAAACCTAAATATACATTCTAAAGTCCATGTGATAAAGTAAATGACGAAAAATAAATATGAAATAAATAAAAACACGAAATAAATAAAAATATGCAGCATGATAAGTTTAATCTAATGAAGAGATAAAATGCAAAGGAAAATAAAGTAACAGTGCAAAAAGAAATTAAAATGCAGGAAAGAAATAAAAATGAGATGCAGGGGTGCAAGCAGTGGAAAAGGGGTGCAAAACAATGAAATAGAGGACTGGGCTGATGAGGGACCGGTTCGGTTCGGATCCTGGGTCGGATCCAGGGGAACCGAACCGGTTTGGGGAGTATATAAAGGATATAAACCCTAATTTTCTCCCATTTTTACAAACCGTTTCTCTCTCTTGCCCTTCTCTCTCTCTAAACGCTCCCTCCTCTCTCCTACTTTCCGGTCGTCTTCTCCGATGGGGTTCCGGAGGTGGTTACCGGCCGTCGCGGCTGCAACACCGGCCGGAACCCTAAAACTTATTTTTTTCGATTTTTTCGCTGTTTCTACTCTCCTTCTTCTCCTTTTTCCAGTTCTAGGTTCAAAACTCTCAAATCTCAAACCCACAACCCTAGATCTACAAAGAAACAAATCAAAAAGAATAAAAAAAAAAGGAGGTCGAACCTGTTACTGTTGTTTGTGTGTGTGTGTGGTGCTCCCGTGTGTTGTGAGGCCGTGATTCCGTGTGTGTCGTGTGCCGCGGTTCTGTTGTGTGAAGGTTGTGATGTGTGTGGGTGTTTGTCTGCGTGTTTGTGTACCGCGTGCGTGAATGGTTGGTTCTGGCGTGGTGTTGTGTTGTTGTGTTGAACCGGATTGTGTTTGTTACTGTGGTTTGTACAGTTGTGGCGATTTTTGGTTCCCCTTTTTCTTTTCTGTTGCGCATGTATCCTAGTTGGTTTTATAGTACTGTAAATTGGATGGATTAGGGTTTGTTGAGAATGCAGAAAAAACTGTATCTTTGGATGGGAATGGAGCGTGTAGGGTTGGGGCGCATGAATCTGGACATGGATTAGTGAACCTGGTCGTGGACTGGTGATTGAGGCGTGACTTGATCCGGACCCTTTTGAACATTATCACTTGGACGAAAAAAAAACAAATAATAATAACAATGCAAATGAATACAATAATTAAAATTAACCTAAAGAGATAAACAAAAAAAGTGATTAAAAATACTAACAAGAGATTAAAAAAAGATTAAATTAAAAGATGGAAATTAATTAAAAAAATAAAGAGAGAAAAGGGCCCGACTCGGAATAAAACAATGAGGTATTTTAAAATACCTCTCTGTCGAAATTCCGTCCGAAAAGTCAGCGATTATTCAGGGTCCGACGACACGTGTCAGTGGTGCCTTAGGTCAAAAACTGGGGTATGACAAACCTTGATCCAAAATCAAGTGATTTGCCTTTTTATTTTCTTTCTTAATCAAATTTCAAATCAACTTTAAATCCACTTTGAGTCATCTTCTTCTAATTTAAAAAACACAAACACATTCTATTTTGCCACTTGACTTTCTATTTTAAAACCTTTTTCAAAATTAATAAAAAATACAAAAACAAATCAATCGGAATTTTTACCCCGAACTACGAGATTCTGATCCTTCACGGGTACGTAGGCAAAGGGCATTTGTCCTTCCGAATCAATAAAAATGTAGATAAATAGGCTTCTTTTTTCTCCTTATTCACTATTCTTCTTTTCCTCAAAATTAAGTAAGTTTATAGCACAAAAAGCAAATAAAGTCGAAAGGTTCTCGTAGAGTACTACGAACATAAGGAGTGCTAACACCTTCCCCTTATGTAACCAACCCCCGGACCCCTTCTAATTTAAATCTTTTTTTCAAAAGTTGTGAAATAATTTAGTGAGTCAAAAACTAATCAAATAGCCTTAATCTCCGAAAATGACGCAACTAATTGCGTGGAGCCATGAACAAGAAGAAAAGTTGCAGAAAAACAGAGTAAAATTACAACGAAGAAGATGAAGAAAATAAAGGTTGAATCGAAAAATCAACCGAATCAAAGATGGAACAAGGAACAACGAACAAGAATTACGGTGCAGAAGAAGAATCTAGCACCGAAAGACGAAGAAAATCGATCAAAAAACGAAGATTGATTGAAGAAACGCATCGGAAGAGAGAGAAAACGGTTACAAACCGTGATGGGTCGTAACAACCTTTCCCGCGAGGGAGAAGGCGCGTGATACCATATTATGAGATAATGAAAAGAAGCAAAATAATTGTTATTATTACTGAAATGATGAGATACAATGTGTATATATACAAAAGTGATGGAACAGAGTAAGCTATATAGACTGAATAGTAGCAAACTAAACTAAGGCTAAGTAAGTTTCTGTGTATCATATGTAATAACGTGGTTAACTCTGCCATGCATGATTGGCATTCTCTTATATATCATTCTCTATTGGAGAATTTGCAGAGTTTTTGTATAGTGATGTTGACAAGGCAGAGGAAGTTCTGCTTGAAGAGTTTTTCACGGCGTTACTGCTATTTGTCCAAATACTGCCCCTAGTCTCTTGCTCGATCACAATTTAAACAGGTATCAATCAGAAAATCATATTGCATCAAATGAAGCACACACACAGACACTGACTCATGGATTCAGATAATAATTTGATAAACTACAAGTGTGATAATATGTAATCACAAGCGTTGTGCCGGTGTTATGCGTTGGATACTCAGACACGATTTCAATTTGAAGTGTCATTGTTACATAGATTGTATCACACATGATTTTTAAAGCGAAATATAATTTTGCTTCAAAACCACCCTCCCCTTAATAAATAAATGACTAGCATCACACACGGATCATTTTGCGCTTATAAATAGAGTAAGCCAAACATTCATTAGCAAAGTTTGGCTCAACCACATATAATTTAACCTATAAAATAGCATTACAGTATGTTTTCTGAAACAGTTTCCTGTTCAAGAATCAAGCTCGGTTTTCCAAAGCTACTGCAGCAGAATCAATATGTACAAGCAAAGAAGAATAAATTTTTTGCTTCAATCTGTCAATAGCCTCAACCAGTCCTTCACTTTCCGAGTTTAAAGTTCTTCTAAGTTTTTCCAGCCACTCATTTGCATTCTTAAGGTGGGACAATGTGACCGCTATGTGATTGGCGTGCGCTATTTCTCTTCCTGCAATAACCTTACTTTCCTTACCCTTCTCTCGGAAAACCCTAGAAAATCCAGCATCCAATGTCTTTTCCAAGTACTTAATGAACCATGATCTTGTTTCATTCAAAAAGACGTCTTTGAGATCATCGATCTGTTTTATACCATTCTCTTTCGCCCATTCATGTTTTTCAGTCATTGATAATTCCGGTAAGGGCTTTGGAGACTTTGATGTTTTTTTAGCATGTGCTAGACCTGCTTTTTTGTTGTATTTATGCATTTGTTTAGGAGATTGAATGTTATGTGATTCAAGAGATTCGGCTTTCAACTTAGTCGTACCATTTGGCTGGTCCATGAGCTGTTGGAGTGCAAAAAACTTGTCCAGTATGACATGAGGGTTCTCCGACGCTGCAGATGAGCAGATATTTGCAAATATACTGAAACACATAATGATGTAAAATTAACTTATTTCAGTCTCTAGCAACTAATGTCATATGTTTTTTTTCTTATTATACTGCTAAGGTTTAGATTACAACTTTACATACCTTAAGCACTTCGCTATCTTTGCTGCTTCCGATGCTTCTTTTTGAGCTTCTATTGCAACTTGAGAAGCTAATTGTTTTCTTCTTAGAATTCCCTATAAAATTAAAATAAGGCGATCAAATAGGAACGAGAGTCAAATATAAAAATCATGACGGAGAAATTAAAAATTTGTTCACCTTTCCTGGCTTTAAAAGATTAGCTGGCAAAGTGGACCATGAAATTGTCTCAGGGCAATTGCTTTTTTCTTGACTACTGGACAGAAAATTCAAGTTCAAATTTTCCTGTTTAGTAGAACTCCGCTTCGTAGAAGTGCTTTTAGAAGGTTGTATTACTGTATCCTTGATGTTTGATTCAGTAACGTCTTGCTTCGTTGAAAGTGCTTCAAATCGAGTACGAGTTGAACTTGTCGGGAGTACCTGTTATGCTTAAATCAATCAGTTTCACTTTTTTTCCTAGACTAAGGATAGCATCAGCACTAAACTTGGTCTTTCCTATAATTTCAAGTTTTTATTTTAATCAAATATAAGTTTTTTTCCCATTTTTTTTTTGTTTTTTTGAAAGGAGATTTTTTCCCATTTATATTGAAATGTGCAGAAAAAGATTATGCAGCAACCATTTCCGCCCTGATCTTCATGTTTATTATACTGACATGGTGGCACCACATATCATTATAGGACGAAACGTTGGAGAGAATCCGAGTTTGAATTCTTCCTAAAACAATTATTGGCCAAACTCCAGATTACCAAGGCCCCTTCCCCCCGAAGAGTTAAGGCCGGACATTATTCCGTATCCACGACAGAGTGATTTAGTCTTTCAACTATACACATACTTGAGCCTTCAAAAATTGAAATTCCGGATCAAGAATCATACCTGACCTTTAATCTCTAGCTCCTTTCCTTTAGTAGATCCCGCTTTCTTACCATCTACACCATTCTCTAAATCATTTCCTTTGCTTCCTACATTAGTATCTGGCACATTCATCTTTGAGTTTGGATTTAGAACACCCTTCATGTACCTTGATTCAACACAAACCTTTTCTTCTTTAATAACAACCTTCTGCCTTGAACTTGTGTTCTCTTTAGCTTCTATTATACCTGTCGATTTCGAACCACTAACTCCGTTGTTTTCAGGATGCATTCGACTCTCCGATGAC
Source organism: Medicago lupulina (assembly GCA_958299785.1). Taxonomy (NCBI): domain Eukaryota; kingdom Viridiplantae; phylum Streptophyta; class Magnoliopsida; order Fabales; family Fabaceae; genus Medicago; species Medicago lupulina. The sequence continues at coordinate 47,959,280 of OY283146.1, read as the reverse complement.
TCCATCATCTGCATTAAATCCTTAGGGTTACCTTCAAAAGGGTGTCTTCCAGGAACAGGCCTAACTGCTACAAGAACTGGGACCGGTGTACCGGCTTCCATCTTATCGATATAAAAGAATTGTCCAAGCTGCAACTTATTATTCAAAATAAGCTCATTGTCTTCTTTGGAAAGTGAGACATAGGTTGAATGAGAAGAATCCGAGACTTTTATGAAGAAACCGTGGTTAGGCCATAATTCCGAACCGGATAATGCAGGCACAATGCTTATGACTTGCAGAAGAACTGAGCGGTGTTCGCCGCGAACTTTCACATTAGAGTTCATTGTTTGGAGAAGCTTCAGTAGAACTCCAGGTATGAGAGATGCCATTCTTCTTCCCCTTTTGTTTAATTATATTTAAAGTTTTAACTGTTTGATGTATCATATTTCAAGAGTTAGTAAAAACAGAAAGAAAAAAAATACAAAGAAAAATTGTTAATTTATTATATTGGTCCAAATAATGTTGCAAAAACATGGTTAACTGAATTTCCATTTTGTTTTAAGAAGCCAAAATAGTCAACCGAAATTGACATCGTAGAGAATCAAACATGAGACCTTGAGAGAGACACACTCCAAAGTCTCAAACCTAGACCACCCGATCAATCTACGTGAGTTCTAAATTTTCAATCTTATAACTAGATCTTCAAAATATGAAAGTGAGGTTGCTAAATTTTTTTCTCCGATATAAAAATCAGTTTTAATTTAAAGAGGTGAAAAGTGTTTAAGAATAGCATTTTTTTTTTATTAAAGCAAAATAAACATACTCAGTTAAGCAAAATATATTTTTGATTGATTACAACCTAAGTTGCTTAATACAAAGGAAAAAGATATAAAGCCCTTTTATGTTTTCCGAATTCTATGGTTCTCAAGAGAAGAGAATCATGATAATACGATGTTCGACTGAAATAAAGTAAAGTCTTATCAACGATTCTTGACGTAAAGGTCTTTTTGATCAATCCATGCGAAAATTGTTGGAATATGATATTATTCAAAGACATTTGTTGTCAGCTTTATCTTCAATAATTTTTTAATTTGTTGTACATGAACTTGGGTGGTTCTTGTTTAAAGTTGGCTAAAAATAATTTTTTATGACTTGTATTATAGCTCATCTCATTAGTTTTTGGTTTATAATGTTTGATCACTACACAAGATACATGAACAAATTTAATTTTATTATGATTAAATCACAAAAAGGGCATTTCATAATCCAATCTGTTTCAGGTGCTGGAAATGAAAAGAACAGATTTGCACTACTGTCTTTAATTTCTTTTTATTCAATCACTTGTATTGTTTCAAAACTTTATTTCAGTATTTCTTACTACAAAATTTTTTTGAAACTCTCAAAATTTGAACAAAATTCTTATGGAAATCCAAAACAATATAGTTATAAGTAAAGAATTAAGATCTTACCGTAGCACACTTTATAGACACAATCTATGCTCCTCAGTTCTCAAAATTAAAGCAAATTCATATCATACATTTCTTCAATCGCCTCAATCAAATTCATATCATACATTTCTTCAATCGCCTCAATCCTATACAAAGAATGTGGTTTAGAAATGGATATCACGAATATCAAATGCATAAGTAATTGAAACAAAAATTTTGAGAAATATTTAAATTCAATTGACAAATAAATTGAGTTAGTATTGTAACATACTAAAAAAAATGATGGGATCCCTGAAAAAAAAATTATGGGATAAATGTTGCACTATAATAACACTATCAATTTAATGAATTTCTGCAAAAAAAGATGATGGAATTAGAAACCAAGAACATGAAAAATATGAGCTTAACAAGAACGTGTAAAGCTTTGCATGCCAGACAAGTAACCATCGAATTCTACTTGGCTTCAAAGCTAAGTGACCTTTATATTACTTTACTTAAGTGTGACATTAAATATGAAACACTTCTGTGAGACCAGAATTGACATATTAATTAGCTCCTTTGTGTGTGTTGTTTGGTGAAAAAAAGCAATTTTATGAAAATTATGGTCTCTAACTCTTTGGCTGTGGGGTCAATATGGTAATATTTCACTTTAAGTTAGTGGAAAAGTAACCATTAAAAAAAGTAAGGATATTCCCATGTCAATTTCATGGGTGATTATTGTATGTTCTCGTTTATATTTTAAAATGTATTAAATATTTTCGTAACATAGCTCAATTAGTATAGATAATACATTGTAATATAGAGTGGTCGATGTTCAAACCCTTAGAACTTCACCTAATTATTTTAAAAGACGAATTTTACTTATTATGTTACTTGTAAAAAAACTACTACCAAAGAAAAGTGCACGTTAATTTCCGTGGAGTACTAAGGTTGTTGTTATAATTATTAGGTTTAATAACAGTATTGGGCTCCTATGTTTCAAAAAGTTACGATTTTGGCCTTCTAAAAAAAAATAAAATACAAAACCACCCCTTAAGTATTGCCCCTTTTGCAGTTTTGACCCCCCAGGTTAATTTTGACCAAGTCAATGCAAAAGTGGATGCCACGTGTGTAATTTTTTATTTTTTTACTCTTTAAAAAAATTAATTTTTTTTAATTAATTTTTTTTAATAATTAAAATAAAAAAAATAAAAAATTACATACGTGGCATCCACGTCAGCTTTGACTTGGTCAAAATTGGTCTAGGGGACCAAAACTGCAAAAGGGGCCATACATAGGGGCGGTTTTGTATTTTATTTTGTTAGGGGACCAAAATCGCAACTTCTTGAAACATAGAGGACCAAAACTGCTATTAAGTCTAATTATTATTGTTGTTACTATCATGTCCGTCTGTCCGCTTTTCTACTGCGCTAATGTGTGCGACTCATGAACATTATGTCTTTGTTAAATGTTTTTATTTTTTAAAAAATATTTTTCTTGGACAAAATTATCAAATTAAAAGAACGATCAATCATGTAATTGATATAAAAAATCAAACTTGTTAAAAAATGTAAGGTGATACATGTCCACTTTCAATACGTTGTTGTAATCCGTTAATGAATTTTGATTAATACCGATGTTTTCATCCCTCGCTAAATCAAGTTTTGACCTTTGTCTCCGTCTAACCGATAAAAACGCAAAAACAAAAGATCCTCAACAATTGTTATGATTCATTTTGTCTGGATGGTTTTAACATCTTTTCTTTTTTATTTAAAGTTTACTCTTTTTTTTTTCTTTCCATTTGTCAACTTTTTACCTAGTTCGTGTGTATTATGTATGATTTGTCTGGATTAATGAAGATTTTCCGGTTGGTGGCAGAGGAGTACGACGGCAATGTCTTGACTGAGTTGATGAACAAAGGAGGCGGAAAGAGATAGGGGAGAATGTGAGAGAGAATTCAAGTGTGTGTAGGACATCATAAGGATCTATGGACTATCACAATCAAAGCTTTAAACAAACTTGTGCACCATGCACGACTTGTGACGCTTGCACATGCTAGAGGGGGCCATTTTTTTGAGCTTTCTTATACTCCTCATGTTTCCTTCTCTCTACTTTAGATTGGAACAATAGTTGGTCCATCTTTTCGCTTTGTTTTTAGTGGGCTAACATGTAACTTATAAATAGTTGGTCCACCTTAAATATGAATGTATTTATGAATGTACAAATTTGTATAACTGTATAAATTGTGTATGTGACAGATGAACTTGATGAAACAAGACAGGATAAATAAGATGGAAGGCGGACTGATATTGCAGTACAAACACTCGGCAAATCGAGCCACAGACGGGGTAAAGCCCGGCACAAGGTAACACTTTAAGGGGAAGTAGACACTTTTTGGGGATAAAACTCTTTATTAGTCCAAAAAATTTGGAAGAAAAAGTCGTCATTTCTAGACTAACACAAGGTGTTCTTCCATTGGCACGCGTCAGCAGTCATGCTTGAAACATACAAGTACACAAAATCAATTCCAAAATAATAGAACACGCAAATTAACATTTAATGTTTAATTTTATCTCCGTTCAAATCTGACAATAAACGAAGTGTTGCGTTACATTACATTCTCCATATGAAAATCTAACCGACCACTTGTGGACATTGGACCCTTAGTCTTCCATTGCTTTGATAAATCCAAATTCAAAGAAGTATGAATTTCTTCTATAATTCCACCATTGTGAGAGAATTATAAAAGGATTTTGTTTTTTATCTCTAATTTCGGTCACCAATTTAAATTCTACTAATTGTTTTGTTTGTAGGTATTTCAACGAGAAAGACAAAATGGGCATTATGGAGTGATTGCATATGTGATTGGGAACACTTTTTCATCAATTCCATTTATTTTATTGGTCACAATAATTCCAGCAGCTATAACTTATTACCTCCCTGGTCTACAAAAAGGATTTGAACACTTTTTGTACAACGCTAGTGTTTTATTTTCTAGCCTAATGTTGGTGGAGGGTCTTATGATGATAGTTGCAAGCATTGTCCCTAATTATCTAATGGGAATCATAACTGGTGCTGGAATTCAAAGAATCATGATTTTGGTCGGAGGGTTCTTTAAATTGCCACATGAAATTCTTAAGCCATTTTGGAGATTCATCCCATCACGAAAAAGTTCCAACTGACCTGCATATTGAACATTCCTTCTACACACAATTTACAGTTTTCTAAAGTTAATGGATTCTGGAAAATCATGGTCATGGTATTTAAGTCAAGGTACAACATCATATATGAATACATAGGATCCATTTTAAAACCTACAATAATTTAAGTAGCGATTAAATTATGGATTCTGGAAAATGATGGTATTTTTTTTATTTTTTTCTTTTGGTATAAGGTAAAGCATGGTATTTTAAGTTAACTAAAAAGAATACAAAAAACACTTACAAAATGCACATAAATTTGGTCTTAGATTACTAGGATATCTAAGGAGGAAAAAATAACATTAGTAAGAAAAAATTAATGACAGGTTGTATTGTTCATAAAATATTGATAAGTAAGAAAACTCCTGAATAAGTTCATGTTTATGATCTCAACTGAGCTAGATTTTTATTCATTAGTAGTAGGCTATCTAACAAAACTCTCACAAATAAAATAGCAGTGCATATATTTTTTTATTGAATATATTCAATTTCCTGGGTTATGCAACCTCCAAGATGGTGTCAAATAAAATATTCTATTTGGTTTATGATAGAACACTATAGCGTAATTTGATCCATGTAGCTGACCCCACTTAGTGGGATAAGGCTTGGTTGTTGTTGTTGTTCTATTTAACCTTTTTAAAAGATAAATATAATGTGTCGTAAATATGCGGTACAACCAAAGGTGAAAATCACTACCGTATATATGAGGAACCTCAAACCACCCTAAAAAAAACACCCACCTTAAACCAAAAGCAAGAGGACCCAATTCTAAGAAAATTGATGTTGACAGATCACATTTGGCTGAAAAACACTAGTAAAAGACGCAAATGTCCCTACGGCAGTTAACTACCGAAGTAAAAAACCGACGACAGTTAACGACCGAAGTTCCTTCGGCAGTTAACTGACGCGGAAACTTCAAACCTGAAAAAAAAAATTGACAACAACCTTAAATTATCATTATTAACATTTATTGATTTTGCAAAAAACCTTAAATTGTCATTATTAATAAGAATAGCATTTAAATCTTGACAAAAAAAAAGCATTTAAATCCTCAAAAAACATTTCAATTAGTGTAAAATTTAAGTATTTAATGCACAATTATTTTAACGATTTTTTCCTTTGCGCAAGTGCTCTCACGATTTTTTTCCTTTGCGCAAGTACTCTCACGTGGGGCTACTGTGCACCTCTGCCTCATCCGACAATACGAGGGGACAGCTTATCAATAAGAATCACTGAGGATGTGTATGCCAAAGGATTAGAGAAATACAAGCATCACCTTCACGGCAGCTTGTTCTTGAACAAGGGCGACAAACCGTACACCACCAAAGAAATAGCAACAAAGCTATCAAAGCAATGGAAGACTACGGGTCCATGGCATACGACTCCCGTGTTTATCTATCCTTTTTTTCTACTGCGCTAACATATGTATATACTTGATTAAGTTTCTTTGCATAAATTTATTTATTTTATAGTATGTCATGCTCAAATATATATATATATAATTTATTTAAGAATTCGCGCTTATGATATAAAAGAGGAATATATAAATCTTATGATATAGGAAATAAAATCCTGAAGCATATAAATCTTTTGTTGCCCATATGCCCGCTATTTTTTGTTTTGGTATTAGACTAAGATATGTATACATTATTTTTTGTTTTGGTATTAGACTAAGATATGTATACATTATTTTTTGTTTTGGTATTAGACTAAGATATGTATACATTATTTTTTGTTTTGGTATTAGACTAAGATATGTATACATTATTTTTTGTTTTGGTATTAGACTAAGATATGTATACATTATTATTTTTATTTTTTTTGACAAAGTATACATTATTATCTAAACTTATAAGTGATAGGTTAAAATTGAATAAAAGTATAAATCCTAGAGATCTAAAATTTCAATCTCCCCTTCATGTTCTATTTCTTTATTGACTCTGTGCAGCCATTTCATCATTATGGAACTTTTTGAACTGGAATCACTTAAACCAAGTATGACACCAAATATATATTAAAAAAAAATAATCAAGTGAAATCTCAATCTCAATTGAAGTGCAATGGTCTTAATTTTTATTTTTATTTTAAAAGTGCACTGATTGATCAGAATGAAGGAGGAATAAAATAACAATAAATTGATCAATCGACCACTGTTAGTTATATGTATTCATAAAATAAAAGAGTGGTACAAAAATATAAGAAATTAAGAAACAAATCAAACATGAAAAAATCTAAAACACTTTAGAACTAGATATAGACAAGTACTCAAGTAATGCGTCAAACAACTCAAAGAAATGTGTTAGCAAAAATAAAGCATGGAGAGTGAACTGCTAGCTTTGATAATGAAGAGCATGGAGAGTGAACTGCTAGCTTTGATAATGAAGTCATTTCCAAACACTTGAAGTCACAATAGAACATGTTATTATACTTTTCAACAATTTTTTTTTTTTTTAATAAATTATACTTTTCAACAATTAGTAGCAAATAAACACTGCAAACTTTCTCTTTTAATAGTCAATGTGCCTTTGCTTATGCTTAAACAATTCACAAATAGATACAATTTCTTCCATTTGTTGAAGCAATAAATTCCATTTATTGGAAAAGGTCTCTATCATATTTACAAGATAGCTAGTAGAAAGGCCTAATAATTTATTGAGTAAATTACACTCCCCTCCCCTTAAAGATGCTTGAATTACACTCCCCTCCCCTCTTATGTTAAAATATACATTCCCCTCCCCTCTTATTCAAAACATATTAGAGAAAAATACATTTCCCTCCCCTAAGAAAAGCTTGAATTACATCCCCCTCCCCTCTTATGTTAAAATCTACACTTTACTCCCTCAATATATATTTTTTTATTTTTAATAATCTAGCAAAAAAATAATAATCTAATACACTTCGAAAATAATAGTATTGCAGGTCTATTTTAACATAATAAAAAATTGAATACATATTTTTTTGCTATTTTTTATTCACAATTTCATTAACATGTAGTTTTAAACCCTATTATAAAATATGAAACAAGCCAAAATAAAATTAAAATATGTGAAAAATTACTAACGACAATAAACCATGGTTATTTAAAAGTTAATTTTAAACTCTAAATTATAAAATCAATAGCAAAATATTTAAATTTAATTATCATTAACATTTAAATTATAAAGAAATGAATTATTTTTTCTTAAAGGGTGGTTTAAAATTAATATATATCATAAAAATATTTATTTATGTTAAAATAGATTAAAGTGTAATGTATATTTAATTATCAAGGGAGGGGGTTGTAATTCAAGCATCTTATAAGGGAGGGGAGTGTAAATTTTATTTTTCAATGGAGGAAATTGTATATTTTAACATAAGAGGGGAGGGGAGTGTATTTCAAGCATCTTTGAGGGGAGGGGAGTGTAATTTACTCTAATTTATTTGCAACTATGTATCAGACAGATCAAAATTCCAACATCATATATCTAACAAAATAAATTATGAACAAATAAATAAAAAAATTAACAAGAACCTTCTTTTCTATTATAATCATAATCAACAAGAACCAGCAAGAGAAATATACAAAAAAATTATGAAAAAATAAATAAAAAAGACCTTAATATCATTAATTTGTCCAACAAATTTCATAAATCGAATGGTTCTAGAGGTATCCTTCTTCTATTTTTGTTCTTTTGTGCTGTCCCTTCATTTCCAGTCTCGTAATCATTAATTTTAGCAACTCATCATAACTGTCTATATAAAAAATAAAAACAAACCACACACATGTACGGGCATAACATAAAAATAACAACATAGCTTACATTCTTTCTCTTTTTCCTTTCAAAAGATGACTTCGCCTCCACTAGGAATGTTACGAACACAGACAATTGTTGTGTTTAAAAAGTTACTTCATTGCTAAAAAAACGCAACAATTGTTTGTGCCCTAATATTACTAGTGATGATAAAGATAATGTGAGAGCCATGAAAATAAAGACGAGTGAGGAATCTCTTATTTATAAACCTTAACTGGTCAAGCTATATTTAACCCTAATTCTAACCTAAAAATTTCCCTCCTTTCTACATGCAATTAATCTAAAAACACTTTATTGAAAAAAGCCTTTGAAGGGATTCGAACCCGAGCCTTAACGGCTTCTTCCCAACATTTTCACCACTAAGCCACTAACAATTTTCTTGATTTAATTTTGCTTCCATTAATTGATATCCAATATCAAACGCCCTGTTTTTTTTTTGAGGGAGTATTCATAATCTTCATCGGTCAAGCTATACTTAACCCTAATTAAACCCTAACTCTAATCTCTTATCTCTTATTTATAAATCTTAACTGGTCAAGTTATACTTAACCCTGATTAAACCTTAATTCTAATCTAAAAATTTCAATGATAATCGCATTTATTGTTCATTTTAATTAAAAGATCAAAATATGTGTCGGGTCAATGTCATGTTACAATATCAAGGTTGATGTCATGGATATAATATGATATGGTATAATACCAATGTCTATGTTAATTAATATTATGGATTTAATTAGAACAATTATGACATTTAACTAAACTGTTTTGTTACATGTTACCGTTAAATATTACTTTCGATATGACCCGTGCGATAGCACGGGTCGATGGTCTAGTAATATATAAAAGATATGGAATCGGAGCATCTTTATTTATTAATTTTGTTAAGTCTAACCCTAATTTTTTCCCTCCATAATACTTTTTAGGTTTGTAACAAATCTATCCTAAAATTTTGTCTGTCAAAATGCATCAAATATGTTTTTATTAATAGCAAAAATAAAAAAAAAACCTAAACAAATCCATTCATAAATAGCAAAAATTAAAATAAAAAAAAAAAAACAAAGCTTAACCATATCGATAGACTTCTACATATATTTTTTTTTCTTTTCTTCTTATTAATTTTAGTTTTTTTTCAACTAATTTTCTTATTTTGTGTTCTACACTTTTTTTGACAAAATACTTTGTACAATTATTTAATACTAAAAAAATGCATCGTTCCTATCCTCTTCCTTTTTTTTTATACACTTCTTTGATACTAAAAAATGTATCTTTTTTTTTTTGACAATATTTTGTAGACTTATATAATACCCTAATTTCCATCATAACTTGGCTATATATACTAAACTCTAAACCGTGTTTCTCTAAAAAAAACCTTAACCCCTAATTTTTTCCCTCCATAATGCTTTTTAGGTTTGCAACAAATCTATCCTAAAATTTGCCTCTCAAAATGCATCAAATATGTTTTTATTAATAGGAAAAAAAAAACCTAAACAAATCCATTCATAAATAGCAAAAATTAAAAAAAAAAAGCTAAACATATCGACTTCTACATATATATTTTTTTTTCTTTTCTTCTTATTAATCTTAGTTTTTTTTCAACTAATTTTGTTATTTTGTGTTCTACATTCTTTTTGACAAAATATTTTGTACAATTATTTAATACTAAAAAAAATGCATTGTTCCTATCCTCTTGCCTTTTTTTTTTACACTTCTTTGATACTAAAAAAATGCATCTTTTTTTTTTTACAATATTTTGTAGACTTATATAATACCCTAATTTCCATGATAACTAGGCTATATATACCAAACCCTAAACTGTTTCTCTAAAAAAAAACTTTACCCCTAATTTTTTCCCTCCATAATGCTTTTTAGGTTTGCAACAAATCTATCTTAAAATTTTGCCTCTCAAAATGCATCAAATATGTTTTTATTAATAGCAAAAAAAAAAAAGCCTAAACAAATCCATTCATAAATAGGAAATATTTTATATAAAAAAAAAGGCTAAACATATCGATAGACTTCTTTTTTCTTTTCTTCTTATTAATCTTAGTTTTTTTAACTAATTTTCTTATTTTGTGTTCTACACTTTTTTTTGACAAAGTATTTTGTACAATTATTTAATACTAAAAAAATGCATCGTTCCTATCCTCTTCCTTTTTTTTTATACACTTCTTTGATACTAAAAAATGTATCTTTTTTTTTTGACAATATTTTGTAGACTTATATAATACCCTAATTTCCATCATAACTTGGCTATATATACTAAACTCTAAACCGTGTTTCTCTAAAAAAAACCTTAACCCCTAATTTTTTCCCTCCATAATGCTTTTTAGGTTTGCAACAAATCTATCCTAAAATTTGCCTCTCAAAATGCATCAAATATGTTTTTATTAATAGGAAAAAAAAACCTAAACAAATCCATTCATAAATAGCAAAAATTAAAAAAAAAAAAAGCTAAACATATCGACTTCTACATATATATTTTTTTTTCTTTTCTTCTTATTAATCTTAGTTTTTTTTCAACTAATTTTGTTATTTTGTGTTCTACATTCTTTTTGACAAAATATTTTGTACAATTATTTAATACTAAAAAAAATGCATTGTTCCTATCCTCTTGCCTTTTTTTTTTACACTTCTTTGATACTAAAAAAATGCTATCTTTTTTTTTTTTACAATATTTTGTAGACTTATATAATACCCTAATTTCCATGATAACTAGGCTATATATACCAAACCCTAAACTGTTTCTCTAAAAAAAAACTTTACCCCTAATTTTTTCCCTCCATAATGCTTTTTAGGTTTGCAACAAATCTATCTTAAAATTTTGCCTCTCAAAATGCATCAAATATGTTTTTATTAATAGCAAAAAAAAAAAAGCCTAAACAAATCCATTCATAAATAGGAAATATTTTATATAAAAAAAAAAGGCTAAACATATCGATAGACTTCTTTTTTCTTTTCTTCTTATTAATCTTAGTTTTTTTAACTAATTTTCTTATTTTGTGTTCTACACTTTTTTTTGACAAAGTATTTTGTACAATTATTTAATACTAAAAAAATGCATCGTTCCTATCCTCTTCCTTTTTTTTTTATACACTTCTTTGATACTAAAAAAATGCATTTTTTTTTGACAATATTTTGTAGACTTATATAATACCCTAATTTCCATCGTAACTTGGTTATATATACTAAACCCTAAACCGTGTTTCTCTAAAAAAAACCTTAATCCCTAAGTTTTTCCCTTTTTAGGTTTGCAACAAATCTATCCTAAAATTTTGCCTCTCAAAATGCATCAAATATGTTTTTATTGATAGCAAAAAAAAAAAAAAACCTAAACAAATCCATTCATAAATAGCAAAAATTTTAAAAAAAAGGCTAAACATATCGACTTCTATATATATATATATATATATTTTTTTTTCTTCTTATTAATCTTAGTTTTTTTTTCAACTAATTTTCTTATTTTGTGTTCTACATTTTTTTTTGACAAAATATTTTGTACAATTATTTAATACTAAAAAAAATGCATTGTTCCTATCCTCTTGCCTTTTTTTTTGCACACTTCTTTGATACTAAAAAAAATGCATCTTTTTTTTTACAATATTTTGTAAACTTATATAATACCCTAATTTCTATGATAACTTGGCTATATATACCAAACCCTAAACTGTGTTTCTCTAAAAAAAACCTTAACCCCTAATTTTTTCCCTCCATAATGCTTTTTAGGTTTGCAACAAATCTATCTTAAAATTTTGCCTCTTAAAATGCATCAAATATGTTTTTATTAATAGCGAAAAAAAAGCCTAAACAAATCCATTCATAAATAGCAAAAAAAAAAAAAGGCTAAACATATCGATAGACTTCTACATTTTTTTTTTCTTCTTATTAATCTTAGTTTTTTTTTTAACTAATTTTCTTATTTTGTGTTCTACACTTTTTTTTGACAAAGTATTTTGTACAATTATTTAATACTAAAAAAATGCATCGTTCCTATCCTCTTGCCTTTTTTTTATACACTTCTTTGATATTAAAAAAATGCATCTTTCTTTTTTTTTTTACAATATTTTGTAGACTTATATGATACCCTAATTTCCATGATAACTTGGCTATATACCAAACCCTAAACTGTGTTTCTCTAAAAAAACCTTAACCTGTGGTAAATTTCACACACATCACAAGAATCATATCTTTTGATATTTAGAGGTTTGCAAATGGAACGACGTGGCCTTACAACTTTCCTCTCATACCACTGCTTAACTGGTAACTTTTTGATCATACACCTGAATTGTCAGCAGCGATACGGTCAAGAGGGGTAATAGTTTTAACAGTTGCTTCGAGTGGTATAGCTGCATTATTAATACCAGGAGGTAGAATCGCACATTCGAGATTTGGCCTTCCCTTTATTATCGATGAATGCTCCACGTGCAATGTCAAACCTAATACCCTGTTGGCTCAGTTGGTAGTCCAAGCAAGATTAGTAATATGGGACGAGGCTCCGATGATGCACAAATTTTACTTTGAAGCACTTGATCGTTCTTTCAGAGACTTTATGAAGGAGGTGGATAAGAGAAAAAAATACATCCCTTTGTACCTGTAATTCCTAAAAGCACAAGACCAGAAATCGTTCATGCTATTATCAATTCTTCAAAACTATGGAATTATTGTGAGGTTCTTACCTTGACTAAGAACATGAGGCTTTTGTCTGGTGCGTCAGTAGTAGACATGGAGGAAAAAAGACAATTTTTAGAATGGGTTTTAAGTATAGGCGATGGACGAATAGGGGAAGACAATGAAGTGGACAAGACCATTGCTATTCTGTCAGATTTGCTCATAGAAAGCGCAGGAGATCCTCTTGCTACTATTGTTGAAAGCACGTATCCTAACATCTTGGAGAGCATGAGTGACATAGGTTACTTTCAAAATAGAGCTATATTGACAAAAAAAAAATTCCATAGTCGAGAAGATCAACGACTATATGTTGGACATGGTTCCAGATGAGGAGAAGGTTTATTTGAGTTATGATTCACCTATTCATCGTAACTTAAATGATGATCATATTGACAATGTTCATACGCCTGAATTCCTCAACACCATCACTGCTTCTGGACTTCTTAATCACAAAGTAAGGTTAAAGGTTGGTGTTCCAGTTATGTTGTTGAAAAATATAGATACAGGATATGGATTATGCAATGGAACCAGATTGGTTATCACTAGGATGGGAAGATACGTCATTGAGGGGAGGGTCATTTCCGGAAGTAATGTTGGTGAACAAGTTTTTGTATCCAGGTTATCTATATCGCCTTCAGATGTCAGGATTCCCTTTAAGTTTCAACGAAGACAATTCCCTTTGTCTGTATCATTTGCAGTGACAATTAACAAAAGTCAAGGACAGTCGCTTAAACATGTTGGTGTATATCTACCAACACCTGTAATTTTTCACAAACAGTTGTATGTTGCTGTTTCAAGAGTTACATCCAGAGAAGGACTAAAGATATTGATCACGAATGAAGATGGTGAAGATACCAATGTGGCTTCTAACGTTGTATATGATGAAGTATTTCGCAATCTGCGATGAAACAACATGCCAATTTACTGAAAATTTCATATTCTCTTACCGAATTATTGATAGGATTACCGAATTTTCTTTTATAATATTTTTCAGATTTTATACATTTTATGGAGCGTTTTATTTTGTCTACTCTGGATTATCATCTGTTATTTTTCCACCGTTACCAATTATATATTATATTTTATTATTCGTATGTCATTTCTTTAGCAATAAACCCGTGTGGGCACGGGTCCAGTTTCTAGTATATAGTAATTATAGTTATCAATGAGAGTAGGTGGCCTTGAAGTTGAACAGTTCAATTCAACGCCCGATTAAATTAGAGAGTTTGTTTTTAAAAATGACTCGGTAAAGTGTCCCATGATGGATATATATGGCTTTGACTAATGACTATGATTTTTACTCTTAGCATGTTTTTGTTTTTGTTGCTACTCTGTTTTACTTTGATGACTAATGACTATGCATCAGTAAACGTTACTATCAGTTCAATTTAACAATAACATTAACATTTTACTAGACTGTTAACCTGTGCGTCGAACGGATTTATTGTTAAAGGATTGACATACGAATAATAAAATGTAATATATAATTGGTAACGATAAAAAAATTAAAAAACAGTCTCAAAAAACATGACATTACACGACACAGTCTGAATCCTTAGATAATAGACCAAGAAATTGCGACAAAAGTAAATAGGAAGACCGTCAAAATTGGTGTAAACATCTCAAACTAAAAACAAAAAACTCAAAAAGAATATTCTAATTCTCAAAAAAAAAAATATACATATCGATAAAATGCATGTTAAATTAGAATACCAGTTAAGCAGTGGTACGAGAGGAAGGTTGTAAGGTCACGTCCTTCCATTTGCGAAAATCAAAATATCAAAATATATGATTCTTTTGTTGTCTGTGTAATTTACCACGGTTTAGGTTTTTTTTTAGAGAAACACGGTTTAGGGGTTGCTATAGATATCCGAGTTTGCATGGAAATTAGAGTATTCTGTTTGTAAACGTATTAAATAAATGTACAACAACTTGTCAAAAAAAGTCTACAAAAACTATAGATATATACAAACGATGACACAACAAGATATGAATGAAAAGCTCATCAGTGAGGAGAAATATTAGGGATTGTTGTATTTTAGATGGAATTTGTTAGGTTAAATTACTGCTAACCTAATACAACAAATTGGAGGGAAATTATTAGGTTAAAATGTTGGAGACTTAACAAGATTAATAAATAAGGATAAGTGCGTGTACAAGATATTGTCAAATAAGAAAGGCAACAAGATAGGAATAAAATTGGTGCGATGCATTTTTTTAGTATTAAATAAGTGTACAAAATATTGTCAAAAAAAAGGCAACAGTATAGGAATGAAATTGGTGCGATGCATTTTTTTAGATGGAATTTGTAAGGTTAAATTACTGCTAACCTAATACAGCATATTGGAGGGAAATTATTAGGTTAAAATGTTGCAGACATAACAAAATTAATAAATAACTATAAGTGTATAGAATAAAAAGGTAACAGGACAAGAATGAAACTCGAGTGATGCATTTTTTTAGTATTAAATAAGTGTACAAAATATTGTCAAAAAAAAAGACAAGAGGATATGAATGAAATTGGTGCGATGCATTTTTTTAGTATTAAATAAGTGTACAAAATATTGTCAAAAAAAAAAAGCAACAGGATAGGAATGAAATTGGTGCGATGCATTTTTTAGATGGAATATGTTAGCTAAAATTACTGCTAACCTAATACAGCAAATTGGAGGGAAATTATTAGGTTAAAATGCTGCAGACTTAACAAAATTAATAAATAAGGATTAGTATGACCATTTTTCTTTATATATTGAACTGGATTCTCTCTATTTTGTTGCTTGGTTATAATTATTGAATTTTGCTCTTTACCCAAACGGTTTTGCTCATTCCCAAATAAAATGACTAAAATACCCCTACGCATGTTAACTCACACTAGTGCAAATGGCAACGTGAGTTAACTCATGCTGCATGAGTTAACTCACGCTGGTTTTCTTACTTTTATTTAGCTTTCTTCAAAGCTTGATTATGAGTGTCGGCAATATTCTTTCTCTTACACATTGGTTGTACATTTTTTAATGTATTCTGAAGCAACCCTATCATAATAAAGTACCTCTAGCCTTACACATTGGTTATACATTTTTTAATATATTCTGAAGCAACCCTATCATAATAAAATACCTCTAGCCATAATACAATACCTCTAGCCATATATTCTGAAGCTGAATAACGCAAATACCAATAAAGAAATGTCACTTGATTTGAAAGTAAGCATAGCATTATAAATGACAATACTACTGAAAAAGCTAAATAAAAATAAGAAAACCAACGTGAGTTAACTCACGTTGGGGGTTTGGTATGACTTTTCAGCGGCGTGACTTAACTCACGCTGCGTGAGTTAAGTCATGTAAATTTAACACTAGCGTGAGTTAACTCACACTGCGCAAGTTAACTCACGCAGGGGCAATATAGACATTTACTTTAGGAATGAGCAAAACCGTTTGGATAAAGAGCAGAATTCTTAATTATTCTCGAAGAAAACAATAGATGCAATTGGGCCTCTAGACTTACGTAGATCCAAGGTCAGTAACCACCAACTATTCTGTTAGGAGCTTTGTTTTTATTTTTTACTTCTTCTAATAAACCCCACACATCAAGATAGGAATAGGTCAAATCGTCCACGGGATAGGACGACCACTTTTGCTTATATCAAGGACCGTGTGTGGCAAAGAATAAATTCTTGGAGCAGCAAGTGCCTCTCAAAGGCGGGGCAGGAGGTAATGATTAAGTCTGTTTTACAAGCTATTCCGTCTTATGTTATGAGTCTTTTTCAGCTTCCCACTACGCTTATCACCACCATCGAAAGGATGATGAATTCGTTTTGGTGGGGGCATGGTCGAACTACACATAGAGGTATTAACTGGTTGAGTTGGGAAATGTTATCCATGCATAAGTCCCGTGGTGGAATGGGTTTTAAAGATCTTACGGCCTTCAATCTTGCAATGTTGGGAAAGCAAGGGTGGAAATTCCTCTCGGAGCCTCATTCTCTTGTTACGCGTATTTTTAAGGATAAATACTTTCCATCTACATCGTTTCACATTGCCAAAATAGGCCATAACCTGAGCTATGTGTGGTGGAGTATCTTACGCGCTCGTTTCATTTTTCGCAGCGGTGAAGATGGAGTATCGGTTCGGGCGCATCAATCCTTATTCTTGATGCACCATGGTTGTCGAATGGTGGGATTATAGATGGCAGTATTGCGGGAGGCTTTTATGTCCTTGATTTCAAAGTGCAAAGTTTAATATCTGAGCAGGGTAAGCGATGGAATGCACCTCTTGTTCGAAAGGTTTTTAGTTCTGACATAGCTAATACCATTCTGCAAACACCACTGTATGAGCAGGTCCATCATGATCGTTTCATTTAGAAAGCAGAAAGGAATGGTTGTTATTCGGTAAGGAGTGCTTATCGCTTATGTGTGGAAGAACTAGTGGATGTTTCTCATCACCATCGTCTGGGTAATTGGAATGATATTTGGCGTTTAAAGGTTCCTCCGAAAGTCAAAAATCTATTTTGGCGAATGTGTAGGTGATGCCTTCCGACTAGAGTTCGTTTGCAAGATAAAGGAGTTTCATGTCCGAAAAATTGTGCAAGTTGCGATTCTGATTCTAAGGATTTAAATCACTTGCTTTTTGAGTGCCCTTTTCTATCCAGGTTTGGAACGTTGCTGGTGTTTGGAGTGATGTTCAATAGGCTGCTATTTATATAGATATGGCTGCAAATTCTGAAGGTGAGAAAAACACAAGAAGGGGGGTTGAATTGTGTTAGCTTTTTCTTCGTTTTCACCTACTGAAGTCACTGATCAGAAGCAGTTAGAGTACAGCTTATGAAGTGATGTTCAGATTCTAGATGCAGCGGATAAAACAGAGAGAGAGAGAGAGAGAGAGAGAGAGAGAGAGAGAGAGAGAGAGAGAGAGAGAGAAAGAAGAAAGACACAAGCAATTATATTGGTTCTTTCCACAAACCGGAAGTAGTCCTGTCCCCCTTGCACTTCCAAGGATAGTTCACTATAATGTAATATCTGATTACAAATGCTCACTATTAAACTTAGCAAGAGACTTCAAATGCTCAAGCACAACTGCAAGAGACTTCCTATGCTCCTGAACACAATCAAGAGACTTCTATGCTCAAGCACAACTGCAAGAGACTTCTAATCAAACAGAATTACAAAGAAAAATGTTTGACGTTGAACACTTGATATACAAACAGTGGTGTTCACAATACAAATCAGATACAGACTCTTAAGACTCTAGAATTTCTAAGATATGAACTTTGATAAGAAATTCTAAGTGAACTTTTTGATGCAGAACAATTTCAGCAGAGGTTTGGCTCTTTTAAATTGTTGCGAGTCTCTTACAATTCTCAAACGTAAACGCAAGTTCAGAAGCATAAACATTGTTCAGAAGCAGTAAGTGTTAGTCAAAAGCAGTAATTCAGAAGCACAAATATGTAAGCAGAAACTGTTGGAACAAAGGGTGTTTCACATAATCACCGTTTAAGTTTTGATGATAACAAAGTATTAAAAATTGTCAATTGGATATGCTAAACATTTTTTCAAGTGTACAGGACCATAATCAAAGTCTTATTCATAGAGGTTCTGGTTGAACGAATCAAAGAGCAAAGGAATTTATTTTGAAGCTTAAGAGCGTTGACAAAGTACAGTGTACGAAGTGTACAACCACTAACTCTGCGTATGCCTCTGCAACCACCATCTCTGCATCTTGTCTCCTCTACAAGACAAGAATAACAGTAATTTTTGCAGACATTGTTCCTTCTCTATTGGAATGGATTTTAAATTGTTTCTTCATAGGAAAATTATCAAATCGGGCAAAAGATCAATGGTGAAGAATCAAAGCTTCAGTCAAGACAAGTTGATGTACCGACTAGTTCTCAACGTCTCTCAAATCCTCTATAAATAGTGATAAAGATTTGAAGAACTGTAATGTTGAAGAACAAGACTAACACATATTATCTGAGCCAAAAACGCTGCAAAATACACATCAACAACTTAGAGAATTCTTACCAAAGTTCATATCTTAGAATTTCTAAGTGTCTAGAAAAACAGAGTCTGTTTTGTTTGCATTGTTTTGTGAATACCTCTGATTGTATATCAAGCATTCAAAACCCTTTTCAATTCTTTGTAATTATTTAGAGAAGTCTCTTTCTTTTGTGATTGAGCAAAGGAAGTCTCTTGGAGTTGTTCTTGAGCATAGAAGTCTCTTTCAGGTGTGATTGAGCAAAGGAAGTCTCTTGGAGTTGTCCTTGAGCATTGAGAAGTCTCTTACTGTGTGTTTGAGCAACTTGTAATTTGATATTACATTTTAATGGAACTCTCCTTGGAAGTGCAAGGGGGACAGAACTTGTAACGCCCTCTCTAATTATTTAATTATTTTATTAGATGATATGGTATATGTTTATATATTATATGGATTTTGATGATTTTGTGACGTAGTTGTGACGTGTTGGTGACGTGTGACGTGTTATTATTTTATTGTTTAATAAAATAATATAAGTGATGTTTATATGGATATTTATTTGATAAATATGGAGATTTGTTGGAAAAATATATTATTTTGAGGAGTGGGGTTATATTTATAAATAGGAAGAGTTATGAGGGTTGAGATAGAATTAGATAAGTTGGGAGGTGGTATAAAAGGAAATTAGGTTAAGGAAAGTCAATATACGCGTTATCAGACTTTTGGTTTTGGAGTGAAAGAACGGTTGAACAGAGGAAGAAGCTAGGCTGCGATTTTCTGCATAATTTCCAGGTAAGGGTGAGCCTAACTTCAATAATCTTAATTGTAAATCATCTGTTCTTGATTGGCATAGAGTTTGGTGAGGATTGGGATGGGTTTGAGAATTAGGGTTTATGATGAATTGTGATGGATTGATGTGAAATTGTGTTGTAATGCTGTGGAGACGTGTTACAGAACCTAGATTATCCCCTAGGACGACATTGCAGATGAATTGGAAGTTAGATTGGAGAGATTGGAGACGTTTTGGTGATTTTAGGTCTGAACCCGTGTGGGTTCTGAGATCGCTCGCCTGCGGCGAGTGATCACTCGCCGTGGCGAGTAGCCTTTGTTTGCTCGCGAGGCGAGCAGCATAGCTCGCCGTGGCGAGCTTGTCCCTTAATTTTAGGACTTTGGCCCAAATGATGATGGTTTTGAGTGCCCTTATATTTATAGAGATGACCTGTGAAGTTGGTTTGGTCAAATTAGATTTAGAGAGCTTAAAAATGAGGATTTTTGGTGAAAAATGTCAAAAAGGCCGAGAGCACCCAGGATTTCTCGCCTGCAGCTCGCCCCCAACTCGCCTTTGGCGAGTATGCTGTTGTGAGTACTCGCCGTGGCGAGTTAGATGGTTCAGGACTGATTGTTCCGTTTTGCGATCTGTTTCGCATGGGGCTTTGAGAGGAGACCTTTGGGTAGTATTGGAGAGGTTTTATATCCTTAGATGCATTCTGTAATGAAGATTGCTGATGGTTCTTTCATGTCGTGAATAATTGATGTATTGTTGATAGTAAGTGATGTTTAAATATGATGATATGTGATTATGATGATATTACGTGTTGCGATGTATATGATTAATGAGATGATGTTCTGCCATGTAACTATTATACCTGCATGTGTCAGTTTTGCATTATGAATGATGGTTTTGAGACGGTGTATTAAGTTGTTAAACGACGAGTCCATGCATTTGCATATTTATGAGACGGTGGAGCTTTATGCTCAAAGCGACGGTGGAGCATTTGCTCAAAGCGACGGTGGAGCATTTGCTCAAAGCGACGGTGAAGCATATTAATGCTATAATCATATGGTACCACATGCATGATGTTGAGACGTTAGGTGTTGCATTTAGTCGAGTCAATTGTGACATATATGAGATGATGTTTGAGACGTTGATGTATGATGTGATGTTGTTTATGATGATGCTTATGATGATGTTATGATGTGCTACAATGTAGATGTTAAGAGTTGCATTAGTTGAGTCAATTTGTTGACACTTTATGAGACGATTGTTTTGAGACGTTGATGTGTTTGCTTAAGATGTTTATGGTGATGTTAACCTTGTATTTTACTACGTGAAGTATGTGATGAGTTATGTTGTTAATCATAACTGCTTGATTTATATATTGATATTATTGTTGTGAATCTCACCCCTTCTGCTGGAATTGCCGCCTCGTGGGCAAGTGCAGGTACCCAGTCATAGATGCGTTGATGCGAGGAGTCTGTGTGAAGTAGGGTTGCTCTGATACGTAACGGGATGGGGTCTTTTGTAGAGTCTATTCCATTATGTATCTTGTTAGAATAAGTTTGACTTTCAGTGATGTTGAACCATTAATATTTTGAGACGTTTTTGATGGCTTTTAAGCCAAGACTATTATGAGATGAGACTTTTAAATTCCGCTGCTTAAATGAGTATTTTTGTAAATGATAAATTATTATCTAAGCTGTTTTTAAGATGAAATGTGACACTCCTTTGTGATGTTACTCTGATATATGTTTTATTTTAATGAAATTTTTAAGACGGGAAATTGGGGTGTTACAATTGGTATCAGAGCAGGTCGGTCCGTCTGGCCAAGTAGAGAGTCGAGTGACGTTGTCTTAGAGTTAGAATAGTATTATTGTATTATTCTGACTTATGGTTGTTTTCCGGAGAACTAAGATGGCTGGTAGAAACGATGCTGCCCTTGCTGCTGCTTTGGAAGCAATGGCTAATGCTGTGGGTAATCAGAACAATGCTGGTGGAAACGACGGAACTAGGATGTTGGAGACCTTTCTGAGGAATCACCCGCCTACCTTCAAGGGACGCTATGATCCAGATGGGGCTCAAACATGGCTCAAGGAAGTAGAGAGAATCTCCGGAGTCATGCAATGTGATGATGTGCGGGAGGTGCGTTTTGGCACGCACATGCTAGCGGAGGAGGCTGATGTTTGGGTGGGTTAGTCTTCTACCCATTTTGGAGCAAGACGGAGCTGTGGTGACGTGGGCTGTTTTCACGAGGGAGTTCCTTAACAGATACTTCCCAGAAGATGTTCGTGGGAAGAAAGAGATAGAATTTCTGGAGCTTAAGCAAGGAAACATGTCGGTGACTTTAAGGTCGATGATCAAGGAGTGTTGAGATTCCGAGGTAGGATTTGCATCCCTGACGATGATGAAATTAAGAAGATGATCCTTGAAGAGAGTCATAGAAGTAGCTTGAGTATTCACCCGGGAGCTACGAAGATGTATCATGACTTAAAGAGGCTGTTTTGGTGGTCTGGTTTGAAACGCGATGTGGCACAATTTGTGTATTCTTGCTTGGTTTGTCAAAAATCGAAGATTGAGCATCAGAAACCGACTGGTATGATGGTACCTTTAAATGTGCCAGAATGGAAATGGGATTGTATGTAACGCCCATTTTTGATTATTTAATTATTTAATTTATTTGAGAAATTGTTATATATTTTTATATATATTATGTGATGTTAAGTGAAGATTTAATATGATTTTATGCGACGTGGTGACTTATTTTATTGTTAAATAAAATAAGATTTGAAAATAAAATAAAATATTTAGTTGTGGGTTAGTTTTGGATTTTAGAGAGTTATGTGGGAGAAAGAGTAAATAAGATAAGATTTGTTGGGAGTATATAAAGGGAAAATTAGGTCAAGAGAGTTAGTACGCGTTGTCAGAGTTTTGGAAAAGAGAGAAAACGGACGTGAAGGGAAAAGAGCATTAGGGCTGCGATTTTTCTGCTTTGATCAGGTAAGGGTGAGCCTAGCATTTGATTATATTATTCTGTAATTCATCTAATCAAGATTAAGCAATCATAGGGCTGTTTTGAGAGAATTGAAATTAGGTTAAAAATGGAGAAAAATCATGAATTAGGCTATGAAGCTGTAGAACAGGAGTGTAGGATGAGTACAGAACGTAGATTAATCATAATGATGTTCTTTCTGAGAGTGTAGGTGGTCTAGACGTTGAATTTGGGACACTTTTGTGTGATTTTCGCAGAACCCGTAGCAGTCTGTTCATCGCTCGCCTAGGCGAGCTATGCAACTCGCCGCGGCGAGTAGACCTAGTTTACTCGCGAGGCGAGCAACCCAGCTCGCCATAGCGAGCATTACCCTAGAGCTCGCGAGGCGAGCAATCCAACTCGCCATAGCGAGCAGGACCTTAGTACTCGCGAGGCGAGCTATCCCACTCGCCATAGCGAGTTAAGTCAGAACCCAGAACTGTGTACTGTTTGCGAACTGTTTCGCATAGAATCTCGAGAGATGACCCTTGGGTAGTTTCTGGGACTTTTAATAATGTTTATTATAATCTGTAATGATGATACATGATGATTTGAGATTGTTTATGATGATTTTATGAAGCTTATGTGTGATATTATGAATTGAATAAGTGATGAATGATTGAATTACATGCGATGTTTGTCATATTAATGTTATATTTTATGAAGTACTTGCTGCCATGTTGCTGTCTATGTATGTATAGTTGCTGCATGTGTCAGTCCTTGATGATTAAGATGTTTTGCGACGTTTAAGATGTTAACTTGTTTAAGTTAAAAGTGTTGAGTCTCATGCATACTCATTCCATGATGGGGGCTTATGCCCTGGAGTTTTTACTCACCAGCGACGAGGGCTTATGCCCTGGAGCTTTGCTCACCAGCGACGAAGGCTTATGCCTTGGAGTATATTTATGCTCATAGCGACGAGGGCTCATGCCCTGGATTGGTACCACATGCATATAAGACGTAGGGTTGCATAGTCAATTGATGATGTCGAGTCGAGTCGTCTAAGATGTTTACTAAGATGTTTATGATGATGATTATGATGATGCTAAATGATGTGTTGTTTATGATGATGTTCTAAATGCTAGATGTTTATCTGTGATGAGTTGAATTATGTTGGTTGTTTGATTACATGTTTAATATAATTATTTGTGAATCTCACCCCTTCTGCTGGAATTGCCGCCTCGTGGGCAAGTGCAGGTAACCAAGATTAGGTGCAGACGTGTGAGGATTTCTGCAGTCGAGTCTAGGTGCTCTGATACGTAACGGGATAGGGGATCTTCTTTATTTTCTCTGTTCCTTGCGTATTATGTTCTTTTGCATGCTTATGATTACTCTGACTATTTTGATTAAGACGTTGTTAAGGCCTGCGTGCCAAAGATGATTTTTGAGATGATTTTCTTATGATATTTCCGCTGCAATATTGAATAATATGTTATGAATATTTTATGAAGGGTTAATGTTTAGCTATTCATTAACATGAGATGTTTTAAGATATGTGATGCCCTGTTTATGTGCTTACTCTGATGCATGCTATTCTTTTTAAAGAAATTTTTATGTTGGGAAAAACGGGGTGTTACAATTGGTATCAGAGCAGGTCGGTCCGTCCGGCCAAGTAGAGAGTCGAGTGACGTTGTCTTAGAGTTAGAATAGTATTATTGTATTATTCTAACTTATGTTTGTTTTGTTAAGGATTAAGATGGCTGGAAGAAATGATGCTGCGATTGCTGCTGCCTTGGAAGCTGTTGCTCAAGCTGTGGGACAGCAGCCTAATGCTAATGCTGGTGCTGGTGCAGAGGTCCGTATGCTGGAGACCTTCTTGAGAAACCATCCTCCTACCTTCAAGGGGAGATATGATCCTGATGGAGCCCAGACTTGGCTCAAAGAGATTGAGAGAGTATTCAGAGTTATGCAGTGCACGGAGGTGCAGAAGGTGCGTTTCGGTACGCACATGCTGGCTGAGGAGGCAGACGATTGGTGGATTAGTCTTCTACCCACCCTGGAGCAGGACGGTGCTGAGGTGACCTGGGCAGTATTTAAGAGAGAATTCCTCAACAGATATTTTCCTGAGGATGTGCGGGGCAAGAAAGAGATTGAGTTCCTGGAGCTAAAGCAAGGGAACATGTCTGTGACTGAGTATGCTGCAAAATTTGTGGAGCTGGCCAAGTTCTATCCACACTACTCTGCTGAGACCGCCGAATTTTCTAAGTGTATTAAGTTTGAGAACGGATTGAGAGCTGATATCAAGAGGGCTATAGGGTATCAGAAGATTAGAAACTTTTCTGAGTTAGTGAGCAGCTGCAGGATTTACGAGGAGGACACTAAGGCTCATTACAAGGTGGTTAATGAGAGGAAAGGAAAGGGGCAGCAAAGTCGTCCTAAGCCCTACAGTGCACCCGCAGATAAGGGCAAACAGCGAGTTAATGATGAGAGGAGACCTGTTAAGAAAGATGCTCCTGCT
Organism: Medicago lupulina; assembly: GCA_958299785.1. Taxonomy (NCBI): domain Eukaryota; kingdom Viridiplantae; phylum Streptophyta; class Magnoliopsida; order Fabales; family Fabaceae; genus Medicago; species Medicago lupulina. The sequence continues at coordinate 47,933,985 of OY283146.1, read as the reverse complement.
GAGATAGTTTGCTATACTTGTGGCGTGAAAGGCCATAAGAGTAATGCTTGTCCTGGAGAGGTGAAGAGGTGTTTTCGTTGTGGCAAGAAGGGCCACACTACTGCTGATTGCAAACATGGTGATGTTGTATGTTTTAACTGCGGCGATGAGGGTCACATTGGTTCGCAATGCACTAAACCTAAGAAGACTCAGACTACTGGGAGAGTTTTTGCTTTGTCGGGTACGCAGACGGAGTGCGAGGATCGCTTGATCAGAGGTACTTGTTATTTTGATAATATACCTTTAGTTGCTATTATTGATACTGGTGCCACACATTGTTTTGTTGCTCTTGATTGTGCTGCTAAGTTGAATCTTGTTGTATCTGATATGAATGGGGAGATGGTTGTCGAAACTCCAGCTAAGGGTTCGGTGACTATTTCCCTTGTGTGTTTAAGATGTCCTGTGTCTATGTTTGGTCGTGATTTTGAGATTGATTTAGTGTGTCTGCCGTTGGTTGGGATGGATGTGATTTTGGGGATGAATTGGTTAGAGTACAATCATGTTCTGATTAATTGTTTTAGCAAGACGGTGCATTTTTCTTCTCCCGAGGAAGAGAGTGGCGTAGAGTTCCTATCTACTAAACAGTTGAAGCAGTTGGAACGCGACGGAATTATGATGTTTTCCTTGATGGCGTCTTTATCTATTGAGAATCAGGCGGTGATTGATAAGCTACAAGTGGTATGTGATTTTCTTGAAGTTTTCCTAGATGAGATTCCAGATGTACCTCCAGAAAGAGAAGTTGAATTTACGATTGATCTCGTTCCTGGAAGGAAGCCTGTGTCTATGACGCCGTATCGTATGTCAGCTTCTGAGTTGGCTGAGCTGAAGAAACAGTTAGAGGAGTTGCTTGATAAGAAGTTCGTGAGACCAAGTGTTTCACCGTGGGGAGCTCCAGTGTTGTTAGTCAAGAAGAAGGATGGAAGTATGAGGTTGTGCATCGACTATCGTCAGTTGAATAAAGTAACGATAAAGAATAGGTATCCACTTCCGAGGATCGACGACTTGATGGATCAGTTGGTGGGTGCTTGTGTATTTAGCAAGATAGATTTGAGATCGGGTTACCATCAGATTAAAGTGAAGGATGAAGATATGCAGAAGACAGCGTTTAGGACGCGCTATGGACATTATGAGTATACGGTGATGCCTTTCGGTGTTACTAACGCACCTGGCGTATTTATGGAGTGTATGAATAGAATCTTCCATGCTTATTTGGATCGTTTTGTTGTGGTGTTCATTGATGATATTCTGGTTTATTCTAAGACTGAAGAAGAGCATGCTGAGCATTTGAAGAACGTCTTGCAAGTGTTGAAAGAGAAGAAGCTTTTTGCTAAATTGTCTAAATGTGAATTCTGGTTGAAAGAAGTAAGTTTTCTTGGTCATGTTATTACTGGCGATGGCATTGCGGTTGATCCGTCTAAAGTTGAAGCGGTATCGCAATGGGAGACTCCGAAGTCGGTTACTGAGATTAGAAGCTTCTTGGGTCTAGCTGGTTATTATCGAAGATTTATAGAGGGATTTTCTAAGTTGGCTCTTCCGTTAACGCAGTTGACGTGTAAAGGTAAATCTTTTGTGTGGGATGTTCATTGTGAGAACAGTTTTAATGAGTTGAAGAAGCGCTTGACGACGGCTCCAGTTTTGATTTTGCCGAAGCCCGATGAACCTTTTGTGGTGTATTGTGATGCGTCCAAGTTGGGTTTAGGTGGTGTTCTTATGCAAGATGGTAAAGTGGTAGCTTATGCTTCAAGGCAATTGAGGATTCATGAGAAGAATTATCCGACGCATGACTTAGAGTTGGCGGCTGTGGTCTTTGTATTGAAGATATGGAGACATTACTTGTATGGTTCGAGGTTTGAAGTGTTTAGCGATCACAAGAGTTTGAAGTACTTATTTGACCAGAAGGAATTGAATATGAGGCAACGAAGGTGGCTTGAATTGTTGAAAGATTATGATTTTGGTTTGAATTACCATCCGGGTAAAGCTAATGTAGTTGCAGATGCTTTGAGTAGGAAGACCTTGCATATGTCTGCTATGATGGTGAAGGAATTCGAGTTGCTTGAACAGTTTAGAGATTTGAGTTTGGTTTGTGAAAGAACACCCCAGAGTGTAAAGCTGGGAATGCTAAAGATCGATAATGAGTTCTTGAAGAGTATCAAAGAGGCGCAGAAGGAAGATGTTAAGTTTGTGGACTTGTTGGTTGCTAGTAATCAGACGGAGGATAGTGACTTTAAAGTTGATAATCAAGGAGTGTTGAGATTTCGAGGTAGAATTTGCATACCCGATAATGAGGAAATGAAGAAGATGATTCTTGAAGAGAGTCATAGAAGTAGCCTGAGTATTCATCCGGGAGCTACGAAGATGTATCATGATTTAAAGAAGCTGTTTTGGTGGTCTGGTTTGAAGCGTGACGTGGCACAGTTCGTGTATTCTTGTTTGATTTATCAGAAATCGAAGGTTGAGCATCAGAAACCTGCTGGTATGATGGTGCCTTTAGATGTGCCAGAGTGGAAGTGGGATAGTATATCCATGGATTTTGTGACGAGCTTGCCGAATACTCCTAAAGGGAATGACGCTATTTGGGTGATTGTTGATAGATTGACGAAGTCGGCTCATTTTCTACCGATCAATATTACTTTTCCTGTTGCTCAGTTGGCAGAGATATATGTCAAGGAGATTGTGAAGTTGCATGGTGTTCCTTCGAGCATCGTATCAGATAGAGACCCGAGATTTACTTCTAGATTTTGGAAGAGTTTGCAAGAGGCGTTAGGTTCTCAGTTGAGGTTGAGTTCGGCTTATCATCCGCAAACAGATGGTCAGTCGGAAAGGACGATTCAGTCGTTGGAAGATTTGTTGAGAGTGTGTGTACTTGAGCAAGGAGGAACTTGGGATAGTCATCTTCCATTGATAGAGTTCACGTACAACAACAGTTACCATTCGAGTATTGGGATGGCACCCTTTGAGGCTTTGTATGGTCGGAGATGTAGAACTCCGTTGTGTTGGTTTGAGTCAGGCGAGAATGTGATGTTAGGACCGGAGATTGTTCAACAGACTACTGAGAAAGTGAGAATGATCCAAGAGAAGATGAAAGCGTCGCAGAGTCGACAAAAGAGTTATCATGACAAGCGTAGGAAGGACCTTGAGTTCCAAGAGGGAGATCATGTGTTCCTGAGAGTGACTCCTATGACCGGTGTTGGTCGTGCATTGAAGTCAAAGAAGTTAACCCCGAAGTTTATTGGTCCATATCAGATATCAGAGAGGATTGGGGCGGTGGCCTATCGCATTGGATTGCCACCACATTTATCGAATTTGCACGACGTGTTCCATGTGTCGCAACTGAGGAAGTATGTTCCGGATCCGTCTCATGTGATCCAGAGTGATGATGTGCAAGTTAGGGACAACCTTACGGTTGAGACCTTACCAGTGAGGATCGATGACAGAAAGACAAAGACGCTGAGGGGCAAGGAGATACCTCTCGTTAGAGTCGTTTGGTCGGGAGCGACCGGCGAAAGCTTGACGTGGGAATTGGAGAGTAAGATGCTAGAGTCGTACCCTGAGTTGTTTGCTTGAGGTAATTTTCGAGGACGAAAATCTTTTAAGTTGGGGAGAGTTGTAACGCCCATTTTTGATTATTTAATTATTTAATTTATTTGAGAAATTGTTATATATTTTTATATATATTATGTGATGTTAAGTGAAGATTTAATATGATTTTATGCGACGTGGTGACTTATTTTATTGTTAAATAAAATAAGATTTGAAAATAAAATAAAATATTTAGTTGTGGGTTAGTTTTGGATTTTAGAGAGTTATGTGGGAGAAAGAGTAAATAAGATAAGATTTGTTGGGAGTATATAAAGGGAAAATTAGGTCAAGAGAGTCAGTACGCGTTGTCAGAGTTTTGGAAAAGAGAGAAAACGGACGTGAAGGGAGAAGAGCATTAGGGCTGCGATTTTTCTGCTTTGATCAGGTAAGGGTGAGCCTAGCATTTGATTATATTATTCTGTAATTCATCTAATCAAGATTAAGCAATCATAGGGCTGTTTTGAGAGAATTGAAATTAGGTTAAAAATGGAGAAAAATCATGAATTAGGCTATGAAGCTGTAGAACAGGAGTGTAGGATGAGTACAGAACGTAGATTAATCATAATGATGTTGTTTCTGAGAGTGTAGGTGGTCTAGACGTTGAATTTGGGACACTTTTGTGTGATTTTCGCAGAACCCGTAGCAGTCTGTTCATCGCTCGCCTAGGCGAGCTATGCAACTCGCCGCGGCGAGTAGACCTAGTTTACTCGCGAGGCGAGCAACCCAGCTCGCCATAGCGAGCATTACCCTAGAGCTCGCGAGGCGAGCAATCCAACTCGCCATAGCGAGCAGGACCTTAGTACTCGCGAGGCGAGCTATCCCACTCGCCATAGCGAGTTAAGTCAGAACCCAGAACTGTGTACTGTTTGTGAACTGTTTCGCATAGAATCTCGAGAGATGACCCTTGGGTAGTTTCTGGGACTTTTAATAATGTTTATTATAATCTGTAATGATGATACATGATGATTTGAGATTGTTTATGATGATTTTATGAAGCTTATGTGTGATATTATGAATTGAATAAGTGATGAATGATTGAATTACATGCGATGTTTGTCATATTAATGTTATATTTTATGAAGTACTTGCTGCCATGTTGTTGTCTATGTATGTATAGTTGCTGCATGTGTCAGTCCTTGATGATTAAGATGTTTTGCGACGTTTAAGATGTTAACTTGTTTAAGTTAAAAGTGTTGAGTCTCATGCATACTCATTCCATGATGGGGGCTTATGCCCTGGAGTTTTTACTCACCAGCGACGAGGGCTTATGCCCTGGAGCTTTGCTCACCAGCGACGAAGGCTTATGCCTTGGAGTATATTTATGCTCATAGCGACGAGGGCTCATGCCCTGGATTGGTACCACATGCATATAAGACGTAGGGTTGCTAGTCAATTGATGATGTCGAGTCGAGTCGTCTAAGATGTTTACTAAGATGTTTATGATGATGATTATGATGATGCTAAACGATGTGTTGTTTATGATGATGTTCTAAATGCTAGATGTTTATCTGTGATGAGTTGAATTATCTTGGTTGTTTGAATTGTGATTATTTGATTACATGTTTAATATAATTATTTGTGAATCTCACCCCTTCTGCTGGAATTGCCGCCTCGTGGGCAAGTGCAGGTAACCAAGATTAGGTGCAGACGTGTGAGGATTTCTGCAGTCGAGTCTAGGTGCTCTGATACGTAACGGGATAGGGGATCTTCTTTATTTTCTCTGTTCCTTGCGTATTATGTTCTTTTGCATGCTTATGATTACTCTGACTATTTTGATTAAGACGTTGTTAAGGCCTGCGTGCCAAAGATGATTTTTGAGATGATTTTCTTATGATATTTCCGCTGCAATATTGAATAATATGTTATGAATATTTTATGAAGGGTTAATGTTTAGCTATTCATTAACATGAGATGTTTTAAGATATGTGATGCCCTGTTTATGTGCTTACTCTGATGCATGCTATTCTTTTTAAAGAAATTTTTATGTTGGGAAAAACGGGGTGTTACAATGTATATCCATGGATTTTGTGACGAGTTTGCCCAATACTCCTAGAGGGAACGATGCTATTTGGGTAATTGTTGATAGATTGAAGAAGTCTGCTCACTTTCTACCGATTAACATTACTTTTCCTGTAGCTCAGTTGGCGGAGATTTATGTTAAAGAGATAGTAAAGCTGCATGGTGTTCCTTCGAGCATCGTATCAGATAAAGATCCAAGATTTACTTCTAGATTTTGGAAGAGTTTACAAGAGGCGTTAGGATCTCAGTTGAGGTTGAGTTCGGCTTATCATCCGCAAACAGATGGTCAGTCGGAGAGGACGATTCAGTCGTTGGAGGACTTGTTGAGGGTTTGTGTACTTGAGCAGGGAGGGGCTTGGGATAGTCATCTTCCATTGATAGAGTTCACGTACAACAACAGTTACCATTCGAGTATTGGAATGGCACCTTTTGAGGCCTTGTATGGTCGGAGATGCAGGACTCCGTTGTGTTGGTTTGAGTCGGGAGAAAGAGTGGTCTTAGGACCGGAGATCGTTCAACAGACTACTGAGAAGGTGAGAATGATCCAAGAAAAGATGAAAGCGTCGTAGAGTCGACAAAAGAGCTATCATGATAAGCGTAGGAAGGACCTTGAGTTCCAAGAGGGGGATCATGTGTTCCTGAGAGTGACCCCTATGACGGGTGTTGGACGTGCTTTGAAATCGAAGAAGTTGACTCCGAGGTTTATTGGTCCGTATCAGATTTCAGAGAGGATTGGGCCGGTGGCGTATCGTGTTGGATTACCACCGCACTTATCGAATTTACATGATGTTTTTCATGTATCTCAGCTGAGGAAGTATGTTCCGGATCCGTCTCATGTGATCCAAAGTGACGATGTGCAAGTTAGGAACAACCTTACGGTTGAGACCTTACCCGTGAGGATTGATGATCGAAAGACGAAGACGCTGAGGGGCAAAGAGATACCTCTCGTTAGAGTTGTTTGGGACGGAGCGACGGGTGAAAGCTTGACTCTGGAACTAGAAAGTAAGATGCTGGAATCCTATCCAGAGTTGTTTGAACGAGGTAAATTTTCGAGGACGAAAATCCTTTAAGAGGGGGAGAGTTGTAACGCCCTCTCTAATTATTTAATTATTTTATTAGATGATATGGTATATGTTTATATATTATATGGATTTTGATGATTTTGTGACGTAGTTGTGACGTGTTGGTGACGTGTGACGTGTTATTATTTTATTGTTTAATAAAATAATATAAGTGATGTTTATATGGATATTTATTTGATAAATATGGAGATTTGTTGGAAAAATATATTATTTTGAGGAGTGGGGTTATATTTATAAATAGGAAGAGTTATGAGGGTTGAGATAGAATTAGATAAGTTGGGAGGTGGTATAAAAGGAAATTAGGTTAAGGAAAGTCAATATACGCGTTATCAGACTTTTGGTTTTGGAGTGAAAGAACGGTTGAACAGAGGAAGAAGCTAGGCTGCGATTTTCTGCATAATTTCCAGGTAAGGGTGAGCCTAACTTCAATAATCTTAATTGTAAATCATCTGTTCTTGATTGGCATAGAGTTTGGTGAGGATTGGGATGGGTTTGAGAATTAGGGTTTATGATGAATTGTGATGGATTGATGTGAAATTGTGTTGTAATGCTGTGGAGACGTGTTACAGAACCTAGATTATCCCCTAGGACGACATTGCAGATGAATTGGAAGTTAGATTGGAGAGATTGGAGACGTTTTGGTGATTTTAGGTCTGAACCCGTGTGGGTTCTGAGATCGCTCGCCTGTGGCGAGTGATCACTCGCCGTGGCGAGTAGCCTTTGTTTGCTCGCGAGGCGAGCAGCATAGCTCGCCGTGGCGAGCTTGTCCCTTAATTTTAGGACTTTGGCCCAAATGATGATGGTTTTGAGTGCCCTTATATTTATAGAGATGACCTGTGAAGTTGGTTTGGTCAAATTAGATTTAGAGAGCTTAAAAATGAGGATTTTTGGTGAAAAATGTCAAAAAGGCCGAGAGCACCCAGGATTTCTCGCCTGCAGCTCGCCCCCAACTCGCCTTTGGCGAGTATGCTGTTGTGAGTACTCGCCGTGGCGAGTTAGATGGTTCAGGACTGATTGTTCCGTTTTGCGATCTGTTTCGCATGGGGCTTTGAGAGGAGACCTTTGGGTAGTATTGGAGAGGTTTTATATCCTTAGATGCATTCTGTAATGAAGATTGTTGATGGTTCTTTCATGTCGTGAATAATTGATGTATTGTTGATAGTAAGTGATGTTTAAATATGATGATATGTGATTATGATGATATTACGTGTTGCGATGTATATGATTAATGAGATGATGTTCTGCCATGTAACTATTATACCTGCATGTGTCAGTTTTGCATTATGAATGATGGTTTTGAGACGGTGTATTAAGTTGTTAAACGACGAGTCCATGCATTTGCATATTTATGAGACGGTGGAGCTTTATGCTCAAAGCGACGGTGGAGCATTTGCTCAAAGCGACGGTGGAGCATTTGCTCAAAGCGACGGTGAAGCATATTAATGCTATAATCATATGGTACCACATGCATGATGTTGAGACGTTAGGTGTTGCATTTAGTCGAGTCAATTGTGACATATATGAGATGATGTTTGAGACGTTGATGTATGATGTGATGTTGTTTATGATGATGCTTATGATGATGTTATGATGTGCTACAATGTAGATGTTAAGAGTTGCATTAGTTGAGTCAATTTGTTGACACTTTATGAGACGATTGTTTTGAGACGTTGATGTGTTTGCTTAAGATGTTTATGGTGATGTTAACCTTGTATTTTACTACGTGAAGTATGTGATGAGTTATGTTGTTAATCATAACTGCTTGATTTATATATTGATATTATTGTTGTGAATCTCACCCCTTCTGCTGGAATTGCCGCCTCGTGGGCAAGTGCAGGTACCCAGTCATAGATGCGTTGATGCAAGGAGTCTGTGTGAAGTAGGGTTGCTCTGATACGTAACGGGATGGGGTCTTTTGTAGAGTCTATTCCATTATGTATCTTGTTAGAATAAGTTTGACTTTCAGTGATGTTGAACCATTAATATTTTGAGACGTTTTTGCTGGCTTTTAAGCCAAGACTATTATGAGATGAGACTTTTAAATTCCGCTGCTTAAATGAGTATTTTTGTAAATGATAAATTATTATCTAAGCTGTTTTTAAGATGAAATGTGACACTCCTTTGTGATGTTACTCTGATATATGTTTTATTTTAATGAAATATTTAAGACGGGAAATTGGGGTGTTACAGAACTACTTCCGGTTTGTGGAAGGAACCTGTATAATTGCTTGTGTTCTTCTTTGTTTTCTGCACTCTTACTCTCTATCCGCTGCATTAAGACTCTGAACTCAAGTCAAACTCTGAACTCTATCAGACTCTGATCCTGAGAACAGTTTTTATATTGTAAGAAGGAAAAGTTTTTGAAAACACAATTCAACCCCCCCCCCTTCTTGTGTTTTTTCTCACCTTCAGAAACATGTAAAGATACAAATAACAGAAATAAACAAGCTAGGGTTGTGCAACTAAGGTTGGGCTTGTTTTTGAATCATCTCCATCATTTGTTTCATCTTCCTTTGTGTTTCTTCAGCTTGTTGCTTCATTTCTTGCTTGAATTCTTCATTGCTTTTGATCAGCTTCTCCTCTCTAACTCTGGCTTCTTCCAATTTTGCTTCTGTTGAGGACTTGTATTCAGGCAGCAGTAGCTTCTGTTCAAGAACTTCTTTTCTAAGCTGCTTATTTTCCTTTTCCAATTCAGCATTCTTTTGCAGCAAGGCCAGTTCTGTAGACACTGGTTTGACATTAACCTTTGTCAACAAGTTGATGTTCAACTCTCTTGGGTGTATTCTTGTTGGAATAAAGTCTGTAGCATTCCTTGCTCTTAAGCTAAGAGGAGTGCGCACCCAAGTTCTCAGCACTTTCACTTCTTGAAGATTGCTATCAACCCCTTTCAACCACTCTTGAAGCTTTCTTTCAGCAGAGTCCTGAGCATCAAGACATGATCTCTGGAGTTCAGTCAAGACATAGTCCACTCTTTCCTTTAATCTCTTCCACAGCTTCTCATAGCTATCCTCATGAATGAGATTATTCCTTGCTTGAACTAAGCTATTCAGCTCTTGAAAAATGTTCTCACACACATCTGCTAGAATAGTAGAGTCTAGAAACAGGGTGGGTGGAGAAGGGACATTTGTTCTGGCAGGAGCACAGGGTTGAATGGCTAGGTTGGATGATGAGGGTTGGTCAATTACTGAAATTTCAGGTTCAGCAAAGGTGTTGGTTGTTGATGATTGGCTATTTATGGTTTGTTCAGAAGCACTAAGTTCAGGAACAGGTTGTTCAGGAACAGTCAGTTCAGGAACAGGTTGTTCAGGAACAGTCAGTTCAGGAACATAATCTATGTTGGTTGTTGAGGTCATTTGTTGGTTAGGTACATGTTGTTGGGGGCTTTCTGTCATAACTTCATCAGAAGCTATGTTACAGGCTTTATCTTGGTTTGACTCATACTCAGGTAGTTCACCTGAATAGTTGTAACGCCCTCTCTAATTATTTAATTATTTTATTAGATGATATGGTATATGTTTATATATTATATGATTTTGATGATTATGTGACGTATTTGTGACGTATTTGTGACGTGTGACGTGTTATTATTTTATTGTTTAATAAAATAATATAAGTGATGTTTATATGAATAGTTATTTGGTAAATAAATAGATTTGTTGGAAAAATAGAATTTTAAGAGATGGGGTTATATTTATAAATAAGAAGAGTTGTGAGGGTTAAGAGAGAATTAATTAAGTTGTGAGGGAGTATATAAGAGAAGTAGGTTAAGAGGAAACATTTTTAGAAACGCGTACAGACTTTGGAAAAGAGAAGAAGAACGGTTCAAGAGAGAAGAGAAGCTAGGTTCCATTTCAGCACAATTTTCCAGGTAAGGGTGAGCCTAACTCCATTAATATTAATTGTAAATCATTTGTTATTGATTGGCATAGAGTTTGAGAGGAATTGAGATGGGTTTTATGAACTAGGGTTTTGGTGAAATTGTGATGAATTGATGATAGATTGAGTTATAAGACTGTAGAACTTGTTACAGAACCTAGATTATCCCCTAGGATGACATTGCAGATGATTTAGGAGTTTGATTTGAGAGAATTGGCATGTTTTGGTGAATTTAGGTCTGAACCCGTGTGGGTTCTGAGATCGCTCGCCTGTGGCGAGTAGCCTTTGTTTGCTCGCGAGGCGAGCAGCATAGCTCGCCGTGGCGAGCTTGTCCCTTAATTTTTAGGACTTTGGCCCAAGTGATGATGGTTTTGAGTGCCCTTATATTTATAGAGATGACCTGTGAAGTTGGTTTGGTCAAATTGGATTTAGAGAGCTTAAAAATGAGGATTTTTGGTGAAAAATGTCAAAAAGGCCGAGAGCACCCAGGATTGCTCGCTCCCAGCTCGCCCCCAACTCGCCTTTGGCGAGTGAGCTGATGCGAGTACTCGCATGTGGCGAGCAGATCTACTCGCCGTGGCGAGTTAGTTGACCTTTGTCATGTTTTGTTGTTTTGCGAGCTGTTTCGCATAGGACGTTTAGAGGAACCCTTTGGGTAGAGTTAGTGCTGTTTTGTACCCTTAGATGAGTTATGTAAAGATGAATGCTGATGGTTCTATTAGGCCATTGATAAATGATGTGTTGTTGAAATATAAGTGATGTATGAGTATGATGCTATTTGAATAAGATGATGCTATGTGTTGCAATGTGTATGTATAATGAGTTGATGTTCTGCCATGTATTATTATAACTGCATGTGTCAGTCTATAATTTGTAAATGACGTTTGAGACGGTGTACTAAGTTGTTAAGTGACGAGTCCATGCATTTGCATACTATGAGACGGTGGAGCTTTATGCTCAAAGCGACGGTGGAGCATTTGCTCAAAGCGACGGTGAAGCATATTAATGCTATAATCATATGCTACCACATGCATGATGTTGAGACGTTAGGTGTTGCATATAGTCGGGTCAATTCTGACATATATGAGACGATGCTTGAGATGTTGATGTATGTTTGTGATGTTGCTTATGATGATGTTTATACCGAAGTTATGATGTGATGAAATGTATATGTTTATGAGTTGGATGTATGATTGCTAATCTTGACATTTGATTTATATATTAATATTATTGTTGTGAATCTCACCCCTTCTGCTGGAATTGCCGCCTTGTGGGCAAGTGCAGGTACCCAGTCTTAGATGCGATGATGCGAGGAGTCTGTGTGAAGTAGGGTTGCTCTGATACGTAACGGGATGGGGTCTTTTGCATAGAGTCTATTCCTTATGTATCATGTTTTCAATAAATGTTAACTTTAAGACTTAGTGATGTTGAAACATTAATATTTGAGACGTTTTTGATGGCTTTTAAGCCAAGACTATTTATGAGATGAGACTTTTGAATTCCGCTGCTTAATTGAAGATTTTTGTAATTTGATAAATTATTATCTAAGTTGTTTTTAAAGAAGAAATGTGACACTCCTTTTGAGAAGCACTCTGATTATGTGATTTATTTAATGAAATTTTTAAGACGGGAAATTGGGGTGTTACAATTGGTATCAGAGCAGGTCGGTCCGTCCGGCCAAGTAGAGAGTCGAGTGACGTTGTCTTAGAGTTAGAATAGTATTATCGTATTATTCTGACTTATGTTTGTTTCCAGAGAACTAAGATGGCTGGTAGAAACGATGCTGCTCTTGCTGCTGCTTTGGAAGCAATGGCTAATGCTGTGGGTAATCAGAACAATGCTGGTGGAAACGACGGGACTAGGATGTTGGAGACCTTTCTGAGGAATCACCCGCCTACCTTCAAGGGGCGCTATGATCCAGATGGGGCTCAAACATGGCTCAAGGAAGTAGAGAGGATCTTCAGAGTCATGCAGTGTGACGATGTGCAGAAGGTGCGTTTTGGCACGCACATGCTTGCGGAGGAGGCTGATGATTGGTGGGTTAGTCTCCTACCCATTTTGGAGCAAGATGGAGCTGTGGTGACGTGGGCTGTTTTCACAAGGGAGTTCCTTAACAGATACTTCCCAGAAGATGTTCGTGGGAAGAAAGAGATAGAATTTCTGGAGCTTAAGCAAGGAAACATGTCGGTGACTGAATACGCGGCAAAGTTTGTGGAGCTGGCGAAATTTTAGCCGCATTATACTCCTGAGACGGCTGAATTTTCGAAGTGTATAAAGTTCGAGAATGGCTTGCGTGCTGACATCAAGCGAGCCATTGGTTATCAGAAGATCTGCAACTTTTCTGAGTTAGTAAGTAGCTGCAGAATTTATGAAGAGGATACCAAGGCTCACTACAAGGTAGTGAATGAGAGGAAAGCTAAGGGCCAGCAGAGTCGCCCTAAACCTTATGATGCCCCTAGAGATAAAGGGAAGAAAAAAGTGAATGATGAGAGGAGGCCCCAGAAGAAGACTGCTCCTGCTGAGATTACTTGTTACACTTGTGGCGAGAAAGGCCATAAGAGCAATGCATGTACTGTTGATGTAAAGAGGTGCTACCGTTGTGGTCAAAAAGGGCATATCACTAATGACTGCAAATTTGATGATGTTGTGTGTTTCAACTGTAATGAGCAAGGACACATTGGTTCGCAGTGTAAGCAACCCAAGAAGACTAAGACTACTGGGAGAGTGTTTGCATTGAATGGCACTCAGACTGAGAATGATGATCGTTTGATCAGAGGTACTTGCTATATTAATAATACTCCTTTAGTTGCTATTATTGATACTGGTGCTACGCACAGTTTTGTTGCTTTAGATTGTGTTTCTGCTTTGGGTCTTGATGTTTCTGATATGAATGGAGAGATGGTTGTCGAGACTCCAGCTAAGGGTTCGGTGACTACTTCTCTCGTGTGTGTAAATTGTCCTTTATCTATGTTTGGCCGTGACTTTGTGATGGATTTAGTTTGCCTACCTTTAAGTGGTATGGATGTGATTCTGGGTATGAACTGGCTAGAGTACAACCGGGTTCTTATCAACTGTTTTAGAAAGACGGTACATTTTTCTTCTATCGAAGAAAAGTGGGGCGCAGAGTTTCTATCTACTAAGCAGCTGAAGCAACTAGAACGTGATGGGATGTTGATGTTTTCGCTGATGGCTTCGTTATCTTTAGAGAATCAAGCGGTAATTGATAAACTGCAGGTGGTGTGTGATTTTCCTGAAGTTTTCCCAGATGAGATTCCTGATGTGCCTCCGGAGAGAGAAGTTGAGTTCTCTATTGACCTTGTTCCTGGAACGAAGCCGGTGTCGATGGCACCTTATCGTATGTCTGCTTCTGAGTTAGCAGAGTTGAAGAAACAGTTGGAAGACTTGCTTGAGAAGAAGTTTGTGAGACCTAGTGTTTCACCATGGGGAGCTCCAGTGTTACTAGTGAAGAAGAAAGACGGCAGTATGAGACTGTGTATTGATTACAGACAGCTGAACAAAGTGACGATCAAGAATAGGTATCCACTTCCGAGAATTGACGATCTGATGGATCAATTAGTGGGCGCACGTGTTTTCAGCAAGATAGATTTGAGGTCAGGTTACCACCAGATCAAAGTAAAAGACGAAGATATGCAGAAGACGGCTTTCAAGACCCGTTATGGTCACTACGAGTACAAGGTTATGCCTTTTGGAGTTACCAATGCACCTGGAGTGTTTATGGAGTATATGAATCGCATCTTCCATGCATTTTTGGATCGGTTCGTAGTAGTGTTTATTGATGATATACTGGTTTACTCCAAGACTGAAGAGGAGCATGTTGAACATTTGAAGACTGTGTTGCAGGTGCTGAGAGAAAAGAAATTGTATGCTAAGTTATCTAAGTGCGAATTCTGGCTAAAGGAAGTGAGTTTTCTTGGCCATGTCATTTCTGGTAATGGTATCGCGGTTGACCCGTCGAAAGTTGAAGCGGTATCGCAATGGGAGACTCCTAAGTCGGTTACGGAAATTAGAAGCTTTTTGGGACTAGCTGGTTACTATAGAAGGTTTATAGAAGGATTCTCTAAGTTAGCTCTTCCGTTAACGCAGTTGACGTGTAAGGGTAAGTCTTTTGTATGGGATGTGCATTGTGAGAATAGTTTTAATGAGCTGAAGAAACGTCTGACAACGGCTCCAGTGCTGGTTTTACCGAAGCCTGATGAACCTTTTGTGGTATATTGTGATGCGTCCAAGTTGGGTTTAGGAGGTGTGCTTATGCAAGAAGGTAAGGTGGTAGCATATGCTTCAAGACAATTGAGAATTCATGAGAAGAATTATCCGACGCATGACTTAGAGTTGGCAGCTGTGGTCTTTGTATTGAAAATATGGAGACACTACTTGTATGGTTCAAGATTTGAAGTATTTAGTGATCATAAGAGTTTGAAATATTTATTTGATCAGAAGGAATTGAATATGAGGCAGAGAAGGTGGCTTGAGTTACTTAAAGATTATGATTTTGGTTTGAATTACCATCCTGGTAAAGCAAATGTAGTTGCAGATGCCCTGAGTAGGAAAACTGTGCATATGTCCGCGTTGATGGTGAAAGAATTTGAGTTGTTAGAACAGTTTAGAGACTTGAGCTTGGTGTGTGAAAGAACACCTCAGAGCATAAAACTGGGAATGTTGAGAATCGATAATGATTTCCTGAAATATATCAAAGAAGCACAAAAAGAAGATGTCAAGTTCGTAGATTTGTTGATTGCTAATAATGAGACTGTGAATGGTGACTTTAAGGTCGATGATCAAGGAGTGTTGAGATTCCGAGGTAGGATTTGCATTCCTGACAATGATGAAATTAACAAGATGATCCTTGAAGAGAGTCATAGAAGTAGCTTGAGTATTCACCCGGGAGCTACGAAGATGTATCATGATCTGAAGAGGCTGTTTTGGTGGTCTGGTTTGAAACGCGATGTGGCACAATTTGTGTATTCTTGCTTGGTTTGTCAAAAGTCGAAGATTGAGCATCAGAAACCGACTGGTATGATGGTACCTTTAGATGTGCCAGAATGGAAATGGGATAGTATATCCATGGATTTTGTGACGAGTTTGCCCAATACTCCTAGAGGGAACGATGCTATTTGGGTTATTGTTGATAGATTGACGAAGTCTGCTCACTTTCTACCGATTAACATTACTTTTCCTGTAGCTCAGTTGGCGGAGATTTATGTTAAAGAGATAGTAAAGCTGCATGGTGTTCCTTCGAGCATCGTATCAGATAGAGATCCAAGATTTACTTCTAGATTTTGGAAGAGTTTGCAAGAGGCGTTAGGATCTCAGTTGAGGTTGAGTTCGGCTTATCATCCGCAAACAGATGGTCAGTCGGAGAGGACGATTCAGTCGTTGGAGGACTTGTTGAGGGTTTGTGTACTTGAGCAGGGAGGGGCTTGGGATAGTCATCTTCCATTGATAGAGTTCACGTACAACAACAGTTACCATTCAAGTATTGGAATGGCACCGTTTGAGGCTTTATATGGCCGGAGATGCAGGACTCCGTTGTGTTGGTTTGAGTCGGGTGAAAGAATGGTCTTAGGACCGGAGATCGTTCAACAGACTACTGAGAAGGTGAGAATGATCCAAGAGAAGATGAAAGCGTCGCAGAGTCGACAAAAGAGTTATCATGATAAGCGTAGGAAGGACCTTGTGTAACACCCCGTTCCCGAAATAACGTAATAATAATAATAATCATAAAATAGTGATCAGAGTTATTCAGCAAACAACGGAGTATTACACTACTTTTTCAAAATTGTTTAAATAGAATATAAAAACTATTTAAAACCAACATACAATATCATCATATTAAAAAATTCTGCAGCGGAAGGTCTTTATATAAAAATCATATTCGACCATTACATCATAATCTTGGCACAAAGGCCGTTAACTTAATAAAATTGTTCGACAAACAAATCTCAACAACATCTTCTTCAAGAAATGATACATAAAGGAATACAAGAAAGATAACGTTCCCCATCCCTACTATGTATCAGAGCCCTAGACTCAAGAGCCAACATCACTAGTCTTCGCTACCTGCACTTGCCCACAAGGCGGCAATTCCAGCAGAAGGGGTGAGTTCACAAATCAAAGGTAATATACAAATATATGAATCATCAAAGTAAATTGAAAACAACACCAATTCATAACAACTATCAGCAACAACATCATCAATATCATCTCAACTTTATAATTTAAATTCATCTTTGATTCATATCAACAACAACAACACTTGTGGCGACATCACACCAACAACAATCCCAAAAGGACAACTCACACCTACAACTAATGCAAGACTCCATAAACATCTAATGCATTATGCATGTGGTACCAACTACGCGCGTTGAATGCTAAGCATTCCAGGGCAATAAGCCCCCAACAGTTTGGATGGTTAAAGCATCCCAGGGCAATAAGCCCCCAACAGGTGAACGATAAAGCGTTCCAGGGCAATAAGCCCCCAACAGTGAATGATAAACATTCCAGGGCAATAAGCCCCCAACAAATGCAAATGAGTATGAAATGACTCTATGGTGTATATCTGCATACAACCCAACATCTTAATGGAGCATATCAGCATGCAACCAACAACAACAACTTAGGATACCCTCCCCAACTGGACAAGACTACTCAACATCAACAAGGCAACTCAAGTTTAGCAAAAATACATTTATTTGCACATAACATACATAAACCCATCATAATCAGCTTCATAATATAGTTTTTATCATCTAAACAATTCTTAAAAATTCCAATAAACATCTTAGGAAGCTTAGGTTTGCATTTGGAACACTTTGAAAAATCACACAAAATGGTCGTTCAGGACCAATCTCGCTTAAGCGAGCAGAATCTCGCTTGAGCGAGTCAAATGACGAAGGTCAGGTTGTTCCTCGCTTGAGGCTCGCTTGGCGTTCGCTTGAGCGACGCTCACTTTACTATAGGTTTGGCAGACTTCGCTTGAGCGACGGGCATTTCGCTCGAGCGAAACAAATGACGAAAGTTTGGTTTTGGTTCGCTTGCTGTTCGCTTAGAGCTCGCTTGAGCGAACTGACGCGAAACGATTCTGGACAGGGAAAAGTGCCGCTCGCTTGAGCGAACAGTGATCTCGCTTGAGCGAGAATTCATCTGGACATAATTCTAACCTACGATTCTAACTCCAAAAATCCCATTTTTAATCCCCCAATCACCCAAAATGGTTTAGAAACAATGTTTATGGGTCAAGGGCACAACAAAACAGCAGAACATATCATGACAACATCATCGCAACACAATTCATCAAGAAATGAGCAATTTAACATATTCATAGACCTAGTTTCAAAACTACCAATTTTCAATCCAAATTCATGAAATCATATACACATATATTGACAATTGAAGAGTAAACCCACCCTTACCTTAATTTAGCAAAAATCTACAGCAAATGGATGAATTTCCCTCTTCCTAGCTCTCCCCTTGTTCTTGGCTCCTTTCTCCCAAAACTCTGTTTGTTCTATTGTACGTACAAAATGTTTTCTTTCCTTACTGACTTTCCTATTTCCTTACAAAGTGTAACTCCTTTTCTTTCTTTACTCCCTCACTTAATTTTCTTTTAATTCCATTAACCCCCTCCTAACTCTACTAATTATTCTAAATAACTATTATTTCTACTATTTCACTTAAATAATAAAAATCACACAAATAATTATATGATAAATAACAACACATCAAATTATTCACATAAATCACATAAATTATATAAAATACATAAAACATATTAAATCAACCAAAAATAGTAAAATAACAACTAGGGCGTTACAACTCTCCCCAACTTAGAGAATTTCGTCCTCGAAATAATACCTTAAGCAACAAACAACTCAGGATAGGACTCTTGCATCTTGCTCTCCAATTCCCAAGTCAAACTCTCACCGGTTACACCGCCCCAAACAACTCTAACCAGAGGTATTTCCTTGCCTCTCAACTGCTTCACCTTGCGATCATCAATCCTCATCGGTGAAGTCTCAACAGTAAGATTATCTCTGACTTGCACATCATCTCTAGGAATAACATGCGAAGGATCTGCTACATACTTCCTCAACTGTGAGACGTGAAACACATCATGCAAGTTCGATAGATGTGGTGGCAATCCAATCCGATAAGCCACGGTTCCAATTCTCTCGGAAATCTGATAAGGACCAATGAACTTTGGAGTCAACTTCTTCGACTTCAATGCACGTCCTACACCCGTCATCGGAGTAACCCTCAAAAACACATGCTCACCCTCCTGAAACTCAAGGGCTTTCCTCCTTTTATCATGATAACTCTTCTGACGATCTTGAGAAGCCTTCATCTTGACCTTTTCTGTAGTCTGCTGCACTAACTCAGGTCCTAACACAATACTTTCACCCGACTCAAACCAACATAGAGGAGTTCTACACCTTCGACCATACAAAGCTTCGAACGGTGCCATACCAATACTCGAATGGTAACTATTGTTATAGGTGAACTCTATCAACGGTAAGTGGCTGTCCCAAGCTCCACCTTGCTCGAGTACACATACCCTCAACAAATCCTCCAAGGATTGGATGGTCCTTTCCGACTGACCATCTGTCTGCGGATGATAAGCCGAACTCAATCTTAACTTCGAACCCAAGGCATCTTGCAAGCTCTTCCAAAACCTTGATGTAAACCTCGGATCTCTATCCGACACAATACTAGATGGAACACCATGCAACCTCACAATGTCACGAATGTAAATCTCCGCCAACTGAGCTACCGGATAAGTAATATTGATCGGAATAAAGTGCGCCGACTTAGTCAACCTGTCGACCACGACCCAAATGGCATCATGCCCTCTTGGAGTATTCGGTAAACTTGTTACAAAATCCATCGAAATGCTATCCCACTTCCACTCAGGCACATCTAACGGGGTCAACAACCCTGCAGGCTTCTGGTGCTCAACCTTAGACTTCTGGCAAGTCAAACACGCATACACAAACTGAGCAACATCTCTTTTCAAACCGGACCACCAAAACAATTTCTTCAGGTCATGATACATTTTAGTAGCTCCAGGATGAATACTCAGACTACTCTTGTGACTTTCTTCCAAAATCAACTTCTTCAAGCTCTCATCCTCAGGTATACAAATTCTTCCTCTAAACCTCAACACACCTTGGTCATCAATCTTGAAATCACTATCTACATTCGGATTACTAGCAGCCATCAAATCCACAAACTTAACATCCAGCTTCTGCGCCTCTTTGATATCATTCAAGAAGTCACTATTAATCTTCAACATGCCCAACTTCACACTCTGAGGCGATCTTTCGCAAACAAGACTCAAGTCTCTGAATTGTTCAAGTAACTCGAACTCTTTCACCATCAAAGCAGACATATGCAATGTCTTTCTACTCAACGCATCAGCCACAACATTAGCTTTACCAGGATGGTAATTCAAGCCAAAATCGTAGTCCTTAAGTAACTCAAGCCACCTTCTCTGCCTCATGTTCAACTCCTTCTGGTCAAACAGGTACTTTAAACTCTTATGGTCACTAAACACCTCGAATCTGGAACCATACAAATAATGCCTCCAAATTTTCAACACAAATACCACGGCTGCCAACTCTAGATCATGCGTAGGATAATTCTTCTCATGCACTCTCAGCTGTCTAGAAGCATACGCGACCACCTTGCCATCTTGCATCAAAACACCACCTAATCCCAGCTTAGATGCATCACAATAAACAACAAAAGGCTCTTCTGGCTTCGGCAAAATCAAAATAGGAGCAGTCGTCAATCTTCGCTTCAACTCATTGAAACTACTCTCACATTGAGCATCCCACACAAATGCCTTACCCTTACAAGTCAACTGCGTCAAAGGAAGTGCCAACTTCGAAAATCCTTCAATAAATCTGCGGTAATAACCAGCCAACCCAAGAAAACTTCTTACCTCAGTAACTGACTTTGGTGTCTCCCACTGCGACACAGCATCAACCTTCGAAGGATCTACAGCAATACCATTACCAGAAATAATGTGGCCAAGAAAACTTACTTCATTCAGCCAGAACTCGCACTTGGATAACTTGGCATACAACTTCTTTTCCTTCAGCACTTGCAGTACAATCTTCAAATGCTCTGCATGCTCAACTTCAGTCTTAGAATAAATCAATATATCATCAATAAAGACTACCACGAATTGATCCAGATACTCATGAAAAATTCTGTTCATATATTCCATAAACACACCAGGTGCATTGGTAACACCGAAAGGCATCACCTTATACTCATAATGACCATAACGCGTCCTAAACGCCGTCTTCTGCATATCCTCATCCTTCACCTTTATCTGATGGTAACCTGACCTCAAATCAATCTTGCTAAAAACGCGGGCACCCACTAGTTGATCCATCAAATCATCTATTCTCGGAAGTGGATACCTATTCTTAATCGTCACCTTATTCAACTGACGGTAATCAATACACAACCGCATGCTACCATCCTTCTTCGTTACCAACAACACCGGCGCTCCCCACGGTGAAACACTCGGTCTCACAAACTTCTTGTCAAGCAAGTCTTCTAATTGCTTCTTCAATTCAGCCAACTCCGAAGCTGACATACGGTAAGGAGCCATCGACACAGGCTTCGTACCCGGCACAAGGTCTATCGAAAATTCCACTTCTCTCTCCGGTGGCACATCTGGAATCTCATCAGGGAAAACTTCAGGAAATTCCTTCACAACAGGCAGCCCATCAATCACAGCTTGGTTCTCCACCGACAAGAATGCCAACAAAGAGAACATCAACACGCCATCCTTCTCTAAACGCTTCATCTCTTTAGTGGATAAGAATTCTGCTCCACTCTCTTCTTCAGCAGAAGAAAACCGCACCGTCTTCGTAAAACAATTGATCAGGACATGATTGTATTCCAACCAATTCATTCCCAATATTACATCCATTCCCACTAACGGCAAACAGACAAGGTCCACCTCAAAATCTCTACCAAATACAGACAACGGACAACTTAAACAAACAAGGGAAGTAGTTACTGAACCCTTAGCTGGAGTTTCAACAACCATCTCCCCATTCATATCAGACATAATCAAACCCAATCTTTGTGCACAGTCAATAGCAATGAAACAATGCGTTGCACCAGTATCTATAATAGCAATTAAAGGAGTACCATTAAAGAAACAAGTACCTCTGATAAGTCGATCCTCATTATCGGTCTGAGTACCGGTCAAGGCAAAAACTCTTCCACTGGTCTGCGCCTTCTTAGGCTGAGTGCACTGAGAACCAATGTGACCCTCTTCATTACAGTTGAAGCAGACAATGTCTCCGCGCTTGCATTCAGTGACAGTATGACCCTTCTTACCACAACGGAAACATTTCTTCTCATCACGGGTACAAGCATTACTCTTGTGGCCTTTCACACCACACTTATAACAAACCACCTCAGCAGGAGCATCCCTACGTGCTGGCCTCCTCTCATCATGCATCCTTTGTTTACCTTTATCAGCTGGAGCACTATAAGGCTTCGGGCGACTCTGCTGCCCCTTTCCCTTGCGGTCATTCATTATCTTATAGTGAGCTTTGGTGTCCTCTTCGTAAATACGGCAGCTGCTCACCAACTCAGAGAAGTCTCTGATCTTTTGATAGCCAATGGCCCGCTTGATATCAGCTCGCAGACCATTCTCAAATTTGATACACTTAGAGAACTCAGCAGTCTCCGCAGCATAGTGTGGATAGAACTTGGCAAGCTCCACGAACTTAGCAGCATACTCCGTGATAGACATGTCTCCTTGCTTCAGCTCAAGGAATTCTATCTCCTTCTTACCTCGGACATCCTCCGGAAAATACCTCCTCAAGAACTCCCGCCTAAACACGGCCCATGTAATCACAGCACCTTCATTCTCTAACACCGGCTGCACACTCACCCACCAGTCGTCAGCCTCTTCTGCTAACATATGCGTGCCAAACCGCACCATCTGAACATCCGTACACTGCATTACCCGGAAGATCCTCTCGACTTCCTTCAGCCAGGTCTGTGCTCCATCGGGGTCGTACCTTCCCTTAAAGGTTGGTGGATGATTCCTCAAGAAAGTCTCAAGCATCCTTACACCTTCACCAGCACCACCAACACCTTGCTGTTGTCCAACAACTTGAGCCATTGCTTGCAAAGCAGCAGCAAGAGCAGCATCATTCCTTCCGGCCATCTCGATAGTTCTACATAACAACAAAAATCAGAATAACAAAGACAGTTTAAACCTGTCACACTACTCTACATGGCTCGACACGACTCTTCTAAAGGTCTGACAGACCGACCTGCTCTGATACCAATTGTAACACCCCGTTCCCGAAATAACGTAATAATAATAATAATCATAAAATAGTGATCAGAGTTATTCAGCAAACAACGGAGTATTACACTACTTTTTCAAAATTGTTTAAATAGAATATAAAAACTATTTAAAACCAACATACAATATCATCATATTAAAAAATTCTGCAGCGGAAGGTCTTTATATAAAAATCATATTCGACCATTACATCATAATCTTGGCACAAAGGCCGTTAACTTAATAAAATTGTTCGACAAACAAATCTCAACAACATCTTCTTCAAGAAATGATACATAAAGGAATACAAGAAAGATAACGTTCCCCATCCCTACTATGTATCAGAGCCCTAGACTCAAGAGCCAACATCACTAGTCTTCGCTACCTGCACTTGCCCACAAGGCGGCAATTCCAGCAGAAGGGGTGAGTTCACAAATCAAAGGTAATATACAAATATATGAATCATCAAAGTAAATTGAAAACAACACCAATTCATAACAACTATCAGCAACAACATCATCAATATCATCTCAACTTTATAATTTAAATTCATCTTTGATTCATATCAACAACAACAACACTTGTGGCGACATCACACCAACAACAATCCCAAAAGGACAACTCACACCTACAACTAATGCAAGACTCCATAAACATCTAATGCATTATGCATGTGGTACCAACTACGCGCGTTGAATGCTAAGCATTCCAGGGCAATAAGCCCCCAACAGTTTGGATGGTTAAAGCATCCCAGGGCAATAAGCCCCCAACAGGTGAACGATAAAGCGTTCCAGGGCAATAAGCCCCCAACAGTGAATGATAAACATTCCAGGGCAATAAGCCCCCAACAAATGCAAATGAGTATGAAATGACTCTATGGTGTATATCTGCATACAACCCAACATCTTAATGGAGCATATCAGCATGCAACCAACAACAACAACTTAGGATACCCTCCCCAACTGGACAAGACTACTCAACATCAACAAGGCAACTCAAGTTTAGCAAAAATACATTTATTTGCACATAGCATACATAAACCCATCATAATCAGCTTCATAATATAGTTTTTATCATCTAAACAATTCTTAAAAATTCCAATAAACATCTTAGGAAGCTTAGGTTTGCATTTGGAACACTTTGAAAAATCACACAAAATGGTCGTTCAGGACCAATCTCGCTTAAGCGAGCAGAATCTCGCTTGAGCGAGTCAAATGACGAAGGTCAGGTTGTTCCTCGCTTGAGGCTCGCTTGGCGTTCGCTTGAGCGACGCTCACTTTACTATAGGTTTGGCAGACTTCGCTTGAGCGACGGGCATTTCGCTCGAGCGAAACAAATGACGAAAGTTTGGTTTTGGTTCGCTTGCTGTTCGCTTAGAGCTCGCTTGAGCGAACTGACGCGAAACGATTCTGGACAGGGAAAAGTGCCGCTCGCTTGAGCGAACAGTGATCTCGCTTGAGCGAGAATTCATCTGGACAGAATTCTAACCTACGATTCTAACTCCAAAAATCCCATTTTTAATCCCCCAATCACCCAAAATGGTTTAGAAACAATGTTTATGGGTCAAGGGCACAACAAAACAGCAGAACATATCATGACAACATCATCGCAACACAATTCATCAAGAAATGAGCAATTTAACATATTCATAGACCTAGTTTCAAAACTACCAATTTTCAATCCAAATTCATGAAATCATATACACATATATTGACAATTGAAGAGTAAACCCACCCTTACCTTAATTTAGCAAAAATCTACAGCAAATGGATGAATTTCCCTCTTCCTAGCTCTCCCCTTGTTCTTGGCTCCTTTCTCCCAAAACTCTGTTTGTTCTATTGTACGTACAAAATGTTTTCTTTCCTTACTGACTTTCCTATTTCCTTACAAAGTGTAACTCCTTTTCTTTCTTTACTCCCTCACTTAATTTTCTTTTAATTCCATTAACCCCCTCCTAACTCTACTAATTATTCTAAATAACTATTATTTCTACTATTTCACTTAAATAATAAAAATCACACAAATAATTATATGATAAATAACAACACATCAAATTATTCACATAAATCACATAAATTATATAAAATACATAAAACATATTAAATCAACCAAAAATAGTAAAATAACAACTAGGGCGTTACAACTCTCCCCAACTTAGAGAATTTCGTCCTCGAAATAATACCTTAAGCAACAAACAACTCAGGATAGGACTCTTGCATCTTGCTCTCCAATTCCCAAGTCAAACTCTCACCGGTTACACCGCCCCAAACAACTCTAACCAGAGGTATTTCCTTGCCTCTCAACTGCTTCACCTTGCGATCATCAATCCTCAACGGTGAAGTCTCAACAGTAAGATTATCTCTGACTTGCACATCATCTCTAGGAATAACATGCGAAGGATCTGCTACATACTTCCTCAACTGTGAGACGTGAAACACATCATGCAAGTTCGATAGATGTGGTGGCAATCCAATCCGATAAGCCACGGTTCCAATTCTCTCGGAAATCTGATAAGGACCAATGAACTTTGGAGTCAACTTCTTCGACTTCAATGCACGTCCTACACCCGTCATCGGAGTAACCCTCAAAAACACATGCTCACCCTCCTGAAACTCAAGGGCTTTCCTCCTTTTATCATGATAACTCTTCTGACGATCTTGAGAAGCCTTCATCTTGACCTTTTCTGTAGTCTGCTGCACTAACTCAGGTCCTAACACAATACTTTCACCCGACTCAAACCAACATAGAGGAGTTCTACACCTTCGACCATACAAAGCTTCGAACGGTGCCATACCAATACTCGAATGGTAACTATTGTTATAGGTGAACTCTATCAACGGTAAGTGGCTGTCCCAAGCTCCACCTTGCTCGAGTACACATACCCTCAACAAATCCTCCAAGGATTGGATGGTCCTTTCCGACTGACCATCTGTCTGCGGATGATAAGCCGAACTCAATCTTAACTTCGAACCCAAGGCATCTTGCAAGCTCTTCCAAAACCTTGATGTAAACCTCGGATCTCTATCCGACACAATACTAGATGGAACACCATGCAACCTCACAATGTCACGAATGTAAATCTCCGCCAACTGAGCTACCGGATAAGTAATATTGATCGGAATAAAGTGCGCCGACTTAGTCAACCTGTCGACCACGACCCAAATGGCATCATGCCCTCTTGGAGTATTCGGTAAACTTGTTACAAAATCCATCGAAATGCTATCCCACTTCCACTCAGGCACATCTAACGGGGTCAACAACCCTGCAGGCTTCTGGTGCTCAACCTTAGACTTCTGGCAAGTCAAACACGCATACACAAACTGAGCAACATCTCTTTTCAAACCGGACCACCAAAACAATTTCTTCAGGTCATGATACATTTTAGTAGCTCCAGGATGAATACTCAGACTACTCTTGTGACTTTCTTCCAAAATCAACTTCTTCAAGCTCTCATCCTCAAGTATACAAATTCTTCCTCTAAACCTCAACACACCTTGGTCATCAATCTTGAAATCACTATCTACATTCGGATTACTAGCAGCCATCAAATCCACAAACTTAACATCCAGCTTCTGCGCCTCTTTGATATCATTCAAGAAGTCACTATTAATCTTCAACATGCCCAACTTCACACTCTGAGGCGATCTTTCGCAAACAAGACTCAAGTCTCTGAATTGTTCAAGTAACTCGAACTCTTTCACCATCAAAGCAGACATATGCAATGTCTTTCTACTCAACGCATCAGCCACAACATTAGCTTTACCAGGATGGTAATTCAAGCCAAAATCGTAGTCCTTAAGTAACTCAAGCCACCTTCTCTGCCTCATGTTCAACTCCTTCTGGTCAAACAGGTACTTTAAACTCTTATGGTCACTAAACACCTCGAATCTGGAACCATACAAATAATGCCTCCAAATTTTCAACACAAATACCACGGCTGCCAACTCTAGATCATGCGTAGGATAATTCTTCTCATGCACTCTCAGCTGTCTAGAAGCATACGCGACCACCTTGCCATCTTGCATCAAAACACCACCTAATCCCAGCTTAGATGCATCACAATAAACAACAAAAGGCTCTTCTGGCTTCGGCAAAATCAAAATAGGAGCAGTCGTCAATCTTCGCTTCAACTCATTGAAACTACTCTCACATTGAGCATCCCACACAAATGCCTTACCCTTACAAGTCAACTGCGTCAAAGGAAGTGCCAACTTCGAAAATCCTTCAATAAATCTGCGGTAATAACCAGCCAACCCAAGAAAACTTCTTACCTCAGTAACTGACTTTGGTGTCTCCCACTGCGACACAGCATCAACCTTCGAAGGATCTACAGCAATACCATTACCAGAAATAATGTGGCCAAGAAAACTTACTTCATTCAGCCAGAACTCGCACTTGGATAACTTGGCATACAACTTCTTTTCCTTCAGCACTTGCAGTACAATCTTCAAATGCTCTGCATGCTCAACTTCAGTCTTAGAATAAATCAATATATCATCAATAAAGACTACCACGAATTGATCCAGATACTCATGAAAAATTCTGTTCATATATTCCATAAACACACCAGGTGCATTGGTAACACCGAAAGGCATCACCTTATACTCATAATGACCATAACGCGTCCTAAACGCCGTCTTCTGCATATCCTCATCCTTCACCTTTATCTGATGGTAACCTGACCTCAAATCAATCTTGCTAAAAACGCGGGCACCCACTAGTTGATCCATCAAATCATCTATTCTCGGAAGTGGATACCTATTCTTAATCGTCACCTTATTCAACTGACGGTAATCAATACACAACCGCATGCTACCATCCTTCTTCGTTACCAACAACACCGGCGCTCCCCACGGTGAAACACTCGGTCTCACAAACTTCTTGTCAAGCAAGTCTTCTAATTGCTTCTTCAATTCAGCCAACTCCGAAGCTGACATACGGTAAGGAGCCATCGACACAGGCTTCGTACCCGGCACAAGGTCTATCGAAAATTCCACTTCTCTCTCCGGTGGCACATCTGGAATCTCATCAGGGAAAACTTCAGGAAATTCCTTCACAACAGGCAGCCCATCAATCACAGCTTGGTTCTCCACCGACAAGAATGCCAACAAAGAGAACATCAACACGCCATCCTTCTCTAAACGCTTCATCTCTTTAGTGGATAAGAATTCTGCTCCACTCTCTTCTTCAGCAGAAGAAAACCGCACCGTCTTCGTAAAACAATTGATCAGGACATGATTGTATTCCAACCAATTCATTCCCAATATTACATCCATTCCCACTAACGGCAAACAGACAAGGTCCACCTCAAAATCTCTACCAAATACAGACAACGGACAACTTAAACAAACAAGGGAAGTAGTTACTGAACCCTTAGCTGGAGTTTCAACAACCATCTCCCCATTCATATCAGACATAATCAAACCCAATCTTTGTGCACAGTCAATAGCAATGAAACAATGCGTTGCACCAGTATCTATAATAGCAATTAAAGGAGTACCATTAAAGAAACAAGTACCTCTGATAAGTCGATCCTCATTATCGGTCTGAGTACCGGTCAAGGCAAAAACTCTTCCACTGGTCTGCGCCTTCTTAGGCTGAGTGCACTGAGAACCAATGTGACCCTCTTCATTACAGTTGAAGCAGACAATGTCTCCGCGCTTGCATTCAGTGACAGTATGACCCTTCTTACCACAACGGAAACATTTCTTCTCATCACGGGTACAAGCATTACTCTTGTGGCCTTTCACACCACACTTATAACAAACCACCTCAGCAGGAGCATCCCTACGTGCTGGCCTCCTCTCATCATGCATCCTTTGTTTACCTTTATCAGCTGGAGCACTATAAGGCTTCGGGCGACTCTGCTGCCCCTTTCCCTTGCGGTCATTCATTATCTTATAGTGAGCTTTGGTGTCCTCTTCGTAAATACGGCAGCTGCTCACCAACTCAGAGAAGTCTCTGATCTTTTGATAGCCAATGGCCCGCTTGATATCAGCTCGCAGACCATTCTCAAATTTGATACACTTAGAGAACTCAGCAGTCTCCGCAGCATAGTGTGGATAGAACTTGGCAAGCTCCACGAACTTAGCAGCATACTCCGTGATAGACATGTCTCCTTGCTTCAGCTCAAGGAATTCTATCTCCTTCTTACCTCGGACATCCTCCGGAAAATACCTCCTCAAGAACTCCCGCCTAAACACGGCCCATGTAATCACAGCACCTTCATTCTCTAACACCGGCTGCACACTCACCCACCAGTCGTCAGCCTCTTCTGCTAACATATGCGTGCCAAACCGCACCATCTGAACATCCGTACACTGCATTACCCGGAAGATCCTCTCGACTTCCTTCAGCCAGGTCTGTGCTCCATCGGGGTCGTACCTTCCCTTAAAGGTTGGTGGATGATTCCTCAAGAAAGTCTCAAGCATCCTTACACCTTCACCAGCACCACCAACACCTTGCTGTTGTCCAACAACTTGAGCCATTGCTTGCAAAGCAGCAGCAAGAGCAGCATCATTCCTTCCGGCCATCTCGATAGTTCTACATAACAACAAAAATCAGAATAACAAAGACAGTTTAAACCTGTCACACTACTCTACATGGCTCGACACGACTCTTCTAAAGGTCTGACAGACCGACCTGCTCTGATACCAATTGTAACACCCCGTTCCCGAAATAACGTAATAATAATAATAATCATAAAATAGTGATCAGAGTTATTCAGCAAACAACGGAGTATTACACTACTTTTTCAAAATTGTTTAAATAGAATATAAAAACTATTTAAAACCAACATACAATATCATCATATTAAAAAATTCTGCAGCGGAAGGTCTTTATATAAAAATCATATTCGACCATTACATCATAATCTTGGCACAAAGGCCGTTAACTTAATAAAATTGTTCGACAAACAAATCTCAACAACATCTTCTTCAAGAAATGATACATAAAGGAATACAAGAAAGATAACGTTCCCCATCCCTACTATGTATCAGAGCCCTAGACTCAAGAGCCAACATCACTAGTCTTCGCTACCTGCACTTGCCCACAAGGCGGCAATTCCAGCAGAAGGGGTGAGTTCACAAATCAAAGGTAATATACAAATATATGAATCATCAAAGTAAATTGAAAACAACACCAATTCATAACAACTATCAGCAACAACATCATCAATATCATCTCAACTTTATAATTTAAATTCATCTTTGATTCATATCAACAACAACAACACTTGTGGCGACATCACACCAACAACAATCCCAAAAGGACAACTCACACCTACAACTAATGCAAGACTCCATAAACATCTAATGCATTATGCATGTGGTACCAACTACGCGCGTTGAATGCTAAGCATTCCAGGGCAATAAGCCCCCAACAGTTTGGATGGTTAAAGCATCCCAGGGCAATAAGCCCCCAACAGGTGAACGATAAAGCGTTCCAGGGCAATAAGCCCCCAACAGTGAATGATAAACATTCCAGGGCAATAAGCCCCCAACAAATGCAAATGAGTATGAAATGACTCTATGGTGTATATCTGCATACAACCCAACATCTTAATGGAGCATATCAGCATGCAACCAACAACAACAACTTAGGATACCCTCCCCAACTGGACAAGACTACTCAACATCAACAAGGCAACTCAAGTTTAGCAAAAATACATTTATTTGCACATAGCATACATAAACCCATCATAATCAGCTTCATAATATAGTTTTTATCATCTAAACAATTCTTAAAAATTCCAATAAACATCTTAGGAAGCTTAGGTTTGCATTTGGAACACTTTGAAAAATCACACAAAATGGTCGTTCAGGACCAATCTCGCTTAAGCGAGCAGAATCTCGCTTGAGCGAGTCAAATGACGAAGGTCAGGTTGTTCCTCGCTTGAGGCTCGCTTGGCGTTCGCTTGAGCGACGCTCACTTTACTATAGGTTTGGCAGACTTCGCTTGAGCGACGGGCATTTCGCTCGAGCGAAACAAATGACGAAAGTTTGGTTTTGGTTCGCTTGCTGTTCGCTTAGAGCTCGCTTGAGCGAACTGACGCGAAACGATTCTGGACATGGAAAAGTGCCGCTCGCTTGAGCGAACAGTGATCTCGCTTGAGCGAGAATTCATCTGGACAGAATTCTAACCTACGATTCTAACTCCAAAAATCCCATTTTTAATCCCCCAATCATCCAAAATGGTTTAGAAACAATGTTTATGGGTCAAGGGCACAACAAAACAGCAGAACATATCATGACAACATCATCGCAACACAATTCATCAAGAAATGAGCAATTTAACATATTCATAGACCTAGTTTCAAAACTACCAATTTTCAATCCAAATTCATGAAATCATATACACATATATTGACAATTGAAGAGTAAACCCACCCTTACCTTAATTTAGCAAAAATCTACAGCAAATGGATGAATTTCCCTCTTCCTAGCTCTCCCCTTGTTCTTGGCTCCTTTCTCCCAAAACTCTGTTTGTTCTATTGTACGTACAAAATGTTTTCTTTCCTTACTGACTTTCCTATTTCCTTACAAAGTGTAACTCCTTTTCTTTCTTTACTCCCTCACTTAATTTTCTTTTAATTCCATTAACCCCCTCCTAACTCTACTAATTATTCTAAATAACTATTATTTCTACTATTTCACTTAAATAATAAAAATCACACAAATAATTATATGATAAATAACAACACATCAAATTATTCACATAAATCACATAAATTATATAAAATACATAAAACATATTAAATCAACCAAAAATAGTAAAATAACAACTAGGGCGTTACACCTTGAGTTCCAAGAGGGGGATCATGTGTTCCTGAGAGTGACTCCTATGACGGGTGTTGGACGTGCTCTGAAATCAAAGAAGTTGACTCCGAGGTTTATTGGTCCGTATCAGATTTCAGAGAGGATTGGGCCGGTGGCGTATCGTGTTGGATTACCGCTGCACTTATCAAATTTGCACGATGTTTTTCATGTATCTCAGCTGAGGAAGTATGTTCCGGATCCGTCTCATGTGATCCAAAGCGATGATGTGCAAGTTAGGGACAACCTTACGGTTGAGACCTTACCCGTGAGGATTGATGATCGAAAGACGAAGACGCTGAGGGGCAAAGAGATACCTCTCGTTAGAGTTGTTTGGGACGGAGTGACGGGTGAAAGCTTGACTTGGGAGCTAGAAAGTAGGATGCTGGAATCCTATCCAGAGTTGTTTGAACGAGGTAAATTTTCGAGGACGAAAATCCTTTAAGAGGGGGAGAGTTGTAACGCCCTCTCTAATTATTTAATTATTTTATTAGATGATATGGTATATGTTTATATATTATATGATTTTGATGATTATGTGACGTATTTGTGACGTGTTATTATTTTATTGTTTAATAAAATAATATAAGTGATGTTTATATGAATAGTTATTTGGTAAATAAATAGATTTGTTGGAAAAATAGAATTTTAAGAGATGGGGTTATATTTATAAATAAGAAGAGTTGTGAGGGTTAAGAGAGAATTAATTAAGTTGTGAGGGAGTATATAAGAGAAGTAGGTTAAGAGGAAACATTTTTAGAAACGCGTACAGACTTTGGAAAAGAGAAGAAGAACGGTTCAAGAGAGAAGAGAAGCTAGGTTCCATTTCTGCACAATTTTCCAGGTAAGGGTGAGCCTAACTCCATTAATATTGATTGTAAATCATTTGTTATTGATTGGCATAGAGTTTGAGAGGAATTGAGATGGGTTTTATGAACTAGGGTTTTGGTGAAATTGTGATGAATTGATGATAGATTGAGTTATAAGACTGTAGAACTTGTTACAGAACCTAGATTATCCCCTAGGATGACATTGCAGATGATTTAGGAGTTTGATTTGAGAGAATTGGCATGTTTTGGTGAATTTAGGTCTGAACCCGTGTGGGTTCTGAGATCGCTCGCCTGTGGCGAGTGATCACTCGCCGTGGCGAGTAGCCTTTGTTTGCTCGCGAGGCGAGAAGCATAGCTCGCCGTGGCGAGCTTGTCCCTTAATTTTTAGGACTTTGGCCCAAGTGATGATGGTTTTGAGTGCCCTTATATTTATAGAGATGACCTGTGAAGTTGGTTTGGTCAAATTGGATTTAGAGAGCTTAAAAATGAGGATTTTTGGTGAAAAATGTCAAAAAGGCCGAGAGCACCCAGGATTGCTCGCTCCCAGCTCGCCCCCAACTCGCCTTTGGCGAGTGAGCTGATGCGAGTACTCGCCTGTGGCGAGCAGATCTACTCGCCGTGGCGAGTTAGTTGACCTTTGTCATGTTTTGTTGTTTTGCGAGCTGTTTCGCATAGGACGTTTAGAGGAACCCTTTGGGTAGAGTTAGTGATGTTTTGTACCCTTAGATGAGTTATGTAAAGATGAATGCTGATGGTTCTATTAGGCCATTGATAAATGATGTGTTGTTGAAATATAAGTGATGTATGAGTATGATGCTATTTGAATAAGATGATGCTATGTGTTGCAATGTGTATGTATAATGAGTTGATGTTCTGCCATGTATTATTATAAATGCATGTGTCAGTCTATAATTTGTAAATGACGTTTGAGACGGTGTACTAAGTTGTTAAGTGACGAGTCCATCCATTTGCATACTATGAGACGGTGGAGCTTTATGCTCAAAGCGACGGTGGAGCATTTGCTCAAAGCGACGGTGAAGCATATTAATGCTATAATCATATGCTACCACATGCATGATGTTGAGACGTTAGGTGTTGCATATAGTCAGGTCAATTATGACATATATGAGACGATGCTTGAGATGTTGATGTATGTTTGTGATGCTGCTTATGATGATGTTTATACCGAAGTTATGATGTGATGAAATGTATATGTTTATGAGTTGGATGTATGATTGCTAATCTTGACATTTGTGAATCTCACCCCTTCTGCTGGAATTGCCGCCTCGTGGGCAAGTGCAGGTACCCAGTCTTAGATGCGATGATGCGAGGAGTCTGTGTGAAGTAGGGTTGCTCTGATACGTAACGGGATGGGGTCTTTTGCATAGAGTCTATTCCTTATGTATCATGTTTTCAATAAATGTTAACTTTAAGACTTAGTGATGTTGAAACATTAATATTTGAGACGTTTTTGATGGCTTTTAAGCCAAGACTATTTATGAGATGAGACTTTTGAATTCCGCTGCTTAATTGAAGATTTTTGTAATTTGATAAATTATTATCTAAGTTGTTTTTAAAGAAGAAATGTGACACTCCTTTTGAGAAGCACTCTGATTATGTGATTTATTTAATGAAATTTTTAAGACGGGAAATTGGGGTGTTACAATAATGATCTACAAGGTTTTGTATAATTGATGGTTTAGAGGTATCTGTTGTTGTTTGAGTTAGAGAGTTAGGTTTAGATGATGATACATCAATATTAGCAATATCTGACCATGTGTGATCATCAACACCTTATGCATCAACAGGTAAAGATTGAATAGGCTCAATCATAGGTGGTTGTAGGGGATGATCAGCAGGTAAGTGAATGAAAGCATCAATTCTTCTTTGTTGCAGACCAATTAACCTCTCTTCAACAGAGGGATACATTGGCACAAAGGTATCATAATCTGGCTTTTTAGAAGTTTTGGTTGATAGTGATGGGGATAAAGCTTTGTTGAGAGTGGTGTAGACTTTGCTTAAAGGTATATCATCTGGATCAGATGATGTGGATGAAGATGATGATATGGAGGCTGAACTAGTCCTAGTTTCAGAAGATGTACTAGATTCTACTAAAATAATTTCATCAGCAGCAGTGTGAGAATCAGTATTACCTTCAGGAGCTTCTG
Source organism: Medicago lupulina (assembly GCA_958299785.1). Classification (NCBI taxonomy): domain Eukaryota; kingdom Viridiplantae; phylum Streptophyta; class Magnoliopsida; order Fabales; family Fabaceae; genus Medicago; species Medicago lupulina. The sequence goes on along the minus strand of OY283146.1, from coordinate 47,899,227 downwards.
AAGCAGGAGCTTTTGAGCAGACAGCTTCCTCCTAAGCATCTTCAGCAGTCTTCAAGACACCCTCAGCTTCTATCATCTGCTGCAGGTTCTCTGTAAGCTCTAATCCAAGTTGAGCAGCTTCAACTGTGGATTCTTTGGCCAGGACCTCAGTAGATATCTCAATATCTTTGGCCAGCTGCAGTGCCTTCTTCACAGCAGCATCTGTTTCCTTCTTACTCTTAACTTCCCTTGTTACAAGATCTATAACTTCTTCATCCTCTTCTGAAGTAAGCTTCAATTTCCTGACAGTGGGTTTTCTTTTCTTTCTAGGAATGGAAGGTTGAGCTGGTTGAGGTGGTGAAGGTACAGCTTCCTTACCACTTCTGGTTCTTTTGTTCAAGACCTTAACAGGTTCCAGATCCTGAACTTCTTCTTGTATGGTAGATAGACCAGAACCAGTTGCTTCAGCTGCTTTGTCTTTCTTGGCCTTCTTAGCTTTCTAAGCAGGTTGTTCAGAAGCTTCTTCCAAATACTCAGCTTCTGAAACTGGCTTTCTTTTTGACTTCCTGCTCTTTGCTACTAGTAGAGCACCACCATACATCTGATTTGGTATATCCTCCAGTTGGATATTCTGTCCAGTGCTTTGCAGATGATTGTGAATGAAGTACAGTTTAACATCAAGAGGATCTTGTTTGCAGATTGGGGGAAATCCTTCCATAATATTTGATATGGTTCTGGATTCCTTCAAGTTTGTTTCCAATTTCTTATAAGCATCCTTCTTGATTAGAGTCATGTTTCTCAAGGTACGTCCATTAATGATTTTCCCTATGACTGTGCCCAGCAACTGATCTGTGAAACCTCTTGTTTCACTCAAAACCTTCATAAATCCTCCTTGATGAAGAATCTCTGAGATTAGTCTTCCATAGGGAATCCATAATCTCTTGATTGTCTGACTCTCTTTCAGAGCTTTGATCAAGTGTTTGAAAATGTATTTAGGTACATTTGCTTTTTCTTTCTTGATGATGTAATGCAGAAATACCCTATGTTCTAAAGATGGTTAATCAGAACCTCCTCCCTTAGGTAGAAGATTCTCATTCTATCTTCAGGAGCATCTTCTTCTCCATGCTCAAGTCACTGTAGGCACCTTTCTTTTTGCTGTTGTATATGGTTTGATTTACAATCTCATTCCATGGACTTTTCTTGTTATTATCTAATCCATCCTTGAAACTTCCATCAGAAGCTCTTCCAATCACATACGCTATGATCTCCTGAGAGATAAAGACTGGTACACCCATGATACTTGATCTGATCTCGGTATCAACGAAAGGTTCCAGACCCATTTCTTCTCTAGATTTCCCAGCCAAAGAGGGGTCAATAAGCACTTTTTCTTCCATTTCTAGTTTAGCAGCATGTTTATCATAAACAGAGGCTCTTACCCAGAAGTGCCTTATGATATTCACATAGGTTGGACCATTAAGCATATCAAAGTAGTGTAAGAGGTCCTGAGCTTCGTAAAATTCCTTGATGTTGCAGCCATGATAAGCCAGAGAAGTGAAATCAACTGGGCTTTCAACTTGTACTGTTAACTCCCATTCTTCCAAAGATATGATTCTTCCTTTAATCTCATACGCAGGAGTTTCTTGTTGAGTAGATGTTCCTTGTGTTATTTCTTGCATAGTCAATTCTGGAACTGAGCTTCATGATGCCATTGATGATGATGAGATTTTAGGGTTCTAGGTTTTGATTGAGGAGAAGGAGTTTTGCTTCGCAGAGAACAGTTGAGAAAAGAAAGTGTAGGCTGTGAAGTGAGTAGTGTGTGTTTTGTCTAAGTGTTTTAAGTAAAAACAAACGATTTCAATTCAAAGGGGACAAACAAACACAACATTAATGACAATTGGGGGCGCGAGAATAGTACATTCAAAGCTTTAAAAACATCATTGCCCTTTGAAGTTATACACCAATACAAATAAGCCACGTCAGATAACTTCAGATGCGTTGTCAAGTTAGTGGGACAGGTGTTGCCAGAAAGCAACTCCAACGTTTCCACTAGCTCTGCTATTCAGAAGCACAAAATCCAGCTTCTGAAGTTGAAGTGCTGATGTCATCTTCAGAAGCACATTTTCCTCAGAACCTCAGTTAAGAGCTTCTGATGGACCATAGCTTCTGAGCTAACTTCTAGTTCAGGAGCAAGCAATTTTAATCAGACACAAAGTGCATGTTCAAATTTTTCTTTATAAAATCAAATCTTTCCACAGTTAAAGGTTTAGTGAATATATCAGCCCACTAATGTTCAGTATCAATGAATTGTATATCCAGGATTCCTTTTTGAACATAATCTATAATAAAATGGTGTTTGATTTCAATATGTTGGGCTCTTGAATGTAGAATTGGATTCTTTGACAAATAAATAGCAGCAGTATTATCACAATAAATGGGAATACTGTTAGCATTAATCTGATAATCTTCCAACTGATGTTTCATCTAGAGTAGTTGTGTACAACAACTTGCAGCTGAGATGTATTCTACTTCTGCTGTAGACATAGCAATAGTTGCTTGTCTTTTGCTAGCCCAAGATATCAGATTCTCTCCCAGGAACTGGCAGTTGCCACTGGTTGATTTTCTTTCAATCCTGTCACCAGCATAGTCAACATCACAGAATCCAACCAACTGATAATCTAGGGATTTCCTATAAAGGAGTCCAAGATTAGTTGTTCCTTTCAGATACTTGAAGATTCTCTTAACAACTGTTAAATGAGATTCTCTAGGATCTAACTGGAATCTTGCACACAAACATACACTAAATAAAATATCTGGCATAGATGCAGTGAGGTATAACAGAGAACCAATCATACCTCTATACAGCTTCTGATCTACTTTTGATCCAGTATCTTCTTTGCTTAAGGTGCAGGTTGGATGCATTGGAGTGTTCATCACTTTACAATCTTTTAGCTTGAACTTCTTCAGAAGCTCCTTTGTGTATTTTGTTTAATGAACATATACTCTATCTTTACATTGATTGATTTGAATACCAAGGAAGAACTTCAATTCTCCTATAATGCTCATTTCAAATTTATCCTACATTAACTTAGAGAATTCTTTGCAAAGAGATGCATTAGTAGAACCAAATATTATATCATTAACATATATCTGCACAACAAGAATGTCTTTCTTAAGAGTCCTTCTGAAGAGTGTTGTATCAACTTGACCTCTTTTAAAATCATTTTTAATCAGGAAATTACTTAGTCTATCATACCAAGCTCTGGGAGCTTGTTTCAAGCCATATAATGATTTCTTAAGTTTATAAAGATGGTAAGGATGCTTAAGATCCTCAAAACCCGGAGGTTGCTTGACATCCACTTCTTCTTCTATGACACCATTAAGAAATGCACTCTTGACATCCATTTGATATAATATTATGGCATGATTGACTGAATAGGATATAAGTAACCTGATTGTTTCCAATCTTGCAACTAGAGCAAATGTTTCAGTGTAATCAATGCCTTCTTGTTGACTATAACCTTGTGCAACAAGTCTAGCTTTTTTCTGGTTACTCACCTTGTTCATTTAGCTTGTTTCTGAATACCCATTTTGTTCCAATAATGTTCTTCTGAGAAGGTTTGGGTACCAGATCCCACACATCATTTCTTTGAAATTGATTAAGCTCTTCTTTTATAGCTAATATCCATCCATCATCCGATAGTGCTTCATCAACTGTAGCAGGTTCAATCACTGATAACAATCCTATTATAGACTCTTCTTGTCTGAAATATGATCTTGTTCTTCTAGGACTGTCTTTGTTTCCAATGATTTGATCCTCAGGATGTGAAGACTTGTACTTGAATGAATTCTTGGATTGATTTGCTTGCTGAGAGCCATCTTGAGCTTCATCATAAGCTACTTCATCTTGAGCTTCTGAAGTTGGATCAGCTTCTAGACTGTCTTCAGATTCTTCAATCTGATCAGGTTCTGAAGTATCTTCAGTAGCCTGTATATCTGCAAAACTTTCATCTTGCTATGGAGTTTCACTTCCAGGCTCTTTGTCATCAAATTTGACGTGCATAGATTCTTCAACACAGAGTGTCTCTGAATTATACACTTTGTATGCCTTTGACCTTTCAGAGTAACCTAAGAAGATTCCTCTTTGGGCCTTGGCATCAAATCTCTTTAGGCAGAGCTTGTTATTTAAAATGTAATATGTACATCCAAATTGATGAAAGTAAGATATATTGGGTCTTCTTCTCTTAAAGAGTTCATATGCAGTTTTCTCCAAGATAGGTCTGACATAGATCCTATTTTGAACATAACATGTTGTGTTCACTGCTTTTGCCCAGAAATGTTTAGCCAAATTGTTTTCATAAATCATGGTTCTTGCCATTTCTTGTAAGGTTCTATTCTTTCTCTCTACAACCCCATTTTGTTTTGGAGTTCTAGGAGAAGAGAATTCATGGACAATTCCATGTTTTTCACAAAATGTTTCAAATGGCTCATTTTCAAATTCTCCACCATGATCACTTCTGACTTTCAAAATTTTCATTTCTTTTTCGGACTGTATTTGAGTGCATAAGTTATTGAATACATCATATGCATTATCTTTGCTTCTCGGGAATTTTACCCAAGTCCATCTGTTGTAATCATCAACAATGACTAATCCATATTTGCTTCCATATAAAGATGGAGTATTAACTGGTCCAAATAAATCAATATGAAGTAGTTCTAAAGGTCTGGAGGTTGAGACAATGTCTTTAGCTTTAAAAGATGATTTCACAATCTTCCCTTTCTGGCATGCACCACAAAGTGCATCTGAATGATAGTCTATGTTAGGTAGGCCTTTGACAAGTTGTAACTTACTAAGCTTAGAGATTAACCTCCAGTTAGCATGTCCTAACCTTTTGTGTCATACCCACTTCTTATCATTCATTGATAGAAGACAGATTACCTTCTGATCAACCAGTTCAGAGAAATTGTTTTTATAGACATTCTCTACTCTCTTTCCTTTGAACACAATGGATTTGTTATCTTTGTCATTACTGTGCAGTTGGTCTTTACAAACATCACATCATAACCATTGTTACAAAACTGACTGATACTTAAAAGGTTATGTTCAAGACCATCTACCAACCACACATTATTAATAGAGATAGAGGAGTTACCAATAGTTCCTGTACCAATGATCTTGCCAGACTGGTTGCCTCCAAACTTCACATTTCGTCCTTATTTCATTGTGAGGGTGAGGAACATTGACTTCTCTCATGTCATATGTCTTGAGCAACCGCTGTCCAGATACCATGATTTTTTTCTTTTCCTTTGCTCTTAGGCATTTCTGCAGTATTGACAATTTCAGATTTAGGTACCCATTGTTTTATGGGTCCTTTGAGGTTAGTGCTAGAAGTTTTACTCTTCACTTCTTGTACCTTGAGGTGTGGTTTTGAGAGCTTCTGATTGACCAGTACTTTAGGTTTAATACCTTTTAGTTCTGATTCACCTGAAGCCATAACTATTTTGTTCTTCTGAGACTTAGCCTTCAAGATACCAGATTCTGGCTTCAACAGACTCTGAGGAACAGGTTCTGATCTCTTCAGAAACTTGATCTTTGAGGTCTTAGAATTAGAATTTGTCATAGCCTTAGACTTAAAGTTCTTTGGCTTTGAAGTAATCTTAGCCTTAGAGCTAGAAGCTTCATAATCTGACTGAACCACAATTTCAACTTTAACACCTTCAGGTACAAAGAAGGTTTTCAACCCTTCCTTAATACATTCAAAACATGCTTTAAGATTGGTTTCATTAGATTTTTCTTCTGAAAATCCAATCCCTTTGTCATTGTTTTTGTAAATGTTGTAAATCATAGAAGCAACTCTGCTTCTGTCAATACCAAACATAATAAAATCTTCAAGAGCAATTTCATGGTTGCTTAAAGGTTTTCCATTACACTTTTCTTGTAGCTTCTGACATAAGAACTTGAGTTTCTCTTCATAAGTTTTGCAAATGAAGTCAAAGCCTTTAAGTCCTTCTTCAGAAGCTTTCAGATCCAATAGAGTTGATTCTTGTTGTTTCATTAAATCAACATATTTTTCTTTTAAATGTTTCAACTCATTGGTTCTCAATTCAAAATGTGTAAGGAGCTCTTTAAGAGACTCAATAAGTTCTTATCTGGGAATTTTAGAATATACCTCATTTTCTTCTTCTAAATCTGATTCTGGTTCAGCTTCTGAAGTTACTGTAGCCACTAACCCAACAGCTAACTTTGCATCTTCATTAGCATCATCCTTATCAGATTCAGATTCACTGTCTAAATCTTCCCATGTTGCCATCAAACTCTGCTTGATCTGCTTCTTGATCTTGTTTGATTTGAAAGTTGACTTCTTAGACTTTTCCTTTGATTTCTCCTTCTGAAGATCAGGGCAATCAGCAATGAAATGTCCAGGCTTCTTGCAGTTGAAGCAACCCTTCTGATTTTCTTTCTTGGAGCCTTTGTAACCACTCTTTCTTCTCAAGAACTTCTTGTTCTTCTTGGCCAGATACTGCAGCCTGTTGGAAAACATAGCCATCATCTCAGCAGGATCTTCATCAGAATCTCCATCAGGTGATTCTTCTTCAGATTCTATAACTTTAAGAGCTTTTGATGACTTCCCTTTAGATGGTAGAGCAATATATTTACTCTTCTTAGCAGGCTCAAGTTCATTAAGACTTATCTCATGAACTTTGAGAGAGCTGACAAGATCTTCAACACTCAGAGTGTTTAGATCTTTAGCTTCCACAATAGCAGTAACCTTTGGTCTCCATCTTGCAGACAGGCTTCTTTGTATCTTGCTCACATGATCAGAAGCAACATAGCTTTTCTTCAGTATTTGTAGTCCAGAGACTAAGGTTTGAAATCTTGAGTACATCTCCTCAATACTTTCATCATCCTTCATCTTGAACAACTCATACTAATGAACAAGCATAAGTGTTTTAGCTTCTCTAACCTTCTTGCTACCTTCATAGTTTGCACAAAGAGAAGCAAACATAGCCTTTGCAGTAGATTTATCACTCATCTTCATAAACTCTGCACGAGGTATAGCAAGAACAAGTGATCCTCTGATCTTGTGATGTTTCTTGTACATCTTCTTTTGAGTAGGAGTATCTTTCTTTCTATCAACAGCAGCTCATTCTTCATCCAGATCCAAGTCACCAACTCCATCTTCCAGAATATCCCATAATTCTTCATCTAAGCCCATGATATAACTGTAGAAGTTGGTTTTCCACCAAGAAAACTCTTCAGGATCTCCATTGAACTTTGGAACTTTTCCTGAGTCAGCTTTCTTATCACTGTAATCATAAGGTACAACATTATGATTACCACCAGAAACAGATGATTCAACATACATGTTTTGCTCAGATCTTGGACTGTTACACTGTTAAGTGTTATCAACAGAATCAAGGCTCTAGATACCAATTGAAGGTGAGAAAAACACAAGAAGAGGGGGTTGAATTGTGTTAGCTTTTTCTTCGTTTTCACCTACTGAAGTCACTGATCAGAAGCAGGTAAGTACAACTTCTGAAGTGATGTTCAGATTCTAGATGCAGCGGACAAAAAAACAGAGAGAGAGAGAGAGAGAGAGAGAGAGAGAGAGAGAGAGAGAAGAAAGACACAAGCAATTATACAAGTTCCTTCCACAAACCAGAAGTAGTCCTGTCCCACTTGCACTTCCAAGGAGAGTTCACTATAATGTAATATCTGATTACAAATGCTCACTGCAAAAATTAGCAAGAGACTTCAAATGCTCAAGCACAACTGCAAGAGACTTCCTATGCTCCTGAACACAATCAGTAGACTTTTATGCTCAAGCACAACTGCAAGAGACTTCTAATCAAACAGAATTACAAAGAAAAATGTTTGATGTTGAACACTTGATATACAATCAGTGGTGTTCACAATACAAATTAGATACAGACTCTTAAGACTCTAGAATTTCTAAGATATGAACTTTGAAAAGAAATTCTAAGTGAACTTTTTGATACAAAACAATTTCAGCAGAGGTTTGGCTCTTTTAAATTGTTGTGATTCTCTTACAATTCTTCAAGTCTTCACTCCTTTATATAGAGGTGTGAAAGAGACGTTGTGAATTGCCAACACATCAAAATAAGAGTTGTTTGAAGCTTTGATTAATCAGCAATGATCTTTTGCCTGATATGGTTGTTGTCCTATGAAGGATCAATTTCAAATCCATTCCAAGTTTGTAGGAACATCGTTGCAGGCAGAGCTGTTATTCTTGTCTTTTAGCATAGACAAAGACTGAGTAGTGGAGGTAGTGGTTGTACACTTCGTACAATTGTACTTTGTCAACGCTCTTCAAAGAACAAGCATCCAATGCCTTCAAATTCATTTGAATTAGTCGTTGCTTCACTCTTCTGGTCTTCTGCAATACTTAGACGAGATTAAATCTGTAACACCCCAATTTCCCGTCTTAAAAATTTCATTAAAATAAAACATATATCAGAGTAACATCACAAAGGAGTGTCACATTTCATCTTAAAAACAGCTTAGATAATAATTTATCATTTACAAAAATACTCATTTAAGCAGTGGAATTTAAAAGTCTCATCTCATAATAGTCTTGGCTTAAAAGCCAGCAAAAACGTCTCAAAATATTAATGGTTCAACATCACTGAAAGTCAAACTTATTCTAACAAGATACATAATGGAATAGACTCTACAAAAGACCCCATCCCGTTACGTATCAGAGCAACCCTACTTCACACAGACTCCTCGCATCAACGCATCTATGACTGGGTACCTGCACTTGCCCACGAGGCGGCAATTCCAGCAGAAGGGGTGAGATTCACAACAATAATATCAATATATAAATCAAATGTCAAGATTAACAGTCATACATCCAACTCATAAACATATACATTTTATCACATCATAACATCATCATAAGCATCATCATAAACAACATCACATCATACATCAACGTCTCAAACATCATCTCATATATGTCACAATTGACTCGACTAAATGCAACACCTAACGTCTCAACATCATGCATGTGGTACCATATGATTATAGCATTAATATGCTTCACCGTCGCTTTGAGCAAATGCTCCACCGTCGCTTTGAGCAAATGCTCCACCGTCGCTTTGAGCATAAAGCTCCACCGTCTCATAAATATGCAAATGCATGGACTCGTCGTTTAACAACTTAATACACCGTCTCAAAACCATCATTCATAATGCAAAACTGACACATGCAGGTATAATAGTTACATGGCAGAACATCATCTCATTAATCATATACATCGCAACACGTAATATCATCATAATCACATATCATCATATTTAAACATCACTTACTATCAACAATACATCAATTATTCACGACATGAAAGAACCATCAGCAATCTTCATTACAGAATGCATCTAAGGATATAAAACCTCTCCAATACTACCCAAAGGTCTCCTCTCAAAGCCCCATGCGAAACAGATCGCAAAACGGAACAATCAGTCCTGAACCATCTAACTCGCCATGGCGAGTGATCTGCTCGCCACAGGCGAGTACTCACAACAGCATACTCGCCAAAGGCGAGTTGGGGGCGAGCTGCAGGCGAGAAATCCTGGGTGCTCTCGGCCTTTTTGACATTTTTCACCAAAAATCCTCATTTTTAAGCTCTCTAAATCTAATTTGACCAAACCAACTTCACAGGCCATCTCTATAAATATAAGGGGACTCAAAACCATCATCACTTGGGCCAAAGTCCTAAAAATTAAGGGACAAGCTCGCCACGGCGAGCTATGCTGCTCGCCTCGCGAGTAAACAAAGGCTACTCTCCACGGCGAGTGATCACTCGCCACAGGCGAGCGATCTCAGAACCCACACGGGTTCAGACCTAAATTCACCAAAACATGCCAATTCTCTCAAATCAAACTCCTAAATCATCTGCAATGTCATCCTAGGGAATAATCTAGGTTCTGTAACAAGTTCTACAGTCTTATAACTCAATCTATCATCAATTCATCACAATTTCACCAAAACCCTAGTTCATAAAACCCATCTCAATTCCTCTCAAACTCTATGCCAATCAATAACAAATGATTTACAATCAATATTAATGGAGTTAGGCTCACCCTTACCTGGAAATTATGCAGAAAATCGCAGCCTAGCTTCTTCCTCTGTTCAACCGTTCTTTCACTCCAAAACCAAAAGTCTGATAACGCGTATATTGACTTTCCTTAACCTAATTTCCTTTTATACCACCTCCCAACTTATCTAATTCTATCTCAACCCTCATAACTCTTCCTATTTATAAATATAACCCCACTCCTCAAAATAATATATTTTTCCAACAAATCTCCATATTTATCAAATAAATATCCATATAAACATCACTTATATTATTTTATTAAACAATAAAATAATAACACGTCACACGTCACCAACACGTCACAACTACGTCACAAAATCATCAAAATCCATATAATATATAAACATATACCATATCATCTAATAAAATAATTAAATAATTAGAGAGGGCGTTACAACTCTCCCCCTCTTAAAGGATTTTCGTCCTCGAAAATTTACCTCGTTCAAACAACTCTGGATAGGATTCCAGCATCTTACTTTCTAGTTCCCAAGTCAAGCTTTCACCCGTCGCTCCGTCCCAAACAACTCTAACAAGAGGTATCTCTTTGCCCCTCAGCGTCTTCGTCTTTCGATCATCAATCCTCACGGGTAAGGTCTCAACCGTAAGGTTGTCCCTAACTTGCACATCGTCACTTTGGATCACATGAGACGGATCCGGAACATACTTCCTCAGCTGAGATACATGAAAAACATCATGTAAATTCGATAAGTGCGGTGGTAATCCAACACGATACGCCACCGGCCCAATCCTCTCTGAAATCTGATACGGACCAATAAACCTCGGAGTCAACTTCTTCGATTTCAAAGCACGTCCAACACCCGTCATAGGGGTCACTCTCAGGAACACATGATCCCCCTCTTGGAACTCAAGGTCCTTCCTACGCTTATCATGATAGCTCTTTTGTCGACTCTGCGACGCTTTCATCTTTTCTTGGATCATTCTCACCTTCTCAGTAGTCTGTTGAACGATCTCCGGTCCTAAGACCACTCTTTCTCCCGACTCAAACCAACACAACGGAGTCCTGCATCTCCGACCATACAAGGCCTCAAAAGGTGCCATTCCAATACTCGAATGGTAACTGTTGTTGTACGTGAACTCTATCAATGGAAGATGACTATCCCAAGCCCCTCCCTGCTCAAGTACACAAACCCTCAACAAGTCCTCCAACGACTGAATCGTCCTCTCCGACTGACCATCTGTTTGCGGATGATAAGCCGAACTCAACCTCAACTGAAATCCTAACGCCTCTTGTAAACTCTTCCAAAATCTAGAAGTAAATCTTGGATCTTTATCTGATACGATGCTCGAAGGAACACCATGCAGCTTTACTATCTCTTTAACATAAATCTCCGCCAACTGAGCTACAGGAAAAGTAATGTTAATCGGTAGAAAGTGAGCAGACTTCGTCAATCTATCAACAATTACCCAAATAGCATCGTTCCCTCTAGGAGTATTGGGCAAACTCGTCACAAAATCCATGGATATACTATCCCATTTCCATTCTGGCACATCTAAAGGTACCATCATACCAGTCGGTTTCTGATGCTCAATCTTCGATTTTTGACAAACCAAGCAAGAATACACAAATTGTGCCACATCGCGTTTCAAACCAGACCACCAAAACAGCCTCTTTAAGTCATGATACATCTTCGTAGCTCCCGGGTGAATACTCAAGCTACTTCTATGACTCTCTTCAAGGATCATCTTCTTAATTTCATCATCGTCAGGGATGCAAATCCTACCTCGGAATCTCAACACTCCTTGATCATCGACCTTAAAGTCACCGACATGTTTCCTTGCCTAAGCTCCAGAAATTCTATCTCTTTCTTCCCACGAACATCTTCTGGGAAGTATCTGTTAAGGAACTCCCTCGTGAAAACAACCCACGTCACCACAGCTCCGTCTTGCTCCAAAATGGGTAGAAGACTAACCCACCCAAACATCAGCCTCCTCCGCTAGCATGTGCGTGCCAAAACGCACCTCCCGCACATCATCACATTGCATGACTCCGGAGATTCTCTCTACTTCCTTGAGCCATGTTTGAGCCCCATCTGGATCATAGCGCCCCTTGAAGGTAGGCGGGTGATTCCTCAGAAAGGTCTCCAACATCCTAGTTCCGTCGTTTCCACCAGCATTGTTCTGATTACCCACAGCATTAGCCATTGCTTCCAAAGCAGCAGCAAGGGCAGCATCGTTTCTACCAGCCATCTTAGTTCTCCGGAACACAACATAAGTCAGGGTAATACGATAATACTATTCTAACTCTAAGACAACGTCACTCGACTCTCTACTTGGCCGAACGGACCGACCTGCTCTGATACCAATTGTAACACCCCAATTTCCCGTCTTAAAAATTTCATTAAAATAAAACATATATCAGAGTAACATCACAAAGGAGTGTCACATTTCATCTTAAAAACAGCTTAGATAATAATTTATCATTTACAAAAATACTCATTTAAGCAGCGGAATTTAAAAGTCTCATCTCATAATAGTCTTGGCTTAAAAGCCAGCAAAAACGTCTCAAAATATTAATGGTTCAACATCACTGAAAGTCAAACTTATTCTAACAAGATACATAATGGAATAGACTCTACAAAAGACCCCATCCCGTTACGTATCAGAGCAACCCTACTTCACACAGACTCCTCGCATCAACGCATCTATGACTGGGTACCTGCACTTGCCCACGAGGCGGCAATTCCAGCAGAAGGGGTGAGATTCACAACAATAATATCAATATATAAATCAAATGTCAAGATTAACAGTCATACATCCAACTCATAAACATATACATTTTATCACATCATAACATCATCATAAGCATCATCATAAACAACATCACATCATACATCAACGTCTCAAACATCATCTCATATATGTCACAATTGACTCGACTAAATGCAACACCTAACGTCTCAACATCATGCATGTGGTACCATATGATTATAGCATTAATATGCTTCACCGTCGCTTTGAGCAAATGCTCCACCGTCGCTTTGAGCAAATGCTCCACCGTCGCTTTGAGCATAAAGCTCCACCGTCTCATAAATATGCAAATGCATGGACTCGTCGTTTAACAACTTAATACACCGTCTCAAAACCATCATTCATAATGCAAAACTGACACATGCAGGTATAATAGTTACATGGCAGAACATCATCTCATTAATCATATACATCGCAACACGTAATATCATCATAATCACATATCATCATATTTAAACATCACTTACTATCAACAATACATCAATTATTCACGACATGAAAGAACCATCAGCAATCTTCATTACAGAATGCATCTAAGGATATAAAACCTCTCCAATACTACCCAAAGGTCTCCTCTCAAAGCCCCATGCGAAACAGATCGCAAAACGGAACAATCAGTCCTGAACCATCTAACTCGCCACGGCGAGTGATCTGCTCGCCACAGGCGAGTACTCACAACAGCATACTCGCCAAAGGCGAGTTGGGGGCGAGCTGCAGGCGAGAAATCCTGGGTGCTCTCGGCCTTTTTGACATTTTTCACCAAAAATCCTCATTTTTAAGCTCTCTAAATCTAATTTGACCAAACCAACTTCACAGGCCATCTCTATAAATATAAGGGCACTCAAAACCATCATCACTTGGGCCAAAGTCCTAAAAATTAAGGGACAAGCTCGCCACGGCGAGCTATGCTGCTCGCCTCGCGAGCAAACAAAGGCTACTCGCCACGGCGAGTGATCACTCGCCACAGGCGAGCGATCTCAGAACCCACACGGGTTCAGACCTAAATTCACCAAAACATGCCAATTCTCTCAAATCAAACTCCTAAATCATCTGCAATGTCATCCTAGGGAATAATCTAGGTTCTGTAACAAGTTCTACAGTCTTATAACTCAATCTATCATCAATTCATCACAATTTCACCAAAACCCTAGTTCATAAAACCCATCTCAATTCCTCTCAAACTCTATGCCAATCAATAACAAATGATTTACAATCAATATTAATGGAGTTAGGCTCACCCTTACCTGGAAATTATGCAGAAAATCGCAGCCTAGCTTCTTCCTCTGTTCAACCGTTCTTTCACTCCAAAACCAAAAGTCTGATAACGCGTATATTGACTTTCCTTAACCTAATTTCCTTTTATACCACCTCCCAACTTATCTAATTCTATCTCAACCCTCATAACTCTTCCTATTTATAAATATAACCCCACTCCTCAAAATAATATATTTTTCCAACAAATCTCCATATTTATCAAATAAATATCCATATAAACATCACTTATATTATTTTATTAAACAATAAAATAATAACACGTCACACGTCACCAACACGTCACAACTACGTCACAAAATCATCAAAATCCATATAATATATAAACATATACCATATCATCTAATAAAATAATTAAATAATTAGAGAGGGCGTTACAAAATCCATTGAACAACATTTTGAAGCTTTAAGTCTTGCATCTTCTGATCAACTACAACTTCTGGTGACCTTCAGCTTCTGATGAGACGCTTCTGATTAACTTGCTTCTGATGACATCATCACTTCAGGAGCACTTTGTCTTCAAGAGCACTTTTGACTTCAGGAGCAGTTCTCTTCAGACGCTTTAAGCTTCCTTTTTGTTGATTCCTTTGCTCTCTTTTGTTCTTTCAGAACCTTATGATGATCTCAAATTTTTGTCTATGGTCTTGTACAGTTCAACAAATATTAGCATATCCAATTGACAATTTTTAATACCTTGTTATCATCAAAACTCTAAAGAGGTAATGTTAAACACATTTTTTTCCAACAAATTCCATTTTCCATATTCTGCAGAATCTGCCCAAGGATATTCAGCAGCGAATTGCAGCCATTTGTTGGAGTTTATGGAAGCATCGGAACCTCAAAATTTGGGAGAATGTTATCGAGAGCAGTGCGCAAGTTGTGGATAGAGCAAGACAACTGATAGATGACTGGCAGGATGCAAATATGCCTAGCCAAGTTGCGCATATGCAGCAATCTGCACAGCAACAACAGGCTTCCATCACGCTACAGACTGGTGTGCAGTCCCTAAATGCCCAATCTGGTCCTGATGTGTCGCAATGGGTGCCACCTAGCAACGGGAGATTCAAATGCAACATCGACGCGGCTTTCTCGGAAACTTTCCAACGGACTGGTATTGGAGTGTGTCTCAGGGATGATCATGGAACGTTTGTTTTAGCTAAAGTGCTGCAATATGATAAAGTTTATCCGGTAGCTGTTGGCGAAGCACTAGGTCTTTACCATGCCATTCAATGGATGTAAGACATGCATTTCGACAATGTGAATTTCGAGCTAAATTCTAAGATTACGAGGGATGCTTTCCACTCCTGTAAGACAGATGTTACAAAACTTGGCAATATCATTGATGAGTGTCGAGTGCAATTTTTCTCCTCTTTCACAAACTCTAGGGTCAAGTTTATTAGGCGACAAGCAAATGTGGTGGCTCGTGCTTTAGCAAGAGAAGCCACTTCCTTAGCTAGTCTCAATATTTATTATGTAATCCCACAATGTATTGAATCTATTATTATAAATGAAATGCTATAAGCATCTTTCCTTCAAAAAAAAAAGGTCAAATCGTCCAAAAGTCCTAACTCAACTAGCAAAATGCCAAAATTGTTAAGCCAGACGTCATGACCGGGGTTCGAACCCCGGTACCTCCACTTCTCTTGTTTTCTATTATTAATATTGCTATGCTATAACAACATCATTACTTTACTACTAAAGAAAATAGATTTCATTGAAATTTCATAATCAACTTCCTTTAAACTAATAATCTTTTTAATTTTACCCGTCTAATTATCATTTTTTATAAAAAAAAAAAAAAAAACCTATTTGTTATTGATAAATATAGGTAAACAATTTGTCTACTCTCTTGTATGTATGAAACAATTTAGTATTATCTCTATTAATCTTTTAATCTCACCGATTTATCTCATTTAAAATAAAATAAAAAATATTTAATAGAAATACTACACTAATGTTTATATTTTGAAATTAATCATGAATTTTGAAAATTTTATCATATTGGCTTTATGATATCAGTACAAAAGAAATTTTTTTGAACAAATATAAACAAATAAAATCCGCAACGTGTATGAGGCAAAGTCGCAAATGATAGAATTTTATTAGAAACACTATGTTGATAGAATTTTTAAGAATTGTGCAAAGGAGATTGACGAAATACTTGACGAGGTGTAGGTCTTGTCTTGGCAATAGAGTCTAAATAGATTGAAGATTCCATTATGTCTATTTTACCAATGGTGTTGGAACCGAATGTATTATCTATTGAGATTGTTTATTCAGAGGTTGGGAAGTTTCATGTGTTTTATTTTTTATTTTTTTGGGTTCGGCGGCCACATATTTGCAGTCCCTTTTGTATTTTTCTCCTACTTTAGCCTAGCCGTTCTTCTTGTGCGGTGAAGGTTTGAATAAATATGTTTAAAAAAAGGCTTAATTACACTTTTGACCTCCTAAGTTTTCTAAAGTTGTGATTTTGGCCCCCTAAAAAAAACAATTCTTTTCAGGCCCCCTAAGTTTATTTTCTGTTGCAATTTTGGCCCCCCACGTCAATTTTGACCTAGTCAATGGACACGTGTGTAATTTTTTTATTTATATTTTTTAAATTATTTTTTAATTTAAAAAAAAATATTTTTGTAATTAAAAAAAATATTTTTTTTAATTACAAAATTAAAAAAAATTATTTTTTTTATTACAAATGAAAAAAAATTAATTACAATTTTTTTTTATTACAAAGATTTATTATTATTTTTTTAATTACAAAATAAAAAAAAATTAAAGTGGGCGTCACGTGAGCGTTGACTGGTCAAAATTGGGCTAGGGGGCCTAAATTGCAACAAAAAGTAAACTTAGGGGGTATGAAAAGAGTTGTTTTTTTTATAGGACCAAAATCACAACTTTGGAAAACTTAGGAGGCCAAAAGTGTAATTAAACCTTAAAAAAATCATGTTGATATTTTGAAAATAGTCACGAGTTTTCAAAATTTTATCTTATTGATCGAAATGAAAAATAAGAGGCGGAAGGTGAAGAAATTGAAGAGGAAGGTGTTGATGGATCAAGCTATAGCTCCGGTCTTAGAGACTACATGGGAGTGGGTCTCATGTTAGATGTTCTAAGTTTAGTTTCAGATTGAAGACTACGGTAAAGGACGAATGAATTGAAATGAAAGCTCACATTACTAAGTGATATTTTAAAAGCTTCCGGTCTCTTATTTCTTCAATTTTAGTCTTTCTAAATATTAATTTATCGTGATTTCTTTGCATGTAGTTTGAACAGCCTTTTAGTTTATTTTGATGAAGACTATCTATGTTTGTTATGTAACTTTTAAATAAATGGTTGGGATGACGATAACTTTAAACAACTCGTGTTTTGTGATTGATGGTAGTATGTGTTTATCTTTGAAATTTTTTGTGTATCTTTGGGTTAAATGAAGAAATGAATGATGTAAAAATCAATGAACATTCGAGGTTTTTGGTAGAATCATGAACAAATGCATGATAATGATAACAACGTTAATAACTGTAAATCAAAGTTACATGTTTACAACTTTTCTAGTAAGTTTTCATGAATTTGAAATCAAGGATTTTAGTCTATATGACGATACAGGAAGTGCGTTATAAGGGTGAATAAGGTTTTTCGATTTCAAAAGATTTTGGGAAAAGTAAGGCAATGAAGGTGAGCAAAGATTCAAATATGAATTGAGAGGTTCAATATTGAATCTTATAACACAATTCAACAATCAATACACACATTCAAATTGCAATCCTAGACTATCTCAAACCAAGTCAATTAGAGAAATGTTAACTTTTGCCCTTAAAGCACAAGTTAATGAATCAAATATAGAAATAATTTATTGGAATGCGCGCAATACATTTCATCTTTAACTTTTTAATGAATCAGATGCACAGAATTTTAGAGAATATTGTTTATTTTATGTTTCCTAACATGTGCCCTAAGGGCACAAGTTAGCACTACCCAACCTATTAACATCAAATCACACTAACAACTAATGAACACAAGGTATATGAATCAATTGCTTACTTTCAACTTTGATTAAGAGAGAATTGAATTGAAAGAATCTCAATTGATGTAACTTAGTGTGATCAACATGTGAAACTTGATAGTTGATAGGCAGCAAAACCCCACGAACTTATCACTTAGATAGATAATAATATGAATAAGACTTGACTGTTACGTAATTCCAACAATTAAATATAGGGGATTCGAATAATCCTAACTGCAGCCAACATTCTGCAATCAAAATAGGTAAACTTTGCTCTGTTGTAAACAGATTAACTTTGCAAAACTTTAAACCCTTATCTCTTATTTTATTTTATTGTTCCTAAATAAGTAACACAAATTGTTTGGTTGAAACGAAATTTTTTTTTGGATATGATACTTTACTTATCACTTTATTACTTGGTAAACGATTTGGTACACTTGCCTAATTCGACCATCAGAATGGTTCTGAGGATATGGGAAGTTGCGGCATGGACGAAGATTGTTTCGTTGAAGATTTGGAAAGCAGCAACGCCCTGGATCGCTAGTCGAGTCATACATAGTATGAACGCATGGGACCACATCTGGCCATTGCTTAAATAAGAAGAATATGAGTTGTCCTCATTGATTAGAATCCTAGGAATATTCTAGGAGTAGGTGGGATATGATAAGGGTAACTCATATGGAAAATGACCAATGGGTACAACTTGTAGTGGTTGGTCTTGTACTATAAAAGGACAACCATGTGTTGATGCCAATGGTCCGAAAATTCATTAGAGAATTGGAGAGACCAAGTTAGGCTAGGAATAACATCTTTAGAGTTATTATTCCATCTCACTTTCTCCATAGATGAGCATGGGTGCTAAATTCTAGAGGTTTAGAGTTAGCTTACTTGGTCATGCTTTAACTCGCCACTTTTCTTCTAGGAGTGTACTCTTATACTAGCTTTATTTAATCTATCAATTTAGTTTTCCATGTTTTCATTTATGTTTAATTTCATCTCCATCATTCAAGTTCAACTCACCATGAGCTAAACCCATACTTGTGGTTTAGACATAGAGAGGTTATTACATTTATTTACTTGTGATATATAAAGTTGTAGTGTCGAGTGTAACACTCTAAACTCTAAAAGCAATAAATTACGTTAATGACACAGTCATATAAAAAATTTAGATATTACTTCTTCGATAAATCACCAAGCATGCATAAATAACAATTTTCTCAAAACTTCGCAGCGGAATAAAACATCTCCAAGTGGCCATGTCAAAAATCGTACTACATCACCAAATAAAAACTTCAAGTCTCAACATACTGAGTCATAAACATCTAATAAAATCAAAATATAACGACAATAAACAACTACTCCTAATCATAGCCCGACACACTAGACTCTGAGGTAATAGCCAAGCTAATCCTCAAGCAAATACTCACTGAGTCAAGCCAACTAATTATGCACACCGTCTACCCATTCATAAGAATAAGGCAGGCGGGCAACCAAACGACCACTGGGGGTTAGACATTATTCAAACCAATTACAACATAGACACATAAGCATTCAAGGATTCCATGTATAACACATATACATACTCGCCATTCCTAGAATACTAACTTCACATGAATATTATCTTTCCCATATCATAGCATATCAACATATTCATTCTTTAATCAATTCATCATCAAAAGCTCATCACATAACAACATAAAACAATATAAGATTTTCTCACCTCATTCCCTATCTAGTTCAACCATCAACTACACCAAACTTACCATTTATGAGGTATAAGCATACATACAACTTTACTCATTTTACATAAAGCACATATTTCATCTTATGCATATAATTCATCTAATTTACATCGATCATACGTATCACATAAGCTCTTGCCTAATTAACTCAACAACTACACTTCGTCATTTCGGAAGTTTATGACCAGGAGTCATCAACAATTAAAATCACCAAGTGTACAAACATCACCAAAATATCAAATATTAACATGTACACATCTTCACATAATTCATATAATCACAATGTTCACCGAATTTCACCAAATGCACGAATTCACCAAGTCACATATTCAATTACGACACAACACACCAAGTATTCAAATGCATGGAATGTTCTAGACTCTTATCTAGATTCATGTGGTACTAATTGAATTCTGGAGATAATTTTACCGTATGAATTCACCCACGTAAAAGTACACCTCCTTTTACGTATTTCACCTATGTAAAAGTACACCTCCTCTTATGATTCACCTATGTAAAAGTACACCTCCTTTTACATTTATCATATGACTCAATATGACTATGATGCATGGACATACAAGCAAAGACTCGATAATGCATAATCACCTACTATATATTCACCAAAAGCAATGTAAAAGTACACCTCCATTTACATTGATTAATTCACCACCAATTGCATTATCAAGTATTTACGTCCACACACTCAACAATTCATAATTCAACAAGAGTCATCACCAAATTATCAATCAAATCCACCCAAGCAATCATTACCAACATATATCACCTTAAAGAAACATTATCGTTTCAAGTTCATATTTCACGACAAAGACGGACAACTAAACACACCATAATAATCATCATCATAAACACCCAACCAACATCAATTCATTCACATTCTATCATACTAACATGAATTCAAGGTCTCTTACAAGTTATCCGACCATAAAGTATTAATTTGACATGGTTCGTCTATTTTTATAAATATTAGCATTTTCCGATTATCTTTCCAAAATCAAGGTAAACAAGTTCAAACGCCTCAACCGAGTATATACACGATTCACATATGAGTGCAATAGCATACACATATACGTTTCATAGGCCAATACCAATCAATCCCAAAATTCACCTAAGTTCGTCTCATTTTGTCATTTTACAAAACCAATTCATTATCAAAATGAAACCAAGTTTGATCCATCATGTCATAAGTTAAATACTCTTAAAGATCCTAATTAAACTCCTAGTACTCAAGTTTTGAGGTTTGAAATCAAACCATAGTTTTTGGGCTCACTTAAAAATAGTTATGCTGAATTTTCGTAAAATTGCACCAACACCTACTTGGAGTATTTTCATCATACCTCACAATCTAAAAATCATTTTCAAGTCAAACCAAAGTCACTAGATGGATAACATCTTTATCTAAAACTTTCATGTTTACACTAAAAGTCAATTCCAGACATAAAAGGGTGAAAAAGGCTCAAAAATGTAAAAATCGAAATTTTGAAAGCACGCACGGTCGTGCAGCTCAATGTTGAACCACACGCACGGTCCGTGCCTGTAGGTCGCACGGTCGTGCAAGTCTCACAACACATATTTTCCAATTTTTCCGCTTTCACCGTTTTGCGCATAAAATTCAAACTGTTAACCCGATTTCAATGTCGTTTTCGCCTACGCAATCCTTACACTTAGCCCTATCACATTCTGCAGAAAAATCATATTTATCACATCCCAAAACAGATTACTTAAAATCACTTACACTCACTTATCTTTCAAAATCGCTTAAACTAGTTTTTCATTCAAAAACCCAAGTTCTTCCCAAAACTTTTCACAACCAAAACATATAACCAAAAACAGAAGTTCATCTATCCTATCTCAACACAACAACATCAACAATTCACCACAAATCATCAAGAATCACAATTCACCATTTATGACCCATTTTCTTCAAATAGCAACTTAATCATAACTTCACAAATAGCAATACCCAAGGCATAATTCACATATCATAACTTCACAAATAGCAATACCCAAGGCATAATTTATCATCAACAACATAACATAACATCAATCAAAGCATAACCTCACAATTTCATCAACAATCAACAACAACAACTTCATTTTTCACTCATTTAAGTAAAAATCACAAAGGTTCATATCACCACACTTCAACCATGAAAAATCAACAACAACAACAATAAGTTTAGCATCAATTTAACATACTCAAACTTATCACTAATTAAGGAGAATGAAAATTGACATATAATTTCATTGAAATCACAAATCTCAAATAATCACTTAAATCTATAATCACTTATTTAAATTAGAGCTTAATGGATGAAAGAATATCTAGCCCCCTTACCTCAATGCTCTACCAACAATAGCTATGGCTTCACTCTACCTTTAGCACTTGAATTCCACCTCTTCTAAGCTCTTGATCTTCTTTCTTCTAAGTTCTCCTCTTGTTCCCACTCTATATTTCTCTCTACCTCTCTATTCTTATAACTATTTGTTGTTATGAGAAATGACCTAGTTTTTCTCTTAAGAGATATCCTTATATACACCATATATTGGGCTAAATTAGGTTAAACCTTAACGGGCCTCTAAAAGTTATGTCACTAAATTCCCAAAAGTTACTACACTCACTTAAACTGTCAAAACACCGAATAATTGTTGTCTCTTAAATAATTACCTCAACTCACTATTAACTTGATAAAAATAAAATGATCATTAAAAGTAAAATGACCAAAATACCTCTGTGTCTAAAATGACTAAAATACCTTTCTTAAGGTAAATTAACTAATCCTGGATAAAATATGCACAGAGACAATTAATCACACAAATACACATATAAACACATAATAAATAATTAAAATAATTCTAGCGAAAAATGGGCTGTTACACCGAGCTTCTTTCTAACATGTTGATTTAACTCAAAATCTTTAGAAGTAAAATTTGACCATTTTTGTTTCTAATGCTATAACTCCATGGTGTAGGACTTTTGTCATAGGTCAAAGGGCTCAGGTGGAGTTCACTTTGGGGGAGAAAGTGAGCACATAACCTAGCAAATGTTGTTTGTTAAGTTCTGCGTAATCGTACTTCCAACGGTGTGCCGTTACGACCTTAACATGATGGATGAGGTAACACTCCCTAAGATCAACTGGTTGTCAGGAACTCGAAGAGAGATTTAGCTATGTGAATCATAGTACCCATAAGAAGCTATAGCTATGTAAATTACAGTAATGTTTTCTTATAACTGAACCTAGTTTAAACCACACTTTCCATCTTGAGAATTTCTAAGTCTTTTTAATTGTTTTCCCAAATTCAACCTTTTATATTTACTGTTATGACAAATGATTTATTTTATTTTCTTGCAGACAAGTTTTCTACTGGAAATCTATATGAAGTTATAGCTCCGTAGTCCATGTGGGATAGATATCTTTTTATATTATAACTTGGACTCAGTCTTTCCACCTTAAAAAACTCACCAGATCTATATTTTCTATGAACCAAATTATTTACAATGAAATAGATGAACAAAGAAAGATTTCCCATGTGAGGATATAGAAACTTTAAAAGAGTGTTCAGACATAATTGACATTTCAATTCCAAAAGAGACTGATAAGGTACCTGAAGTTCATGAAAACAAAGAGATCTCAATAAATTATGTTACTAATGGAATACAATGGAACCGACAAAAAGTCAACGTTGACAATGCTTTTGCATATTAGGAACCAAAGTCTATCAAAGATTGTAGACAAAGTGAGAATCAATTGAAATGGAATAAGGCAATTGAAGCAAAATAAAACTTTCTTTACCATATCTCAGTACAATCAGGGCAATAATGTACCTTGCTAATTATACACATCTAGATATTTCATTTTATGTCAATTTATTAGCAAGATATAGTTATTCACCAACTTGGAGACATTGGAACAAAGTCAAGCATATACTTCGATACCTTAGAGGCACAATGGACATGAGTTTGTTTTATTCAAAAGTACCATAATTAGAATTAACATGTTATGCAAATGGAGATTATTTGTCAGATCCCCATAATAGTAAATCCCAAACAGGTTACCTGTTTACATGTGGAGGTACAATCATTTCATGGAAATTAGTGAAGCAAACCATAACAACAACATCATCAAATCATGCTGAACTCTTAGCACTGAATGAGGCAAGTCGAGAATGTGTTTGGTTTAGGCCTCTAATTCAACACAAACAAAAGAGTTATGGTTTATCTAGCAGAAGAATAAAAACAACTATTATTTATGAAGATAGTACCACATGCATTGTTGAGTTGAAAGAGGGTTACATTAAAGGAGATCAAACAAAGCATATATCTCCTAAATTCGTTTTCACTCATGATCTTTATAAGAATGGTGATATAAGCATTCAACAAATTCGTTCTTGTGGTAATCTTGCAGACCTCTTCACAAAGTCACTCCCAAACAGAGTTTTTGAACAACTGATACAAAAGATTGATCTTCGTCGTCTCATAGATGGTTGTATTGTTGAGGGAGAGAAATAAATATACTATGTAACAGGATATTGTACTTTTTTTCCTTCATCGTAATTTTTTTTCCATTGAGTTTTTCTTTTCTAGTAATGTTTTAATGAGGCATATCCTAATGGACATCCAACTAAGATGTTATGAATAATAATCTCAGTGGATATCCATCCCCGATCTTCCGCCTTCCAATAAACCCCATTAGTGATTGGATGGTTAGTGGTCTTTAATTGTTTTGATTATTCATTTGCTTATTTGTGTCATATAAATAGGAGGCATTTTAATGTAAAGACACACTTTTGAAGAAACTAATACACAAAGTTTACATTTTTTTTAACAATACTTGTCGCTTTTGAGCAAATTACACATACCAAGAAATCAAATAAATTTTGTTATTTTGGATAAAATTCTATGTTTTTTTATAATACCCTTACCTATTTATTATTTCATTCTATATTATTTCTCTCTACAATAAATATATAAAGCTATTATTGATAAACCAATAATTAATGTTGCATTGAAACTTGAAAGTGACAAATAAAGTGAAACAAAATTATTCCTCAAAAACGATATGTATTGTGAAACGGATGGAGTACCAATTTTCTTTTTATTCAAGCCCCTTTTTGTCATTTATATTCATACATTGACAGTACTACATTCCATTAATAATTAAATCCCGTAATCTCCTTGTACATGAGAAATTGACATTTATCAACTCATACGGTTTCGTTTTTTTAATATTCCATTAATTACTTATGTTACTCTTTTGGAGTTTGGCCCTTATATATTTTGAAAGTCTAAAATATAAATAAACAATTCAATGAAGTTTAATGAGACTAAAAATATATTGAACATCGAAGATCGTCAAAATTATTACGTGAATTTTTTGCAAAAGTCAAGTGGTCAAATATATAGTTAAATATATAGTTCTTTATACTTAAAATTAATTATAATTTTATAAATGTCCTCTCGCAACTCTAAAGTTATAAAAACTATTTAATAAATGTTAACAAAGCATAACATTTTTGCTTATAAAGTTACTAAAACGATTTTGTTTACTACATTCAAAAGATAATAATATGGCTAAATTTTTCATGCTTGTTTATGTTTTGATCATCTTTCTTTCTCTATTTGTGGTTGAAGGAAGTATACGTATGTCATTTTCACAACATTTCCAAATCATCTTATTTATATTAGACAGAATATTTTATCACCTTTGAATAACATTTTTTTTTTCCTATTTGATAATATAGCTGGCGCCCGCTGCGCTACTGACGAAGATTGTCCTGTTGGTGAAAAGTGCATTGACGGTTCTTGTGTTGAGTAATAATTAAGTTTAAAAATAAGTATGTACCTCTAAGAAAAATAAATTTAATAAATGAAGAGTAATAATTAAGTATAATATACATGCATTATTGCCTTTTTCACATATTCAAGATATCGCAAACAACAACATCACTGCATAATTATAATAAACATTTCAATAAATAAATGCAATTCATGGATATCATTTTTCTTAATGTTTTTGTCTGTTAGAGTTTGTATGTTGTTCTAGTTTACATCACATGTGTTTATCTCATTTTCATTTAAGATTTTGAACGAGGTACTATATTCCATTGGCTATTTTGCCTAGTTATCCCCAAGTTGTACTATTTTTTAATGCTGCAAATGATTGATGGTGAGACCGGGAATGGAACATAGTTAGGACTCTTTTACCATATGATATGTTTGGTACGAGATGATTTAGTATGGATTTAGAAAATTATCAAAAGGTTCTAAACTAAAACATTTGCCTTAATTATAGTTTTGGTTTTTCTATTTTACTTTGTTTATGGAATTGGTCTCCCTATTCCAAAATCAATCAGTTTTAGTCCCTTTATAAAAATATTGACTCAAATTTGATAATGTGTCTATTTTTAATGAGGTGGCACATAATATGATGGGTAGAAAAATCCATGTGTATTCGTGAATCTACACATGATTAATATATGATATGATGTGAAGTTAAAAAAAAAAAATTACAAATTAATAAAAAAAAATGGAATCAATTATATTAAACTAAACTGAATATTCTAAAATTTTAATTGAACAAAAATCATAAATTAGACTCCTAAATTATTTTAAACCCATATTTAGTAGTTGCAAATCCAACAAAATTTGTGGTCAATCTACAACAAAACTTCACAATTAACGATAAACTCACAATTTATATAAAAAATAGTTTATTCTCCTTCATTTCTTATGTCATAGATATAGAAAAAAATATTATCATCGTCTCTTTTATTCTTTTAATCTATCTAATTTATATATAAAACAAAATTAAAACATTTAATAGAAATATTACATGAATATTGATATTTAAAAAATAACGAGTTTTAAAAAAATTATCATATTGATTTTCTCATATTGATACATAAAAAATTTATTCAACAAATGTAAGCATATAAAATTTGCAACGAGTGCAACACAAATTTCTTTATGGCAAGTTGTACCCTCCCTCTCATGTGTCAACATCATCAATGTCTATCGTGTGTTTGATTGTCCGACGAGAAGAATTGATTTTGATAAAAACTAATTTTGTAAGATTGAATTTAGTTAAAAGTAATTTTAATTAAAAATGATTTGTGTAGAATAAATTATGCGATAACCAAAAGAATAGATATTGACACGAAAATCAAGAGAATAAAGAGAAAAAATTAAAATATAATATGAATATAAGAGAGAAAGTTATTACAAAATTATCATCTTCCAATATCATTTTCCTTTTGATTCAAGTAGTTGATTCGATTTATAGTAAATAAGCAATTACCCTCGAAATTGTAAGTTTCATCAATTACTCTTAACATTAACAAAACTTCAATTACCACCACCACATATCTGACGTGTCATGCCATGTCACATGATAAAAAAAAATTCAATTTTTTTTTGAAAAAAAAAATCTCGATTTTCTTTACGGTTATGACTAAATACCCTCACTTAAGTTTTACACTTATGTGCAAAATGACCCATAAACTTGAAAATTTATATTTATTTTTTCTTATCCTTGACTCAAATGATATTAAAGACAAACAATTATCTTTATGTGAATTCCACTTAAACAAAAACAAAGCATGTACACAGAAGAAAAACATGAGACTTTGAATAAGCTCTCGTGCATGGATCAAGAATCCCATTGTTGTTGCCTAAATGCAACTGCAGTCTCAAAAAAAACTGGTATAAACGTCGTGAATTAAAGCATAATACACATCCGTCACACAAATAATTATCAAATGGTGGTGGAGCAAACAAGCCTCTAATTTCCTCTGCTAGTTCCATCAAGAGGCAATCATATAACCATGAAATTCTAGCACACTAGTTTTACGATGTTTTATGAGATGTTCCAACGTTAAACGCGCAGATAACATATGTTCCGTCTAATGTTTCAACATCATGCAAACAAACAATAAAATGCGTAAAAAGTAAATAACAAGAAAGTAAAGAACACAGAAAGTTTGTTGACCCAGTTCAGTGACAACACACCTACTTTAGGGGCTACTAAGCAAGAAGGAAATCCACTAGTGTAGTCCTTATTCTAAAGTTCTCAGCAAACCACGTTTACAACTTAAGACCTAGGACCTACCCGTCTATATTTCAACCTAGGAACTCCTAGATCTGAGATCTCATCTCACTATCCTACAATCAATCACAGCCCCTATGATTATCAGATTAAAACACAAATGATGAAGTTACCTTCAAACACAAACTACAACCTTGCTTAAAAGCTTTGGTGTAGCACACGAGTTACAACTCAATAAGCAATCCTTAACATGTATCAAGGTGATACAAGTAAAGCTCGCAATTAACAAACAGTCCTAGACTTGCATCAAAACGATACAAGAGAAGAACACACATGACTAAAAACCCTAAAAACTATTATTTAAGACTGACGGCTTGAATACTCAATTAGGTCTTGAAGTCTTCCTTATATACTGAAGCAATATGGGCTAACAAACCTTGTTGGGCTTTAGAACAAAGTAGATCGTTCAGTTGATCTACAAAACACGAATCAGTAACAAAAAAGAAAAGTCCTAATATGTAGGAACATCTTTAGGAACTTCCAAACAATCCAAATATTCCCTAAAATATTGTTACCCCTTTTGGAATAATGACACAACTAATTA
Organism: Medicago lupulina; assembly: GCA_958299785.1. Taxonomy (NCBI): domain Eukaryota; kingdom Viridiplantae; phylum Streptophyta; class Magnoliopsida; order Fabales; family Fabaceae; genus Medicago; species Medicago lupulina. The sequence continues at coordinate 47,870,680 of OY283146.1, read as the reverse complement.
TGAACAAATATGCGCGTTGCCTGGTCAACAAGATATGAGGACGTGGATTTCCTAATAAGATAAAGCACGTGTACAATAAGACATAAAACAAGGCACGCTGAACCGTGTCAGGATGTTGGAACATCATATCCAACATCTTACAGAAATGCCTAAAACATGTTGGAACATAGTATCCAACATTACAATCATGGATATTTGTTTTAGCAATAGTGTAGCCAATACAAATACCCAACAATCTTCCCTTTTGGCAAATTTTTTGCTAAAACAAATTGAGGCCACATTTAAAAAGCAGAGAGATACAAACCATCCATTTCTTTAATCATCATGAGCACACATCCATGAAGAAACGGCCAGCACATCAAAAACAATATCTAAAGAGATACCTTACATAAACTTCTTCAGATCATCATAAACACACAGCCATGAAGAAGAATAAAACATTTCAAAGACTACTTTTCAGAGCAAGCTTATAGTTAGAAGTAGCATAAATCAGTATCACTAAATACACTCAGAGATGCACACAAAACTTTACAGGGATACCTTAATTAAAACTTCAGTGGTAATTGAGATTAATCAGGCATCACTTAAATCAGAGACAAGCAGCAGCGGAATAGAGAATAGCAATGTCTCGCATAATAAAATAAAAAAACAAGCAAAGAAAAATAAATTCCTATGCGACAAACACCAGATCAGGGAAAAATAAAGTCCCACAAATTTTGATCAACATAGATCATGATGTTCCAACATCCTTTACCACATCAGACAGGAACACTAAACTTCGCATCAGCAAGGGAAAAAATAAATTTTCATACCTACAGAGTACTTATATCAACATCCTACCGCACATCCTGTCAAACAACTTGAACAAAAATCAAGTACACAACTTAGTATCACTCCCCCTCAATATATCATCCTATGAGTTGATACTAGCAAGAATATTTCACTACTCCCCTTGAACACATGCATATTAAGAAAATGGAAAACCAAAAACTCCTAATGCATAATTAAAGGAATACTTCAGAGGAAACTATAGAGTGTTCCAGCATTCGTTAAAACATTCATAGGGAATATTCAACATACAGACTTAAAAGTCACACAGGCAATGTTCCAATGTCCCAACATTCCATAGAACACACACAAAGTTAACCCAGAATTCAAGAGACTTAGGGAAAACTTCTTAGGCAACCAAGATGTTGCAACATCAAAGACAACATCAACAAAAATAATTGCAAAATAAATGTTATAACAGATCAGGCATAAACAAAATAGGGCATAACATACCATTACTCCCCCCTTTTTAGCCATAAAATATGCCAACAAAAGAAAACTTCAAGAGTACAGATCAGGACAATCCATACCCCACAACTCAAAGACGTGCATCAAGGAATGAAGCAGAGCACGCCTCACACACCAGATCATTACACCTCCTCATGCAGGCAAATTCCCAACATGCCCCTTAAATGTTCAAACTGCTTAGCATCTAAGGCTTTGGTGAAAATAGCTGACAGATGTTCCTCTGTGTCAACATGTTCAAGTGTCACAATCTTCTCCTCAACAAGATCTTTGATGAAATGATGTCGTATGTCAATGTGCTTTGTCCTGCTATGTTGAATAGGATTCTTGGAAACATTAATTGCACTCAGGTTGTCACAGTACAATGTTAGAACATCATGTTCAACATTATACTCCTTTAACATCTGCTTCATCCACACAAGTTGAGAACAACTACTACCAGCTTCTATGTACTCAGCTTCAGAAATAGATAGGGATACACAGTTCTGTTTCTTACTAAACCATGATATCAGATTATTTCCCAGAAAGAAGCATCCTCCATAGGTGCTTTTCCTATCATCTGCACTTCCTGCCCAGTCAGCATCACAATAACCAATTAACTTAGAATTTTTCATTGTGGGAGTACAAAATTTCATAGTCAGTGGTGCTATTGATGTACTTCAGGATTCTCTTCACTTGAGTGAGGTGACTCATTTTTGGTTCAGCTTGGTACCTTGCACACACTCCTACTGCCAAAGTGATATCAGGTCTGCTTGCAGTAAGATACAATAAGCTTCCAATCATGCTTATGTACATGCTTTGATCAACAGTAACACCATTTTCATCTTTTGACAGCTTCAAATGAGTGGCAGCTGGAGTTCTTTTGTGACTACCATTATCCATACCAAACTTCTTCACAATATTCTTGGCATAATTACTCTGAGAGATGAAGATAGTATCTTCCATTTGCTTGACTTGAAGGCCCAGAAAGTAAGTCAGTTCACCTGCTAAACTCATTTCAAACTCAGACTGCATTTGCTTAATGAAATGTTGAACCATCTTGTTCGACATCCCACCAAAAACAATGTCATCAACATATATCTATGGAATCATCAGTTTTCCATTATCATCTTTCACAAACAAGGTATTGTCTGTTCCTCTTTTCCTGTACCCTTGATTGACAAGAAACTGAGTGAGTCTCTCATGCCAAGCCATAGGTTCCTGTTTTAAGCCATACAAAGCTTTCTTCAATTTATAGACATGATTGGGAAAGCTATGATTAATAAATCCCTTTGGTTGCTCAACATAAACTTCTTCATTCAAGTAACCATTTAAAAAGGCACTCTTAACATCCATCTGGAATACTTTTGAATTTGAGTATGCAGGATACTCCTAACAATAATATTATGGATTCCAACCTGGCAACAGGGGCAAACGTTTCATCAAAGTCCAGCCCCTCTTCTTGAGTATATCCTTGAGCAACTAATCTTGCCTTATTTCTGGTCACAGTTCCATTCTCATCAGACTTGTTCTTGTAAATCCATTTTGTTCCAATGACATTCATTCCTTCAGGTCTTGGAACCAAATCTCATACTTCACTTATCTTGAACTGACTTAATTCCTCTTGCATTGCTTCAATCCAGAATTCATCAGTGAGAGATTCTTTGACATTCTTGGGTTCAAACTTGGACACAAAACAAGAGTTGGAAATAACTTCATTGGATCTTATGGTTGTGATCCCTTGATTAGGATTTCCAATGATGAGTTCTTGAGGATGATTCTTCTGAACTCTGATGGAAGGGCATTTACTGGTGGAGGCATGATCTTGTTCATTCTTCTCAGTTGCTTCTATCTCATACTCATTCACTTGGATGGGTGCATCTGTTTCCTGCATTGATGTTTCAACATCTGGTACTTTATCTTCAGAGACATCATATATCACTACATTGATGGATTCCATCACAACCTTGGTTCTGGAATTGAACACTTTGTAAGCTCTGCTGGTTGTAGATTATCCAAGAAAAATACCTTCATCACTCTTGGGATCCATTTTCCTTCTGTGATATTTATCTGCCAATATGTAACATCTGCTTCCAAAAACATGAAAGTATTTGACAGTAGGTTTCCTTCCTTTCCATATCTCATATCAGGTTGTTGTGGTGCCTGACCTTAGGGAAACCTTGTTGTGTATATGACATGATGTGTTCATGGCTTCAGCCCAAAAGTGATAGGGCAAATGTTTTGCATGTAGCATAACTCTAGCTGATTCTTGCAAAGTTTTGTTCTTCCTTTCCACAACACCATTTGGCTGAGGTGTTATAGGAGATGAGAATTCATGTTTTATTCCTTCATTATAGCAGTAATAATAAAACTTGGCATTCTCAAATTCAGTTCCATGATCACTTTTGATCCTCATAATGACACTATCATTTACTCTTTAAAGTTGTGTGCACAAATCTTTAAAGACTTCAAAGGTATCTGATTTTTCTCTAATGAAATTTACCCAAGTAAATCTAGAGAAATCATCAACAACTACAAAAACATATTTTTTCCACCAATGCTTTCAACTTGCATAGGTCCCATCAAATCCAGGTGCAGAAGTTCAAGAATTTTAGAAGTTACCTGATGTTCCAACCTTGGATGAGACATTCTAGTTTGCTTACCAATCTGACATTCACCACATATACTACCTTCAACAATTTTGAGATCAGGAAGCCCTATGATAGCTTTTGAGGAAATAGCTTTATGTATCCTCTTTAGATGTAAGTGTCCCAGTTTTTGGTGACACAGCTTGACCTCTTCCTCTTTACTCATAAGACAAGTGGAGAGGTGTGATTCTTTTTGGGATACCCACAAGTAACAATTATCCTTAGATTTACCCCTGCTAGAATTCCTATTGAAGACTTCCAGAACTGGACAAACAACTGTAACCTTATTCACTTGCCAACTAGAGGAGCCTCTCTGACTTGGTCCAATGGTAGAAAAGGAAGAAACAATACACAAAAGAGACTAGACCGAGTTGTTTGTAACTATAATTTTATTAACAATTGTTGTAGTGTCTCAGTTTCAAAACTCAAAGCATTCGGTTTGTATCCAGTTTCAAATTCACGAAGATGTGATCTCCCACCCTGATTGCAGTAAGGTAATTGAGCAAGCTTGGAGTAGCAATGTAGTTGGCTGTCCCATGTATGTCTTAAGCCAGAAACTCAAAATGTTGAAAGATAAGCTAAAGGTTTGGAACAAAGAAATTTTTGGAGACATTCACGTGCAAGTTAAAGATGCTACAACAAAACTAGATGCAATTCAAGAAGAAATTGATAGAGAAGGGCATACTAACATGTTGATGGAGCAAGAAAAGCAAGCTCAAATTAACTTAGAGAATGTATTGAACATGGAGGAATGCTTTTGGCATGAAAAAGCAAAAGTAAAGTGGCATGCAGAAGGTGACAGAAACACATCCTATTTCCACAAAATTGTCAAGATCAAAAACACCTCTAGCCTCATAACCAACTTAAAAAATGGTGATGAATTTCTTACAAATCAAGAAGAAATTTCAGCACATATTGTAAATCACTTTACAAATCTTTTTAGTAGTCAAGAGACAGGAACTGATAATGGCATCATTGAGGATGTCATCCCAAATCTTTTAACTGAAAGAATCAATAACATTTTAATCATGATTCCATCACATGATGAGATTCATAATGCAGTTTTTTCACTAAACAAGAATAGTGTTCCTGGTCCTGATGGATTTGGAGCAATATTCTATCAAACTTTTTGGCCAATAATCAAGTAGGATGTTTTCAATGTTATTTTACAATTTTTCACCACTGGTTGGTTATTGCCAAATTTTAATTCAAATTCTCTTATTCTTATTCCTAAGACTAACAATGCAGATTCAGTGAGCCAATTCAGACCTATTGCAGTTGCCAACTTCAAATTTAAGATCATTTCAAAGATTTTGGCAGATAGACTACCAACTATAATGCTAGCAATCACATCTGTTCAACAAAGAGGTTTCATCAACGGTGGAACAATTAAAGACTGCATCTACCTTACTTCGGAAGCAATCAACTCTCTACATAAGAAATCATTTAGAGGAAACCCTCTTAGCTGGAGTTTCCTACTCAAAGTTCTCAAAGCTTTTGGCTTTCATGCAACTTTTTGTAATTGGATCCATTGTATTCTTAAATCTGCTAAACTTTCAATCTCTTTCAATGGTAAGCAACATGGATTATTTTCTTGCACTAGAGGGGTGAGAGAGGGTGACCCCTTCTCTCCTCTTTTATTTTGCCTTGCTGAAGAAGTAATCAGTAGAGTCTTAACCAAGTTGGTCAGAGATGGACATCTTAGCTTGATTCAAGGTTCCAGGAACAATGCTATTCCACCACATATACTATATGTTGATGATATAATGTTGTTTTTCAAGGGTATCATGTCTAACATTCATGCCTTGACTGATTTATTCCAAAGATATTCAGAAGCATCAGGTCAGTTTGTCAATCCTCAAAAGGCGTCAATTTTTGCTGGTTCAATATCAAATGCTAGATTAAATCAAACTTCAAATTTAATTGGTTTCAATATTGGTACCCTCCCCTTTACATACCTTGGAGTACCAATTTTTAAAGGCAAGCCCAAAACAGTTCATTTTTTACCAATTCCTGACAAAATTAAAACAAAGCTCTCAGCCTGGAAAGCTTCTCTTTTATCTATAGCTGGAAGAGTGCAATTAACCAAAAGTGTCATCCAAAGTATGCTTCTTCATAGTATTTCAATCTACTCTTGGCATGTTGCTCTAATTAAAGATCTTGAAAGGTGAATAAGGAACTTTATCTAGAGTGGTGATGTAAATAAAAGAAAACTTGTGTCTGTAGCTTGGCATACAGTATGTTCCGCCCAGAAAGAAGGCAGTTTGTGTAACGCCCTATTTCTAATTAACCGATAAATCACGCAATTATAATAAATAATTAAGAAATAGACGTCACGTCTTCGAATAATTCACCACTAATAGACATGCATAAAATATCTCAAACATAAAACATCACAGCGGAATATCACATACACTCCAATAATATAGCCATGTCATCAAACTTAGAGAATACATTCGAATAATAAATAAATCCCAACATAAGGTATATCTCAACAACAGATAAAATCCAAAACATAAAACAAAAACGTCGTCCTAGATCAGAGTCTCTCAAAGACACGAAAAGTGAAATAAACGGAGGATGCTCCTGCAACCCTCCCAGCAACTCACCAAGCAAAGCGAAACAACTAATTCTGCACGCCGTTTACCCATTCATACAAATAGGTAGGCGGTCCACTACAGACCACTGGGGGTTAGCTTCACATCAATCACAATCAGAAATTATAAACAGGATTAAACATGCATTAAAGAATTACATATTTCATAATGAGCATTAATATGCCACATCTTCACACATTCATCAATTCATCACCCATAAATCTTACACAAGTACATGATTCAACAATTGCAAGTAATCACTAAGCACACCATTACATGTTTACACACCAAGCACTTAACATTTATCAATCATGTTATTCTTATGCAATGCGCCTAGACACAACACCTATATGCATGTGGTACCAAATCACCTCCGAGGTCGTCGCCCCTAATGCCAACTGAACATCATAATCACCCCGAATAGTCACCCCGAATAATTGAATACAAAAGTATTCGTCACCAACATGATATGATGCATGAACATATGACATAATCGACAACAATGCATATTTTCATACACTTCAACAATCCACCAACATATTTCAATACATGTTTACACCAACAATTCAACACCAATAGCATGTAAGGAAATTCACCAACAACATATATGCGTATAACATATATAAACACCAACAACATCACCATAGTAATTCAACAACTTCATATAATTCTCACAATTCAAGTAAAGGAGAAAATACACCACAATATGAAGAAAATCTTATTCAACACCCATCTATCGCTCATACATCTGTATTTATTCATAGCAAACCATCCATGAAAGAATTTCACAGTAAACGAGTTCAATGAATATTTTCAACCAAGTTCGTATAATATATTTCACAACTTTAAACAATTGGGGTCAATAAACCAAAACAAAGCAAAACAATTCAATTACCTCAACTATGCATGCACACTAATCACTTATGAGTGTAGGTGTACATACATGTGCGTTTCACCGGCCAACTACCAAGAAATCTCATAATTCACAAAGTTCGTATCATATTGCCACTTTTTCAAAATGAAACTATTTTTCAAAGTAAGACAAGGTAGTTCCAAATGAATTCGATCAAAACCATCTTTAGTAATCACATATACATCATACATACATAGCCCTACATCATTCGTTTAAGAAAACGCATTTCGGAAAGAACGGAGTTTCTTGGACATTCTTCAAACATTAAAACCAATTCATAAAAACCAAGTCCAATTTGACTCAAATGATGTTCCAGTAGGATTAGATGTATAAACAGTGATTAGCTAAGCCAAAAGAAACCTTTTTGGAAGTTCTGATTGGTCCCCAAGTGCACGAAACGAAAAACGAATAATTGTTGAACAGGGTGTTGCTCGCTTAAGCGAAGTCTGGTTCCCTTGAGTGACCAGGTTCCAGTAGCTTCTGGTCACCCTTCGCTTGGAGCTCGCTTACAGCTCGCTCAAGCGAACTGTGTCCAGAACCTACTGGTCACGTTCTCTTAGAGCTCGCTCAAGCGAACTGTGTCCGAAACCTACTGGGCACGCTCGCTTAGAGCTCGATGATGGCTCGCTTAAGCGAACGCTCATCAGTTCTGAGAAAAACCTTCGGGTTTCAAACCCTTTTTCCCCCAACATCCCAATTTTGATCTTTCCAAAATCCAAATCTCGTTCCAAATAATGTTACAGGTCATATACATTAAAATACACTCAATGATGCATAAAACTTGAGATTAAAACATCATTTCATCAAAATTCAACAAATCACCAAACTTTCACAATTTTTCAACAACAACCACAATTTTCATCACCAATTTACAAATAGGGATACTCATTGTATCATTTCATCAATAACATGCTCCAAAACAACATCAACAACAAATAATCATGAATTCACTCATAATTCAACAACCACAACTTCATTCATTATCAAATTTACACAAAAACATAATATACCCACATATATAACTTTTGGCATGCAAATTCATCATCAACAACACAATTATCATTCAATTCACATACATGAACATACCATCAAAACCTAAGCACGAGTTCCCACAATTAAAACTCAAATAATCACTTAACCAAATAATCACTTATCAAATAAACACTTATGAGAAATGGGTAGAAAAAAATTATGCTTGAATATTATCCCCCTTACCTCTAACTCCAAGAATCCAAGCCTTGGCCTCACTTTAGCTCCTAGATTCTTCACCCTCAAGCTCTTCAAGCCTCTTTCTCGTCAAACCCTCTCTTCCCCTTTCTCTAGCCTTTCTCTCTCTACCTTTATCTTGTGTTATGAAATGAATTGTTCTAGCCCTAATTTCCTCTTATGAGTTGGGTTATATAGTCACCACTAATGGGCCTAACTCTCCAAATGTTATATGAGCTCAAACTCTAATTAATCCAATTATCTAGTTTTTATCTCACTAACGGAAAAATAACGAGTAACCACCGGCTCTAATTTTTAATTACCACAACATACTAACAACTTAATACACAAATGGTCCTCACTTAAAACGCTACAAATAGTCCTCAACCAAAATTACTAATTTACCCTTGCTCACCAAAAAGACCAAAATGCCCTTCTAACACGAAACCCAAGAATTTACACTTAAGGATAAATAATCACATACAAGCATATATAAACACACATAAAATAATTGAAAATAAAATAACGAAAAATCGGCTGTTACAGCTTGGGCATCAGAGACTTATCTAAAATCAATGAAGCTGCAAACCTGAAACTTTGTTGGGAACTCAATCAATCTTAACTTCAATGGGCTCAATTTCTTAAAGATAAAGTCATTAAGAACAAAAAACCAATCAAATATCATGTCTTCTCATCCATCTAGAGCAGCATTAAGCACAAATTCTCTGAAGTGATGAATAATGGTTCTTGGAAGATTGGTAATGGTGACTCAATCAACTTTTGGACAGATGCTTGGTGTGGTGACCCTCTAATACAAACCCTCAACATCCCTCCTGATCTGCACAATGATCTGAATAGTAATGTCAAGAACATGATCACCAACTTTAAATGGAATATCCCTAAATGCTTATTGCAAGCTTACCCTCCTTTGAGAAATCTTACTGCATCTATTTCTCTGCCTATCATTCAAAAAGATTATCAATTCATTTGGAAACAATCTCATGATGGTTCAATGTCATTCAAAAATGCCTACTTGTTTGATTGTCCAGTTGGACAAAACATAAGTTGGGCCAAGCTAATTTTGAACTCATCAATCCCTCCTTCAAAATCTCTAACTGTTTGGAGAGCCTTACATGACAAGTTACCAACAAATGACAACTTATCTAAAAGAGATTGTTATCTTCCTTCTATTTGTAATCTTTGTGGTAAAGAAATGGAAACCTCTTATCATCTTTTCTTTCACTGTATCTTTGCAAAATTTATTTGGAATTTGCTCTCATCAACTATAAATGTCCAGTGTAGCTTTCTATCTTTCCATGAAGCACTGAGCCTGTGCAATAGGAATTGGTCCCCTCTATGTAAACCAACAATTTTGGCAGCCATCATCAATTGTTGTAATGTGATTTGGTTTTGCAGAAATCAAAGAAGATTCTCTAATAAGCTTATTCACCCCAAGTCAGCTATCAATTTGATTATCAGCTACATCCCTTTCAGGTAATCATAGTAACTTCCATGCCACCTCCTCTATTATTGACTTTACAATTCTTAAATCATTTAAAGTCTTCCTCATACCTCCTAATTCTCCTAAGATTATAGAGGTCACGTGGCAGCCCCCAATTTTCAACTGGATTAAGTGTAACATAGATGGTGCCTCAATTGGTAACCCTGGCATCTCTTCTTATGGTGGAATCTTTAGAAATAGGAACTCTAATTTTTTAGGAGCTTTTGCTTCTAATTTTGGGCACAACAACTCTCTCAATGCAGAACTTACTGGTACAATGTTTGCCATTGAGATTGCTTATCATAGAAACTAAAGGTGTTTATGGATTGAAACAGATTCCATGCTTGTTACTTTGGCATTCAAATCTTCAAAGCTAGTTCCTTGGCATTTACAAAACAGGTGGGATAATTGAATACATTTGATCTCTTCAATGGCTTTCATGGTTACACACATCTACAGGGAAGGTAATCAATGTGTTAACAAATTGGCCAACATTGGTTTAACATCTCAGCCATTTACTTGGTGGGATCAGATACCGACTAAAATTGGGAATGACTTCACTAGAAATAGGCTAGGTCTCCCTTATTTTTGTTGGAACAAAATGTGTTTAACACTACCTCTTGAGAGTTTTGATGATAACAAGGTATTAAAAATTGTACAGGACCATAGACAAAATTTGAGATCATTATTAGGTTCTGGAAGAACAAAAGAGAGCGAAGGAATCAACAAAAAGGAAGCTTAAAGCGTCTGAAGAGAACTGCTCCTGAAGTTAAAGTGCTCCTGAAGACAAAGTGCTCCTGAAGTGATGACCTCATCAGTAGCAAGTTCATCAGAAGCAAGATCATCAAAAGCTGAAGATCACCAGAAGTTGTAGTTCATCAGAAGATGCAAGACTTAAAGCTTCAAAGGCTGTTTAATGGATTTAATCTCGTCTAAGCATTGGAGAAGACCAGAAGAGTGAAGCAACGACTAATTCAAATGAATTTGAAGGCATTGGATGCTTGTTCTTTGAAGAGCGTTGACAAAGTACAATGGTACGAAGTGTACAACCACTACCTCCACTACTTAGTTTTTGTCTCTGCTACAAGACAAGAATAACAACTTTGCCTGCAACGATGTTCCTACAGACTTGGAATGAATTTGAAATTGATCCTTCATAGGACAACAACCATATCAGGCAAAATATTATTGGTGATTGATCAAAGCTTCAAACGACTCTTATTTTGATGCGTTGGCAATTCACAACGTCTCTTTCACATGTCTATATAAAGGAGTGAAGACTTGAAGAATGTAAGAGACTCAACAACAATTTAAAAGCGCCAAACCTTTGCTGAAATTGTTCTGCATCAAAAGTTCACTTAGAATTTCTTATCAAAGTTCATATCTTAGAAATTCTAGAGTCTTAAGAGTTTGTATCTGATTTGTATTGTGAACACCACTGATTGTATATCAAGTGTTCAACGTAAAACATTTTTCTTTGTAATTATGTTTGATTAGAAGTCTCTTGCAGTTATGTTTGAGCATAGAAGTCTCTTGATTGTGTTCAGGAGCATAGGAAGTCTCTTGCAGTTGTGCTTGAGCAATTAAAGTCTCTTGCTAGTTTTAGCAGTGAGCATTTGTAATCAGATATTACATTTTTAGTGAACTCTCCTTGGAAGTGCAAAGGGGACAGGACTACTTCCGGTTTGTGGAAGGAACCTGTATAATTGTTTTGTGTCTCTCTTCTTCTCTCTCTGTTTTTATCCGCTGCATTTAGTATCTGAATATCACTTCAGAAGTTGTACTCTAACTGCTTCTGACCAGTGACTTCAGTAGGAGAAAAAGAAGAAAAAACCAACACAATTCAACCCCTCCTTCTTATGTTTTTCTCACCTTCCATTTTAGGTTTTGTTGATCTTTGAGGGTTTGGTTTTATGTCCTCCTTTTGGTGTACTTTTCTTTTCATCGATATATATCTTTTGGGGGCTTGCAGTTATTCTCCAAGTTTCTCTTGTTTAAAAAAAAAAAAAGTATAAATGTCAAATTATAATTTGAAAAGCGCAACCTTCAATTAACTTTTTAGTATAGTATAATAATTGAGGTCAATTCTAGTCTAGTAACTTTCTCAAAATTAGTTTTCCACAAAAAATGGCCTAAATTTAACCCCCTATTTTTTTTTCATTTATGTCGATACAATAAAAATACTACATCCCATAACTAGATAATTACCTTTATTTCCTTGTGCATGATAAATAAACATTTGATCAACTCATATTAATATTTCTATAGTTAAAATTTAATACTATGGTATGAAATGTTGTCTAAAAAATTCATATGGTGCCTTTAATTTATAAAAAAACAAAAATAAATGTTTTCACCTCTTTCATGGATTATATATATAGTTACTGGTTACTTCTGTTTTTCGTTTCGGATTTGACTCTTATACATTTTAAAAGTCTAAAATATAAATAAAAATCATTTTGATGTTCATCAAGATTTTTTTGTGCGACCTTTACAAAACTTAATTGATCGATTTAGTGATCTAAAGGGATACACAAGACATATCGATTATAGACATTAAATTAATTACAATTTTTTAAATGGCCTCTTCCAAGTCCTAAGTTCCAAAATCTACTTAATTGAACTTAACAAAGCATGGAATTTTCAACTATAAAGTGACGAAAACAATTTTGTTTATTACACGCAAAGGGGGAAACATGTCTCAATTTTTCATATTTGCTTATGTTTTGATCATTTTTCTTTCTCTATTTCTTGTTGAAACAAGTATACGTATGTTGCTATTCACAGTATTTTCTAATTTTCTAATTTATATTATACACAATATTATATCACCTTTAAGTAACATTCTTTTTTTTTCTTCTCTCATTTGACAATACAGATCAAATCGGCTGCAAGACTAGTGAAGATTGTCCTTATCTTGGAAAGTGCATTAATGATTTTTGTGTGTTCAAGAAATAATAAAATTTTAAAATAATTATGTACCTAAGCGTATAATTTTGTAAAAAAATGCCTTAATAATAGTATAGTACAACTATTATTACCTTCGTTACCTATTCAAGATATCACAAACGACAATGTCTACGCATAACAATGATAATATACTTCAATAAATAAATGTAGTTAATGATTATCATGTTTGTTGTTCCTAAACAAAATATTATCATCTTTGTTATTACTCCATCCGTTTCAAAATATATGTCTATTTTAGAGAATAATTTTGTTTCACAATACTTGTCACTCTCAAGTTTTAATGCAACATTAATTATTGTCTTGTCAATAATACCTTACATATTTATTGTAGAGAGAAAAAAAAGAATGAAATAATAAATGGTTAAGGATATTATAAAAAACACACATAATTTCATAAAAAATAATAAAATTTAATTAGTTTCTTGATTACTACAGTTTCTCTAAAATGGACATGTATTTTGAAATAGAGGGAGTGCAACAATTTTTGTTGCTTCACTCTTTTTTCAGTCACCGACCTCGTTTTATTCCATTTTTAGGTAAGGTTTTTAAGTAGACATTTGCATCTTATTCTTATACGTTTGAGTTTTGTCCTAGTTGACCAAAGTTGTACTCTGGTGTGACTATGGTTTAAACGTGGAGGCCTTTCTTAATATTTGTCAAAAGTTCAAACAAATATTTGTTATACTCGTTAAATAACATTGAATAACAGAGCAATATATTAATAATGTATGTAATTTAGATCTTTATTATTTTATTTTTTTTAGGGAAGATCTTTATTATAATTATAATACATTATGGTTAAGACAAAAATTACCATATTGATTAGTTAGAACTCTCTACATTTTTTAAAAACTAGTGAGCCATGTTTCTATATTTTGAGAGTGTATATAGGATACAAATGGTTACATTTTGAAAATAGGGGGTATTAATTTGACATTAATATTAAAAAAACTATAATAATAGAGATAACCATGTTGGCAATATACAAGACACGGACTTTATTTATTTTTTTCCCTTTCGTACCGGTTTCCGACCAATCAATGGTGGACGACTAATCCGGCTCGTGCGTAAAGGCATGTGCACTGGCCAAGCGTTGTTTCTCTTGAAAATCGAATCCGGTATTCCCTAAATACATCCATGAAATGAGCTCCTTGCTACTGGAGCCTAAGCAACTTGGTTACAAGACACAGGCTTTAAATTTACACTTAATCATTTTATGAATTGATGAAATTATTTATTAAGTTGTAGCACATTAGTCAAAATAATTTAGTAACTTATTGTATTAGTAAAAGGCACACATGGTCTTGACCGGAAAAAAAAAAAGGCACACATGGTGATCTATTAGCTTAGAAAAGTTTAAGTACCATCTTAAAATATTAAATTCATGTATTTTATGACATGGTAGAAATGAAATTGCTCAAAAAAAATAAGGTTGAAATGAAATAAAAAAACAACAGGATGAAAATATTTAAACTTATTCCTACCACTACATTATCTTCCTTTTAGCAAGTGTATTAATTTGTATCAAAATAATAATTCAATTCGTATCCACATAGACTATTCTAATCTCTTCGTCGCAATTTCAGTAATATTCAAGATGTATTTAAATGGGAGGTGCATTGAGGCAATTGGTTTGGTCGCAATTTTTAAATAAATAGCATAAAGTAAAAAAAATTGTAAGAAACTTAAGATAAAGAATCAGGTGTTTCGAATTATATGTTCATCACTCATTGGTAATATGCACCTAAACCGTATAATTGCTCCTCTAATTTACTACAATTAAAAAAATAGCTCAGGTCAATCCCTTGACTCAGAACCCTCTTTTCTAATTATAATTTCATAATTCCTTAGGTGAACCTATCATCATCAAAGGTTTTAATGTCCTTTAATTTCAGAATCGCAACTTAACAACTTTTTATCCCTAGATTGTCCGTTAAGTTGAACAACATAAATAGATCTAAGTTATAAATTGGTGTCAACAGTCATATAATTTCTAAGTTCAATTTATATTTGGTCAGAATCATAAAAACATTAGGCAAAAATTTTACTTAATAAACTAGAATTGCAATCATATTGATAGAGTTACAAATTACATAGCCAACAAGCTAGAACATAATCATCTATGACCTAATCACAATGGATTTAATTACTCATGGCTAAAGCATAAACAACTAGTAACAAAGAAGGATTCATTTCATAAATTGGATTACTGACTATGAATTTTGATGTTCTCTCACCGGTTCTCCAGATCTCCAACTCTAAAAATATCTTTTTCTCTCCAAAACTTCGAACGCTTGTCTCAGAAACACGCATGACTTTTATAGGTTTTAATTTTGTATCACCCAAGTTGTGTCCCGGGTCTTAAAATTGTGGCCCGATTTCACACAAAATTCAAATTCAACTTGGCACTCCTCCAAAATCTTTTCCCGATTATAGCAAATCGTGGCACGATTTTTGTCGAATGAAACTCCTGGATTTGGCAACAAAATTGTGCTTCGATTATACAAAATTGTGGCACAATTTCCAATTCCTTGTTTCCTCTTTTTCTATCTTTTTCCAACTTCAGGATCATGCAAATTCATCTATACTATACTAAAAATACATGAAAATAACCACTAAACTCATATATGACATTATGTCATCACAACCTAAAACTTGCATCGTTACTTGTTCTAAAGAACAAACTTAATATGAAATTTAGTAGTAAGACAACACTTACTTCACCAAAGGTCATGTTAAAAGTTCATCTCGTTAGTTAGCAACCGATGAGCTAACTTGCTTGATGAAACATCCATTCCACAACTTTTCGCAACATAATTGAATATTTGAAAGGTTCACACACTCAACAAGCAAAACTACTATATTATCAAAACTTAAAAGTCTCTAATCATCAATCAAAGTCAATATCACAATGTACACTTTTAAGGACTTTTTTGGATTATATCGGAGCATAGGTTAAAGGTGGAATAATCTAGAAAGTATGTTTAAAAGAAACACCATGGAGTTAGGAAAATCCTATTGGTCTAAATAAGAAGATTCCCACAACCTGTAATGAGTTTAAGGTACTAGAGAACTGATTTTACATGACTATGGTCAAAATTGTAACTTTGTCTCGTAACAAAATTTTATTTTATTTGTTGAGCTGGTATTTGTGATAAATCAGCTTCTTTTTTTTTAAACCTCTCTTGAGACAAACAGTGATCTCTCTATTCTCTAGTACCCCTATCCTAAACTTATATTGTTGCTAGTTTCAAGAGCCCCCAAACTTAAACAGTTTACATATTCAAACATACACAAAGCCTAACTCCAAAATAACATTTGGGTTGACATTCCTAAGATCTCTAAGCTTATAATATGATTTGTCACGGAAACAATGGCTCTAACTTATAGGCTCAACTTTGCCTAAAAAAAAAAGAATAATTCAATAACAATATGTTGGCTTCAAAGGTTAAAGATACAAGCAATTTACCTTAATATGCACATAATAGTTAGCTTCTGTTAGGAGATATTTAGCTTATGTTCGGCTTGGTCCTTTTCTTTTTTGTTGCTGTTTGTTTTCTTGTTGTCTCTTTTTCCTTTGTAACCTGAAAAAGAAGCCAAATTCACCAGTTTTAAAGTTAAGAATTAAATTGAACAATTACTATAAATTAAGGGACCAAATTGACAGATTTTAAAATAATGGGACTAAACTGAACTTTTAAAACAACGTAAGATATCAAAGTGGTATTTAAGTCACTTTTTCTTTTACGAAAACTTATAATTTCGCCTGGTATATTGTATAAATGATATAATAATTTTCTTTATTCAAAAATAAATGTTATATTAATCTTTTTAATAAACGGGTTAATACATGTATACTCCCGTAATATTAGCGATTTCTGGTTTACCCCCTGTAAAAAAATTGTTTAGATTTCAACCCTGTAATTTGGAGATTCTTTGGTATTTGATGAGTCAATAATTAGTGTTTTTTAAATATTATTTGAGTCTGTTTTATTTAGATTTTATTCGTTTTTATTTCCTTTCTAGAACTATTTTACTTCAATTGCAAGTTATTTTATTTCAGGAACAAATATTTGAAAGATTACGTCTTGGAGCAAAAGAAAGGCTATTTGGAGCTGATTTGGGAAAAAATATGAAGATTTTTTGCAAAAATATAGACACAGCCCTTGCTATTTCAAAGACAAATACCCACCAGAAAGGTTGGCATGGCCCGTGCCTCCAATGACACGGCCGTGCACGACCTCCAGACAGCCTATTTTAGTTTCTTCTGACCTAAGGCCCATGGTTACTTGTGGAACAACCTATTGACGTATTTCTTGGGGCCTAAGTAGTTGTAGACTATCAATAGAGTAGCTAGCAAACATAAGGATTCATCTTTTGTTCTTGAGAATTATAAGTGACAATATTTCCTTTGAATAAAAGTTCTTCTTATTTATTTTATATTATGTTCTTCTTCTTCTCTTTCTCTTCTATGTCTACTATGATCATGAGTGAGTAGACTCTTCTTGTCTTGAGATTGTTGGATGAGTCTAATGACTTAATTCCTATCAAACCAAACCTCGAACCCTAATTTTATGTAAATCTATTTTCTAATCTAAATTCACCATTTTTATAATGAATTAACATGTACCAAACTCATAATGCGACAACGAAGGGTTAGTACATGTTAATTCATCATCACAAATCTCAAAGCGAAGCATCGAAAGAAGAAGTTTTGATATTGGAACAAGTGAATTTAGACAAGGATTATGAAACATGAGAATAGTCTAGCAAACCTTGAGACAATAAAGATTTGTTCTTCAAGGATTTCAATAGCAATCAACCATGAGAATAGGCTTGATTGCTAGAGAAACACATTCACTGATTTCGAGAGAAACTGTGATACGCTAAAGAGAAACTTGTCTTTAGAACATAGGTCCAGCATAAAGTTCTAGGTTTAGGGTTTGGTTTGCGAAGGGTTTGTCATTAAGATGAACCAATAATCCCAATGTGCTTTTTATTATTATCTTTTAACCGTTAAAAATCCCAAATTTTCGATTAAACTTTCTTCTAATCATTCGTAATAGTTAATTGAATTCAACAACTCCCTGTCGAAACGATACTCTTTTATTACTACAGCAGTAAACCGTGCACTTGCGGATTTACTACATCAAATTTTTGGCGCCGTTGCCGGGGAGTTATGCAATTTAATTAACTTTTTAGTAGTGGTTAGAATTTTTCTTTTTCTTCTACTTTCTTTCTTTCTTTCTATTACCATTAACTTCTTGGGTTCTTATTCTTTTATGCGAAGAATTAAAAGTCTTGGTGAACTTGTTTCCGAGATCGAAAGATATTTGCATAAGAGAAGGAGAAAAGCGCGAAATAATATTGTGATGGCTGAGGAAGCCACTCTCAAAGAGTATGCAACCCCTTCTACGGAAGAGACACATGCTATTATTGTGTACCCAATGGTTGAGGGTAACAATTTTGAAATAAAACCTGCACTCCTTAACTTAGTGCAGCAAAACCGGTTTTCCGGATCACCCACTGAGGATCTGAATCTGCATATTTCAACTTTTTTAAGACTCAGTGGAACCTTGAAGGCAAACCAAGAGGTCGTAAGGCTGCATCTCTTTCCTTTTTCCTTAAGGGATAGAGCTAGCGCTTGCTTTCATTCATTGGAAGTTGGTTCTATCACTTCATGCGACCAAATGAGGCAAGCATTCCTTGCCCGATTCTTTCCCCCTTCGAAAACTGCTAAATTGAGGGATCAAATCACATGATTCACTCAGAAAGATGGGGAATCTCTTTATGATGCATGTCAACGTTTCAAAGAAATGCTTAGACTTTGTCCCCATCATGATCTAGAGAAGTGGATTATTGTCCACACTTTTTATAATGGTCTTTCATATACCACAAAAATGAATGTTGATGCAACTGCAGGTGGAGCTTTAATGAACAAGAACTATACAACATCATGTGGTTTGGTCGAATACATGGCACAAAACTACTACCAGTGGACTAATGAGAGGGTTATCACTGCTTCTTCACCCTCTAAAAAAGAGGCAGGTATGTATGAAATTTCTTCCTTCGATCATCTAGCTGCTAAGGTTGATGCACTCACACAAAAATTTGATAAAATGAATACTAGTGTTGTCACACCTGCTCCTGTTTCACCCCCCTGTGAAGTTTGTCGTGTATTTGGTTATATTGGCGTTGATTGCCAGCTAGGTAGTGCTATTGAGGGTGTTGAGCAAATGAATTACGTTCAATACAACCAAGGAATGAGACAAAATCAATACTTTTATAAAAAACCTCAAAATTCCTATGGACAAATGACACCACCTGGCTATGCAAACAACTAGAGAGTTCCTCAGAAATCTAGTCTAGAAATTTTAATGGAAAATTATGTCATGAATCAATCTAAGAAGCTCCAAGAGCTTAAAACCCAAACCGGATTTCTGAATGACTCTCTCACCAAACTTAATTCCAAGGTAGACTCCATTGTCACTCATACCAAGACACTTGAAACTCAAATCTCCCAAATAGCTCAACAAGTAGCTAGCTCCTCTCAAACACCGGGAATCTTCCCAAGTCAAACTGAAGCCAACCTCAAAGCCCATATAAATGTTATTACCCTTAGGGACGGTAAACAGTTAGAGGACCCCGTTGTGAAAACCACAACAACTGAGGGAGAAGAGAGTGACAACCCAAAGAGTGAGGAAACCTTAGGAAAAAGTGAGAAGTCTCTTGATTCATCACCGTTTAAGTCTAAATTCCCTTTTCCCCAAAGGCTTTCTAAGCCTAGCTTGGAGGCACAATTTGGAAAGTTTATTGACATGGTAAAAAAAATTTACATTAACATTCCTTTTGCTGAAGCTTTGTCCCGCATGCCCTTCTACGCAAAAAATTTAAAAGATATCTTGTTAAAGAAAAGAACAATAGAGGGTAATGAGACAATAGCCTTAACAAAAGAATGCAGCAATGTCATTAAGTAAGCGCCTCCAAACCTTGGAGATCTAGGTAGTTTTTCCATCCCTTGTGTGATTGGGAGTGTGACCGTTGAAAAGGTCATGTGCGACCTAGGAACCAGTATTAGTTTGCTAGCTTTACCTCTCTTTAAGAAAATGGGAATAGGAGAGTTGAGACTTATCAATGTAACCTTGAAATTAGTTGATCGTACCACCATTCCCCCCGTTGGATTTATTGAGGACATCCCCGTTAAAATAGGAGGGATATATATCCCGGTTGATTTTGCGGTAGTAGACATGGAGGAGGACCTTGAAGTCCCTATCCTCCTAGGAAGGCCTTTCCTCGCTACTGTCGGTTCTATCATAGATGTTAAGGGTGGTAGGATTGTTTTTCAAGTGAGTGATGAGAGAGTAGGATTTGAAATAGAAACTCTTAATAAGGACCCTTTTGATTTTTCTTGCTGCATGATTGATGATCATGGTGTGAAAGAACGTTCCTTAGCGCCATCTACACAACATGATCTCTTTAATCCTCCTTAAAGATGTTTTTAATCGTTAAGCTAATGACTCTAAATGAGCGCTTCGTGGGAGGCAACCCACGGATTTAATTGTTTTGTATTATTTTCATTTGTTTTGTAGGAATTTGTCCGAACTTGATGCGAAAAAAGGAGAAATTTTTTGGTGCCATGACCAGAAACAGTGGCACAGCCCGTGCCTGCAGTGGCACGGCCCGTGCCTGCAGTGGCACAGCCCGTGCCTGTCCAAGCCTTCCCAACACACAACATTTTCCAGACAGGTGCGTGATGACGCTAGGTCATACATACTTTTATGTGTGTTTTTCATGTATTTCTAAGTCGAGTTCAGGTGATTTTACACAAGTTTGAAGCTACAAAAGAGGAAATTGGATGCATGAAAGAAGCAGAAAATCGTAGCCCGATATGAACCATCGTAGCCCGATTTGTGGTTCAGTTTGACACATTTTTTTACGTAAAAAATCGGGCTCCGATTCGAAGGTCATCGTGCTCCGATTTGAGGAGCGTGTAACATCAGCAAGCACGTCCAGGAGCCATCGTGCTCCGATTTCTAGCATCGGGCTCCGATTGTTCCGTTACTGGAATATTTCCTATAAAAAGGAAATCGTTTTCTGTAGCTGGGGTTCGAAATTTGAGAGTACAAGACTGATTTATGGAGCTGGATCACTGAGCAAAAGGTGGGAGACCATCAAAACTCATCGCCGGTTATCAATTTCATGTAATGAATTCTTCTATATCATTAGTTATTTATGTTTTAGCCATGAGTAGCTAGATCCTTTGTGATTAGGTCAAGAGATGATTCTGTAACAGCTTATGTGATGTAACCTGAAACTCTTATATTAATGAATGTCAATCTAGTTTATTCAGTATATATTGTTCTTGATGCGGTTATGATTCTGACCCAATATAATTGATCTTAGAGATTGTATGACTACTGACACTAGCGTGTGACTCTGAAATATATATGTTGTTCAATTTAACGGACAATCTAGGGATGGAACGTTGTTAGGTTGTGACATTTGAATTAACGAACTAATAAACCTTTGATGATTATAGGTTCACCTAAGGGATTAGGGAATTATAATTAGATAAGAGGACTTAGGATCAAGGGATTGACCTGAGTTATTATGTTAATTCGTCGTCTACTTTGTGACATTCAATAATTTAAGAACAGGTTGGATAATAAGGGATGTGCAGATGATTCGAATGACCTAGTCATCTCTCTCTAATTATTTCAAGAACCCTTTTAACTTTTGTCAACTTATTTACAATTGCACTAAAAATCCAATTGCCTAAGGCAACCCCCAAAATTTATTACATCTTAACGATTATCTCTTGCTAAGTCGAAACTAAGCAGTCCCTGTGGAAACGAATTATTTTATTACTCGATTCAAATTAGTACACTTGCTAATTTTCTATCAGTGCGCATGGCCCGTGCCTGCAGTGGCACGACCGTGCGTGATACCCCCTCCCTATAATCATAAAAAAAAAATTATTCATTTCTTCTTCATTCACTCACCACAACGTCTTCATCTTTCCAACTTCCCTCTAAAAACTCAATAACCCCAACCTCCATAACTTCATCCAAACTTCACCAAATCCCAAAAATTTTAAACCAAAACAACTCTAAACTTTACCCCAAACCTAATTAATCCAACAAAAACAACATTCATACATCCAATCCCTAAACCCCACAAATTCATCCTTCATTAAAACCTAACCCCAAAAACCCCAATATCTTCATAAAACTTCATCAGCAAACTCAAATTTACAACTTAAAACCCAACCACATCACTAAAACCATCTTTTCCACCCAAAAGTTTACCAAAACCTAACCTTCCCCAAAACCAACCCAAGTCAAATGACACCAAAGAGGAAAGGAAAGGAAATTGAAACTTCAGGAAGTGGTGCAAGTAGGAAGCAAGCAACAGTCCACAATCACGGAATTGAATTCAAGGATCAAGAGCAAAGGAATAGATATAAATCTTGTTATACTCTCATTTTGGACCTAAAAATACTCATTCAAATTCCTCTGCTATTTCCTAATACTTTCAAATTAACCGTGTTTCCTACTGTGCTTCAACTGCGTACGTTATTGTTCCTGTCTTTTAATTTTTGCGTAAAATCATACAAAAGGGCATTTTGGTCATTTCCTACGAAGGAACCCATTTTCAGTCCCTACAATTTGTCCCTGAGTCTTTTCAATCTGTTTGCATGAATCATTAATCAAATTTTGTACAAAAATCATCTTAGTTTTGCATCTGAGTCAGTTTGAGTCGTTTTTGCTCCAGGGGCATTTTAGTCTTTTCACATCAAATAAATTTTGGGCAGAGAGGTATTTTAAAATACCTCATGTTTGGTAGTTTGTTCATTTTAGTCCATTTTGTCAATTTTTAACCGTTTCACTTTACGTTGCATTCAGATTACATTTTTTAACCAATTTTATTATTTTTTGCATTTTAGTCCTAATATTTTCAAAAATTGCAATTTAGTCCAAATTTTGCATTTTTATTGCAAAGAGTCCCAATTCCAGTTTTAGGCAATTCTTTCCTTTTAATTCTTTTAAAAAAAATAGTCCAATCTTTCAAAAATTGCATTTCAGTCCCAAAGTTTCCAAAATTGTATTTTAGTCCTTTTTTTTGCAGTTCTGTCCAAGGGATGCCACGCAAGCAGGAAAGTCCACATGGCACAAGCTCATTGGCTCAGAGGCACATGTGGCAGCCTATAAAAGGCCACCACTGTCCAAGTCAGAATGAGAATCACATTCACACGCCACATCAACACAAACAGATTTCACTTTCTCTCTCCATTCAGTTACAGATCAAATCCAACAAATTCACCAAAAGCTTCAAGAACATTCATGAAACCCTAACTCACATTCAACCCTAATCCAGATCAATTTTGTACCAAAAACCACAAATTCACCATGAAATTCAACCCACAGAATCAAACAGAAACGAAATTCGCACAGAAACAGCACAAATTGGAGCAATTCTCAGAGATTCTTGCGAATTCTCATCACTGAATCGTGGCACCTGCAATCCAACGCGAGCACACTACTGGGAGCAGCGCGCTACGAGCGTGATCACAGGCCATAGATCGGAGAAGGAGAAGGAGGAGAAGAGGCAAAGGATTTCACAGGATCCGAACCAAAAGAAGAGAGAAAGAAAGGAAACCGGTTTCACCTGCGAAGATTCGAAGCCAAGGATCAAAGGAGCGGCCTAAAACCTTCCAAGAAAACTCAGGTAACGTCTAAACTCCATCTCTTCTCATTGAAAACCATCGCAGAATCCAGAACCATGTGAATCCGTATCAAGTTCGAACTGTTCGATCCCAAACCCTAACCCTAACACAAAAATCATTTGAAAAATCAAAGAAACGTTTCAAGATCCACAACGAGTGTGAATCGAAGCGAATCCTTGCGGTTTACAACGATTTCATCCCAAAAACATGAAGAATCTGAACAGTTCGAACTTACAGTGACGAAAACGAAAGATTCACATTGTTCCAACGGTGAAAAACAATTTCTTTTGAATGATTCATGATTAGAATGATAAAGCGAACGAATTAAGCCATGAATAAGCAATTTCTGGGTAGAATTCACAAATTAGGGTTAGGGTTTGCAAGAAGAGAGAACGGCAGAGAGAAGAAGAGAAGAAAGAGAAAATGTTATGCAAGAATGAAAGAAAACGGGTGTGAAGCCCTTTTATACATGCGGTTGGGGCGGGTTGACCCAAACCCGACCCGTTCTTCTCACGCTCTCAGCCGTTTGATTCAGATCCTGATGGATCTGGATCAATCCAACGCTCCTGGAGCGTTAGCTTGATCCGGATCCATTAGATCCATGGGTTTGGGCCGTAGATCCATGGGCTTTAAGTTTTTTGATGTTTTTTTAATTTTTGTTGATAATTGCACCTTCTTTCTTGCTGACTGAACCCCTGCGCATGTTAAAATTTCTTGTGAAAATTCCTAAAAATGGTTATGAGTTTCTTGATACTTGTTTGGCTATTTGGTGTTATTTTTACGTGTTAAAATTAATGAAGTACATGTGTGCCAATTTCTTTGTCCTCTTGATGTGTGTATTGGTGTTTTGTGAAGTGTCTTGCATAATTTTCGTTTTAATTCAATACCATGTGGCTTTGATGCTTGTAATATGATTTTGTGATACTTTTGCCATGAGTTTGTGATAATCACCACTGTTTTGTGAATTGAGATTTTAATTTCTTGTTGGGAAAGTAATATGGATCTTTTTAGGTTATAAAATATGCATAAAATGTGTGTGTGCTAAATATGAATGCATGGCTTGTAATTTCTTCATAATTCTTGAGATATTTCCCTTGAATATGCTGCTTTGGTGAAAATTATAGGTCATGAGATTTAGCTTAGGTTCTAGGGCTAGGTTTTGTGTCTAATTTCATCACTTTGTTTAGTATTTGTTTTGCTATTTTGTTTAACGCTTCTTGTTATAGTCATTTCTTCTAATATGCATGGTTTACTCCCATTATCATTTCACACCTTATTACTAACCATTTAGTTTCATGTCTCACTCATATTACAAGCATTACATCATCTTCATCTTTTCCTTTCTTTTAGTCATTCCATGCAATTTCCATTAATTCATGTAATATTTTAGGTTAGTTTACTTTCCTTTTAATTTCATGCAAGACTATAGAATGTAAAATAGGACCCGATGTAAAGGACTATGGACTATAATGGTGTACACCGACACACGCACACACGTTGTATGTTTATCGTCTAGGTGTATGTTTAGGATGCGCGATACTTAGAGAAAATAAATCTTTTAAAAAAACAAACAACTTCCATCACTTCAAATATTTTCCAAATAAACCTTGGAGTCAAAACTCCAAAGGATTTTTCCTTTATTTTCTTAATCCAATCAAAATGCAATTAATTTCCAAACTTTAACCGTTTTCATTAACAATTGAACCAACCAAATGTTTTCTTTTTCTTTTCAATTCTAATGCCTACACGGCCTCCTTCCCTTCTTCAAAATCTTTTTTTCAAACTTAAAAAACAAACAAAACTCACAAAAACATTTTGGAAGAGAACTACATGGAATTTTGATCCCTTAAAAGGGTATGTAGGCAAGAGACTCAAAATCTCTCCAAGTCCAATAAAAACTGTTGGAACAAAATGTGTTTAACAATAAACCCTAAAGAGTTTTGATGATAACAAAGTATTAAAAATTGACAATTGGTTTTGCTAACATTTGTTCAAGTGTACAGGACCATAAACAAAGTAATATATCACATCAAGGTTCTGAACGAACAAATAAAGAGCAAAGGAAGTATCCATTTGAAACTTAAAGCGCTCCTGAAGTCTAGCGCTCCTGAAGACTAGCGCTCCTGAAGACTAGCGCTCCTGAAGACAAGAGCTCCTGAAGAGTATGACGTCATCAGAAGCTGAAGGTCCTCAGAAGCTGATTCTTCGAAGCAACAGTATTTCACCAGATTTCAAGATTCAAGTGTTGTATTTTGGAGCGAAAATTATGGAGCATTGGCAGAAGATTAGTGGATTTAAGCAACGGTCATTTCAAAAGGATTTGAAGTCATTTTGTTGCAATTAGACAAGAAGCGTTGACATTGTACTTTGTACGAACTGAACAACCACCTTCTCCACTACTCTGTTCTTTGTCTCTGCTAACAGACAAGAATAACAGCTCTTATGTACAACCAAGCCTGCATCCTTGTTCCCTCTCAACTGGAATGGATTTGAAATTGATTCTTTATAGGACAATAACTAAATCAGGCAAAGAATCACTGGTGAAAGATCAAGCTTCAGTAACGACTCTTTTTGAATGTGTTGGCACTTACAACGTTCACTTCACACCTCTATATAAAGGAATGAAGACTTGAAGAACAAATAAGACTCTACAATATTTCAAAAGCGCCAAAACTCTGTCAAATTGTCTAAGCATTCAAAGTTCACTTAGAATTTCAGTTTTCAAGTTCATATCTTTGAAATTCTTAAGTCTAAAGAGTCTGTATCTGATTTGTATTGTGAACACCACTGATTGTATATCAAGTGTTCAATCTCAAACATTTTCTGTGTAATTTTGTTTGATAGAAGTCTCTTGCTTGTGTGCTTGAGCATTAGAAGTCTCTTGCTTGTGTGCTTGAGCATTAGAAGTCTCTTGATTGTGTTCTTGAGCATTTGAAGTCTCTTGCTTGTGTGCTTGAGCATTTGTAATCAGATATTACATTTAGTGAACTCTCCTTGGAAGTGCAAGGGGGACAGGACTACTTCCGGATTGTGGAAGGAACCTGTATAAATCTTTTGTGTCCTGCTTCTTCTCTTTTCTCTCTGTTTTTCATTCCGCTGCATACGCTCTTGAACAGTATCTTCAGAAGCTGTTTATCTAGCTTCTGATCATTCTGATTCTGAGTTTTGAAAAGAGAAAAACGTTTTTTTAAAAACACAATTCAACCCCCCTTCTTGTGTTTTTCTCCCCTTCAATTGGTATCTAGAGCCTTGGTTCTGTTGTCAAACACCTAACAGTGTAACAGTCCAAGATCTGAGAAAAACATGTCTGCTGATTCATCTGTTTCTGGTTCTGCTGGCTCTAGTGGTAATCATCATGCTGTTGCATATGATTATAGTGAAAAGAAAACTGACTCAGGGAAGGTTCCAAAGTTTAATGGAGATCCTGAAGAGTTTTCTTGGTGGAAAACCAACTTCTACAGTTATATCATGGGCTTAGATGAAGAACTATAGGATATTCTGGAAGATGGTGTTGGTGACTTAATTCTTGATGAAGAAGGAGCTGCTGTTGATAGAAAAATACATACTCCTGCTCAGAAGAAGATGTACAAGAAACATCACAAGATCAGAGGCTCTCTAGTTTCTGCTATACCACGAGCAGAGTACATGAAGATGAGTGATAAGTCAACTGCTAAAGCTATGTTTGCATCTTTATGTGCTAACTATGAAGGAAGCAAGAAAGTTAGAGAAGCCAAAGCACTGATGCTTGTTCATCAGTATGAACTGTTCAAGATGAAGGATGATGAAAGTATTGAGGAGATGTACTCAAGATTTCAAACCCTAGTCTCTGGACTCCAAATACTGAAGAAAAGCTATGTTGCTTCTGATCACGTGAGTAAGATTCTCAGAAGCCTTCCTGCCAGATGGAGACCAAAGGTGACTGCCATTGAGGAAGCTAAAGATTTAAACACTTTAAGTGTTGAAGATCTTGTTAGTTCTCTCAAAGTTCATGAGTTAACTCTAAATGAACATGAGTCTACTAAAAAGAGTAAATCAATAGCTCTTCCATCAAAAGGCAAGTCATCCAAAGCTCTTAAAGTGGCTGAGTCTGATGAAGAAGATTCACCAACTGGAGATTCTGATGAAGAGGTTACTGAGATGATGGCTATGCTCTCAAACAGACTTCAGTATCTAGCCAAGAAGAACAAGAAGTTTGTGTCCAGGAGAGGTAGTTTCAGAAGCTCAAAGAAGGAAGATCAAAAGGGATGCTTCAACTGCAAGAAGCCTGGTCATTTCATTGCTGATTGCCCTGATCTTCAGAAGGAAAAATCAAAGGAAAAGTCAAAGAAACCAACATTCAAGTCAAGCAGGTTCAAGAAACAGTTAAAGCAGAGTTTGATGGCTACATGGGATAACTTGGATAGTGAATCTGAATCTGACAAAGAAGAGTCTGATGAAGGTGCAAAGATAGCTGTTGGGTTAGTAGCTACAGCAACTTCAGAAGCTGAAACTGAATCAGATTCAGAAGATGAAAATGAGGTATATTCCAAAATCCCTAGAGAAGAACTGATAGAGTCACTTAAAGAACTCCTCACTCATTTTGAATTAAGAACCAATGAGTTGAAAGCTTTGAAAGAAAAATATGTTGCTTTGATGAAGCAACAAGAATCAACTCTATTGGATCTAAAAGCTTCTGAAGAAGGACTCAGAGGTTTTGACTTCATATGCAAGACATATGAAGACAAACTTAAGTTCTTGTGTCAGAAGCTGCAAGAAAAATGTGATGGAAAATCTTTAAGTAACCATGAGATTGCTCTTGAAGATTTCATTATGTCTGGTATTGACAGAAGCAGAATTGCTTCTATGATTTATAGCATTTACAAAAACAATGGTAAAGGGATTGGATTTTCAGAAGCTAAGTCTAGTGAAACCAATCTCAAAGCATATTGTGAATGCATAAAGGAAGGATTGAAAACCTTCTTTGTTCCTGAAGGTGCAAAAATGGGAACTGTTGCTCAATCAGAACCTGAAGCCTCCAGTTCTAAGGCTAAGATTACATCAAAGCCAAAGAATTTCAAGCCTAAGGATATGATAAATTCTGAATCTAAGACCACAAAGATTAAGATTCTGAAGAGATCAGAACCTGTTCCTCAGAGTCTGATAAAATCAGAATCTGATGTCCTAAAGTCTAAGGTTCAGAAGGGCAAGGCAGTTGGCGCTCCTGAGGTATCAAAACCAAAAGTTGAAAAACCTAAGGTAATGATTAATCAGAAGCTACCCAAGAAGGATCTAAAGGATCAGGAAATGGTGAGTAAATTCTCCAGCTCTAACCCCAAAGGACCCATAAAACAATGGGTACCTAAATCTGAAATTGTCAATACTGCAGATCTGTCTAAAAGCAAGAACAAAACAAAAATCATGGTACCTGGACAGCGGTTGCTCAAGGCATATGACAGGAGAGAAGTCAATGTTCCTATCCCTCACAATGAAAGAAGGAGGAAATGTAAAGTTTGGAGGCAACCAGTCTGGGAAGATTATTGGTACGGGGACTATTGGTAACTCCTCTACCTCTATTAATAATGTATGGTTGGTAGATGGGCTTGAACATAACCTATTGAGCATCAGTCAATTCTGTGACAATGGTTATGATGTTTTATTTGAAAAAGCCAACTGTACAGTAATCAACAAGAATGACAAGTCCATTGTGTTCAAGGGAAAGAGAGTGGAAAATGTCTACAAAATCAATTTTTCTCAACTGGCTGATCAGAAGGTAATCTGCCTTCTATCAATGAATGATAAGAAATGGATGTGGCATAAAAGGCTGGGACATGCTAACTGGAGATTAATCTCTAAGCTTAGCAAGTTACAGCTTGTCAAAGGCCTTCCTGACATTGATTATCATTCAGATGCACTCTGCGGTGCATGCCAGAAAGGAAAAATTGTTAAAACATCTTTCAAAGCAAAAGACAATGTTTCCACCACAAGACCCTTAGAACTGCTTCATATTGACCTATTTGGACCAGTTAGCACTGCATCCTTATATGGAAGCAAGTATGGATTAGTTATTGTTGATGATTATAGCAGATGGACTTGGGTGAAATTTCTGAAAAGCAAAGATCATGCATACGATGTATTCAGTAACTTCTGCACCCTTATTCAATCTGAAAAAGAAGCCAAAATTTTGAAAATCAGAAGTGATCATGGTGGTGAATTTGAAAATGAGCCATTTGAAGCTTTTTGTGAAAAACATGGAATCCTCCATGAATTCTCTTCTCCTAGAACTCCACAACAGAATGGAGTTGTAGAAAGAAAGAATAGAACGTTACAAGAAATGGCCAGAACCATGATTCATGAAAACAATTTGGCAAAACATTTTTGGGCAGAAGCTGTGAATACAGCGTGTTATGTCCAGAATAGGATCTATATTAGACCTATCTTGGAGAAAACAGCATATGAATTATTTAAAGGAAGAAAACCCAATATCTCTTACTTTCATCAATTTGGATGTACATGTTACATTCTGAATAACAAGCTCTACCTAAAGAAATTTGATGCCAAGGCCCAAAGAGGAATCTTCTTAGGTTACTCTGAAAGGTCAAAGGCATACAGAGTGTATAATTCAGAGACACTCTGTGTTGAAGAATCTATGCACGTTAAATTTGATGACAAAGAGCTTGAAGATAAAACTTCAAAGCAAGGTGAAAGTTTTGCAGAGATACAGGTTCCTGAAGACATTCCAGAACCTGGTCAGTCAGTTGAATCTGAAGATAGTTCAGAAGCAGCACCCACATCAGTTGCTCCTGATGAAGTCGCTCCTGATGAAGTTGCTCCTGATGAAGTTGCTCCTGATGAAGTTGCTCCTGATGAAGTTGCTTCTGATGAAGCACATAATGGCTCACAGCAAGCAGATTCATCCAACTATACTTTCAAATACAAGTCTTCTCATCCTCAAGATCAAATCATTGGAAGTAAAGAAAGTCCCAGAAGAACAAGATCACACTTCAGACAAGAAGAATCTATGATTGGACTAATTTCAATGATTGAACCAACAACTGTTGAAGAAGCACTTTCAGATGATGGATGGATCATAGCTATGCAAGAAGAGCTGAATCAATTCCAACGGAATGATGTGTGGGATCTGGTACCCAAACCTCCTCAGAAGAACATTATTGGAACAAAATGGGTATTCAGAAACAAGCTGAATGAAAAAGGTGAAGTAACCAGAAACAAAGCCAGACTTGTTGCTCAGGGGTACAGTCAACAAGAAGGCATTGATTACACTGAAACATTTGCTCCAGTTGCAAGATTGGAAGCAATCAGGTTACTTTTATCTTATGCAATTAATCATGGAATAGTATTATATCAAATGGATGTCAAGAGTGCATTTCTTAATGGTGTCATAGAAGAAGAAGTGTATGTCAAACAACCTCCTGGCTTTGAGGATCTGAAGCATCCTGACCATGTTTACAAACTTAAGAAATCACTATATGGCTTGAAACAAGCTCCCAGAGCTTGGTATGACAGACTAAGTAATTTCTTGATTAAAAACGATTTTAAACGAGGTCAGGTTGACACAACACTCTTCAGAAGGACTCTTGAGAAAGATATTCTTGTTGTGCAGATATATGTTGATGATATAATATTTGGTTCTACTAATTCATCTCTTTGCAAGGAGTTCTCTAAGTTAATGCAGGATGAATTTGAAATGAGCATGATGGGAGAGCTGAAGTTCTTCCTGGGCATTCAAATTAATCAAAGCAAAGATGGAGTATATGTTCATCAGACGAAGTATACAAAAGAGCTTCTGAAGAAGTTCAAGCTTGAAGATTGCAAACTGATGAACACTCCTATGCATCCTACATGCACCTTAAGCAAAGAAGATGAAGGATCAAAAGTGGATCAGAAGCTATACAGAGGTATGATTGGTTCTCTGTTATACCTCACTGCATCTAGGCCAGATATTCTATTCAGTGTATGCTTATGTGCAAGGTTTCAGTCAGATCCTAGAGAATCTCATTTAACTGCAGTTAAGAGAATCTTCAGGTATCTGAAAGGAACAACTAATCTGGGACTCCTTTATAGAAAATCCCCAGATTATAAGCTAATTGGATTCTGTGATGCTGATTATGCTGGTGACAGGATTGAAAGAAAGTCAACCAGTGGCAATTGTCAATTTCTGGGTGATAATCTGATATCTTGGGCTAGCAAGAGACAAGCAACTATTGCTATGTCTACAGCAGAAGCAGAATACATCTCAGCTGCAAGTTGTTGCACACAACTACTCTGGATGAAACATCAGCTGGAAGATTATCAGATACATGCTAACAGTATTCCTATCTTTTGTGATAATACTGCTGCTATTTGCTTGTCAAAGAATCCAATTCTGCATTCAAGAGCCAAGCATATTGAGATCAAACATCATTTTATCAGAGATTATGTTCAAAAAGGAATTTTAGATATACAATTCATTGATACTGAAAATCAATGGGCTGATATATTTACTAAGCCTTTAACTGTTGAAAGATTTGATTTTATTAAGAAAAATTTGAACATGCACTACGTGTCTGATTAAAATTGCTTGCTCCTGAATAAGAAGTTCAGGTTCTGAAGTCACTTCAGAAGCCATTGTCCTTCAGAAGCTCCTGAGTGAGGTCCTGAAGAAAATGTGCTTCTGATGAGTCATCAGAATCTCAACCTTCAGAAGAGAATCTTTGTGCTCCTGAATAGCAGAAGTTAGTGGAAGTTCTGGAGTTGCTCCTGGCGACATCTGTCCCACTAACTTATACAGCTCGTCTGAAATCTGACAGCGTGGCATAAATGTATTGGCGTATAACTCAAAGGGCAATGATGTTAATTTTACTTTTCGTAGTACTATCTCGCGCCCCCAACTGTCATTAATGCTATGTTTGTTTGTCCCCTGTTATTCAAACGTTTTTCGCTAAAAAGCACTTAATCAAAAACACACACTACTCACTTCACTTCCTACACTTTCTGTTTTTGATTTCGTATCTGCTAAGAAAAGTTTTCTCTCTCTCTCAAAACCCTAAGAACCCTAAATCTCAAACTTCTTCAAACATCAATGGCTTCATCAAGTTCTGTTCAAGAATCCAACGCTCAACTCGCAGTTCAGCAAGCTGAAGGTCAGCAAGAAAGGGCTGCTTACGAGATCAAAGGAGTCACCATGAGCCTAAAAGAATGGCAACTTAAGATTCAAACAGAGAATCCGGTGGATTTTGAATCTCTTGCTTATCATGGCTGTGACATCAAGAGGTTTTATGAAGTTCAAGGGCTGATGAACTATTTCAATATGCTCAACGGTCCTACCTACAAGACGTTAGTAAGACACTTCTGGGTAAGAGCATCAGTCTATGATAAAGCTGCATCAAAACTGGAGGAAGACGAAAAAGTTTTGATTGATCCCTCTCTTGAAGGGAAAACCAGAGAAGAAATGGGTTTGGAACCCTTTAAAGAAGTTCAGATCAGGTCAAGCCTGATGGGTATTCCAGTCTACATTTCTGAAGCTATAATTGCTTTTGTCATTGGAGCAGAAGCATCTGGAAAGTACTCCGGTGTAGATATACCAAACTCTCAGTCAAGCTCCTGGAGTGATTTGGTGAATAAAACTCTCTTCAATTCTACAACAGCTGGTAAATACTGTGACTTGAACATGATCAACAAGATGCTCCTGAAGATTCTCAACGAAAACCTGTTGCCTAAAGGAGGTGGTGGTGATCAACCATCTTTGGCTCACAAGGTATTTCTTCATCATCTCATCACTGGAGAAAAGATAAATCTGCCTAAGTACATCTTCAGGCATATGATAAAAGAGCTAAGGGAAAGCCAGAATAAGTGCAGAGTCTGGGTTCCCTATGGAAGACTGATCTCAGAAATCTTCCATCAAGGAGGCATTATTAAAGCTCTGAATGAAGTAAATTACTTCACTGATGAACAGCTGGAAACTGAGACAGGAAAGGTGATAAATGCAAGCACCTTGAAGCATATGAAATTGATTCCTGAAGTGACCAAGCTGAAGACAGACATCTGTGAATCAAGGGTCATATCTAATCTGATGGAGGACTTCCCTCCCATCTGCAAGAAAGACACCCTGGCTGTTCAAATGGCTCTCATTGCTGATCACTATGAGACCCATGGAAAGCTGATCAGTCTGGATGAAGTTCCAGAAGAGATGTATGGTCAAGAACTTCCTGTAGCTAAAGGAAGAAAATCTAAAAGAAAGGTACTTACTCAAGAAGAGTACTTAGAAGGTGAAAATCCTTCCAAGAAGGCGAAGAAGGAAAAGGCTCCTGAAAAGTCTTCATCTGGTGCTCCTGGAGGATCATCAATTCAGGAAGAGGTTCAGGATCTGAACCCAGGAGCTATTATTCCTCAGAAGACAAGAAGTGGCAAGCAAATGGTTTCAGCATCTACAACAACGAAAGTGAAACAGATTCCTCAAAAGAAGAAAAGGACTCAGAGGCTAAGGAAACTGAAGGAATCTGTATACACTGCTGAAGATTGTGCAGCTGCAGAGGCACAAGAAGAAGAAGAGGCTACCGAACTGGTTACCAGGGAGGTAAGAAAGAAGAAGAAGGCTGAATCTGAAGCTGTTCAGAAGGCTTTGGAGCTGGCTAAGGAAATAGAAGTACCTACTGAGGTCTTGCTCAAGGAAGATGCTGCTAAGGTTGCTGAGCAAGCTCTGATGAGCTCATTAGAACTGCAAGCTGAAGTTGCTACTGAAGCTGCAAGTATTCTAGCTACTCCTGGATCAGATTTTATATCAGGTACATCCTCCTCACAACCCTTAATACATATAGAATCTGACTCCACTCCCTCATCACCTTCTCAATCCAAAACCTCATCATCCTCATCTTCTGATATTCCTATTAGCATCCTCAGAAGAAGCCTATCACCATCCTCCAAACTCCACAAAAATTCTTCCAAACCTATTTCTCCTTTCAAACCATCTGAACCATCTATCCAAGCTAGGGTCAGTAGTTTGCTAGAGTTACAATGCAGCAAACTACCCCCTAATCATCCACTTCAACCACAAACCATTAAACCTGTCAACATGATTTTACCTGACAAACCAGAAGATGACTCTGTTATAAATAATCTCAGCAGTCATCTATCCGGTGAACTTCCAAACTTTAACCTAACACCACAAAAAGCCTCTGAAGTAACAACTTCACAAGTTGCTTCAGAAAGCCCCCATCAACAAGTACCTGAACCACTTGTGTCCCCATCTGTTTCTGAACAGTATGTTCCTGAACAATCTGTTCCTGAACAAGCTGTTCCTGAACAATCTGTTCCTGAACAATCTGTTCCTGAACAATCTGTTCCTGAACCAACCTTTTCTGACCATACTTCTGAAATTCTTTACACTGAAAATGCTATGGAGATTGATGATTCTGTCATTGATCCTGATGCACAAACTGCTCAATCTTTTCCTATGGAGGTTGACCAGTCTGCTTCTGATCAGGCACAATCACAATCTGAAAGCAATTCTCAATCTTCAACCATAAATAACCTACAAATTCAACTCTGTGCTCCTCCCAAGCCTAGAAAACAACCTTCACCACCCACCAGATTCTTAGATTCTAATGTATTAAAGGGAGTGTGTGAGGACATAGCTGACAAAATGATCAAGCTCATTTCATCTAGAAGTGACTTGAGTCACAGAGAAAGCTATGAGAAACAATGGAGTAGGCTCAAGGAGAGAGTTGAGTATGTCATGCAAGCTCTATCCTCAACATGTGTAGAAGCTCAAGAGCAAGCTAAGCAGAAGCTTCAGGACTGGCTGAACGGCATCAATGAAGATCTTGAAGAGGTTAAGATAACTGGAACTTGGGCTAGATCGTCTTTAAGTATCAGAGGAAGAGAACCAACTGATTTTCTGCCTCAGTACATTCATCCCAAGGACCTTGACTTATCTTTCCTTACAAAGGTCAATCTAAAGGCATCAGCTCCTGATCTAGCTTTAGCTCAAGAGAACAAGATCTTAAAGGAAAAGAATAAGAAGCTGGAAAAAGATCTCCTTGAGCAAAGGCTACTGTTTTTAGAACATAAAGCTGAAACTGATGCTAAACTGGAAGAAGCCAGGATCAGAGAAGAAAATATGGCCAGAAGCATAGCTGAGATGAAGCAGAAGCAAGAAGAAAACAATGATCTCCTGAAGAAGATTCTTGAAAACACTCTCAAACAAACCAACCCATAGTTGCACACCCTTTGTTGTTTGTTGTGTCTTTCAGTTTGTTCTTTTATTAACTGTGTATGCTTCTGAATTCAAACACTTCTATATATTTCTTTGCTCCTGATCTTATTAATTGCCTCTGATTTATTTTTTTTTAACGCCTTTCACTTGTGATATTGATTATGCTCTGAATCCTTTTACTATGTTTTTCTCTTTCTTTTGTTGATTTCTTTTTGTTAATGACAAAAGGGGGAGTAAGTGTGATAGTATTTAAAGGTCCTGAGCCCCATTAAGTTTATTTTGAAATTTAATTCTCGCAATACTTTTTGTTAGGATGAGTAACTTTATTTCAAAATAACTTAACTGAACCATTATCTCTCTCTATCACTTCTATTCTCTTTGATTATTTTACTAAGCGTTAAATGAATTTAATTAACAAAGATAGAACTCAGGGGGAGCTTACAAACCTCACCTTAAAGTACTATTAGACTCAGGGGGAGCTTACAAACCTCATACCCTATAAGTCAACTTGTTAATTAGATTAACAACAATTGATCAAATTTTTAAATACTGGTTTGTCATTATCAAAAAGGGGGAGATTGTTGGAACAAAATGTGTTTAACAATAAACCCTAAAGAGTTTTGATGATAACAAAGTATTAAAAATTGACAATTGGTTTTGCTAACATTTGTTCAAGTGTACAGGACCATAAACAAAGTAATATATCACATCAAGGTTCTGAACGAACAAATAAAGAGCAAAGGAAGTATCCATTTGAAACTTAAAGCGCTCCTGAAGTCTAGCGCTCCTGAAGACTAGCGCTCCTGAAGACTAGCGCTCCTGAAGACAAGAGCTCCTGAAGAGTATGACGTCATCAGAAGCTGAAGGTCCTCAGAAGCTGATTCTTCGAAGCAACAGTATTTCACCAGATTTCAAGATTCAAGTGTTGTATTTTGGAGCGAAAATTATGGAGCATTGGCAGAAGATTAGTGGATTTAAGCAACGGTCATTTCAAAAGGATTTGAAGTCATTTTGTTGCAATTAGACAAGAAGCGTTGACATTGTACTTTGTACGAACTGAACAACCACCTTCTCCACTACTCTGTTCTTTGTCTCTGCTAACAGACAAGAATAACAGCTCTTATGTACAACCAAGCCTGCATCCTTGTTCCCTCTCAACTGGAATGGATTTGAAATTGATTCTTTATAGGACAATAACTAAATCAGGCAAAGAATCACTGGTGAAAGATCAAGCTTCAGTAACGACTCTTTTTGAATGTGTTGGCACTTACAACGTTCACTTCACACCTCTATATAAAGGAATGAAGACTTGAAGAACAAATAAGACTCTACAATATTTCAAAAGCGCCAAAACTCTGTCAAATTGTCTAAGCATTCAAAGTTCACTTAGAATTTCAGTTTTCAAGTTCATATCTTTGAAATTCTTAAGTCTAAAGAGTCTGTATCTGATTTGTATTGTGAACACCACTGATTGTATATCAAGTGTTCAATCTCAAACATTTTCTGTGTAATTTTGTTTGATAGAAGTCTCTTGCTTGTGTGCTTGAGCATTAGAAGTCTCTTGCTTGTGTGCTTGAGCATTAGAAGTCTCTTGATTGTGTTCTTGAGCATTTGAAGTCTCTTGCTTGTGTGCTTGAGCATTTGTAATCAGATATTACATTTAGTGAACTCTCCTTGGAAGTGCAAGGGGGACAGGACTACTTCCGGATTGTGGAAGGAACCTGTATAAATCTTTTGTGTCCTGCTTCTTCTCTTTTCTCTCTGTTTTTCATTCCGCTGCATACGCTCTTGAACAGTATCTTCAGAAGCTGTTTATCTAGCTTCTGATCATTCTGATTCTGAGTTTTGAAAAGAGAAAAACGTTTTTTTAAAAACACAATTCAACCCCCCTTCTTGTGTTTTTCTCCCCTTCAAAAACAACTCAAAATCTTCTTTCTCTCATTCTTAAAATCAACCCCTCTTTTTTTTACAAATAGCAATAAAAGCAAAGCGTTTACGTAAAGCATAGTAAAACGGTTCCTATAGGATACTATAGTCATTGCGGGTGCCTAACACCTTCCCGTAGTGAAATCAGCCCCGAACTTGGAATTTCTAAGGTTTTTTCTCGATTTTACCTTTCCCCAAAAAAAATAGAGATATCAATGATCGAAAGGTTCAAATCTAATCAATGATTTGACACCCGAAAATCGCGATAACAAATCTCTTATCTCTAGACT
The DNA here is from genome assembly GCA_958299785.1 of Medicago lupulina. Classification (NCBI taxonomy): domain Eukaryota; kingdom Viridiplantae; phylum Streptophyta; class Magnoliopsida; order Fabales; family Fabaceae; genus Medicago; species Medicago lupulina. The sequence goes on along the minus strand of OY283146.1, from coordinate 47,832,441 downwards.
TATCTCTACTTGTCGATATCCTGATGTTAATGTTATGGATAGATTAGGTATTGAGGACCATGTGATTAGGCTGTTGAATAACTTAGGTTTGGTCGAGATGTTGAAGCCTATGCAGGGGTTGAAAACTTCATCTATGAGTTCTTGAGCTCTTTTTCCTTCACTGAGGATAGGTCGAAGACGGATAACCCCAACCATATAGTTTCATTTCGTCTTTTAAATATTAATTACGAGATGTCTTTGGAAGCTTTTTGTTTCGAACTAAGCCTCACAAATGCGGGGTATATCCATGACTCTTGGGACAAATCTTTAAAACCGACCGACTATGACCATGTTGCCTTTTGGAAGAGCATAACCAGTTTAAACCAATACAATTTTCGTTCCAATAAGGCTAGTAACATTCACAACTTTGTCCTTAGGTACATTAAAAGGGTAATGGCATGCACCATCTAGGGTAGGAAAGAAGTAGAGACAACTAAAACCGATGAACTGTTCATGTTGTGGGCTATGTTGAATAACCAACTTGTGAACACCTGCTACTAATTACTTGATTATCTTGTTTTCGTTGCTACAAAGAAACCGGATGATAAAAGTGAAATAGTGGTAGGTGGTATCATCACCTTTATTGCTAGAAAGATGGGAGTGGGAGCCAAGAGTTGGCTTGCTAGGATTGAGGGGAACAATAAGCTAGACCTAGATACTCTCACTTCTATGTTCTTTATTAAACCCTATGGCTACTCTCACAACTACCAATATGAATGGAAAATTATTAGTGCTCATTGTATGATTATTCTACCTAATTCGGCCATAACTAACCCAAAGGTGGTAGAAAATTTTCTTTATGTTGGTACTAACCCACAGGTACAAAATGATGGTGATGATGGTGGTAATGAGGAGGAGGAAGTTGCAAACTTGCACAATGAACCAGTGCACCATGCACACGATGCCGGTGGGCACTATGATAATGATGAACGTTGGCCATGGATGCACACCGAGGTTCAAAGGATAAGCACCGAGCTACAAAGGCAAGGTGTTGAAATCTCCGGGCTAAGGAATGATGTCCAAAGGGGCAATCGCGTGCCCGAAGAAAATAACTAAATGCTCCGGAACATGATGCAACACCTTCACCTCCAAGGTCCACCTTATGGACCTCAATAAATTGTGAACTTTCTCTACTCATTTTCCTTCTCTTTCTATCTTTTCTTCTTCTTCTTCTTCTTCTTCTTCTTCTTCTTCTTCTTCTTCTTCTCTTCTTTTTCAAATCATTGAGGACAATGCTTCACCCAAGTGTGGGGGGGCCAATAAAGTGTCATGTTAAGTGTCGTAGTGTTTCAAAACTCCCTTGAATTTTAATATTTGTTTTATTTTGTTGCGAAAGGCATGTAAAGTAGCTTGTTTTTATTGTGAATTATGACATAAATTTTTTTGTTAAAGTCTCTTTCAAATGGTCGTTCCTTTGTACATAAAAGTGATTTCTTGTGTTTCAAATGTTCTTGTTATACCCACATCATGTTTTATTGTGAAAATTCTTTTTGGGAAAAGCACAAAGTTGCAGTCCTTGAGTAAGTGTGTAGGTAGGTGTTTTAAGGAGCACGTTCTAACTTTAGTGGTAAATCAACCCTTAAAAGTTTTCAGAGTAAAAGTAGTATAAGTTTGTGTGGGGAATAATTAGGTCAAAGAAAAAAAAATTGAATTGAAAAAAAAATGAGAAAAAAAGGAAAAATGGCATCTAATTAAAATTTACCCAAAGTAAATAAAGCAAATAATTTCTTTCCTTAAAGCGCGGATGGTCACCTTACAACCAACACATGTTCAGATGCAATGGTGTATTGAGGGCAACCTATTTACTAGCGTCTGCCCCACTCCCCGAATATAAAAAAGTATATGCCAAAAGAAAAAAGAAAAAAAAAATTGACCAAAGAATTCCCATCTCTTTTATATGAAATGAAGAAAGAACTTTTCTCGGTTGGTTTAGTGTTAAGGTTAGAACCTGTTTCCTCATAATATCTCTTACACAGGAGCAAGGAAATAGTTGGACTACACACACACACTCACATGAGACTTGTTGTTGGGTTGAATAGGTTCATGAGAAATGCTTGAAGTTATAATTAGTGTATGCTTGGAACAAAGCCTTGGAGGGAGACAAGAGTTTTAATTGTATTGTCATATCTTATCACTTTTTATGCTGCTAATGTTATGCCTTTTACTTGAGGACAAGCAAAGATTCAAATGTGGGGGAGTTTGATGAGTCAATAATTATTGTTTTTATATATTATTTGAGTCCGTTTTATTTAGATTTTATTCGATTTTATTTCCTTTCTAGAACTATTTTACTTCAATTGCAAGTTATTTTATTTCAGGAACAAATATTTGAAAGATTACGTCTTGGAGCAAAAGAAGGCTATTTGGAGCTGATTCGGGACAAAAATATGAAGATTCTGTGCAAAAATACAGACACAGCCCATTCCTGGGAAGATTTCAAAGACAAATACCCACCAGAAAGGTTGGCACGGCTCGTGCATCCAGTGGCATGGCCCGTGCATCCAGTGGCACGACAGTACGCGACCTCTAGACATCTTTTTGCTGCTTTTGCTTTCTTGTACAAGCTGCCTATTTTAGTTTCTTCTGACCTAAGGCCCATGGTTTCTTGTGGAACAACCTATTGATGTATTTCTTGGGGCCTAAGTAGTTGTAGAATATAAATAGAGTAGCTAGCAAACATAAGGATTCATCTTTTGCTCTTGAGAATTATAAGTGACAATATTTCCTTTGAATAAAAGTTCTTCTTCTTTATTTTATTTTATGTTCTTCTTCTTTTTCTTTTCTATGTCTACTATGATCATGAGTGAGTAGACTCTTCTTGTCTTGGGATTGTTGGATGAGTCTAATGACTTAATTCTTATCAAACCAAACCTCGAACCCTAATTTTATGTAAATCTATTTTCTAATCTAAATTCACCGTTTTTATAATGAATTAACATGTACCAAACTCATAATGTGACAACGGAGGGTTAGTACATGTTAATTCATCATCACAAATATCAAAACGAAGCATCGAAAGGTGAAGTTTTGATATTGGAACAAGTGAATTTAGACAAGGATTGTGAAGGTGAGAAAAAAACACAAGAAGGGGGGGTTGAATTGTGGTTTCTTTTTCTTCTCTTAAAACTGAAGTCACTGTTCAGAACCTGATAGAGTTCAGCTTCTGAAGTGAAGTTTAGAATCTAAATGCAGCGGATAAAAACAGAGAGAGAGAGAGAGAGAGCAATTATATAGGTTCCTTCCACAAACCGGAAGTAGTCTTGTCCCCCTTGCACTTCCAAGGAAAGTTCACTAAAATCAATATCTGATTACAACTGCTCACTGCTAAAACTAGCAAGAGACTTCAAACTACTTAAGCACAACTGCAAGAGATTTCCTATGCTCAAGAACTAAATCAAGAGACTTCATGTGCTCAAGCACAACTGCAAGAGACTTATGTTCAAACAGAATTACAATGAAAAATGTTTGAGATTGAACACTTGATATACAATCAGTGGTGTTCACAATACAAATCAGATACAGACTCTTAAGACTCTAGAATTTCCAAGATATGAAAGATGTTAAAAAATTCTAAGTGAACTTTGATATGAAAAACAATTTCTACATTGTTTCAGCACTTGTAAATTGTTGATGAGTCTTGTAGAAACTTCAGATATTCACTCCTTTATATAGAGGTGTAAAATAGATGTTGTAGCTTGCCAGCACATCAAATAAGAGTCGTTTGAAGCTTTATCAAATCACCAATGATTTGTTTCCTGATTTGGTTGTTGTCCTATGAGAGAACAGTTTTAAAACCTTTCTCTAAAGAGAGTTCACCAGCGTAGTCACAGCTGTTGTTCTTGTACTATTGTAGACACAAAACAGAGTAGTGGATGTAGTGGTCATACAAATGTACTATTGTCCTTTTCCAACGTTCTTTTTTTCTACACAATTATTTTTATGAGTAAATGGTTTAAACTTTAACAGTATTATGAAAATTAAACGAGACATTATTGTTTATTTTGGGGGCATATGAACAGTAGAGAGATAGACTTGTTTTGTTGGAAACATCAAAAGGCGCTACAATATACTTTACAACTACTCCCACCATCTTAAATTACATGTCACTTTGGAGTATTTACTTATGTTTTGTTTCTATCTTTGCATTGTTTTACTTGTGCAATTGTTTCAAATTATTTGGTTTTCACTGCAAGGAAATCTCTTATTGACTAAGTATTTATCTTTATTATTATGTCAACATTATATTATCATGATGAACACGTGATCATTTATACTAGTTCAATATTCTTGTTGTCCACGGTCTATAGTTAAATTTTAATCTTGCACCTTATCTTTTATATCTGAGAACGTGTATATTTATAGTCATCAATGGACGCAAAACCCACAAAGGCATTAGATGAAGCTGCATTTAATCTGAAGCGAAAGCGGGCTACCCTACATGTTGCACCTTTGAGTGGAGTTTTGGCACCAAATAGTGTCCCTTCGAACACTCAAGGAACACCAGGATCCCCTTGGATGCCTTTTACCACGATTTTAGTTGCAGTCAGAAACATGGTTCCTCTCGATAATAAGTTTCAAATCATTCAACATTATGAACAATTTGTGGTATGTAAAGTAGCTCAAATCAATGCATATGTCTTAAATAATAAAGGCTTATTTGATCCTATGGTCCCTCAAATAATTTTTATTTTTCATTTTGGTCCTACAATTAATAAAACGTACCTTTTGGTCCCTCACTTTTTCCTCCGTTTGCCAAATAAATCCCGACGGTTAAATTTAACCCCAAATGATGTCTATGATGGACCAACCTTAAGAGTGTTCCACCACAAATCCTATTAATTATTTTAATTTCAACCGTTAAATTTATTTTTTTTGAAAAGAGAACCATTGGATTAGGCAGGTCTATTTTATCTTAGGATGTACCACTAACACTTAATTTGTTTCCTTTTCTTCATCTTCTATAATTTCATCTTCATCAATCATAATCATACATTCATACAAACAAAAAAAATAATGGGTAAAAAAACCCTAGAAATAAAACGATCTAATAAGCGCAAAAAATATTTCACAAACCCAGATTAAAAGAAAAAAAATATTTCATCGTTTTAGTGGCGTTGGATTTGTTACTGCTAATTTATTAAACCACTTTTGATAATAATCTTTGAATACTTTTTGGATAATTCACAAACTCCAAACATCAAAAACAAATTTACTAAGAACATGATTTGGGTATTACTAAGAAGCAGATCTAGATAGTTCTTCATCTTCCTACTCGAAATCAATCTACATCAACAAGAAGAAGAAAAAACAAAAGGAAATCTTAAACTAAACAAGAGCAATAATAACGGGAAATTGAAGACCGAATCTGGAATCGGAAAAGTAAAGACTGGTCTTGTTCTTCATGTTGTTGTTCTTCATGTTGGTCTTGTTCTTTATGAAGAGGTGATTCCCAAAAACAATTAGCCAATTTCAATTTCAAAAAAATTAGAGTTTATGTTATGTTTATTCATCGCTGATTTATCGGAAGCTGAAGCTAAATCATGTCTTCACTTGCTCTTGAATGAACCCAATGAAGCTTTGATTAGCGCTATTCTTGTCCTTCACACAAAGTTTGTTTTTTATTTTGAGAGGTGAAGATGGAGAAGATGAATTTTTTTGGATTTGTTTTTGTTGTTGTTTGAGAACAGATGGAGATGATGATGAGAATGGATGGATTTTGGTTTGATTTGGTGTTTGTTGATGTTGTACGAATTATTTGATATGTTTGGGTTTGATTTTTTTGTTGTTGATGTTGTGCGCTGTGTTGTGTTGATGAAGGTACATAACTGGAAAGGGAAGAAGATGCACACTGGAGAAGAAGAGGAGAAAATAAATTGAGATTTTTAATTTGGTATTAGGGGTATTTTAGGTATTTCACTTCTTTAGCGTTTGTTATGAAGATCATGAACAAGAAGGTGGAGATCTAACGGTCCCTTTTATGATAAATAGATCGAACGGTTAAAATTAAAAAAAATAATAAGGTGTACGATGGACAATTTTTAAAGTTAGTCCACCATAGACATTTGAAGTTAAAGTTAACTGTTGGGATTTATTTGGAAAACGGAAGAAAAAGTGAAGGATTAAAACGCCATTTTTATTAATTATGGGACCAAAATGAAAACATAAAATTAAATAAGGGACCAAACGATTTAATAAGCCAATAATAAAACATGTCTAATATTTCATGTCGTACTTGTGTAGTCAAAAAAGATTTCACGTGAGGATTTCATTGGGAAGTTGAGTTTGATTGTTGCAGACGATATAATGAGATTTGCAAAGGATATTCAATTCAAGGTACCAAATTTATTTATTTAAAAAATTTAATTTGGTTTATATGTATGATACGATTTCCTGTGTTGTGTTTATACCTCCATCAAAATCACCTGAAGTTGCAGTTATATATCATATGCTTAAATTTATCTTTGTGGAATCATATGAACTATCTCTTGCAATTTAAGCATGCCTTCTAATGTTTATCTGGCTTCTTGCAGGGACCATCCTTGTCGGTCAAACGACTCAAACATTGAGCATAAGTGAAACTTTCGAACGAGTATGCGGGGATCATTCACTTGGAGTACTATTGCCAACATAAAGTTATGATATTGTTTTCTCCTAGGAGAAATGTACATTTTCTCTAATTTCATTTTATCGTCATAATTTATTGTTTCGATCTTGAACTTTAGTGCATGCTTGCTATTGGAACTTAAAGATTTATTTTGAAATGTTTGGTGATTAGATGAACTATGAACTTTCATATTTTATGGTTTTGTAATAAATGTCATTAAATGGACATTCTTATATTATTTTCACTTTAAGTTGATTTGCACAATTTACACTGCAGAATGATGGATTGAACTTTCAACTTGTTTGTTGGAGCCAATGATAAACGTTGTTGAATTTTTTGATGTCTTGATGAAACATTCATGAGTGGTATTCCCTACTATTATTGGGTAGGCTTTGGTTGAGTCAATACTGGGTTGTTCCCTAGTTACTTAATTCGCCAACATAATATGTATGGAACAATGTAATTGGATGTCTTGGGCCTTGGCACAACTTTACTATGACTCTTCACTTCTTAATGATAACTTTGCTCATTCAAAAATAAAAGTTTCCTTGAGAGTATAGCTTGTTATCATTGTCATTATTTTGATTTCTACGATTTAATTAGAAATCATCTAGCATTGATTGTTCTCTAATATGGTCATAGCTATATGACACATTTTAAACATTGGTCCTCATGATGATATTTATCGTTAAATTTAGTACGGTTTAAATGCATTTGTGACCCTTTAACTTTTAAAAAGATGTAATTTTGGCCCCCTAACAAAAAAATAACAATTTAACCCCTTAATTTTAAGATACGTTGCAAAGTTGCTGGGAAGACGCCACGTGTCCAAAACAGGGGGCCAAAATCACAACTTCTTGAAAAGATAAAGGGTCAAATGATCTTATTTCCTTAAAGATAGAGGACCAAAAGAGCATATTTCCCTAAAGATAGAGGACAAAATTTTTATTTTTTTAATTAGGAGGCCAAAATCGCAACGTTTTGAAACATAACGGGGAAAGCTTCCTTTAAGCCAATTTAGTCCTTAGTGGTTTTTTTTGTATTCTAAAAAATAAAAATTCACAACATGTTTGACACATGTTTATTTTAAATTTTGTTTCATTCAGGTGACAAGTAACTCATGATATGTATTGTTTTTATATATTACACATATATTATTTATTTAAATATTTAATTAATATCAATTACATTTATTTTAAAAGTTTTCCCTTTTTTCTTTTTGAATGACTTAACTTTTTCTCTTCTCTGTGACGACATTGGTTTGCATATTATGCACTTTGGTAGAACTCAATTGTTCATAAGGGATATTTTTTTTAGTGTTTTCAAGTAATTTGAATGTCTTCCATTTGTGTTGTTTAAAATGAGCGCAACCTTCGTCAATATGTCTTATATATCTCATTAACCTTCTAGGCTATAAAACTTTACATTATCAGTGTATAACGATTATGTTGGAACAAAATTGAATTTGTACAATTATTTTAAAGTTTTGATGATAACAAAGTATTAAAAAACTATTAGATATGTTAATATATATTCAATTGTGCAGGACCATAGATTAAAATTCATAGCATAATATCAAGATCTGGTCCTCTAAGAATATATATGAGAGAAGCTGAAAATCTGCATCAGACCCAAGACCACCAGACCCTAAAGAACAGAAGACTTTATGACTCAGGAGCCGCGTCATAATTGTCTTGCTCTGAAGTTGTCTCTATCAATTTGTCATCTTCTGATCATGTGCAGATACAAACAAAGCTTAAAGAACAAATGGAATTGTAGTGCCCATAATAATTTGTCTAGAATATTTTGACGGGTGTCATACATCTAGTACTGGATACTTTAAAATTACAATAATAAAAAAAATTCCTCTGTACAAAATATAAAATTGATCGTCTTATACATCTGATAAAGTACCACTAGCATGTACATACATAAGTCGCCCTTGGTGCAAAAGTACAACTGACGTGTACATAATACGTAATTGTTGAAAAATCTTATACTAGTACAAGACAAGTAAACATAAATTGTCCAACTTCTTCTGTTATTCCTCAGCATGAACAATACTGCTTGCAAGCAACCTGTGTATCTGAATTAAAATAAAGGGATGGGGTGAGACATGATGTCTCAGTGAGTTCCATCTATCCTAGGTTGTAGGCAATCTTGGGGAACCAATGTTCGCCATTTGTCTGTACATAAACCAATTTTAGGATTTATTGTTCTGCATATCTTAGTGATCGTGGAAAAACTAGGATCGCTAAGTGTATACTATCATAATTCTTGTCATATTGTCTTATTCAAATCATGTTTTCATATATATGTGAGAAGGTTAGCGTTGACAAATAATATTATATGGGTTCAGTTTACGGAATTGATCCAAGTGAAGTAACCCCATAGTATGATCGATGATACAAGGCTAATGACGGACTTCTCTTGTCGTCATACTGGTCATCTTCACAGAAAGTATCTCATCCCACTAGCGTGAATCTTCGTGTCTCACTGGCGTGGATAATAAACGACACAACTTATTTATTTTTAGGGTTAAATATGTTTTTGGTCCATGTAAAATTCGGAACTTCTAAGTTTAGTACTTACTTAATTTTAATAGTTTTTTTAGTCCCTACAAAATAATATTACTTCTAATTTTAGTCCCTGCTAAAACAAAGTTTGTTTAATTACCCTTAAACTCTTAAATTTTTGTACGATTTTTTTTTAGACAAGTTTAGAACACTATGAAAGGTTCATTTACTAAAACTTAGAATTTTTTAACATGAAACAAATTAAATATGAATTTTTTAAAACGACAAAATTTATAGATAAAAATAACAAAATCTAGACGTAGAAATCAAATTTTGCGACAATTTTTTGCATAGCAACCTTTAGTAATGTTCTTAACACGTATGGAAAAAATTGTTCAAAAACTCAAGAGTTTAAGCGTAAAGTAAACAAATTTGAATTGAGTAGGACTAATACAGAGTGCAGAAAAAAATATTTAGGGACTAAAAGAACTATTAAAATTAAGTATGGACTAACCCAGGGGGTGTGGTTGAGCGGTTGGGGCTCATCCTCCCTTAACCAAGGGTCGAGGGTTCGATCCTCGCCTTGGGTACGGAGAAACTTTAAATCTCTGGGCCAGCGAGGTGCCTCCAATCCAGCGAGGGGAATAGTCACTGCATTCGGCAGTGGATACCCTGGTCTCGACCAAAAAAAAAAAATTGAATATGGACTAAACTTAAAATGTCCCAATTTTATAGAGAACAAAAACTTATTTAACCCTTATCTTTATGTTGCACTTATTATTCTTAGGATATATTACTGTTCGAATATATCATTGTCTGATAATATAACATAGTTCATATAATAGGTAATAGGTCACCTAATTAAGTTCTTATCATACTTTACCCAACATACGTTTGAAGTAATAAACCAACACTCGTAGTAATGCAATGCTTACAAGGTTCGTCTTCATATGGAAAATTAAGTGGTAAACGATTACCAAGAGTATGCATATGTTTTCCATCATTTAAAAGCTAACTTTGAAGTTTCTGGCAGTGGTAATTGATTATTTTTAAAAAAATAATTTAATTTGTTTGGATATAACTGAATTTATTTTTTTTACAAAATCATCCATCTTTTAACAGTTATTTTCTTTCTCCAAAATATGATTTGTTGTTAGAAAAGACATTAAAGGGTTAAATAAGTTGAGTTGTCAAATGATAAGGATATCATAAAATTGTATTTTTTGATGATCATTAACTTTCTTATTGGATGAAATCAATCCCACCATTTTACATTGGTTCCATTTTCATAATGTAGAACCCACGTTAATTTAAGCCAATTAAAGAGTTTTTAGAGTGTTGCTAACACTGCTGTACATTTGATCATGAAATAAAAAGGGAAGGAAAATATATCCAATCTTTTCAATGAGATTCATATAACCAATTTCTTTTCTTTGATTTGGATTCCACATAGGCAAGACTGTTTGATCAAATTTATCTACCCTTATTATCACATGCGTGTAAATATGTTTATGATAGAGCAAACATAAGTGTTGTCTCAATGATTATGAGGCTGTTGAATCCAAAGGGTATGTGATTTTCTTTTGGTAGCATCAAATTTGTATGATTTAAACTAGTGAGGCATAAGAGTATTATGGTTATAACTGTACTATATGGCAACAGTGTAAAGAATAAAAGTTCAGAAAATTATAAATGATAGAATTTATATCTTATCCATTGTCATTGTCAGGAATACACTCAAAAATAATTTCTAAAAAGACACAACCTAATTCCTACAATTTCCAGTAAAAATTCAAATTGATTAAGTAACACATAACATAAATGATAGTAAATAATAGAGGGAAAAAATATACCCTCGTATAAAGAGTTCAATGCTCAAACAGTAATCAAAATTGCAAGGGGTTGGGATATGGTCAACCAATCCTAAGGGTAATTTGCATCCATGGTAAGGTATTACAATAACACAACACTAAACTTTAATGCTCAGCATTTGTGTATGCTATTTTCATTCTTACCATCTGTTTCCCCCTCCTCTGCCTCCGCCATAACCTCTTCCACCACCACCACCTCTTCCGCCAAACCTATAGCCACCACCACCTCTTCCGCCTGAAAATCCACGACCACCGCCAAATCTGCGACCACTTGATTCCTCTCTTTGTTGCAAACTAGGCAATTCTTTAGCAACCTTCAAGCTTACATTAACAGCATTCTTTTGACCTGGAAAGCAAAAAAAATCAAAATGAAAAAATGACCAAAATTAAAGATATACTAGTATGTAGTTTAGTATTCTAATTTTTAACCATTGTCATGTAAAGGTGTGAAAACCAAAAATAACGTAAATGCTAGTAATATTCCATTATATTCATAATAGACATCAAAGGCAGCAAGAAAAATATATAATATTTAATTCTCAAAATTCTAATCAGCAATGAGGTGAAATTTTACTTGAGAGAAATATATCCAAGTCCTTGGCTGGTACATCAAAAACAGCACCCTGTCCATCTGCAGTAAGAGCAAGACCTTGCACTGCGTCGACCTTATCCTCAGGTACGAATCTCCTCAGGGTTCCAAATGCAAAGCTGACACAACCAACACAACCAACAAAAGCATAAATCAAACAACCAAACATGGGAAAAACACACTTGTGATGTTTAAAACATAGCTTAGAAGAATTAAAAAAAATTGCCAACAAACAAACATATGCCTAATTAAATATAGATAAGTTCTTACGATGGGGTGAACATAGGTTTTCCTCCCTCAAGAATTAATGTAACATAACCTTCCATCGAAGTCAGTAGGGATCTGTTCTTTACCTCAGTATAACCCTGGAGATAACATTTTCCCAAATCAGAGGAACATAATGATGAAAAAGATAATAGTCGTCTTGAAACATCAAGGAAGTAAATTTTAAAAAGACAACAAATTGAAGGGAGATGTACTTACAACAGCTTTTGCAAGAGCTTTTGCGAGTAACTCAACAGCTGATAAACCAGAGTTGTTCAAAAGTTCCTCAGCAGCAGATTTGAATGCAGGAATCACACTGCATACATGACATGTGTTAGCAGCAGATGACAGTGTTAAACACCGTAAGATAATGAACATACAATATCACATGCATACCTGTCAGACACTTCGGTAATCATTTCAGCAGCATCCCCACCCATAGCTTTGGCAATTTCATCAGGCTGAGGAGCAGATACATGTTCAAATTTTATCCCTGCTTCTCTTTCTATTTTAGCTATATTCGACCTTCTGGGATCATAAAGCATCACAGCAACTCCAGTGTTGCCTAAGGAAAAAAACCAAAGCAACTATATAAACCAAAATTTTCCATTTAAAAAAAACTATAAGCCAAAACTTCAACAAGAATATCAAAATAAAACAAATTTGATTCAGAATATCAGATATACCAGCTCTTCCTGTCCGCCCAGATCGATGTATATATGCTTCTACATCCCGCGGAGGCTCACACTAAAACAAATTTGATTCAGAAATATCAGATAAAAGGGAATATAATAAATGGTTCATTTTAATATATATTATATATGAACAAGTGTACCTGGATAATCAACTGAACATCATTGATGTCAAGACCTCTGGCCGCAACATTAGTGGCCACCAATGTCATGAATTTCCCAGATCTAAAACCTTTCAATGTAATCTGAAAGTCACAGGAAAACAGTTAAGATAAAACAATAGAGAAATAAACACAGGCATACACAAACTATATTGCTAATGCTACCAATTTAAATTTATAATCAAACACATTAGTCAAAAATAATTTTACAGACTGACCCCCCCTTGAACATTCATTCAATGAAGATAACCGGAATCAAGAATTGTATCAAAACATAGCTCACCTCACGTTGTGACTGCTGTATGTCACCATGGAGAGCTCTTGCTCCAGGCAACAATCCAGCAAGCTCAGAAGCAGACTCCTTTTTCTCTGCAAATATAATTGTCCGGCCTCCACTGAAACAGACCACATGCCAACATATAAACTTCGAGGTTTCTAAATTGCATCATTTATAAACTATTAAGACATAAAATGAATATTTAAAAATCACCTGCTATAACAGCGAATAATGTCAGGGATAAGCTGCGCCCTAGCAGTACTATTACATGGAAGGATAATATGCCTAACATTGGTGCTGGCTTTCATTTTCTCATTTCCAACAAGATCTGCAGTTTTCTTATCTGCTTTTAGAAATTTCGTAGAAATCTGGCAACAAAAAATTTCCAGATAAGGGAACAGTTCAAATAAATAACAACCAATAGACAGACCGAACAACAAATTTTGAACAAGATTCATATAGACACATACTTGCTTAACCCAGCTTGGCAAAGTAGCACTGAAAAGAAGTGTCTGAACTTTGGTAACATCTTGTACCTTACCTGTAAAAATCAAATATGAACCCATTGTAATACCAAAAAAGTTGTGCAAACTAAAAAATTGAACAAACATAAATTGAGTAAATGAAGTAGACAGCTCCACACAGTAGGAAATATGAGAAATGATTTTGAGGGAATGTGTTAGCTGGGTTTCAATAAAAAATGGAGGAACTTGGAAGGACTTGCTTAGATTTGTCATAAAACATAAGCAATCCAGATGGGAGTTTGAAATAACTAGTAAAAATATATTAGCATATGCTAGTAAGCTGTTTTCAGCTGAATGTCATATGCTCTTCAAGATGAGAGCATATATAAAGAACCTATGTATGGCTTATGAGGAGTTCAATTTCATTTCCTCAATTATATAAACAACTTAAAAATGCCCTTTGTATTATATAATATTAGTAAGAGCTTAATTTGTTTACGCAAATGCCCCTAATATGTTTAAGCTGTTCTCTTATCTAGAAATCTCTTATATGATATAATAAGTTATTAATTAATCTATCTATCCAAATTCCCCTTGGTCGAATTCAATTGCAGTGTTGCTCCAAGTTAACAGATCCACATGATTCGTGGGAAAAAAGAATGAGCTAGACCGACAACTGACAATGGGCAACATGTTAATCCAATGCAACATAAAGAAGAAAAACCAGAGAATTATTGAAGTTGCACAGTAGACAACATCACAGTTGGATAACCATGGCCTTATTTAGATCACATGAATAAACATAAAATAAGAAAAAATTTACATTCTGACAAAAACAAATCAAATACCTAGAATGAGTTCAACATCATCAACAAAACCCATCCTCAGCATCTCATCGGCCTCGTCAAGGACACGGAACTTTAGGTGGCTCAAGTCAATATTCCCCCTCTCAATATGATCCTACAAAACAAATCACTCACAATTAAACTTCTATCTATAGTTAACCTTCTGTCCGTGCTATAAAAAACTTGTCACGTGTAATGAAACACTAACTAAAATAATAGTAATTACCTTAATACGCCCTGGTGTTCCAATAACTATATCAACACCTCTTCTAAGTTTGGTCTCCTGAGCACCATATGGAGCTCCACCATATACAGCGCAAGCAGACAATCCCAAGGACGAACCATAAAGTTCAAAGTCAGCATACACCTAACACAACAAACCACAACTGGTAAGTACACATAAATGATACGGAAAACTAAAAAACTGTCACATCGGCTCAGGTGTAGTATACCTGATTGGCCAATTCCCTAGTAGGTAGAAGCACAATAACACTTGGGACTCTCCCGTAACCAGTCTTTCTAACTGATTTAGCTGGACCATTCGTCAATGACTCTAATATGGGTAACACAAATGCCAGAGTTTTACCCTGCATTTTCACACAAAAGCAAAATAGAGATAAATCAACAAATCTAGATACAGGTCAATAGCCAATGGCAGTACAATTTCACTTCTCTTGAAACCCAAGTTTCTGCACACGACAACCTTCAAATACCTACTTTTAAGGTCACAATCACGTTTCATTTAATAAAGATAAAGATTAAACTATACACTTCAATGCACATCACATTTCGTTTGTTAAAAAATATTTTATAATACGGAGTCATTTTTTGTCTTCTGAATCTGAAGATTAAATTGTCACCACCACATTAGTTTTCCAAAAAAATAACTGCAAAATTAGTTCCTCAAATATCAAAGTTCACCTCATAAATCGTCAAAAGGTTTTTCCAGCCACTACATAAGGACTCTTGTTGAAGACTTAAATTAAATTAAAAGGAATTATCACATAAATCAATATAGAAAATATTTTTCAAAATTTTATTTGAAGCAATGCTTGATCATGTAAATCAGTTTTTCAATCCTCTTACATATGTTACACACTCATCAAAATCACATGCTTTCCAGAAAATACAAATAACAGCTTCATATTTTCATAAAAATAATAAATATTACGATTCGGATTAATTTAAATTTAAAAAAACTAAACAAACAAAATTAAAACCACTGATTGATTGATTTCTCTCTCTCAAATAATCAGTACCAAACAAATTCATAACATGGCCACATTTCAACATCATATCATATCAAATCATATAATCCAACAAACATTAACCCTAAAAACATATCAAATCAGATCATTACTGAAAAATTTCTTAACCTAAACAAAAAAATCATAAATTGAACCAAATAACAAAATTAACCAACGCACACCATCATTAAACCCTAAAAACATATTAAATCAAAAACATCTCAAATTAATCACAAGAAAGGAAAAACAACTACAAACCTGTCCAGTACGAGCACGACCAACCAAATCAGACCCATCAAGAATAGTATTAAAAGTCATAGCTTGAATCGGAAACAAAGCTTCAATCTTATTTTCCTTCAATTTCATCCTCAACGGTTCCGAAATCCTAAAATTCGAAACCGCATTCGGATCATCTTTCTTCACAACAACAACCTCTTCTTCTTCATCTTCTTCAACCTTCGCTTTCTTCTTCTTTTTCTCCTTTTTCACTTTTCTAGAACCTTCTTCAGAGCTTATATCACTCTTTGTTTCTTCATCATCATCTGAACTTTTCTTCCTTTTCTTCGAACTCTTCTTCGCCGAAACGGCATCGAGTTCGGAAACGACGTCGTTTTGTAGAAGCTTTTTCTTTTTTGATGATTTTGATTTAGGGCTTTCCATTGAAACGGTGTCGTTTGTGATAGGTAGTGAAGGCATGGCAGAATGAAACAATGAAGGAATGAAACGGTGCGTTTTGGGGTTTGGAGTTTTGAGGGTTTTTTTTTCTCTTGCTTCGGTGGCTGTGAATTTCACAGCTGAAGCAAAGAGAGGTAAGAGGACGATGAAGTTAAGGGTTTTGGGTATTTATAGGTTTTTGAGATTGGTTTTTGATCGTTGGATTTTGTAACCCTATTTTGGTTTTGATGATGGCCGTTTGATTTATTTTAGGGTCGCACTCTTGTGGTTCTGTTTATGACACTGAGGCAGAGATATTTTTCTAGGTTGCTTTTTATTATTTTAAGAGTTAAAATAAAAATATTGGGTTTTATTGAGATGAGATTTTGGGCTTGAATTGGGCTCAATATTTAAGCATGAGATCGTGAGGGAGTTGTTACTTGCACCCCACATTGAAACAATGGTGCTTCACATATTCGACAAAATATATTGTTGTAATTGCGTCACACGGTTACTGTTATGAAGCTAAGTTTTAATGCCATTTGCAAGTCACTTGTATTAGGGCCCGTTTGGATTAGCTTATTTTAGAGCTTATAAAAAACAGCTTATGCAAATAAATAAGTTTTTATGTATTATTTATAAGTTTTTAAGGTAGTTTATGAAAAAACGGTTTATGGAGATACACTTTTCGTTAGTGAGAGTTTATAAATTAAAATAAAAGCTTATTTATTTACATAAGCTATTTTTCATAAGCTCAAAATAAGCTCAAACCAAACAGGACTAGTGAAGAACCGTGAACCATCAAATAAGGCGTTCAAAGGCAACATGATCCCTCCAAGCAATCAAGTGGTCGCCCGGTCATTGAAATTATGGCGCCTCACATCTTTAGAGAAGACACTCTAAATCCTCGCCACCCTCAAGGTGATCGCAACCCCATGAGGATGCTTGTATATGGTCTATATGGCAGCGACCGTAGATGGCCTAACCACCACGTAACGATGTCGAAAGGTTTTTACAGAACACTCAAAAGGATCAAAGAACATGGTAAGTTGCTGAAAAGAAGTCTATGACGACGGGTTGCTCTATGGGTTTTCCATTGAGGGTGAAAGATATGAAATAAGGTCTTTATACAAACCTCCACATTGTAGCACTGGCAGAGTGGCAGTTGTGTTCCGGGTGTAGGGAAACTGAATGAAGTTATTCAACAAGCTATAATACTCTCTTTTATAGAGCACAATTCCCATAGTTGGAAAATTCACTTAATAAATTATTATTTTGATTACAGTATAGCCAATAGAATCCTAAAAACACCTCTCATTAGACAAGTGGAGGAGGATCATATAATTTGGAAGGCTGAGAAGAATGGTCATTACTCTGTCAAAAGCGGGTACAAATTATGTATGGAGGAAATTGCCGATAACTCGCATTTACACAGACCGGGCCATTGGACTGGAATTTGAAAATTAAAGGTTCCACCAAAAAAGAAGAACTTGATTTGGAGAATTTGTCGAGGGTGTTTGCCGACACGTGCTAGACTGTGTTAACTGTACTTCGATGTGTGCGCTTTGTAATGGTAATTACGAAGATGGAATTCATGTGCTGTTTGATTGCCCAAAAGCTAGGAATGTTTGGAGGGATAACCAACTCATGCACGATCTGCCACACCTGAAGCTGCAATTATTTGCTACGACTGTATGGAGTATTTGGAAAAGCATGAACATGCGAGTTTGGCGAAATGTTGTTGAAAGTGAGCGCGCAAAACAATTGTTGAATGGATGGAATGAAGCAAAAAGCAGCAAAAGACAATATGGTGTGGCTGCTGTTAGCAATGACGCGCAGGCTGCTGTCAATTTGACAGATGACAAACTGGCTGCTGTGCAGACAGCACAGCTTCAGTCAAAAAAACCATTGTCTGGACGGCTTAAGTGTAATATAGATGCGTCATTCTCGGATTCTCAATTGTGTTGATTATGGCATGTGTTCGGGATGAATTTGGCAACTTCGCGAAGGCGAAGACGATGTGGTCTAACCCGGTGTGCCCTACAAATATAGGTGAATCATTGGTGTTATCTCATGCAATTAAGTGGGTACACAAACTACAACTCACAAATGTTGATTTCGAGTTGGATGCTAAGCTGGTCGTAGATTACTTTAATGGTGTCAGCAATGACATTTCTGAATTTGGAGCCATAGTTGAGGATTGTAGGAGATGTTGTAATAGTTTTTAGCTAGTCCCCATATTTTTTATGATGTATCACCTTGTATTTGGTCTTTGATATCTAATGAGAAGCTATAAGCTATTTTCCGTCAACAAAAAAAAAAAAAAGATTGAACGTTGGGTATACAGCATCTAATAAAACTCTAGAATAACATAATGTTTATGCACTACATAATAAAAGACACATAATTAAAAAAAAAAAAAAACCTCTGTTTATGCACTACATATCTCATATAAAAGGAGATATAGAACATGCATCAGATAGAGTTAATGTTTTACAAATCTCATAGCTCTATTTCAGCATATAAAGTACTAATAATTAAGAAGTCTGGCGCCGGTTTCCCTTAGATCACTTGGTTGCAGGATTTTCTCCTAAATCTTGTGGTCTTCGGTTCGAGACTTTGCATAAGTTTCGTGGCAATAACAAAAAAAAGAAACATAACATCTTAGTGCATATAGCACAACATAACTTACATCCAAACACCAAAAACAAATCCTAAAACTATTACAAACAAAATCCATTTCTGAACAGATAGTTGAATGGAAGATGAAGGAGGAGTTGGAGTGTCACAGTGATTATACCCATACCATGTGTCACTAGGGATGGAGGAGTTGAAAGTAAATGTAACAGCATCTGAATTATATCCATAGATTTTCACACTTTCAGGCTTCCAACCCTTGTTATCTGTTGCACCTGATCTATATAGATATGCATAACAAATTGGAGATGCACATGGTCCATCTATTTGAAATGAATCTGATGAACATTGCTCAAATGTTCCTGATTTTGGATCGTCTAGTCTTGCTCCATATACCTGATAAACAATAACAAAAATTACTTAGCGGGTGTTTGTATTGGCGGTAGAGGCATAGTAAACGCGCGTCTAAAGAAAAGCTACAAATAGTAGCTTTTGTTTTTTCACGTTGGAGGGGTTGTAGAACGTGCGTCATATCTCCTAGACGTCAAACCAAACACTGCATTAAAAAGTTTTAAATTAAGCATCCTTAATTAGCTATATTTTTTTGTATGACCTGCATATCTTCGTGCAAAAGACTAATCCCTCAAACTGAGAGATACTGCATGAGCAACAAATCACTCTCGACTCGTGTTTAATTTGATATATTAACATATACAGCGACAAATTTTTTTTTTTTATAAAACTGAAGTAGACATCAACCTGCGAGACCTTTATTCATGGTTCAACTACTTTTAATCGCTTGAACTAGGACGGAAAGGTGATTGAACTGCTCAAATAGTGAAATCGTAGACACTGTTTAACAATTCAAGCCAATTGAACCGTCCAGTTCGATTTGAGTTTCAAAACTTAGACTTTTGCCTAATACTATCATTTATGCATATATAAGTAAGTACATAGATAAGTGTGAGAACAAATTTATAACTTTTTTATGATGTTAGTAACAATTTCAGGTCATGAGTTCTCACAAATAACTTATGTTCACAAATTGTGTTCAAATAGGTTATAGTGTTTTCTCTGTTCTCTTTGTTTGGTGATTGACTACATTTTTGTCACCAAAAGAAAATAACATCTATTTTATAAAATCTAATAAAAAACACTACCTACAGTGTATGTCATTCCTTTCCACTCTAAATCACCAATTCAAATAAAAAAAAATCAAAAAATACTTTAGGCCCCGTTTGTTTAAGCTTTTTTTTTCAAAAAAACAACTATTTTTTTTCTTAAAAAAATCACTTTTTTTCATTTTTAAGTGTTTGTTTAGGATTTTTAGAAAAATCATTTTATCAAAAAAATCTATTTTGACCCAAAAATGAAAAGTTATTAGTATTAGCTTTTCTCAAATTCTATTTTCTTCAAAACCAAGGAGGTAACACACATGTATAATGTATAAGTATAAGTTAAAACTCATTTTTCTTAAAAAATTGATTTTTATGGGCAGTAGACAACCAAAAATAATTTTAGATTTTTTTTAAAATCTCTATAAAAAATATCTTTAGATTCTCTTAATACAAAATCTATTTTTTTAAAGCAGAAACATACGCACCCTTCCATAAATTTGAAGGTCAATTTGTCTTAATTTATATGTCAAAAATGAAAACTTTATCATTTTATAATATAAGAAAGGTGTTCTGAGCACCCCTTGAACATTTCCAAACTCTGTTTTCAACTATTTATATAAGTAAATAAATAAAAGGGTAATTAAAGGCAAAACCTGGTTTCCACTAGCATCCCCAAAAGCAATACTGATTTTATCAGTAGTAAACTTGGGAGAAGAACAACTTGTTGTTATCAGCACCAAATAAGAGCAGTTTTCTGCACCTTTCATCTATTAAACACACAAAAAAACAAAAACAAAACATTGGTTTTCACAACCCAAACAAAAACAGCTCCAACATGAATTAATTAACATAAATTTTGTAAAAAAAAGAAAAACAAACAAAGGATTATGAATTATTTTTTTGTTTAACAAGAAAAATTAATTATTTAATTAATTAAAAGTACCTGGATATAACCAACATCAAAGGACTCCAAAGCATGAGGTTGCAAAGAAACAGCAGATTTTGACTCAGAAACTGGGAAGGTAAGTGCAGTGGCAAAGAAGAACAAAAGAAGAACCATTTTCATCATTTTTTTTAGAAAAAACTTAGCTAAAAATGGGGTAGGTTTGAAACTATGGTCAAGATGCTAGAAATATTTTGGAACTAGCAAAGTTACTAGAATAAGGTATTTATATACATCACGGAATTAGGGTTGGTTTAGAAATATACAAAATATCTAACAACTAACGAAATAAAGTTTAGTACTTAGTCTGATGTAGCATGTCCTTGTCCTTGATTTCTAAGTTGCACAGGTGTGTGGTGCACGAGTTTATTTTTTACTTGCTGTGCGTTTCCTTGTGGTACACGAGTTTCATTATTAAATTGAACTTGTTGAAATCACACAAAAGATTTAAAGATTTGTCTTTAGTCATAAAACTAGTTACAAACGAAAAAAATCGAAAGAAGAGATGTTAAAACGACGAAACATTGTGATTCAACATAAAATATATATGGGTTGATTAAGAGAGCATATAATCAGTTTATGAGATTAGGAATTGACATAATATTTAGGATGAAAACAATTGGAACCAATGATGTGTGAATTATGATTACATATTATCCAAAATTATAAAAAAGAGTGTTGTTGTTATAGAGTTACCAAAAAAGGATTGATACCCATATTTACATCAGATGAAATCAAGCAAAGAAATAGCATCGGTGAGTGAAGATAATCTAGTCTAGGATTAGAGTTAAGGTGATTTGTTCAAAGTGCGGATCATGAACACCAAATCTTTATTTGGGAACGACTTGAACGTGCATATTTTTAGGTGGCTTCTCTAGATCAAAACTTAGCTTATCACCTACCTCTAACATATGTTCTCGGCAAAAGTTGAATCATTGGCCGCCTAAGTATTTTTCGTAACTTGCTCTCTTTGTCGTTATCAAGCGACACTTATACCTTTTTTGAGCTTGTTTGTCGAGGAGTGTGATTATTTTCTATGTTCCTTTTAGAAATGTCCTTGACATCTCATTTGAAAAGTGTTGGGTACAAAACAATTGCAGATAAATAAGAATCTTGCTGCATATGCAGTTGACCAAATCTATCTCTTTCACAATAGAACCCGTGCAAGATCTCAAATCTAGCCATTGACTACAAAATGGAAGCAAAGAACTCAAGGTAAATAGATGGTAAATGATAAAGCTACGGAGTATTTTTTCCTAACGTTACATCAACGATATTCTCACTGCATAAGGAAAGACATCTTTCGGGTCATTACCAAACTCATACAAAATCTTATCATCTGATGCTGACAAATTAGAAAATAATACCTTTTATCTTTCAATACAATGTTCGTACACGATTTCTTTCCAGTCTCAATTGGCGTTGTCTTGACAATCTCATGAAGAAGCTCGATGATTTCTTAAAAAAAAATTACATCTATAAAAACATTATAATCGGAGAAAACATAGAAATAAATTAAAGCACATAACTATACCATATAAAACGTCATTTTTGAATTTGCCATCTTGAATTTCCTTAAATGACTTAAAGCGAAATTCATGAGTAAGAACGTTAGTTAACTTGTCATATTTCTGCACCTTTGTACCGGAATCAAAAACAAACTTAAAGAGATTAAATGAAATGATTATACAAAGTATAAGTCTTGTTTTCCTCAATCAAAGTCTTTCAATGCTCCAATTCTCTATATTGAGTTATTACATGAACTCGATCACCCTAAATCCGAGAAAGAAACCAAAAAATATAAATAAATCAAAATGTACACTAATAAGTAACATTGATAAATCATAAAGGAAATTACAACAAATCTTAACTAACTCATATAACCTTTGCATCACAAATTAATGAACTTCATATGTTGATTCTCATTACTACCAGTCACAATCCAAGAATCCAGTACTCCAAATCTTATTTTCCAAATGTCCAAATCATTTTTGAGATCCTTAATGTAGTCATAATCCCTTGACATTGAAAGTCCAATATAGAAATACAATAATTACATCATTTAATTTTATTCCCTTTGTTTATTCTAATATCGAAAGAAACTAACATATTTCTATGTGATCATTTTTTGCATCATCAAATCAACCTGATCTTAAATGCACAAATTTATGTATCATCAAACTTTTGGACCTTAATGATATGACCAAAACAAATGTTATGAATTATGAATTAACATAATAAATAAAAATGTTTAAAATATTTTCTGAAGGCTAAAAATGTTAAAAAAATAAAAGATATTTTTTTTTATAAATACTATATTTACTCAATAACATTTATTTTGTGTAACATGAATACAAATTTGTATCATCATATAAATGACTTGTTAAATATTTGAATAGGAGAAACAATTTAAGGAGCCTGAAATTATAACATAAATAATATCAAAATAGTTGGTTTTTTCTATTTCAATTATACTCTATATATAACAAATTTCGTTATTAGAATACCATATTTTTGGTGTCTTTCAAAAAGATAAGAATTTATATTATATGATATTATATTTGTTACATTGTTGGTGTCATGGAAACATATATGTTTAGTATTTTTAATAAGAAAAAGATATGCATAGTTTGTTACAATATAAAGGTGCAAAATATATATATATATATATATATATATATATATATATAAGTATAATTTTTTTAGGCATGTAGACCTTTTTTTGAAGAAAAGACATCTACAATTTTACTTTTAATTAAAATCAAAATTTTATAAAAATAATCATACGCATTATGCAACGTCAAAAAAAAATTATACGCATTAGCGTAACAAAAAAATCAGACACACATAAAGTATTACTCTAAAGGCTAACGTGTGTGTATATATATTTGTGAGGTTGAAGAAAGAAAATAAAAATATTTGGTATCATTAAATGACGGCGTGAATAAAAATATTTGTGAGGTTGTGATGATTAAACGATATTGAAATTAAATATATAAGTGATAAAAAGATAATAAAATTTCGTTGAAATAAAGATAATAAAATTAAATGGAACCTCCTTAAAAAATTAAATGGAACGGTTCAAAAAAAAAGTTAAATGGAAGAAAAAAACATATTGAAATATAATATTAAAAAATAAAAGAAAAGGTTCCCAGCGTGATTTGAAAAAAGGTGCTTGTGAAATAAATTGTCGAGAAGTAGTTTTTTAAAGTAACATTCAACAACTTTTGGCCAAAGCTCATTTCATTCAATTTTATGCATTTAAAAAAAAAAAATTTTTTAGTAAGTACTTAATTGATACTGTGTTTGGCCTAACTTTTCCTTATAAATGTAGAGAAGTTGGAAAAAAGTTGGGTCAAACGATATCTTAATCTCCCACAACAGCAATGTAGAAGCAACTGAATTTGGGAGAAAAAAATTGAAAAATAGTTAAAAACATAAAAATTGGAAAATAGTTAAAAGTTATTAAAAATATAAAAATTATAAAATAATTAAAAAAATTGTGAGGGGCAAAATGGGAAATGCACCCATATAATAGTGACGTGACAACAACCATATCCCACCTATTAGAAAATTACAAAAATGCCCCTCCTAAAGGCAAAATGGTAAAATCATATGGATTAATATTTAATATATAGTAAGTAGATATGACGTGTTTCGAATACCTCTTGGCTCATGCACATTTTTGGATTTCTCTTGTGTTAAAAATCATGAGAAAAAATATAAAATTTAATTTTGACGGAGGTTGTTGGGATTATACAATCTAAAGTGTTTGTTTTTTTGGTTTATATAATTTAAATTGGGTGGAAAAAGCAATACTTTGAAATAGAGGGAAGACCTCGTTACGAATTATAAAATATGAAAATCAAAGATATTTTGAAGTTATGAAGGACGCGAGAGAAACATGAAAGTTGGGGAAGAAAATCCCTTGTATCAAAAATAATTGGACTTGTTTATACAAATCCTAATTTAGACAAAACACAACTATTTGCAATTTTTAAACAATGCCCAACTATCTACACCCTTTCTGCTGTTTTATAAGCAAAATGCTCTAGAGTCAAATCGCATTTCGGTTTTTTTAGAGGAACGATCAAAGGAATAATAGTCATTTTTGTCCCTAAAGATGTAATGAGTAGCTATAATAGTTTTTGAATGTATTCAAATTTCAAAACATTCCCTAGTTATGCAATCGTTGGTCAAAATAGTCATTGCCATTTAAATAGTTTCTCAATGTTGACAATAATTTTTTTCTTAAAAGGACTGGTATGATAATACGTAAGTACTCATAGGGATTGATATGATGATAAGTAAATATATTTAGGGACAGATATGACAATATTAACATAACATTTCAACACGGGGGACTATTTTGACTAAGGAAGTGCACAATCATGAACTATTTTAAAATTTTGATACATTTAGGGACTATTGTAGCTACTTGTTACACATTTAAGGATCAAAATGACTATTACCCCAAAATTAAACTCATTTCATTAGATAATAAGTTGTTGATACAATGTCGTACATCAAGAAATAATTGGGAGCCAGCTTCTAATGGGGTTGCATGCACTAATTCATGAGTCACCCCATTTGCTTGCCTCCGGCTAAACTTTAGCATATAGTTGGTAAATTTAGTACTAATAATGACGAATAATGCTTCCAAAATCAGTGCTGCTAAATTATTACTATTAACGACATCAACAGGGAGTTTTGAATCCAATGAGAAGTCCATACTTTCAAATCCTAACTCAGCCACTCACTGCAACGCTTCAAAAAGTCCTAAAGCTTCGCCTACATCCACCAAACATAACAATGCAAACCATGTTTTTTTAGCAAGCACATATCCTCCGTTGGCATCTCGAATGCACATAATGATACCAATCTTATTATGGGACATCAGGAAAAAAGAATCTAAATTGCATTTTGTTTCCCAGGGGCGGGTCCCTTCCATCGGACCCTATGAGAAGTATTTGGCCCCGGTGGCATAGGGGATGGTTGTGTACCTACGGTTCTTTGCAATTCTTGAGAAAATTTCCATTCTTCCAACATGTGGATGACACGTTCACAAACATGTGTTGTCGTTTCATTCGTTTGCTACCACAATTTCAAGTTGCGACGCTTCCAAATACTCCAAAGGACTGATGTGAATAAAGAACATTATGATGGTTAGAGTCGATCTAGTAAAAAGAAAAATGTTGATGTTGTATTATCATACTCAATCACAGTGTCATATACAACATTCGCTAGCTTCACAACTTGCTAAACGTGAGACGCTCGAGAACATGTAAAAAGAGCATGCAAAGAATCCTCATTTGCTTCGCTACACATAACGCATTCTGAGTGTCATATAGAATTCCATTGCCTAGGCCTTCTCAAATGTGATGTTTTTCAAACTACTTCTAAACATATCTTGTAAGCAGTATGAACATAATACCGACCGTTTTCTCACCTTGCCACAACAACCTATCATTAGTAAGTTGTGGGAAGAAAGGTGTGTTTAGAATCTGAGTGGCGGTGTCAAGGCAAAAAAATAAATAAACAAGAGGTTATTTTCACGATTTTGATGTATGATATATTAGCTTACTAACACAAATAGTTCGATATTGAACATTACCTGTGTATATGGCCGAAATACTATCATCGAAAGCTAACCAAGGTTGATTCATCAAAAGGATGTTATTTCTTGGGCAAATACCCCATCTTGCGCCTCTTTTCACCACATCCTTTGTACTAAGAATGTTGCGCATATTATAGCTCGAGCTCGTATGTAATTTAATTCCAAAGTAATCAGAAGCCGAAAAATAATGAGCCTTGAACAAGGGGGACACGAGGCTATGCACGTTTATCTAATGTATATAGGCTTGTTTACCAAGAGGTTGAAAAATTATGAAAAATTATCCGGCAGATCTGAACACCAATAGGCTCTAGAACATAACAAAGAACTATGAAAAAATATCCAGTAGATATAAACAGTAAGAGGTTGTTATGAACTTGATCATTTTACCCTGCAAATAGAAATAACTCAGTTGGCATGGCTGCGAGATCAAGCTCAAAATCACCTCTTGGAACACCTTCCCATTCATTATTATCTGGTGGATCCAAACACCAAGAGGTTTTATGAACTTGATCTTGCTGCCCTGCCAATAGAAATATGTCAGTTGGCAGGACAATAGGATCAAGTTCAAAAACACACATTTTCCCTTTTATCAACACTTATCTTAATATGTTGTTTTAGGTTGTTTAATTATGTCGTTTATTTTTTCCTATGTTTTGTTCCATGCAAAACCCGTCAAACCTCAAGTTTAAACATAGTCTGGGATTGTTTGGATTATATTTTCCGATTTCTTCTGACTATTTCAGATTTATATAATCTGAATCATTCTGGACGGTGGTGTTACACCAATGATTTGGACAGTTTATGGTGTGTTGATTGAGTTTTAAACGTTAAACATGTTTTATTTGACTGTAGTTACAATCTAGGAACATTTTATTACTATAAATAGCCTTGCATCCTTTAACATTCTTATTCATTCTTCTCTTCTGATGCATTCTAAGATTTTCTTGATTATTTTTAGTTTTTAGTGGTATATGATATCATAGTCATTGTTGACCGTTCATACGATCCTTGAAATTGCATTGCATTTTTTGTGGAGATCGTATAATGGTTAGCAGAGATCTTTGATATCAATTACATATCCATTTTTGGGTTGCAACATGTTTTGGATTGTATAATCCAAAAATCCCTCTATATGAGTTCATATTAAATAATTCGAGCAAATTGTATTTTAGGGGAAAAATTGGGTGTGTGTGTCACGCATCGGGTGGAAAAAGTAATAGCCATATTTTATACTTTTATAATAGTCCAACCTAATTTTTCTGGGCCGAAGCCCGTAGTTCCTAACCCTAGTTCTTACTCATTATTTAAAGAACTGGTTGCTTCTCCTTCATCATTACTGCTTCTCTCCTGGTCTTCTCCCGAGTTATCCTTCGCTTTTGTTGTTTCTTTTTTACATCCTTTATTTATCCGTTCTTTTGATCTTAGTTATTCCATCAGTTTTATGATTTTTGCAACATCTCATTGTGATTACGAATTTATAGTTACTTGTAGGATTTCCCTGACAAGTTCACACTATAACTAGGTTATTGAGTTGTACCAATTTGATCTTATATTAATCATATTTAATTTGACAATGGTGGCACCACACGTGAAATGTTCTAGATCTAATATCTTGATTAGATCTATTACATGTTTGATGTTCTATCGAACAAGTATGGCATACCAATCTCGTGTGATTTTAATAAAGTTGGACGATGATAATGGAGAAGATGAAGACGACGATGTTATTATTAAAATATCACAAATAACAAATCAAATCAACGAAATACCAAAGGTATGCAATCAATTGTTATTTTGATTTATATTATATATATATATATATATATATATATATATAAATTCTTCCTTATTATCAAAATGTTTTACGTTATTCATAATCTATAAACATATATTTTTTCTTAAATCTGAATCATAAGGGTGTCTTTAGATGAAGGGTTTAGGAAGAGAAGGCAAGGGAGTGTTCACTTTTCATTTTTAAATTATGGACATTATGAAATGTTTTTTAAAAAGTTAACATGTCAACATGATAAACAATTATATAATACTTCAATCACCCTTATTTATTTTTAGAAAAACATGTTATATAGTCCGTAATTTAAAAAAGAAAACTAAACCATTTATCCAAACACACTCTAAAAGATTAAATTTGTCCCTTTTTCTTATCAATCCTAATTTTATTGCCATTAGCTATCACTATATAACTAAATCGAATTTTAACTTTCAATTTAATAATGCAAATAATAAATTCTCAATCGAATTCACAAATTTTTTCTTCTCATACAATATATTTTCATTACTTATTTCATTTTTGCAAGTGTTCTTATATTTATTTTTATAGAACATGTTACTTACCAATATAAATCAGTTTTTAGTGGTTTCTAACAAACTTATTTACCGATTGTATGATTTGAAGTTATCGCAAAATGAATAGTAACCAAGAGCTGCATGCCATGTGGATAGCGTCCTAGGGTCACTTGAAGACCCTAGGAGGAAATGGGTTATCCTATCGATCCACATTTGAGGGTGCTTAAGTGGATGCTTCTTTAAGGTAAGCTTTGATTCTAGTTTGTTTATATGCTAAGAGATATATTTAAGCTCAAGGATTTAATTCATTTTTATCTATATTTATTTTTTTCTGCAGAAAAACGCAAGGATTTGAATTGATAGAATACAATGGTGTGCTCTTCATCATGAGACTCGTCATGCCATATCTTGTGCACCGATCATACAAAATAAATGTTAATATTTTAGCTAGAAAACTTTCCCTTGAAACTTGGCCTTCAACTTTGAACTTGTTACTCGTGTTTTTCGATTTTCTTTTGGTTTTTAAACTTGAAGATCATTCTCTCAAAAAAAAAAAAAAAAACTTGAAGACCTATAATAATTTTTTTTGATGACCTACTTAAAAAAAGACATCTCAAATGGATAAACCAAACCATCTTTGTAGAAAATGAATTATGTTGTTACTTTGGTAGTGAACAATATCAGAGTTGCATTGAATTGTCTTGATTATTAGTCTTTTTCATCATGTATCTTAATTATTAATGGTAACAAACATTGTAAAGTTTTCATCTTGTTCAAGAAGAGAGACACATAGCTACAAGAAGAGACACATTATTATACGACCTATAAGATCAACACTTCCATCGTCGACAAAGCTTGATCCTGCAACTCCAATCTACATGGGGAGATTTGTCTTTCTTGATTTTGATTTCTTGTATTATTGTTATTAGATCTTTATAATGAGTCTAAGGATATCAAATAGTGAAAGAGTTCAAATACATATGTCGATATACACGAACATAGATATTGAATTATATTGATGTAACAATTAGGAATGGTATAAGAGGAATTGTTATACCACACGTTAATTTTTACCGGGTATTTACATTGTCAAACTTACTTTGAAGTGAAAGTTAATACTATATACATCATCTCTATCATTTTTTATTTTGTAAATAAAACACCGTTTGATATGTGTTAGATGGAAATTTTACCTTGGCAGTATTAAAAGAAGTTGCAAAATATAAAGACTTAGAGAATTTTAACTAATTCAAATATCATGATATAAGACGGGTAGCACTTTGGTTATATAGCATTTGGTGATATTGGTCAATCACAATGTCATAATCGAGAAAAGCCACTTATGACATTGTTGATTAACCAATGTCATTAATATCACTAAACAATATGTCATCAAAGTGCTACCCGATAGAAGACATGCTTGACACACTTGCAAAAAAAAATGTGAAGATCAATATAAATGTTTGACAACAAAAATAAGTGTCAAAGAGGTAGCCTTTGTAATATAGTGTGTCTCCAATTCCTGGCAAGCATTTTGAATTCAAGCCTTTGTAAATCTTTGCACTTATCATTCCTGCATTTTACAGTTCCTGCACTTTACTCCTGCAAAGTTTTATATATTTATTTCAATTTCTGTCAAAGTCTTTTTAAAATTCTTTAAACTTTCTTGTCATTTATATTTCAAGACTTTAATATTTTTATGCCATTTAATTTTAAACATTTGTCATTTCCCCTAGTTTTTACATACAATGTTATAATTTTCTTGAAATTGTGTCACTTTTCAATTGACAACACCGACAATGTAGTCTTTATTTCACATAGAAGGTTGTCATTTATTTGACATGAGTTTTAATTGTGAGAGTACTCCATTTTTTGAATGTCTAGTATCCATACATAAGCAAAATTACTACCTCACTAGAAAGAACCGGTCATGATCACAAGCCACTGATATGAAACAAATGAGTTGACTGCCATCTATTAAATTTTGCTTATTTCTATTCTCACCCTCCTATCTTCTCGCATGCCTTATTCGGATTATAAAATCCGAAAACATGGAGGGTTTATGAAGTTGTTTAAATATGTTTTGGTGAGTATTTAACGTTGTTTGGATTATAAAATGTGAAATTCGTACAACGCGTGAGAAACAATGAAATGGATTTGTCCACAGATTTGAGAAGACAAGATTCTTATTTCTAACCTATCTGATAATAAACCAAGACGTTTCGTTAAATAGAATATCGTTTTGTTCCAGCCAAATACACAAAGCCGTTAAAGCCAAGTTAAATGAGACACTTTCCTTCCCTTCTTTCCTTTGCAAAGTGAATTAAACAACAGAAAATTATGAACTAACTCGTTACTCCAACTCATTAGTTCCCAAATTTGTTGGTTTTTCTGCAATTTACAAACAAATGACTTGTCAATTCTATCTCATCAAAACATAAGACGCAACACTGTTGATGAACGTCTCTAGTGACGCCTCTCCTCCATAGTTCAACCCAGGTTGGATGTATATCTTGCAATAATTTCCATCTGACCAAAACCATTTTCAACGGCACGGAAATATCCCGTATCCACCTTACTGTAGACAGAAAATCTGCATCTGCTGCTGTAGAAAAATGCAGGCTGAATAGCAGATCATAAAACCCATTCACCCTCCTTAAAAAAACAACACCTTGAAGCCTTTGCACTCGTCCAGCAGCCACTTAACCGCGCTAGTCATCCCAAGTTAAAAAGAACCGAAAGTTGGTCGCAGATTGGTTGACCTCGTAACCATCTTTCCATAATATAGTGTTGTCTAGCTCAATTTGGTTCCATTTCACACACCTTACAAATTGAGCATAGATCACGCCACCATAGTGAGTCTAACCTTTCCGTATACTAAACATCCGAACAAAGAAAATTTTCTGAAACTGGATTGTATATATATTTTACCAAACCATACCAAATTGTATCTTTCTTCTAAATGCATCTCCATAACCATAACTGAAATTTTTTAACTCCTAGGTTCTCCTTCTTCTTTTTGAAAGCACACCTTCTCTCAACTCACTCAATTAATCATATTTGCTTCCAATCCTCCTCCCTTTACGAAAAGGTATAATCGAAGTAAAATGTGACGTTTTACAACAACTATAACCATAACTGGTGAAAAAAATGTCCAATTTTAATCATTTTCATTGCATGAAAGTCATATAATCTCTAATCAACGGTTTGAATAACTAACTCACTCTCTCTTTAATTAACTTACTCAATCTCTAACTCATACAATTCACAAATTTTGTCAAAAAGTCTCAAAAGTATGAAATTAAAGATCCAAAGGAAATCATTTGTCTCTTGATTTCAAACTTTAATTTCGCATGAATATTTCACTTAGCAGTTGAAAAATAAGTCAAACCAACTTAAGATGAATTGAAAAATAAGTCACATTTTATTTCCGACATTGAAATGTTATGTCTGATACATAAACAACCTCTGAAAATTTAATTTCTCTCATAACACAAGTAAAAGTTATGAACTCTATTTTTTCAAAAGAAGAGGTCCAACATTATCTCCGGTGGCTTTGTTGTGCTTTACATGGCTTCCATCACATAGAGGAAAGGTTCCTGATCTCCAGCATCTGTATCAAAGCACCCAAAACCAGAAAGATTAAGATTTGTTTTGGAGTTTAAACATGAAAACTAAAATTCAAGAAGATTGCAGCAAGAATATAATAAATGTTACTTTTCATGTCATCGTTAACTGTTGCTAAGATCATAACTTCAAAACATGAAGAACAAGGTTTCTTGAGTAATTATAATAAGAATAAAATCTAGAACTATATGCAGTGACAATTAGCCCGTGTAGCTTCGATTCGTCCCAAAAAAACATTCAAAACTACATTATGTTATAGAAGCATATGATAAAGAATCTTTCCACTTATAAGTACCAAATTCTTTATGTGGAACCTATCAACAACAACAACAACCAAGCCTTTTCCCACTAAGTGGGATCGGCTCGTATTTGGTCTACGTCATAGAGATTCGACAAAGTTTTACGTTGGTTGTTGAGGCCTAACAGACCCACTCATTTTACTTGAGCCTGGACCGACAATGTATAACAAGGCTAACATTAGGCAGGATTTTTATGTGGGACCTATCAACATCCTAAGTTCTCAACAAGAGATTCACTCTCTTTTTTACGCTACCCCGACATTATTCCAGATTATCATATACAAAATGCATTCAACTAACACAATTTAACCAAACATTGGTAATTTATGATAAAATAGCTGAAACAGAAATTAACATCACAAATGACATTTTTTTTTAACCACTTCCAGAAACAGATGTAATCAATCAATCATAGTCTGATACGAACTGTATATTCTTTAACTAGTATTCAAGCTTGAAAGAAACCAGAATCATTCATCTAATATCAAGCAAATGCTAATATAACAAACTAGAGTTTCATAACGCTAGCTATTGATTTTCGATTCGTTCTTTTTTGCTTTACGGACATAGCCACTTATGAAACTATTTGAGAGAACTTATAAAAACAACTCAACTTGTCCATAAATTGTTTTCAACTACATTCCATAAACTATTTAGGATAGCTTCACTAATAAGATACTAAAATCGCATAAATTAACCGTTAATAAAATTTCAATAATACATCAAGATTTCAAAATTTTAACCAATAATAAAAGGGACATGCTAACGGTGCTCCGGTCACAGGTTAAGATACTAAAAAAATGAAGTTATTACTAAAAAAAATAAACCTTTTTGTCTTTTTATATATTAATTACACAATTTTCAATGCAATAACTATTATATTATATAGTAATTTTCTTTTTTAGTATCCATCGGTGCCCTGGTTAGCATTTCCCTAATAAAAATGATAATTGCCCTAGTAACATACTAAAATGACATAAATTAAGAGTCACACTGATATAATTAACAAGAAATGAAAAACTTAAAAAACTGAACAATACCTGCAATAAGGGGTAACAGCCTTGGAGACTTCACTGAGGACAACAGCATCAACAACCTTTTCTTCATTCTTTCTTATATCTGGATTTATACTACTCACACCCTCTGCCTCTGCTTTCACCACCACCACACTCCTTGCTTTCCTACCAATACCAAAGGAACCAGTGTTGAAATTGGTACCTACAATTCCATTTTTTCTCTCACCTAAACATGGCTTTTGGCACAAAACTACACCAACTTGGCTTAAAACAGATGCCATTGAAAAGGGTATCTTTTAATTTGTTTTTGTGTTTATCTTACTTTGGTTTCACAAGTTATGAACTTTGCAATAAGGTAGATGAGATAATAGTAATAGAAGATTGAAATGTTACATGTGTCCCTGAACTTGTGGATAGCACACTCCACTTTGAATGGAGACAATATTGACATGTCATTAGTTTTTCTGGTGGAAGAAATTTATTAGGGGACCACACTTAACCTTGCTAACTATTTGACATTTGCAAAAGGAAAAACAAAATAGAAGTGTAAACTTGAATTGAATAATGGATCTTGCTGATTTATGTCATAACATAAATTCACATATTAAAGAATTTAAAAAGAATAACTTTGCATTAAAAAATAAATTTTAAAGGTCGTATTAATTTTTTTCTTCAAACCTCTTAATTTATTGAGTCGGCCTTGTATTTTTTTCAAGCTATCTTGGCTAAAACTTGCGACCTCTCTGTATCAAGTATAATGAATTATATAGAAAAATATTAGTGGAGTCATGTGTGTTTGCCCTAAAACAAAGGCGTTGATGGTTGAACTAATACGTTAGTTCAATAAGCTCTCAATAGTCAACATATTTATTTATTTTGGATCAACATTGGAGGATTTGGATTTAAAATTTGATTTAATAGAGTCAAAAATATGAGACATCTAATCCAACCTTAATTAACGATTGAAATGTACCAAGTTCACTATCCAATTTGTATGATGTTATGCCATAGATGAAAATATTGCAATAAAGTAATCAATATATCAATACACTACACAATTAATTAATATGTTGAACTTGTGAGCAAAAATAATGCCACAATACACTTGGAAGTTGAACTTTTCTTTTGTCAACTATGAGACCTTAACGAGAAATAGGCATGCAGAAGGGAAACAAATTCCGTCAATTGTTTTATGAGTCTTGTTGACGAATGTCTCTTGACACTTCTAGGATTTAAAATTAATATTTTTTAAAAAAAGAGTCAAGTACTTTAATTTTTAATGAATTAAGTGTATAAATTTTCACAAAAACTTATTATTCAAGATCTTTATAGAGTATCTAAGAGATATTCATTAACATTCTCTTTATTTTTAGGGTTAATAGTGTTTTTCACCCTGTAATATATGTCATTTCTGGTTTTCACCCCTATAAAATTTTCGGTTTGATTTGCACCCTCGTAAAAATTTTATTTTCCGGAAAACACCCTTAATAGGCCATTCAAAAACCAAAATTTCTTGAAAAAAAATTCTGAAAATAGCCTATTAGGGGTGTTTTCCGGAAAATAAAAATTTTACGAGAGCGCAAATCAAACCGAAAATTTTACAGGGGCAAAAACCGAAAATGACATATATTACAGAGGTGAAACTATTGACCATTGTTTTTATCGATGAATTTATTTTTTCTGTCGACAACAAAATCATAGTGGAAAGACAACAGAATACTCACTAAAAAAGCTGTTAGTTAATTTTACACTTTTATTAATTAAACATTGATTGGAATTTCTTAACCACCAAGTGGGAAGGTTAGGGTGATTTTAGGAAAAGGAAAATTTTCGTGCACACCCCTTAAAAGTATATACATCTTAAAAGAAAAAAAATAAAAGAAAGTGATGTGTTAAGTTTGATAGATTAGTGATTCAATGGACATAAAAATATAGAGAGAAAATGAGGTGTTGAATAAATGTAAAAAAATAAAAATTGTCTATTTATCATTGTTGGATGAGTTGTGTAATAAAAAGTTAGGTTAATTAATTATATGATCCTTATAAATATTCATGTTTTTATTTCCTACAACATACAATTACACTTTTTAGTCCCCGTGACATTAGTAATATAAAGATAAAAAATGTTGACAATTTTTTTTTATAAGGAATGGAAATACTGATGAAATTTTTTACATGAAGTAAAAATGTTAATGAAAATTTTTATAAAGACTTAAAAGTGTGATTTTATTTTATAAAAACTAAAAATAAAATTCTGAATATTAGGTCAAGGACCATTTACTTATTAAAAAAGTTATATATGAATTATGAAGCCTTATAAAGGTATGTATAAATCCAATTTGTCAAAACCCAAAAAGCATCACGTTAGTTGCAGCACTAACTAATAATATTCAATGCCATAAAAATTGAAAATTGCCCAAAAGAAAGAAAGAAACCAGGCACAACCACCAAAGTGAATAGAATCTTTTTGAAAGGCAAAACGCATACTTTTCTTCCTTCCTACACAACTTAGAAAATTGGAAAAGGGAACCTTTTATGCGCCCCTTTTATGGTGAGGTTTAAGAGTCCAATATAATAAGCTTAGGAAAATGCAAAGATGATTTCTCATTTGTATAAAGGAGTTGTTTGAAGGAATGAGACGTCCAACTTATAAGTTTCAACTACTCATATATATAAGATATAATAAGTAACATATTTGAAATTTAATGAATACATTTTTTTTTTTATAAATCTGATAAATAAAAAAGAATAAAGGAAGAGGGATATTAGTTACAGAGTGTAAAAAGTTTATACCTACAATAGACTTTTGACCTGCGCGAAACATCGCGCAGGTCTAATTAAAAATCACAAACAAACTGATTGTGATTTTCATTGTGCTAATACCAAAGGTGGACAATCCTCAGAGGTTAAATGATTTTCGACCAATTTCTTTGGTGGGTAGCATGTATAAAATTCTGGCTAAGTTGTTGGCTAACAGACTGAGATTGGTGTTGAGTAGTGTGGTGGCTGAGACGCAGTCTGCGTTTGTTAAAAAGCGTCAAATTCTTGACGGTATTCTGATAGCTAACGAGGTGGTGGATGAGGCTACCAAACTTAAGAAGGACTTGCTGCTTTTTAAGGTGGATTTTGAAAAAGCCTATGATTCAGTTGATTGGGGATATTTGGATGCGGTTATGAAAGGTATGGCTTTTCCGGTCCTGTGGCGGAAGTGGATTCGTGAATGTGTTAGTACAGCCACAGCTGCTGTCCTGGTTAATGGCAGCCCAACTGATGAGTTTCATTTACAGAGAGGGTTACGTCAAGGGGATCCCTTATCTCCTTTTTTGTTTTTGCTTGCGGCTGAGGGGCTAAATGTTTTGATGAAGTCCATGGTTGCGAATAATTTATTTTCAGGGTATGCAGTTGGGACGGGTAATCAGGTAGTGGTATCTCACCTTCAATTTGCTGATGACACTCTGCTTTTATGCAACAAAAGTTGGGCTAATGTGCGGGCCCTCCGCGCAGCTTTAGTTCTATTTGAATCTATGTCTGGGTTGAAAGTGAATTTTAACAAAAGCTTGTTGGTTGGTGTAAATATTTCTGAGACTTGGTTGCACGAGGCGGCATCAGTGCTGAGTTGCAAAGTGGGAAAAGTTCCTTTTATGTACCTAGGCCTGCCTATTGGTGGTAATCCACGGAGACTTAAGTTTTGGGAACCTGTTGTGGATCACATTAAATCTAGACTGTCGGCTTGGAATAGTAGTTTTCTCTCTTTCGGTGGTCGCTTGGCTCTCCTTAAATCTGTCTTGACTTCGCTGCCTGTCTATGCTCTTTCCTTCTTGAAAGCTTCAACATGTATAATCTCTTCCATTGAATCTTTATTGAATAACTTCTTTTGGGGTGGGAGTGAGGACTTTAGAAAGATTATTTGGATAGGGTGGAAATCTCTATGTACTAAAAAGGAGCAAGGCGGTTTGGGGGTTAGGAAGTTGAAGGAGTTTAATGTGGCTTTACTAGGTAAATGGTGTTGGAGGATGTTAGTTGATAGAGAAGGGTTGTGGTATGATGTTTTAGTCGCCCGGTATGGCGAATTAGATGGGAGGTTGGAGGTGGGGGGCCGGAGTGTTTCTTCGTGGTGGCGGGAGGTTGGGAAGATTCGAGATGGGGTCGGAGATATTGGTGGAGGTTGGTTCGGTGATAGTGTGAGACGGAGAGTGGGTGACGGTGTCGCGACTTCGTTTTGGTCGCATAGGTGGATTGGTGGGTCCCCGTTGTGTGTGCTTTTTCCTCGGTTGTTTGACCTTGCGGAGGACAAAACCATTTCAGTGGCATCTTTGTTTTCTAAGGGTGTTGAGCAGGGGGGGATGGGTGGAGTTTGAGGCGCAGGTTGTGGGCGTGGGAGGAGGAGTTAGTAGAGGAGTGTAGGGCGTTACTATTTGATGTTGTTTTGGTTCCTATGTTTCAGATACTTGGGAGTGGCTTCCTGACATTGCAGAGGGGTACTCGGTGAGAGGCGCCTATGACTTGTTAACAAATGGTGACGATTCTCACTTGGGGTTACCTTTAGAGATGGTTTGGCATAAGCAGGTTCCTTTGAAGGTTTCGGTCTTCGCGTGGCGGCTTCTTCGGGATCGTCTTCCAACGAAAGCCAAACTGGCCCTTCGGGGGGTTATTTTCGTGGAGGACAGCTTGTGCGTTGCTGGGTGTGGTCATGTTGAGACGGCGGATCATCTATTTCTATCTTGTTCTACATTTTCATCTTTATGGCAACTTGTGCGCGAATGGATTGGCTGTGATGGAGTGGATTCTAATATCATTGCAGATCACCTGGTGCAGTTTACTCATTTGTCAGGTGTTGGTAAAGCTAAATGTTCGTTCATGCAGCTTGTTTGGCTTTTGTGCTCTTGGGTTATGTGGACGGAACGTAATAATCGGTTGTTCAATAATTCGGTTACCACGATTCCTCGTTTGTTAGATAAAGTAAAACTTCTATCTTTAGGCTGGCTGAAAGCTAAAAAGGCTGTGTTTGTGTATGGTACGCAGAGGTGGTGGTCAAGCCCCTTAGATTGCCTGGGCATTGGCTAATTGATGTATTGTTGTGTTTTGTGAATTGTATCATGAACTCTTGTATTTGAAAGTAGCTTCCTAGGCACACCTTGTGCTTGGAATAGTTGCTTGGTTTGTTATATAATTTCATTTTGATTTCTTCAAAAAAAAAAAAAAAAATCACAAACAAACTTAATAAGTATACAATATTATGATTAAAATTAACTTAATATGCATTCAACAACATTTTAGATGAAATTTATTATGTTAAATTGATGCTAACCTAATGTAGCATTTTAGAGGGAAATTATTAGGTTTAGTTGTTGCAGACTTAACAAAATTAATAAATAAGGATAATTGTACAGAAACAACATATTTATACAAACGATGACACAACATGATAGGAATGAATTTTTTTTTTAAGGAATAAAGGATTATCATTTAATGATGCAAATTTAGAGCCAAAATTTTAGGGTTCATGATTAGCATTATTTAGAGCTAAAATTTTATGGTTGAGTTTTTTTGACAAAATTTTTTATGGTTGAGTTGTTTCAAACCTAATAAGGAATTAGTGGAGGGAAAAAATTAGGTTAAGATTTAACAAAATTAATAAATAAGGATAAGGATGTATTCATATTCCAACATATAGATTTTTTTTTTTTATGCTTATACAAATATTTTCGAAAAATTCCATGAGATTACACACTATTGTAGAAAATATATAATTTAGCATCTAATATTTTTTTTATATAGTTTGTCATTGAGAAAATCCATCTAACCCACCAAATTGCAAAAGTTGATCCTGGATGTTTTCATAAAAAGTCGTCGAGATACTTAACCAATCAGAGACCACTAACCAAAGTTTGCCAAATGCAATGTAGTTAATAAAAAGAATGATCTCTATTTTCCACAATTACAATCAGCAGAGCAAAAATTACCAGAAGCTGCCAAAATATGACGCAGAACCAAATTATCTTTAGTTGGAATCTAGTTCAACAACAACATCCAAGCAAAACTGTTAAATTTAAGCGGATCATTTTAAGCCACAAAACATGGTTGGACCCCAAATTAAAATCGACCTTTATTGAAGTTAAGTTGTCATAAGCACTTTTGACTGGATACCGTTTGGATGAATCAAGCTTCCAAACCCATCGATCCTCCATCTCAACCTGCAAAATAACGTTAAATAATCTATCAATATATTCCCTCACCATCTCTTCTCATTCAAACACCCTCATACGCCATTTCCAAGCCTCTCCATTAACACCTCAACCTAACAGCTTCATATTAGCAACAGTAATTAGCTTAATCTCCGCCAACTCAAAAAGTCTTCTAAATTTAGATTCTAAAGAAACACCATCGACCACGGGTCACACCAAAAGAAAGTAGACACCTATTCCCCACCCTGCGTGCAATATTATCTACTAACGACCATTCGTTCAACAAACCAGTCCCCAAACAAATTTTCTTCAAATTCTCCCACCACACCGTCCCAAGATATCAAATGCTCCTACAACCTTTTATCACTCTCAAACTGAGCTTTTGAGACAATTACTGCATAGTTTTTGAATGCATTTTTTTTGTAAAGAACAGAAACAACAATTATAACAAAGAGTGATAAGATGGAATAAATTCAGATTTTGTCTAACAAATGTTGTGAGCATAAATTCACTAAACATTCAGAAATAAATTTACAAAGAATGCATTAAAAATGAACATTTTATTCATTTTGGTCCATTATATTATGTTAAAATTCTTCTTCCATTACAATCATGATCTTTTTACCATCAACAAATCAACAAAACATTGCAGATGACAATCATATAATTTGGGTTTGCGATGTTCCTTTGAATATTAACCTTTTTTGTGGCGTTTACTGTAACGCTCTATTTTTATTATTTATTTATTTTATCAAGATTAGTGTCTTTTTATATATTTTATTTTAATAATTGCGGTGTGTGATGTTTGTGTTATGTGTTAGTAAATATTAGTAGTTTATTAAAATATTATTAGTGAAGGAATAAAATTAAAATAGAATAATGAGGCAGTAATGGCAGTTTTGGGAATAAGGAGAATTTATTAGGTTAAGAGTAGGAGAGGTGAGGAATAGAAAGTCAGAACACGTAAAAATATTTTTGGGAGAAAAAGAGAAAAGTGAGAAGTTAGAGAAGAGGAAGCTTGTAGATTTCAGAATTCAACCAACCTAAGGTAAGGGTGGGACTAACCTTCTTTAATCTTAAGCATATGATTCTGAAAGGAGCTTAATCATGTTGTTGTTGTTGAGTTTTGAGGTTATAGAAATTAGGTTAAATTCAATAAAATTTGTTGAAAGTGTATGTAATCCCATGAATTAATGCAAGAAAGTGATGTCTAGGTTGTAGAATAACAGTAAGTAATGATTCCTATCAATTTTGGGCTTTGAGTTGTCAATATTCGGGTTTTGGAGTGAGAATAGAGGTCTGTTCGCAGACCTGTTTGTCATCGCTCGCCACAGCGAGTGATCCTTCCGTCTGGCGAGCAAATGTCATCGCTCGTCCAGCGAGTGTCCTTAGTCGTCTGGCGAGTAGATCTCAACTCGCCACAACGAATGTTTTCCCCGCCTAGCGAGTAGCCCATATGTTAATCCGCCTGGCGAGTTATTTCCCGCCTAGTGAGTAGCCAGATGTTAATTCGCCTGGCGAGTGTTGTCCTCGCCCTAGTGAACTGTGCATTGGCATGCCTGTTTTCGCGTTCTTGTGTCCTTTTTGTAACACACCGTTTTCCCAACATGTAAATAACATATAATAAATCAGAGTTCATCACAAACAGGATGTCACATTCGTTCTTCAAAAATATCATTTAATATAAATAGAGTTAAAATCCACTATTTATTTAAATCAACTTCCTTCAATAATGTAAAATAATGTCGCAGCGGAA
Source organism: Medicago lupulina (assembly GCA_958299785.1). Taxonomy (NCBI): domain Eukaryota; kingdom Viridiplantae; phylum Streptophyta; class Magnoliopsida; order Fabales; family Fabaceae; genus Medicago; species Medicago lupulina. The sequence goes on along the minus strand of OY283146.1, from coordinate 47,790,716 downwards.
AATATTCAACGTTTTAATTCAAAACTCGGCACTAAGGCCTCAACTTCAACAACGTAATAAAATTCAAATCCAAAATGGTTCAACAACAACTTAAAAAGAAATACGTAACAAGGAAAACAAAACATGTAAATATCCTCATCCCGTTACATATCAGAGCATGACTCCTAAGACGACACACGGAATCAACTCACATCAGCGGTTACTCTTGGTTATCTGCACGTTACCCACGTAGAGGCAACATTCAAACAGAAGGGGTGGGATTTCACATTCAATAATAATAAGCAACAATTCATGTAAAGAATTAATCAATACGAAACAACAACAATTCAACATTAAGAGTACTTCACGTAAATCCAACAACAATCATCATTTAACTTCATTCAATAATGCAACAACAACAACATCGACAATGCAACAACAACGACTCAACAATGCAACAACAACTACTCAACAAATGCAACATAATTATGCATGTGGTACCAACAGAGCATCAAGCTCCCTTCGTTAAAGTCATAATTGGACTTGTCAGGCATCAAGCACCCTTCGTTAAAGTCATTCGACTTGTCAGGCTACAACCCCCTTCGCTTGACTATGCTATGCAATGACACAACTTTAATGCAACGACATCAACATAATAAATTCATATTAAATCAACCACAACAGATTTGCACATCAACTCAAAGCCACTTGAAAGATAAATCAGATATCAACAATTTTCAAATATCACATCTTTATATAACACATCTTTAAATCATACATATTCAAATAACACATCTTTTACACATCGTCAAATAATACATCAATTACACATCGTCAAATAATTCACAAATTACAGTTAGTCATATAATTCATCAATTGTCTACACTTGAAAAGAAATAGAACCTAAACTAAATTCTAAATAAGAGAATTAGAATTAGAATATCACACATATGATCCTAAAATCATTATTTTTGACTTCCATTTGCCAAGTCATCTCTTAACATCATTAAATTCTCTTAGACCATTATCATCAGTTTATGTTTTAGACTCGCTATTATTCTGAGGTAATAACTTATATTTATGCCTAAACACCCTTCCTAATTTAGGTATATAGATTAAGGACTCTTTACTGTTAATCTACACGCTAACGGCTTGGTTACACTCACTAATGTTCTCATAGATGTTTTAGAGTCCACTGAAAGGGTTATACTGAAATTTCACGAAAAATGCAGCATGACCTACATGCAGTATTTTAATCATAATTAAAGTTCTAAAAATCTAATTGGAGTCCAACCAAAAGAAACTGAAAGCTAACAACCATATCTACAACATTCATGAAGACGTCCAAACCTAATTCATAATAGAAAATTCCAGAAAATTGATTTTCCTTAGCTTGGGGAAAGAGCACGACCTTGCTGATCTCTGTTGACCCATGTGTAGTATTTTGATCATATCTTGAGTTCTAGGTGCTTAAATCGAGTCCCTCCAAAGTCTAGTGAAAGCTAACATCCATATCTACAACTTTCATGAAGACACCTAAACCCAGTTCGGAACTTAAACTTGTCAAATTGAGACAACAAGTAACGCGTTTTGCACATTGACAGCAAAATCGCAATTCAGCTGCAATTTCGCCTTGGGGAAACCTTTTCGACTTCGTTTTCGATCCAATACTCTCAAAACTTGACCCTATGATTACCCTATCATTAGAACATTATTTATTCATTAACCTACTGGATTATCCACTCTTTTTAACACTAGAAACTCAATCGAAACCTAAACTAGTTTTGCTTAATTCTCACCTTTCAACTTCATCTTTTAATTCATTCACATTCATTCTCTCATCCAAATTCACACCATAATAGCAACAACATATTAAAAAAATTAAGACAACATTCCCATCATAGATTAAGATACCCTACAGTGCAAAGATTCTCTCCCTTACATTAATTTATGGAATTACCTATACTTTCAACAATCTAATTGAATTTAAACCTAATTTCTATAACATCAAAAATTCAACAAAACAACATGATTAAACTCTTTTCAAAATTATATGCTTATGATTAAAGAAGGTTAGTCCCACCCTTACCTCTAGTTTTGCAGAATTGATGATTTCCTACGGTGAAATCTCTCTCTAGGTTCTTCTTGTTATTCCTCCTTGCCTCTTTTCTCCACAACCCTAGTTTTCTCTAATTCTCTTCTCTATTTATAAACTTTAATTGAGTTTGTTACTAATATTTTCATATTTCTACTCGCACCTCTTGAATTTGTTACTATTACTTAAATTATTGAACACTACTCATCTCACTAACTACACCTATCCTATTCTTTACCTAACAAATTCTCTTTACTCCAAAACTGTCCTCATGCCTCATTAATCTAATTCAATTATATTCCTTCACTAATAAAGTCATAATAAACCACTAATAAATACCCACACCTAATATAAGAGTCACACATCACAATTATTCAAATAAAATACACAAAAAGATATTAAACTCGATAAAATAACTAAATAATAAAATAGGGTGTTACACTTTTCACACGTTTCTGTTTTGAGTTGGGCTTTGATTTAAACATGAAAGTTGTTGACAATTGTATTATTATTCCAGTAGTCTTGAATTGATGTGCAAATCTTTTGTGGTTGATTTAATATGATTTTATGATATTGCTGTTGTTGCATTTAAGTTGTGTCGTTGCATAAGCATTGTCAAGCGAAGGGGGTTGTAGCCTGTCAAGCCGAATTATGGCTTTAGCGAAGGGAGATGTAGCTCTGTTGTTCTCAAGCGAAGGGGGTTGTAGCCTGTCAAGCCGAATTATGGCTTTAGCGAAGGGAGTTGTAGCTCTGTTGGTACCACATGCATAATTATGCTGCATTAGTTGAGTAGTTATTGTTGCATTGTCGAGTCATTGCTGTTGCATTGTTGAAGGAGTTAAATGATGATTGTAGTTGGAATTATATGAATTGTTGTTGTTGTATTGATTAAATCTTTATATGAATTGTTACTTATTATTATTGAATGTGAAATTTCACCCCTTCTGTTTGAATGTTGCTTCTACGTGGGTAACGTGCAGATAACCAGGAGTAACCGCTGATGTGAGTTGATTCCTCGTGTCGTCATAGGAGTCATGCTCTGATACGTAACGGGATGAGGATATTTATATGTTTTGTTTCCTTGTTACATATTTCTTCATAAGTTGATGTTGAACCACTTTTTAAGTTTGAGACTTTGTTATGTTGCTGATGTTGAGGCCTTAGTGCCAAGTTTTTATTAAAACGTTAAATATTTTCCGCTGCGACATTATTTTGAATTATTGAAAGCAGTTGTTTAAATAAATAGTGGATTTTAACTCTATTTATATTTAATGATGTTTTGAAGAACGAAATGTGACATCTTGTTTGCGATGAACTCTGATTTATTATATTTTACTTATATGTTGGGAAAACGGGGTGTTACATTTACTTTGCAATCACATTCTAACAAAAGACAATTTGTTTATGAGGGAGGTGATTCCAGCTACCGCTCAGTCTTGCATGGGAGGTTGTGGTTACATGGAGGACGCGATTCATCTTTTTCTTCATTGCGACTAATTTCGTCATATTTGGATCAATGTTTATGATTGGCTAGGCGTTTCCATGGTTACTCCTTACCGCATCTCGAATCACTTATCTCACTTTAGGTTTTCGAGGGTTTCTGAAAATACAAAGTGATCTACTCCATTTGATCTGGTGTTCCACTATTTCAATTTTATGGAAAGAAAGAAATGTTAGAATCTTCAAAAGTAAAGAATATAATATCCACCACCTCCTTGACAAAATTAAGGCCAATCTTATAACTGGTTAAAGATGAAACACATTAATTTTGATTTTAGCAACCACATGTGGTGGCTCAATCATCAATTATGCTTGTAATTACTTTTTAGCATTCTATTTTATGTGTTTTCCCGTTTGTTGAGGTAACTACGCTTTTTCTTTAATTCTCTCTTGCACTCCTTGTGCGGGAATAATAAAGTTGTTTGGTTACATAATTCCATTGCAGCTTTAAAAAAAACTTCTTCCATTTGAATATCATTCCAATTTTGGTAAGGAAGTTACATAAACCCTTTTTGGTTACACATAAAAGAAAGGAAATAAAAAAACCAAAAGAGAAACTACGTCCTATGAAGGTGTTCCTACAACATCTGCTGACAGGACCAACGATAGATAAGGCAGCTACTCGTGTACCATTACAAGAGACCCCCTATGATTAGCTCTCAACTTGACAATAATATTTGCAAAAGAATTTTCTTCTCTAAGACTGTGGTGACTATATATATCTAAATCCTTAACCAGATAATTTCAAATTATCTCCTAGAGGTTAACATAATGATGAAACCTCCGTGTTTCCTTTGCCACTAACTGAACAACATGAAGGGAATCAAAATACACATGACTTTCTTGAAATATGCTTTCCAACAAAGAGTGAATACCGTTAAAGCTTGGGGTTCGTTAAGGCACTACCATCAACATTTAGGATAATGAGTCATTGTCACCATGTCGCCAACACAATCCCTCAAAGGTCGTGGACAAGGTAAGAAATTTGAGCAGCCAAACGCTCACACAGATGTGTGGAGTTGGGAAAAATCGAGGTAGTCTTAGAGGGAAGAAACCTTGATAAATCTGGAGTTCGGTAGGAGATAAGTAAAGTCTGAGCCAGAATAATTCACACATAAATCGAACAAGGGTTCTTTAAATAATTCATGAGCTCATTAATACTCTAGTTCAATATAGCAACCGGCCCTAGGTTTCTAGTGAGAGAAACTCCAACTTCTCTCTAAACTTTCTTTCTCCTTCATTCATCGAGGAGGGGTGATTTTAGGTCATTTTTTGACCTAGAATCACCCCTCTACATCTTTTTTTCCCTTTTTCTTTCGATCTAAATAAGTGGTTTTTACGAATATTAGATTTTCCTTTTGTGTTTTTGTGATTCCGTCGTCTAAGTGCGGCGTTGTGTTGTTTGTCGTTTTGTACGACGTTTGATTTTGCGTCTTGTCGCGGTGTTTGTTTAGTTCCAATTGAAAGAACGACATCCGTCAATTACAAATTCAACCAATGATTTGAGCGTCAACTTTGCAGATCCGAAATCATAGGTATTTCGATAACTTAGGTTTTATCATATTATTTGTAGGCATTTTAGTAACTTGGGTGCTGTGAGTTTGTTCGCAGATTCACCCTTTACGTTTTTAGCGAAGTCTGTATTGATATACTCTATCGAATTGAACGAATGAATATCATTTTGTTACTATAAAAAAAACACTCTAGTTCAATTGCTTCGTTAACTAGTTTGGTCCTAAAATAGTTATAATTTTTTAATTTGAGTTTTTGTTATTAATCAGAGGCTTTGATGAAAAATTACTAGGGATATTGATAAGAATATTTTAATTTTGATTTTGTAAAAAGAAAAAGAATATTTTAATTTTGATCTTATCAATATTCTAGAGTTAGAATAATTGTTTAAGGAAATTAATTAAAAGACATAAATATTTTAATTTTGATTTTGTATAAAAAAGAATATTTAAATTTTAATTTTTTTTTGAAGGAATTTAAATTTTTATCTTATCATTATTCTAGAGTTAGAATAATTGTTTAAGGAAATTAATTAAAAGAAATAAATGACATTTATTTGATTTCTTTAAGTTTGGGTTTGAAAATGAGATTGAAACACTGTAATTCATTTTATGAACAAAGAAAGTCAAGTTTATATTCACCTCGATTGTGGTGTCATTCAACTTTTTCATCATGTCAACTCTGGACTTCAATCATCAAAGCCGTCAGAAAATATTTATTACACATAATAGTATCTTAAAAAGTTTCATTTTTATGTGTGGTAGATTATCATAACAATGTACAATTTATGCAAGGTTTAGAGTTTAAACCTTAACCACCACCACAAACATTTCTTACTTAAAAAAGTCAAACATTTCTATGTAATTCCTTGTCACCATATTTTTACACAGTCTGTGCATACATGTCAGTTAAATCTTATTTAACCTCTAAAAAAAGTTATTTTAATATTGAAAAGTAAAGAAAATAATGTTCACAAATTTAAAAAAAAACCCCAAATTTATTTTTCTTCTCTAATTAAATTCATATATAATTAAATATATGAAAAAGTATCCATTTTTCTATTTACAAAGTCTCTTCACACACACAACAACTAACTAGAAACTTGAAAAACCACCATAACCAACACAAAACAGAATCTTCAAATCCAAACAAACCATTTTCATTTCAATTCACGTTCATGTTTCTCACCAAATCAAATTCTCCAATTTAACCCTAAACCCTAAAAACTCACACAACACAACAATGGCACCGAAGAAGAAATGGAGTGCCTTTGGTTTATGGTGTTGTTGCGTGATCGTGATCTGTTGTTCTAGGGTTTGTTCATCTGGTAGATCCGATAAAGAAACGCGTGATAGGTTTTATGGTAACATGCTTAATTCTACTGCTCCTGAATCTAACGATGGTTCTTTGGCTAAAATGTTCGATCGTGTTCTTGAGAAAGAGTTTTCTGAAAATGATCAACCTGAAGGTTTGAATTTTTTTTTTCATTTTTCTGATATGGGTTTTTGACATCATAGTTTCATAAGTTAGGTGAAGTTTACGAATTTTTATTTTATTTTATTGTAAAGTTTCGTAACACCGAGACTTCTGATTGAAGGAGTGTCTGACTCCAGCATGACACCGACACATGTGATTACATTCAATTATCTCGTTTTATTAAATTATTACCATCACTATCCGTGTCTACGTGTGTCATGTCGTGTGCTTGTGTGTGTTGGTGCTTCATATTTGCAAAGTTAGATAATAGCTTAATTGCTTATTATATTCATTTTTCTAATTTTGCATTTTGGTTTTGTTTGGTTTTTTGAGATCATAGTTTCTGGGTAGGTAAAGTTTGCGACTTACGAAAATGGTTTCATGCAATGGTTTAGGTATAATAGACAATCAATTTAGGGCCTATTTAGATTAGCTAATTTGAACTTATCTTATGGTGTAAGTTTTGTGTGACTGTTGGGAAAATTTATGAAAGCGGCTTATGATAATTTTCATAAGCTTTTTTCAACTTAATTTCATAAGTTCTTCAATATAGCTTATGAAATCAATTTCAAGACTCTTGTGTAAAAACAAGGTAAGGCTGTAAACAGTACAGTATACACCAAATGGTGAGACCCTTTCTTGGACCCTGCGTATGCTGGAGCTTTGTGCACCGGGCTGCCTTTTATAGCAAAATTAAAGACATTTTTATGTTATTTTCTCTTTTGCTACAAAAATAGCTTATGCAAGCTTATACATAAGTGCTGATTATGACAAGCACTTGTGCTCTAAGCTGCAAATAAGCTGTTTATCCAAACAGGCCAATAGTCTCTAAACTAGCACTCTCACTTCAAATTAGTCCCCAAACTACGTAGATATAATAGGTAGTCCATGGAGCATATATCCCTAGAGGCAGAGGAAAACCTAGAAAAACAGTAAGAGAAACTATTAGGAAAGACTTTGAGATTAATGAGTTGGACCAAAATATGGTTTATGATATAACATTATGGTGTAATTTGATCCCCCCACTTAGTGGGATAATGCTTCATTATTGTTGTTGTAGTCCATGAAGTATATGGATTCCGTCAATTTAGTCTTTGCTATTAAGATGATAGGGACTAAATTGAAAGAGACTTTTATACTTTCAGACTAAAACGATGAATTTTATATAGTTTAAGGACTTATTATATTTAATTTTGCATTTTAGTTTTCCTTTTTTGTTTTTTTGTTTGGTTTTTGAGATGATAGTTTCATAGAGTAGGTTTAGTTTGTGACTTTTTTGTTCTGGGGTGATATAGATGTGGGTTTTGTTGGATTGAATATGCATTGGAAACTGGCTATGAAGCACAAACGCAGATACTAAACACAACACTGACACTTAGATACCAATAATAATTTAAGAAAATGGAAGTGACTGAATTTTGCTACATGTGTCAGTGTCGTTTCAGTGACACTGACACGTATCGGACAACAGTCATGCCTTCAATCTGAAATGTTGATGGTACATTGAAAACATGATTTGTCTTCTTAAAATTAGGGGTGTTTAACTGCAGGATTATGAACGTGATTATTCAATCAATAGTTGATATTTTAGCAAATTAATAGTTATGCATGTATTTTAATCAGGACAATTTTGCATTGTAGTTTTTTTGTTTGTTTTGAGATGATAGTTTTGTAGGGTAAGTAAAGCTTGCGACTTTTTTATTGCTTAATGATGCAATGGTTTAGCTTAGCTGGGAATTTCTGGGGTACTATACATTTGGCCTTTGTTGGATTGAATGTGCAAGGGAAAATTGGCTGTGAAGGATTGACACAAATACCAAACACAACATTCACACTAACAGAGACTCTGGTAATAATTTTAAGAAAATACTCCATCCAGTCTCATGTATAAGCAAAAAGGTACATGTATGTGGTCTATGTTTAAATTTAAGAGTGGAGGGAATAAAACTGTTTGAATGTAACCACATGATTGGTGTCTTGTCGGTGTTACCGACACATATCGGACACCAAATATGCCTTCGATCTGAAATGTTGCTGCTATGTAGTAAACAGGATCTGGGTTCTTAAAATTGGGGGGGTTAAAGTGCAGAGTTATGAACATGATTATTTTAAATTAATAGCTGAAATTTTAACAACTTTGTAGATGTGTATGTACTTAATCAGGATCTCAATTTAGTTTTGTAGTCTATTGCAGAAGAGGAAAAACGAGTAGTGAAAACATCTTCCAATTGATCATCTCAGTTAACAAAACTAGTAAAAATGTCTTTATATATTATCCTCTCTCTAATGAAATGACAATGTATCTCACTGTGCTTAGTCCTCCTATAAAATAATACACAACGTAGCTTGATTAATATAGATGAGTGTCATCTGTGATACATTCCTAAATTTAAGTTCTTAATGTATTTGAGTCAGATAAGTCCATAAGTAGCCAATGTCATTGCTTGATATTTTGCTTATACATTTTATCTTTCGGCCACTTTTTGTTTTTTTACTTTTTTTGGACATAAGGTAGCCCTAATGGCTAGTGATTATACATAATGTGGAAGTGGATCTGATTTCCGTAGGAGAGCCTACCCAATTAATTTCCAATGTTTATAGATAAGATATTTTCATAGAGGTGCTTTAATGCACTTCAAGATGTGCATGAGAATCTGCATTTCTTCCTTGCTGCCTTACATTTAATCAAACAGGGTTATGAAGCAATCCGTTTATATTTTTACATAAAGGTACTTCATGTATTTCTAAGTATATATGTCATGGTTGTATATATTGGTATGACATGGATATAATCTGTCCTTTATCTATATAACATTACCCTTTCTATACTAGTTTATTGTACTTTACTATTTAATAGTCTAAACACCACTTTCTTCTCTTTGTTGTTGAAATTATTAGCTTATTTTTCAGAGTGACATGCGAGATGTAACTCTACATTCAGTTATCAGCATTCAAAATGAGAATCATTTAGCTTATATGTTTGTTTTATTTAGTTTGGAAACTATTCTCATTTATTGTTTCCTTCTTTAACAGAGCCTGATAAAAACAGCTTCAATAGCACTGTAGCTGATCAGCAGGTAGGTCTGACACTCTTATTTTCAATAGTGGTGTTAGAGTGATTATTTTCATTGAAAAGAAGTTGGTTTTTCATTCTGTTCGTAGATATATACCTGTCAATTTCAAATTCATATAATACATTGTAAATGGAACAAATTCGTGTGTGTGTATGCCCCCCTGTCCCTCAACACAGAACTCAAATCTTAATCTATTTGTTTAAATATATCTTGCTCTTCAATTGAAGAATCATCGAATTTTGCTTGTAGTATTTATAGTGTTAGAATATGTGCTTTTCATTCTATTTTCTCTTCCTTTGGTATGTTAGGTGTATGCGTAACTCCAATATGTTTTTTGAGCTACTTTTTTTTAAGTAATAACCATCAAACATTTGCCTACTGTGGGATTAACTACAACTTCTCGGCTTCTTTCTATTGAAGTTATATTGTTATTGTAGGGAAAGAGGAATAGAAAGTGAAGCAGTACAAAAAAATAAGATTATATTGATATTTGATATGATGATAAAATAAAGGTGGTAACCTAAGACCATCTCCAATGGGAGGGTCTTAAACATTTAAGACCCAGTAGTACTGGGCTAGTACTTTTTAGGTACCCCATTGGGGAGAATCTTTTTCAGGGTCTTGTAAGACCCCAACTTTAAACGGGACCCACACTTTTTTAATATTAAAAAATTGAAATATAGTGATGTAAAATTATTGATAGTTGATTAGTGGGTCCCATTTAAGAACTTTGTGTGAGATCTGGGTTGGAGGGATTGAGTGCTTATTAGGTACTACTATTAAAAAATTATAAATGAGTGATGTGTACGTGTGGGACCCATTTAAGTACCCAAAAATGGGTGTCTCTATTGTGGATGCTCTAATGGTCGTATTTATACTACTGCCTCCGTTTCAAAATGAGTGTTATTTTAGCCAATTGCACACAAATTAAGGAATGGAATGAAATAATCATTAGACATAACACTTTTACTAAATTGCCCAAAAAAAAACAAACTTAAAGTTGCATTGAAAATTGTGCGAGAGAAAAGTTTGAGTATTTATTGAGGGTAAAGTTGGGAGAAAAAAATTAAAGTTGTATTGGAAATGTAAAGTGACATTCATTTTGAAACAATTTTTTTTTGGCTAAAGTGACACTCATTATGAAACGGAGCGAGTAATAATTAGTTTCAGTACAAGTGTAGTGCTACAAGTATAAATCCTAATGGAATACAATATTAGTGCTAGTTCTAAACAAAACAAGGGAACAAATAATAAAATAAGGTTGTCTAAATTTAGTCTAAGATATGATGAGTATGCTATGAGATTATCTAATACTTGCCATTTTTCCCTACTTAAGCGGGTTTGCATGTAAACATCATCATTCCCATAATTTTTTAAGAGGCAAAGATGAGTTTTGACACTCTTGTATTGTATTGCAGGGAGTATTGGAGACTGTGGCTAAAATTACTCATGATAAAGCTAAGAGAAATGATACGCGTGAGGGAAAGTATGGCTTTAAGTTGTTTGATGTAGTTTCTTGGTTGCTACTCACAGTGGATACTCAGATGTAACATTATTCATGTGCCATAACTTCAATTGTTTTTGAATGATTGTTTTCCTCAGTGGTACAAGATCATTTCAGCTTCAAGATGTGTTCTCTCTGGAAAATGAAGATTCTGATGATGTGATGACCTTGATTGACAAAAAGGTGTGCTTAAAAATGTTCTGAAGTCTTCAGGGTTGTTCTCCACTACGATGTTAAATACATCTTTTCATGTCTGAACCTTCTTACTTTTTTATGTTGTTGCATGACAGGACAATGTCTTTGTGATGTCAAACAAGAAATCCAAATATCCTGTGCTTCAAGTGGATTTGAGGTTGATATCTATTTTGGTTTTAACTTTTTAATTACTATTTTAGGGAATAGTTTATCTGCTTGGTTGACTAAATGAAGAATGATCAATTGTTTTACATATTGCTTGAAACTTATGTTTTCAATAGTGCTAGATTGTGGTGGCGCCGCCCGCCGTTTGGGACAGTGCAGACCAGAATGGAGTTGCAGCTGTGTCATTTTGGTTTTGTGTCACGTTTTGCCATTTGACACTGCTAGAGGGGTGCTACAATGTTGAGGGCTTAAAAACCCAGTTAAAGTAGAAAAATGCCCTTAAAGTAGAGTTGTTACATAGGCGTTTTAGGACAGTAAAAATCCCTATTTTCCCCTCTTCTCTTACATTCTTTGCTTTATCTTCACCTTATCCTCTTTCTATTTGTGCTGCAAAGTGACCACAGCTTTTGCCATCGACCCATCTCCCACCAATGTTGAGGGTATTCTTTCTTCTTTCTGAGTTTTTTTCCGGTTACTCTTCCTCCTCTGTTCTGTGCAGACAGAGTCACAGAACGAAGGTTCTTTCATTTATTCATTTTTTCTTTTTCACCTGTCCTGTGCACCAGGTTCCCTGTTTGTGCTTTTATCTTTTTGTCCAAAATAATTCAAATAGGGGCCATCCCACAGCCGACGATCCCATTTTTGAGGTCCTCTGCTCCGCTCCACTAGCTGTAAACTTGGGCAACATGCTTTGCTTCAGGAATAATTTATGTTGTTCATGAATCTATATTTCTGGGTTATGGAATTTGTTAAACGATGTTATGTAGACTGTTAGTCTAGTGAATCATCAAGTAGTTGCATTTCTCTCTATTTTTATTTTTTGGTCTTCAGTTGGAAGAATAAATGAGATAATAGTTGTCTTTAACTTCCCCTGGAGATTTGTATGCTTAAAATGGAGAAACTAGGTGTCTCATGATGATGGATTTTTGTAGTTTTTTAACAACTCCTTTTTGCCAAATTTATTATATATGCATTTATTATTGTTAAATGGTACTGTCTCTGTTTTGTATTTTTTGACATTTCTGTAGTTGCAGTCTGTGCAATTTACTTACGAGATTTAATAACACAGTTTAGTAATTGCGCATAAATGCAGGCTAATATCAGATTTGGTGGTCGTCATCGTTTCTGCAGCCATCGGTGGAATTGTCTTTTCTTGTTTGGGGCAACCGGTATGTAGTTACTATTCCTTCCTGTTACATCTAATGTCCTAGTTGGTTTTCGTCTTTGAATTCTAATTTAGTGACATGATGTGATCTTTTTAGTTGACCCTAGTGTTAAGTGAACCATGCCGAGTGTTGGATTACATCTACTTTTCTTTTTTTATTACATGTAGGTTATTGTGGGCTATCTTCTTGCAGGCTCCCTTATTGGACCAGGGGGTTTGAAATTCATTAGTGAAATGGTTCAGGTATGTTGCTTTAAGTGATTCACTGTCATTTTTGGCTGAAACGAGCTTTGATCAATTTTAAGAGTGCCTACTCCAATTTCTTCTGTAAATTTTGTGGCCTCACTAACTAGTGTTTGAAGAATTACGTATAATTTATTTATTTTTTTAAAATTTTATTTTATTTGATAAGCTGAAGACTACGTTTTATAATATACAACATTGACTTCTGTCTTTAAATGTAGATTCCTACATAGTCCATATGAGTACCATTTGTAATGATGATCATCACAAGTTTCCACCACCATTAAATGGTTCTCCATTCATTAGGAGTTAAATCTTTCTTACTGAGCTGTTAGTTTACTCAGGTTTTTAACCTGTAAGGTGTATGTAGGTTAGGAGTTTTGGTATCATTAATAAGTATTGCATCATGTAACTGGAGTTTTGCTATAGAATAACTTATGGTAGTCCATGACTAACTGCTCATCAATTAAAGAAACAATCAAGAATAATATTTCTATTGGGTTTTTGAACTTTTGAAGTTCAATATGAGTTGTAATTATTGTCGTGGTGTTAATCATGTTAACCATTTTTTTCGTATCGTTTTTCTACAGGTTGAGACGGTTGCACAATTTGGGGTAGTATTTCTTTTGTTTGCTTTGGGGCTGGAGTTTTCCTTGGCAAAGGTTTGCAATTCCTGACTTACCAAAACTTTTTACTATTTCACGCATTTGTGGAGGCAGATTGATAAATTATTTTTTCTTCATTTCCATTTTTTAATATGAATCTGTTTTGAAATATTTATCCATCTAGTTAAAAGCTGTGGGGCCTGTTGCTGTTCTTGGAGGGCTGCTTCAAATTGTAATATTCATGTTCCTCTGTGGAATTCTTGCCATGGTATGGGGCTGACTGTGGCTAATGACATGGTCTTCAGCACGATTGTGTTGTAGTGGATACTAAATTTTTGGAAATTTGCTTTGCAGTTATGTGGAGGCAAATTATCTGAGGGTGTTTTTGTTGGTTCCTTTCTGTCAATGTCATCAACAGCAGTGGTATGCCTTCACCCTATTTCCTGAAATATAAAATATATATTGTTATTGATAGTGCAACAGATTCCAAAGCTGATTCATTATTTACTTTCACCTTTTTACAGGTGGTAAAATTTTTGGTGGAGCGGAATACTAATAACGCTCTTCATGTTCAAGTTACAATTGGCACTCTTATTTTTCAGGTATCTTTCCTGTTGAGTTGAGTATTAAACATGTTAAGATATCATGAAGTAATGTACTCTGTAGTTTTCATCTAATCTTAAATATCATTCTTTCCTCTATCACCTTTATATCAGGACTGTGCAGTGGGTTTACTATTTGCTTTGCTCCCTGTCTTGGGTGGTAACAGTGGTCTTTTACAAGGGATCATTTCAATGGGAAAACTGTAAGTCTGTCCATCTGGATTTTCTGTCTTTAATTTTGTGTAGTTTGATAAACTCCCTTTTGCTTAATGAAAAAAAAAAAGTGTTCAGAGCCAATTGAATCTTGTAATGTTGCTATATACTTTTATAACTTTCTGCTTTCATCCACGCTTGACTACAATTTAATGGTACACTTTACCTTTCTAATATTTTTGTCCAAATTAACTTTAGCAGTACATTAAATATATAAGCCTAGTAACACTGCACATATGAATTTTAGGCCTAAAAATAAAAGACATGGAACTTAACAAGGAATATTGAGATTTGTCTGCTAAACTAGGTAAAAACATACCTGCAGGAGAGACTGTAGTTTGTAGGTAAGCTCCAGCACAAATGTGCATGTTAATATTAGAAAGCAAAGCACTGGGATACATGATGTATCATGTTGGATTTTATATGAAGAAAATGAACAAAAGTTTGCATATGGCCTCTATGTCACTAGTTTTAATGAATGTAGGGTTTTCTGCGGGAAATAGGGGAGAGTTCCAGCTCCCAAGTATAATTTCCCTAAATTTAACTTGTCATTGATATATGATCAAATATGTTTTTGTTGGAATATAATAAAATATCCTATAATATCTATTAAGTTTTATATTAGGCCTAACTCATCCTTACAAAACCGGTTTGTAAGGCGAGGATTGAACTCACTTATAAACCCATGTTAAGACTTTATCTCATCTAATGTGGGATTCTTAACAATATATTTATATGAGTACTGTGCATGGATAGGCCCATAGATTGAACTAGACTTTTATGCCATATTGAAGTTATGGTTTTTAGATAAAAGAAGGAGAAGAATAAGAAGAAATACGATTGATAATATGAATAACTTGATATTGAATTACTACAAAACAATAAACAACATCCCTTTTTGAGATACTCTAATATAATATAAAGATATTATATGATATTTTATTACATGCTAACAGTTTTTAATTTCAGGTTGCTAGTATTGTCCTTGTATCTCACTGCTACATCTGTACTGTCCTGGTCGTTTGTTCCTCGCTTTCTCAAACTAATGATGCGGCTCTCATCTCAGGTTAGGTTAGAGCATATTTGGTAGAAATATTAACAATTTGACAGTTCATGAGTTAATTTTTCTTTCCATTCTCCAGACAAACGAACTTTATCAGCTAGCTGCTGTTGCTTTCTGCTTGTTATCTGCATGGGTAAGAAAACTTATGTTTATTGCTCGTGACTCCTTATCATTCTGCAGCATCTTTTATTCATAGAAGTTGTGCATTCTTGTTAATAAGATCTGTTTGCAATTCCACATTTCAATTTATTTTGTAGGGTGCTTACGGTATTTGAAAAGAACATTTTTAGTATATGTATAATAATTTAGAACTCAATGGTCTTGTTACTTTGGGTGGGGGTAGCTATCCTGCGTTTTTACAAAAGTAATTTAGAACTCAATGGTCTTGTTACTTTTTTTAATTGAAAAGAACTTTATTAGTATATGCATAGGACATTGCATGGGGAGTCCATTCTGTATTTTCAGAAAAGTGATTTAGGACTCAATGGTCTTGTGTAACACGGGTCTTAATATTTGGGTTTATTGGAGTTAATTACTTGTGATGATGCACATTTTGTTAACATTTTAAAATCACTTTCCAGTGCAGCGATAAGCTTGGTCTTAGTCTTGAGTTGGGTTCATTTATGGCTGGTGTTATGATTTCTACAACAGACTTTGCACAACATACTTTGGACCAGGTATTTTTCATGGTTGATGATTTCAACTTTTATTAGAGTCATCAAACTTATTTTTCTTACATACACAGCTTTCATAATGATTTTCTACATTCTGTTGTTTTAATACACATTTATCTCGGAATCACTAGATACATACTTCACTGAAATTTAATTTACTCTCTTTTGTTCTTCTATTATGCGACATTGATTAATTAATTATTAACTATTAATTTCAATTAACCATTTATTTTTATGATGGGCATTTTTTGTTACTTATTTTATAGCAACCTGTTACGATTTACTTGTAAAATGTTTTGTGATGTCTCTATTAGATTTTTCTAATATTCTGCTCATAGGAGCATAGGAGCTTTAAGGGAGTTGGTATCTTAAAATGAAGAAGGATAAGGCAGCTTTATTGATTCATTTTTTTTTAACCTTTTTCACCTTTCATAGAATTGTTTGAAGGATTCCTCATCCTCCTCCTTATTGTACTTCCTTTTCGCTCCATTTGTTTTTTGCCCCATGAAAAAAGTATTAATGACAGTGTTTTGGATTATTTAGTGCTTCTGAAGTATTAACTACATTTTGCTTGTAATAAGATTAGAAGGTTTCCACCTAACAATATACATTTATACTTTGTCTACTGTAGGTGGAACCGATTCGTAACCTTTTTGCAGCTCTCTTCCTCTCAAGTATTGGGATGCTCATACATGTGCAGTTCCTTTGGAACCATGTGGATATCTTGCTTGCATCTGTTATTTTGGTTGTTGTTGTTAAGACTGCTGTTGTTGCTATAGTTACAAAGGCCTTTGGGTACAGTCTTAAGACAGCATTTATTGTAAGCATATAGCCAACTTGTTGGATTGTATATTATATCGGTTAACTGTACTGGCTTTCGTATGTTAATACTACCTGTCTCCATGATAATTTAGGTTGGTATCTCACTTGCTCAAATTGGAGAATTTGCTTTTGTTCTGCTGAGTCGTGCTTCAAATCTTCATCTTGTTGAGGTTTTTTTTGATATTACAGATTTTCCTGTTGCTTAGTTAGATTTTGTTATTTATGTTTATTTTTGTATGGCGACCTTATGTGGGAAATTGTTACTGAATAGCTTTCAGTAGATGATTTATGTGCATGCATGGTATGATACATCTGATCTTTCGAATTAAGCATTTAATTTTTATCTAGTTGGCCGGTATATAAATATTTGTGAGCTTTGCAATCTGATCTGACAATAGTTAGGAGCTATTAGAGTTTGGGTGAATAAGACTACATAGGAAATGAATGTCCCGAATGGGGACCATAGAAGTGGGATGACCATAGATCTAATGTTTTAGGGTTGAGTCAAGTCAATATCTGGTGGAGACCTCCCCAGTGTTCTGCACCAAAAACTCTGTCCATTGATCATTGGAGATATTCAACTGTACCCGAAACATGATCAATTATTTTCCCTGGACGACAAGTATTTAAAGAAACCCAAGACTGTTTTAATTTCTGTCAATCAGCAGATATATTACCTGTTAAAGAGCTGGTTGATGGATGTAGTAAGAAAACTGACAAATGTAAAGGATAGAACTCTTCCAACAACTTCATATTAGAAGTTAATTTTATTTTACTTCCTCCAGTGTCATCCTTGAATACTACACTTCACAGCCAAAAACTGCTTCCGGAGTTAGAGTTGATGGTAAAGTAGATGTTTTATTATTTTTTTTCTTCTTTCTAATACCAAATGGATCTGCAGTACAAGGTACATCAGCATAAAGAGGGTTTGTCTGTCAGGCTTTCTTTTGTCGGGGTAATGACTTCAATGGCTACAAGAGAAATAAAGTTTACATGTTTTGGAAAATAATGGAGGCTATAGGGAAAGAGGGAAGGAGTAACTAATGCAATTTTTCATGTGTGTGTATTTATTTGAATATAGACAGTAGTAGGAAAGTGGTTTGATCTTTGTCCTGCAAAGACCATAAAAAGAAAGACCACACTATATTACCGGACGAAAATACAAGTAAAAGACACTCACAAGCCTTAGTACAGCTGTATAGATAATATACCGTCTCTTTAAATTTATTGCCTTTTCCTTTCTTCTGTGATATGAATTTGTCATTTTCTCGTGCTAACTGTTACTTACAATATTTTAGGGGAAAATGTATCTTCTCCTTCTAGGGACAACGGCTCTCAGTTTGGTAAGTTTCAATCATAGGGGGTGGTCCATACTTTCCTTCATTCCTATTATTTAACCATATAATTGATGATTTACAGGTCACAACGCCACTTTTGTTTAAATTGATACCGGCTGTCATGAATCTGGGTGTTCTCATGCACTGGTTCCCTTCAGAAAATGGCACACAAAATGAGGTCTCTCTCTCTCTCTCTCTCTCTCTCTCATATGTCCTTGCAAGTAACTTCTATCATATTCAGCTTGATTTTTGTTCCCTTTGCTTTTCTTATGTTGGTGGCTGGTACATTCCATTTCAAGAAATGTTATGCCTATGATGTTTCATACATTAAATACCTATGAAACACTGACACAGACTCCAAACATGACATTAGTAACGATTCGATAACCACATGTCTCGGTGTCACCGACACATGTTGGATACCGGACACATCTTCAATATTCAATATGAAGTGTCTGTACTAAATTGTTAAATACTCCTTGACATATATCATCTCTATGTACCAAAAATCACAGACAGTATAACAGCATAACTCACCTTTTACTCTTAAACAGGGCAAATCTTTGATGATTGAGGCAAACAGAATGTTGTGAGTTTCCAAGTTTTTTACGACATCAAACAAAATAGTGTAAGCAATTATCTACATTTCAGTGGCCAATGGAATCAAAGTTTCTATACTGTTTCTATTGATGCAAGTTCCATTATGAGCTTTGGAAGAAACAGTCATTATAGTCACTTAAGTTGAAAGTCAATAGAAGATCTCATGTTTGTACATAATAAGCATATGATTTTTGTATTCTTTTAGCAAGCAATGTATATAGGATATTACACGCCTGTCTTGTTGCTAACGCTGATCTAACCACATCATAGACTGGTTAGCTTGTATCTGCTACTATAAAGTTGCTATTGGATGAAATGATTGCGAAATTTTTGAATGGAATTCGCTCTAACTTTTGTTTGAACATTCACCTTACCTTAGATTGTACTGTAACATATATGGAGCATTTGGATACAGATTGATGAATAAATATGCTGGTGAACAAGTATTTTAAATTAGTGATGTTTGCAATACCATAGTGTAAATGTGTAATGATCAATGTGGGGATCTAACTCCATCTGTTCTTATTGCAACACTCTTTAACTGCCCTATTCAACAAGTTAATCTTATATCCCTAAATAACGAAGTGATTGGTTATTGTTGAATGGTTCCCATCCGTTGTAGGAGCTCGGGGTTGAACTCCGGATACTCCACTTATTTAACTTAAGAGGTAAAATTTCTAGCCACTAGACTACTTTACAAAAAAAATTGCTTTATCCAATTTTTTTTTGGCAATTTTTTTACGTTATCTTTGACTATTTCATATTATATAATGAGATTATAAATAATTTAAGATATTCATGAAAAGATAAATAATTTTCACAAATTAACCTAATTTATTGATTGTTTGGTATGTATAAAATAATCTTAGAAAGTGTTATTAAAAAGGAACGAAGCTGTAATTTTTTTTACTATTTAAAACTGATTTTCAATTAAAAACAATATTTGTCAAATGATATTATGGTTCAATTTGACGAATTCACATACAGTTTTTCTTCTGCAAATTATTTGTCAAACAATATGGTTTACTTGGTTTTAAATTTTCATGATAGTGCTGCAAATTATTATATCATTTTCTACCTCACTAAATCAGTACTCCAACTCACAAGTTAGCATAAAGGAAGAGAATTCGAAAGCTTTTATTTTATGAAAGAGATTGAAAACCGATATTGTGCATTTAGAACTTGAAGGATGAAAAATTTAGGATTGGGATAAAGTATCTAGCAACAATTTTTTTTCGAAGATGAATGTAATTAAAGATCGTGGATCTTTCATTATTATTATTATTATTATTATTATTATTATTATTGACCATCAGTTTGGTCCTTAGGATTAAGAGTTTAGTTTATTAATGTATTTTAGCTTTTGAAATTTCCATGTATTGATAACATGTATTTAACTTTTAAGATGCAAATTAGATGATCATCTTCTTTCAATCACTCTCTCCTTCTCCCTTCAAGAAGTGGACCGGGAATGTCCAAACTCATAATCAATTTCATTGTACTATCATTATTTGTTTAGAAATATTCATCTCTTAATATGCATTACACATCCACATGTTACATGTACACAACCCCTAAAAAAAATCCACATGTACACGATCAGTTGACATTATTCAGCAGCTTTCACCTCATGCAGATAGCTGCACATGGTAAGAGATTACTATATTGAATCCAATTGCTTCTCAAGTATTGAGTTATCTCTCTCACTATTTGATGGAAGAGGTAAATACATAAACTGCAATGCAAATAATACATCTCTGCTATATTTCACCATTTGATCTACATAATTTGGAGATAAGGATGTAAGTTCTTTCTTCAACCTAGCTGCTTGCATAGTCTTTGAAGTTAATCAAGATGGAGGTGAATGGTGAGGTTCATTTTCTTCAAAAGGAAGCACCTTCAATTTGTGGGTGATTTTTACATAATGATAAGATAGCTTCTTTTGGTTTTTTTTGAACAAGAGATAGCTTCTTTTGTTAAGAGCCAACAACTTCTGAGGTCCATCAGTATGAGTTTTAGGAGCCTTAAACATATCAAAAGAGTAACTTGTCAAAACCGCATCACAGATACTAAGATTTGTCAACTTAGGGACTGATGATAGATGGTAATGTGAGATGGACTTTTGAAGATAAATATCTCAGCTCTTGGAAGCTTGATAAAGGGAATAAAGCTTCATCGGTGACTTGTGTATGCTCCAAATTCAGCCGCAGTTGTTTAAGATTTTGTTGGGCCGTTCGATGTGTGGTAAGACTAGATGAGATAATATTAGAAATGACCATATTAGATTCTGCAGTGAGAGTAGATCAGATCACTAAAGGTAGAGGAAGACGTAGAAAAACCATCCGAGAAACTATTAGGAAAGATTTGGAAATTAGTTAG
This sequence comes from Medicago lupulina, assembly GCA_958299785.1. Taxonomy (NCBI): domain Eukaryota; kingdom Viridiplantae; phylum Streptophyta; class Magnoliopsida; order Fabales; family Fabaceae; genus Medicago; species Medicago lupulina. Next base: position 47,769,513 of record OY283146.1, on the reverse strand, counting down.
ACCGAGATTTGATGCATGATAGAACATCATGATGTAATTTGATCCATGTAGCCAACCTATTTAGCAGGAAAAGGGTTGGTTGTTGTTGTTAGAGAGAGCGAGGCCAAGTCAGACTTTCCCAGGTGCAAAAACGTTTTAATGTTTGTATTTCTTCGGATCAACATCCTTCAATGAAAGCATCATGCTGATAGTGACAGAATTTCAAGATTGGGAACATGTCCAGCTAAACTTCCTAATCCAACAGAGCTAAACTTTCTCATCTTTCCACCAATACATGCAACTATCTCAAGAGAATCATCATACATGAGGTGAGATTGAGTTGTTATATTACTTTCAATTTACTTAAGAAGAAGAAGAAGAACTTGTCCAGGCCGGTATGGACGAAGTCTAGAAAGGACATGAAATTTGTATTTGCATACAATAAGGTTTCAGCTTCATTCAAGAAAAATAAGCTTTGTCAAAGGAGTTTTACCATCTTTGAGAATGGAGTCAATAGTGCAATTATTCATTCTGAGGCATTCAAGCGATGTTAAATCAAGCAATTTTGTGACGCTAGTTCAATCAAGATTTAGATGGTTAAACTTAGGGAACATACTAAGAACAGCAGCACCTTTGTTTGATATTTTACTGTCAGAGTTCAATGTGTTGTAGATTTTTCAGTACCTGTAACGAAGCAAAAGATCCATCAACGACGGAAACACTGCCCGAATCAAGAAGAAAAAAGTGTTTAAGAGAGACAAGAAGCTTGGTTCCTTTGGCAGTGATGCTGGTTTTGGGAATGTGCATTACTTCTCCAAATTAGGAATTAGAAATGATATGATTAATTCCAGCATCATTAACTTTGGAGCATCTAGATAGATCAAACTCTTTTAGGCTATTCATTCCTGAAATAGGCCAAAGAGCAGAGGAATTGATTCGATGACACTAAACAATGTTCAAATAACGCAAACAGCGAAATGCTCTCATGTATGCCATCCATTCTGTATTGACAGAGTTATCGACTCTCGAATCAACCTCTTCCACACTATGTTTGGAAACCTCGAGTGATGAGACAGCGTCTCTGTAACACAACGAGTGATGAGACAGCGGAGAAGAGTGTCGGCCAAAGGAGAAGGGAAGCGATGGAGAGCGTCTCTGTAACCGCCATTTGTTGATGCTTTCTCTACTTTTACAAGCTGCTTGTTTGAAAAGTTTACCCAATTCAATTTTGTATTTCAACTTCCTCTTTCTAACCTTTCTTTCTCTATAGTGAGGGATTTGTGAAATAAAATTGGAAGAAGGATGAAACAAAAATTAAAAGGAAGAGAACTTAAAATTTCAATTTTAAAAATAATGCTCAAGTTTTAAAAATAAATTTATTTTTTTGCAGGCTGTGGGGTTTGAACCCACGCGCACTCAGTGCAGTAGGTCTTAAGTCTACCCCCTTAGACCACTCGGGCAAGCCTGCTTGAGTTGTTATAGTCATGCGTTGTTGATTATTTAACCTCAATTTATGGTTAACTATACCACATTTTTTCTGTTTAAGTAATTGAGTACACATTTTTTTTTTACCCAAAATAGATTTAGATTAAGTGTACAATTTTTATACTTTTGTGTACGTGTTTAATTTTTTGTTGTCTTTTTATTTGAAATATGAAAATATTTATTAAATTTATTAAGGGTTAATACATGTTTGCTCTCCTGTAATATTAAGGATTTTCGGTTTACCCCCTGTAAAAAAATTGATTAAATTCCAACCCTGTAATTTGAAGATTCTTTGATTTTGAACCTTCATGAATTTTGACTGCACAAAATAGATGATATGACAGGGGGTAAACCAAAATTCTCTCAAATTACAGGGGGCAAAAATACCTTAAATTTTGTAATTTGATGTCATGAAGGTCTAATACTGATGTAGTAAATCCGCAAGTGCACAGTTTACCACAGTAGTAATAAAAAGTATTGTTCTGACAGGGAGTTGTTGAATTCAATTAACTATTACGAACGATTAGAAGAAAGTTTAATTAAAAAGTTGTGATTTTTAACGGTTAAAAGATAATAATAAAAAGCGCATTGGGATTATTGGTGTATCTTGATGACAAACCCTTCACAAACAAAACCCTAAACCTAGAACTTTATGTTGGACCTATTTTCTAAAGACAAGTTTCTCTTTAGCGTATCACAGTTTCTCTCGAAATCAGCAAGTGTGTTTCTCTAGCAATCAAGCCTATTCTCAGGGTTGATTGCTATTTCCTTGGAGAACAAAACTTTATTGTCTCAAGGTTTGCTAGACTATTCTCATGTTTCACAATTTGTTGGAACAAAATGTGTTTAACAATACCACTTTTGAGTTTTGATGATGACAAGGTATTAAAATATGTCAATTGGATATGCTAATATTTGTTCAAGTGTGCATGACCATAGACAAAAAGTTAGTGTCTTTAAAATCAAGCATAGGTTCTGGAAGAACAAATGAAGAGCAATGAATTTTACAAAAAGGAAGCTTGTGTTGCGAGAAAGGTTATGAACAAAAGAGGTTCTGAAGATCATCAGAAGCACTCTCATTAGAAGCACTCTCACTAGAAGTTGACGTCATCAGAAGCTGAAGATCATCAGTAGCTTAAGACTGAAGTTGAAGTTTATTGAAAGCTGTCATTTCATTTGGATATCAATGAAGAAGGAACCAAACTTAATATGGATTCTCAAAAAATTCTTTGTCAGTGAAATTTCCACCATCTTTCGCATATATGAGAGGATTAGGCATAACATAGCAACCAAACTAACAATTAATAAAGGTTGAAACTAAAGTTTAAAAGCAAAAACACCATAACTGTTGGAGTATGTGTGGAAATTGAGTAAAAAGACTAAACACAAATTCCCATGTTGGGTAGAACTAGTGTTGTGTGAATTGAAAAAAGTGGAAGTCCCACATCGGATGAAACACACACATTAGTGGTGTTTATAGTGGGAGTGTACCTCTAATTAATGAGGGTACATAGTTATGTGAACGAAGTAAGCACTAGAGAAAAAATATATATTGATATATATTTTATCATTTGAAAATGATAAGTTAAATAATTAATTTAATCATTATTAGAAAGTGTTTTCTTAGTCCCCAAGTTTTGCTAAGATATTTTGAAACGCAATCTAGAATATTTTGGAACACAATCTGAAATATTTTGGTAGGCAATCTAATATATTTTAATGCTTAATCTGAAATATATTTTGGTACATAATATAATATATTTTTGTATTCAATATAATATATTTTGGTACCCAATTGAGATATTTTTGTACTAGATCTAATATGTGAATTACTTAATCACAAAGTAATATATTACTTGTTCCCAAAGTTTCTCATATTACTTGTTTCCAAAGTTTCTCACTTATTAGTTGTGAACTTTCCTTATAAATAGAGAACTCACATAGTGCATTCCACACACCAAAGAGTTTCATTGAGTTGTCGGGAACTCTTTCTCTCTTCTCCCTTCCTAGACTTGTGTTGACGAGTCTTTCTTCTCTTCATCTCCTTTTTCTGTCCCTTCGGAATTAAGAGTGTTCTTAAGACCATAGTCCCTTTTCGGTTTAATGTCCCTTTGGAATTAAGAATGGTCTTAAAAACATAGTCCCTTCGGTAATATACGTCCCTTCAGAATAAAGAGTACTTTTAAGATCATAGTCCCTATTTGGAATAACAATGTCCCGTCGGAATCAAGAATGATCTTAACTGTATATAAATATTATAACAATATTTTTTCTATTTGAGGAGAAATGGTGGTAACACCGTATTTAAGTGGTCGTAGTACCATATTGATAGTTTGGACAACTTAAAGGTTAGAATGGTGGAAACACCATATTTGAGGTCTTAGCACCATAATAGAATGGTAATAATACCATATTAAAGTGGTTTCAGTATTAAAGAGTGGTCTTAGTATCATATTTGAGAGTGTATATCTCGAACGGTTTTCTACAGTGCAGTAGTTAACTGCACAGTTGTAGCTGGGCTTGTTTTATCCTGGAGGCGGCGTGGTTGATAGTCTGCCTTGCACAATTTTGGGCAGTGCCACGAAACGTCTTAAAGAGAGCGACCTGGTCGTGACTCAACCTAGTAACAGTTTCGGTAGATAATAAAATTTGGAAATTCAAATTGGAAATCCAAAAACAACAATAACCGAACATGAAGAAATTAAAAAATATCAAACTAAAATTATAGAATGACTCTAAAGTGAGAATATTAACATGACAAATTTACACCTACCCAACATTGCATAAACGGTTTATGCTCTTCCTATAGACAAGTTTGCTCTTGATAAATAAATTTAATAATATAAATTATCATAACTTGTTTAGAAAAGGTAAAATTACTCGGATTAATCAAAACTAACATGGAGTGACATTTAAGGGTGATATTAGTGCGATTTAACAATTGTCTCAGGTGAGATGGTTTAAATCACGTCCCTTAAGGTTACAAAATCAAGCTCTTATCACTGAGCTGACACCTCTTGAACAACAAGGCCTAGTAGTAACCAATATCAACTAAAGAAATTATATCACCAAATTACAACATCTTTCTCAGAATGATTTTTTTTAAATGACTTCAAAAGGTAAAACCAGAGTAAAAAATGACAAAAAAAAAACTCAATTCAAATACCAAGAATAAAAACTAACTTAATCAACCCATCGAATACAAACTTATTCAAACACAAAAAAAAAAGAAGCAAAAACAAACTAAATTACAGTAACTTGAACTCAAAATAAAAAACAATTAAAAACTATGAAACAAAGAATAGGCTATGAAATTATACCTGAGTGCAAGAACACACAACAAAAGAAAGACCAAAAAAAAAAAGACCAAACAATTCAAACAAAAGAAAGACCAAACAATTCAAAAGTAATTTGTTTTAACCCAAAAACAAAGAGACTAAACTAACCCTTTAGGCCAATTGGCTACGTCACATACACACCTAAAAAGGTAAACATTAAAAAAATTCCACGATTTTAATACGTTCACAGACATGAGTAAGTAACAACTAAGAGTTCATTGTAAATCTTTTCTTTCGCAACAATTCAGTCAATCTAATCCTTTGAGAATACTCAGGTTTCCTAATTTTTTTTTTAATTCTCCAATTTTTGTTAAATCATAAACTATTTTCTATTAATTTCCGGATTTGTTGCACACATATAATATTAACTCTTATAACATTAAACTTTTAAATAATATTAAAATATGAATGTGACATTGACACGATTTTATTATACTACTTGTTTTGACTCTGAATGCTTACGTGTGCGCGCGCACGCACGCGCGCGCGCGCACACACACAGATATATATATATATATATAGACACACACACACACAATAGTGTAAATTAGTATCATTAACATCCATTAAAATATAATGTCACCTTCGGTGTCGTTTAAAATATAGCTTATTTTCAATTTCTTTAAAATTTATTACATAACACTTTATCATTTTTTTTATAAGAAAAGAAGAAGAGGGACATCAAGAGGCTACCGAAACATCACAACTAGGTTGACACCTAACTATAACCTCCACCCACAACCACCTACTCTATATATATTATTAAAAAAAAAGGAAAAAAAATAATATGTACATGAGGGGGACTAGGCCAAAATCCTAAGAGCAAATAAGCGGATATCCAAACTAAGGCAACCTTAAATTATGAGGTGGTCCCATATGATATCCGGCCAACTTAGCAATTTTCTTCCTTTGGCATTTAGTAAGGTAAGGTGTGTAAGGAACATCTGCATCATTGACTGCAATCACTAAATGCAGTACAATACATTCCAAAATAGGTTTATGTACAGACAAATGACGATCATTGGTTTCCCAAAATTGCCTACAACCTAAGATAGATGGAACTCATTGAGGCATCCTATCTCACCCAATTCCCTTTTTTTTTTCTTTTTCTAATTCAGATACACAGGTTGCTTGCAAGCAGTATTGTTCATGCTGAGGAATAAAAGAAGAAGTTGGACAATTTATGTTTACTTGTCTTGTACTAGTATAAGATTTGTCAACAATTACGTATTATGTACACGTCAATTGTACTTTTGCACTAAGGGCGACTTGTGTATGTACATGCATGTCGTACTTTATCAGATGTATAAGACGATCAATTTTATATTTTGTACTGAGGAATTTTTTTTATTATTGTAATTTTAAAGTATCCAAAACTAGATGTATGGCACCCGTCTAAATATTCTAGACAAATTAAGCTAAATTGCATTTTTGGTCCCTTAACTATTTAGGTAGTATCGGTTTGGTCCCCTAACTAAAATTTGATTTATTTTGGTCCCTTAACTTGAATTTTTTTTTTTGCGACCCAATAAAAAAAAAAATGAAAAATTTGACCCCCTTTGAAAAAAATTTACCCAAATGACCCACTTTCAATTTTTTTTTTTTTTTTTTTTGTCTTTTTCCTCATTACCGCCAATCCAAACGGCGGTAATGGGCTTTTTTTACTGCACCCCCAGTCTGCAGACTGTACCCGTCGCGTCAGGCTTTTTTTTATAATTATTTTTAATTCATTACCGCCATTTCAAATGGCCGTAATGAATTTTTTTTTTCGTTTTTTATTTTTTTGGCAATATATAAGAAATTTAAATTAATTAAAAAAAATTAATAGATATATATTAATGAAAATTGTTAATAAATAAAAATATTATTCATAGTGTTAGAAATAAAAATAAAAACACAATACATAACGGTATTAACTAGCGTTTTGGATTAGTCGGACAATTTCTCCTAATATGACCTGGTTGCCGACACAACCCACACAGTCTCGGTGTCGGTATCCTTTCTTCCACCTCCTCGTCCATTTCAGTCCGTATGCGAGTACTATTGGGTCGACCTTTCTTTAGTCTTTGCATATTTGGATTATGGAAAAGCTGAGGACCTTCGTATGGGGGCCAATAACTCTTGTCATGGACTACTTTGAATGCTTCGTTGTAGATCGCATAAACATTCTCGTTTTTGAACACGTCTGGAATAAGGGTTGGGTAGTCATAGTGAAAAGAAGAACATGCGACTATGACATGGGAACAAGGCAAATGTAAGGCTTGATATTTCCCACAGTCACACCATCTCGCTTGCAGATCAACCTTGAAAGTTCCCATTGGCCTTCCCTCCCTGTAGTTGACGGTCTCACGAACAGAGAAGGTATACATCTGTCGATCGAAATGTTCGACAAAATGGGTGTTGGACTTTAAAATGTCATCCTTAAGCATGTTCTGGCAATAGACACTGAACACGTCTCCAGAACCTACCCTTGCAAACGCACCTTGAGCCCTTTCGGCAAAAAGACACGCCAACCTATAGTAGGTTGATTGGACTATAGCTGTAATAGGCAGGTTGCGTGTTCCCTTAAACACAGAGTTCCACGACTCAACGATGTTGCTTGTCATTTGGCCCCATCGACGACCCTCGTCATATGCTTGAGTCCATTTTTCCTTTGGTATATTGTCGACCCAATCTAATGCACGCTGATTTGCTTCCTGAATTATACCACGGTAGTAGTCGAACAAGGGTATGTTTATAGCATATCCTGTATTCCAAGCAAAAAATTGTTAAATATTATAGTTAATAATTACTCGAATTAAAACAGTTATAAGATAGTATTTTTACCCATATTAGTGACGATGTCCTTGAGATCTCCATCCTTGATTGCCCTCATGAAATTTTGCTTAATGTGTCGGATGCAGTAAACATGAGTTGAACCAGTTTGTTGCCAACCATTCCGTGGGTCATTGAATGCACTTTTAATTGATTCATGTCTGTCGGAGACCATGCAGACGGGAATTCGTTGTGTGACATGCTTCCTAAGATTTTTCAGAAAAAAACCCCATCCTTCCTTGGTCTCACCTTCGACTAGCGCAAAGGCAACTGGAATCGTTTTGTTGTTCCCATCTTGTGCTACCGCAAGCAATAAGGTCCCTTTGTACTTGCCATACAACCAAGTCCCATCAACATGGACAACTGGTTTACAGTACTTGAACCCATGGATGCATGGATAAAAGGCCCAAAAGAGACGATGAAATTGTGTCTCTCCCTTCTCGCCAATTCGAGTCTTCAAATCGAATACGGTTCCTGGCATTGCCTCCTTCATCACATTCAACCATTGCGGAAGGACATTATAAGATTTCTCTCAATTCCCGTAAATAGATTCAATTGCCGCATTCTTTGCCATCCACGCCTTTCTATAAGTGGTTGTGTAGTTAAACTTTTCCTGTATATGAGCAATGATTAACTTTGGCTTAACCGAGGCATCTGCATGCACAAGGGTTTTGATGCTATCCCTTATAAGTTTGTAGTTAAGCTTGCGATGATCTTGTGAAAATAAAGTCGATGTGTAGCTGTGTGGACCGACCAATGTCCCAATCATCCATTTGCCACTCCTTTTTCTATACGACGCTCTCAACTTGAATCCACATGTCTCGTGTGTACATTGAATTACATATCTTTTTGGATCCGAGTGTATAACATCGTAATCAATCGATTTTCGGATGTGGAAAGACTTGATGGCGTGCAAACAATCTTCTTTACTATGAAAAGTCATCCCTTCTGCAATAGCTCCATCGAGCGGAACAGTCGTATTCCAGTGATCGTCTGTGGGTAGAGCATCATATGCAGCAACATCAAGGTTACACATATGCAGTGGGGGACAATAAGCTGCTCTAATCGGTACTGCCTCTTGTGCCTCTTGTGTTTGTTGTGGTTGTGTACCAGACAAAATGTTTCCCCAAATGTCTTCGTCTTCGTTTCTGTTGTGGTGTTCGTCTTCTTCATCAGCATCGGGTTGAAGTGACTCGTCTTCGTCACTTTCACTACTATCTTCGTCTTCTTCGTCTTCGTTTCTGTTGTGGTGTTCGTTTTCTGGAAAGTCTTGAAATTGATGAACAAATAGATCTGTCAGTTGAGTTTGTGTTTGTGGATGCGTTTGTGGCGGTGCTTGTGAAGACGAGGGTTCATTTTCACGGTGTGTCTGTGAGTATGGTTGTGTGTATGGTAAGGGCTGTGATGAAGATGGTTCGTATTCATTTTGTGTTTGCGTGAACGGTAGGTTGTATGACAATTGTTGTGATGAAGATGGTTCATATTCATACTGTGGTTGTGAAAAAGGTTGGGTGTACGGTACATTTTGTGGTATTTGACAAGGTTGTGGAACCTCTCTGTTTTCAACCGTAACCATTAACTCAATCGAACCTACCATTTCATAATATTTATGAGTGGCGAACATATCAGCAACCTCATTGTTATTGCAAATTTGTACATCATTGTACTGAATGTGATTTGCAGCATAACTTTGTGGTGCTCTATAAACGATTTTAGTTATCACTTGAGAGTCACTTAAATAAAGCTTCTCTGCAATTCTTTTTTTCAAGTGAGCAAAAGTGCTTTTAACACTACAGTTAAAACACTTTCTTTGTTCACTTTCAAAAAATGAACCAAACTGATTTCTTGAAACTATTCCATTGTAATGAACAATCAAAATTACATTTTCTGGTGTTGGTGCCATTTTTCTTCTTAGTGGTTTATGGGTGTTGAAAGTGTGTGTAATGATATGTTAAAAATACCGATTTATAGTCAAAAAAAATTACCAAGGTTTGCATGCGAAATGCCACGTGTCACGTTGTGATTGGCTGACGCATTACGGCCATTTGAAATGGCGGTAATGGCCTGCCCTCCGTGCCACGCGTCCCATGCTGACTGGCTGCCGCGTTACGGCCAAACAGAATGGCGGTAATGGCCTGCGCGTGTCAGCCTGCGCTTCTAGCGCGTCTGCGCGTGTCAGCGCTGCTTACTGGCGCGTGCTCTGCGCGTGAACAATGCATATTGCCCCTTTTTGACTTGTTTTCACGCGTGGCAGCATGGCATTGGTTGGAAGGTTCATTACAGCCATTTCAATTGGCGGTAATGGAGGCAGTACTACAGGAAAAAAACTTAGAGGAGACACTTGCATGCTAAAATTAATTGTTGTGAATGACAATACATGCATGCAAAATAATTTCTCTGCATAATTGTCCTGCATCCTGCAACTTTCAAAATTTTCAAGGCACTATAAACTTGTAGTGGTGTGGTTTATTTCCAAACACAGAGCAACAATTTCTCACTTCATTTCATCTCAATATCCTTCCATAATACCAAGCTTTTTCTCCTTATATTTTAATCGTAGTTGAATCTGTTAAAGATGGAAAACTTCCTTCATTTCGGTAACAAACATAGATCCTGTCATATTTCAGAAACTATCAATGTAAGTTAATTTTATTAATTTAATTTCTACATTATATTTTTCATTGTATTTTTTATTGTATTTTTCATTGATTATTGTTCAATTTTTTCTTGTAGGACGAAACAAAACATTACATTAGAAGTCGTTATCATCAAAAAGTTTTAGATGCGTCCGAAAACATTGAAAATTATTTAAAGGTAGCTGGATTATGGGAGTTTACTAGATTAAATAGACACAACATAGATAATCGTTTAATAACCGCATTATGTGAAAGATGGAGACCAGAGACACACACATTTCTTTTCCCATCAGGAGAGTGTACGATAACGTTGGAAGACGTTCATATGCTACTTGGGTTAAAAATTAACGGAGAACCAGTTACCGGTAGAACAGAAATACCATGGGATACTATTGAATCTGTTTTAGGCAGTGCCCTAACGAAACGGGGGCGGGACGGTCTGAGTATAAAATTATCTTGGCTCCATAAATATATCACAGGTAATGGTATGCCAGGCCCCCCTTCAGATCTACATTTGTTTAGAACTTACGTATTTTATTTGATAGGCACTCGTTTAATGCCTAATTATACTGGCAACCTTGTACATTTGAAATGGTTGCCATTGTTGAATAAATCACCTCAAGAGGTTGGACAATACAGTTGGGGTTCGGCTTGTTTGGCGGTGGTTTATAGATCTTTGTGTGAAGCCGCAGAATTTGGTGTGAATAAATTCGAGGGGTGCACAATACTTTTACAGGCATGGGCATATTCAAGAATGATATGCATAGCTCCTGTGCCCAGGAATCCACCACCAGCTGAAACACTTCCTCCGTTAGCAAATATGTAAGTTAAATAAATATGTAGTTTTTTTATTAATTTTTAAATACAATTATCAAATATATTAATTATAACATTTTAAAAATACTTAGATGGCTAGAACGTGGGAGTCGCTATATCGAAAATCCTCGGCATAATCTCATTTCAACACATTTGAAAATAGACAACATGACATATGATCAGGTATTACTATTTTTACTTTCATTAATGATTTTCATTCAACATTCATTGACTAACATTTCTCATTATAAACAGTTTTGCTGGAGGCCTTACCTTGACTTCCACTACTCCAACGAAGAAGAAAGCCAGATTTGGTCTGCAAACACATATCTCATCTGTTTCGAGGTCGTCGAAAGACATCAAACAGATAGAGTAATGCTTCAGTTTGGCTTACCTCAATTTCCACCTGCCATGCCAGATGATTTGAGAAATCTCCATGAAACTTGTTGCCATAAAATCAAAATAAAAGGCTCATGGGGAGATCACCATCAATATTATATCCTTAAGTGGAACCAACGCCATCAGTTTGCACTACACGGAGTCCGATATACCTATGTGGTTTATCCGAATCGTATATACTTTCAATGGTATTGGAACTTTTTTGGGGAACGTCTGTATCTTTCTAGAGAAGCACTATTGGCAAACCCAATGGCGCGCAGTGGAATAACTTTACAAGGCTTGCCAGCAAACTATCCTGCAGCACCTGAACCCAATATGATGCCAGATGAAGATATGTGGTCAGATACACATCCCCCTAACAGCCAGTTCATTACACCTTCACTCCCTTACTTTGACACAAGCTTTAACTCATCCACCAATTACAACTTCAGCCAAACTTACCAATCACCACCACAACCCACAAACGAATTCTTACAACACTCTCCAATTCCATATCCAACCTACTCGCAACATAGTCATCATGGAGAAAGCTCCCAAATATCAAATTATTCATTTGATGACTTTAATCCAACTCAAAACACCCCACAAACCAGTTTCCCACACCAATCACAATACTCCCCTTTCAACCTACCAACCCCTCCAAACAATGTACACTACCCCCATACAAACTACGCACCCCAATGGCCAGAACCACATATCAGTTCAATAGAAAATCTGGCTGCAGGATTTAACGAAGATGATTTCGTTAATGAAATGTGGACACACTCTGTTCCCCAAGTGCAAAACGATGTCACTATGGAAACTAATGATGCTGAAATTCAAAATGTGGCAGTGGAAGAGGAACAACAAGAGGAAGAGGAAGAGGAAGAGGAAGAGCAAGACCAACGACCCGTGCGAAGAAAAAAAGATAAATTATGTGCTACGGGAAGCCACAATTTAAATTTAGGTTGGCGTAAATGGTTACCACGAAGAAAGTAGTTTTTCTTTTCGATTATGTAATTAGCGATTTTAAAATATTAAATCAATTTTTATTAACAATTTTCATTAATATATATCTATTAATTTTTTTTAATTAATTTAAATTTCTTATATATTGCCAAAAAAATAAAAAACGGAAAAAAAAATAAATTCATTACGGCCATTTGAAATGGCGGTAATGAATTAAAAATAATTTAAAAAAAAAGCCTGACGCGACGGGTACAGTCTGCAGACTGGGGGTGCAGTAAAAAAAGCCCATTACCGCCGTTTGGATTGGCGGTAATGAGGAAAAAGACAAAAAAAAAATAAAATTTTGAAAGTGGGTCATTTGGGTAAATTTTTTTCAAAGGGGGTCAAATTTTTCATTTTTTTTTATTGGGTCGCAAAAAAAAAAAAAATTCCCTTAACTGTTACACATTTAGGTCCTTTTCGTTAGTTTTAATTCAAAAACGTTAGGTTTTCTTCATCTTCTTCTTCTCTTTTTCATCTTCATATCATCTCCATCAACATTCAGCAACAAGAATCCCAGAAAAATTCCAGAAGAAAATGAAGAAAACCTAATGTTTTTGAATTAAAACTAATGGAAAGGACCAAAATATATAATGGAGAGAAGTTAAAGGTCCAAAATAAATCAAATTTTAGTTAGCGGACCAAACCGATACTAATTAAATAGTTAAGGGACCAAAAAGATAATTTAGCCGACAAATTATTATGGGCGTTACAATTCCATTTGTTCTTGAAGTTCTTTGTTTGTATCTACACATGATCAGTAGAAGACAAACTGATAGAGACAATTTCAGAGGATGACAATTCTGACGCGGCTTCTGGGTCATAAAATCTTCTGTTCTTCAGGGTCTGGTGGTCTTGAGGGTCTGATGCAGATTTTCAGCTTCTCTCATATATATTCTTAAAGGACCAGATCTTGATATTATGCTATGAATTTTAATCAATGATCCTGCATACAGGGCCGTTCCTAGAGTTTTATAGGCCTTAGGCATAATATGAGAAAAGGGCCTCTTGTATAATACGTCATACATTTTTTTAGCTCATTGTTGTGATTTTATTAGCTCTTCATTTTGTTTTTTTTTCCGCTTTTAACTACCAAATAATTTTTTTTAGACAACATTTTAAAGTAAATCAAATACTTTATAGACACCAAAACAAAATAAATTACTGTAGAAGATAACAATAGTTCCTGCAAAATGATAATGAATGCATCTCAAATCAGTTTCATGATCATGAATGCTCTCGCATGTTTTTACACTATCAAATTCAATTTTGCAATTATTTCAATCATTTCAAGAAATTTGACATTACAATATTGATATATTTTTTTTTTGGGAACCTTAGAAAGTAAAGATTAAGTATTTTTTTTTTGGGAACCTTAGAAAGTAAAGATTAAGATTAATTTCGTAGGTTCATTTTCAACTAAAATATAATGTTATGTTATGAAAATTATCTCAATTTCTTGGATAATAAATATCACCTATACTTTTAATATTAGTGAGACACATTATTAGGAACAAAGGGCCCAAAAAAATATTTTTAATTTTTCGATAATAATTTTTTTGGCAAATTATTAAGAAAAACCAATTTTTTTATAGGGAGGGTGTATAAAGAAATCTGTGTTATACGAAGGTATATATAACAAATCTTGCCAAAGGGGCCTAAAACATTAACACACTTGAGCCCAGCTCTTAATCTTGTTAATATTTCAGGCCTTTTAGTGAACTTTACTATATAAACCTCCCAGAAACCCAGTATTTCTATATACACCACCTCCATAAAAAAAATTTAGGGCCCCCCTAAAGACATGGGCCTAGGCCGTCGCACTCCCGGCCTATACCTAGGCCCGGCCCTGCCTGCATACTTGAATATATATTAACATATCTAATTGTTCTTTAATACTTGGGTTAAATGGCATTTACCCCCTGCCATTTGCAGCGCTTTTGGTATACCCCCCTGTAAAAATAAAACTTGTAGATTCCCACTTGTAATATAAAGATTCTTTGGTTTACCCCCCCAAGGCCATTAGTCAGCATCTGACTGGACAAAACTGATGACGTGGCATGCTGACATGGTAATTTTTTTAATTTTCATTTTTTTTTTAATTTCCACATAGTTAATATCTCTTTTTATTTAAATTATTTTTGCCTATTATTGCCTAAATCCTTCTTCTTCTTCATTCTCCATCTTCTTCCCTCCATCGAACACATCTCCTCCTTCTCCCCTCCATCGAAATTTCGTTCTTCTTGTCCATCTCTTCCTCCGTTCTCCATCGTAGCCTTGTTGGTTCCTTGATTCCAGAATCTGTTTCAACCCATCCTCTCCTCTCCTCTTTAATTGAAGGAATTAGGGTTTCTAATGGGTGGAAGCAAAAATTCATCAATTAGCAACAATGTTGGAAACAGGCCACCAATATGTGGGTGTGAGAAGGTTATGAAGTTGAGGATTTCAAACACAGACGAAAATCCCAAGAGAAAGTTTTGGAAATGTTGATTTGTAAGTGTTGATTTTATGGAAATGTCAATTTTTTGTTGTTTTTTTTTTTCGAATTTAACATACCAGCCCTTTTTAACAGTTGTTGAACTCACAAACGTAAATATGTTGCAGGCTGAATATGGTTGTGATTTGTTCATTTGGGATGATGAACTTGATGAAGGTACTATGATGAACTCACAAAAATCTGGAAAGTACTATGATGCAGGTAGCTCTTCTGGTTGCAACAACTGTGTAATGACAATGGAGTTTTTAAGAGAATTTGGCAACGATTTTGGGAAAGAGTTTGGAGAAGAATATGGAAAACGAATTGAAAAAGGAAATGGAAAAGAAATAAATTCAAAGAAGCATGAGAAACTGAAGATGAAGTTTGAAGCTGAGAAGAAGAAGAATTTTGGCCTCATTGTTGCGCTAGTTGTGTCTTGGATTTTTTTCTCGTTTGTTTTCAAGTTAATGTAATTGTTTTTCGAAGTCATTGTAATGTTTTCATTAAGTAAGAAGTATGTGTAGGAGTTTCAGGGTTTTCTACTTATGACTATTGTAACTCCCTCCTTAAGTATTGAATGAAAAATGTTTGAAGTTATCTTTGCATCATTCTATTTGGTCAAATTCTGAAGTAAATCTGAGACTTATAACATAATCAATAAACAAAAGCACTTAAAGTGCATGTGTCAATACATTAATCAAAAGCACATATAGTGCATATGTCTTAAAATTAAACAAAAGCACTTAAAGTGCATATGTCTTTAACTAAACACAACCAAAAAGCAGTTAAGAGTGCATATGTCTTAGCAGGAACAAAACATAAAGTCAGCACTTAAGATTACAGATGTCATTACATAAAAGTTATGCACTTGAATTACATGCCTTTTCTCATAACCAGTTTTGGTAGGCCTCTTAACACAGTCAGACATGTGCCATCCTTTATCAGACCATTATCCTCCTGAGTCAATGTGCCTTCTTCAGATTCATCAATGACCATAGGTTGATCAATATTTGAACCTTCACCTTTGCATGCCTTGGTCTTCAGTTTCATCAGTCTGCTACTCTTTCTACCAGTTTTAGGCTTGAATGGTTTCTTTAAACCCAATGTTTTCTTCAAAGTGTTCACATTCTTCTCATGCTTCTCAAGCTTCACAGTCCTGACATCTTTTTCTACTGCTTCCATCATTTGATCAGTTATAGCTGCTAGTACATGATCAGGGAGGTCATCAAATACATCTGGCCCAATTTGTGGTTCCCTTTGTGATGCAGGAAGGGAATCATAAAACTCTGACACAATTTTTTCTGGTAAACTATTAGAGGCTACATATGTGTGTACTTGTTGTATTTTGAATGGAGATACATCATCAGGTCTTTGCACAATTTTTGCACACAGCCTTGTTGGTTCAGGAGCAGGTGGGGGGTCCTGCACAGTTGCAGGGAACCTTGGAGGTTCAGGAGCAGCTGAGGGTTCTTGCACACTTGCAGAGAACCTTGTTGGTTCAGGAGCAGCTGGGGGGTCTTGCACAGTTGCAGGGAACCTTGGAGGTTCAGGAGCAGCTGAGGGTTCTTGCACACTTGCAGAGAACCTTGTTGGTTCAGGAGCAGCTGGGGGGTCTTGCACAGTTGCAAAGAACCTTGGAGGTTCAGGAGCAGCTGGGGGTTCTGGCCTTCTTGCATATTTGAACCTTCTTGCCTTATTGCCTTCTTTCACAGTTGTAGACTTCTTTGGTGGTTCAGGAGCAGGTACTTGTTGCACAGTTGCAGGAGCAGGTACTTGCTGCACAGTTGCATGAGCAGGTACTTGCTGCACAGTTTCATGCTCTTGTACACTAGTACCTTCTTGCACAGTTGTAGACTTTGCAGTGACTTTTTTCCTTGGTGTTTTCCTCTACAACATAAACAAACTTATAAGGAAACATAATAAGAGAACACAAGGAATTCAAATGTGAAATAAACTTATAACCAAACCTTTCTTTTTGCAGCCTCTGGGTTCTGAGTAGTTGCTTTACATCTCCTTTGATTGTGTCCAAATTGATCACACTTTGTACATCTATATGCCACCCCTTGCCTTCTCATCCTTGCTCCATTTTCATCAAACTCTCTGATCCTAAGCTTTCTAGGCCTACCAGGTCCATTCTTATATGTTGGAGGCAGAAGTTCAGGAGCATCTACCTCAGGCCACATATCCATCCCATTGATAGGACTAATTGCAAAACTATAACACTCAGCATACTTAGTCCTAGAATAATAATCATCAACATACAGTTCAGGTCTTTGTTTCCTATAACCTAGTGCAGCAACAGCATGTCTACATGGTATTCCCACTAACTCCCAAAAGTTACAACTGTAGCTCCTTTTTGCAATGTCAACAATAAATTGTTGATGGTTATATGTATGTGTAACTTGGAATGCTTCACCTAAACCAGACCAACTTGGTGTCCAGTGAGCAGCTAAGGTTATCTCTTTATCTAGTCTCTTTCTAGGCATAGGCATGACATTATGCTGCCACTTTTGAAGTTTAGTGGCAGATGCTGCCATCCTTCTCATCAGATAATTTCTAATCCATTCAGCCATAGTTATAATAGGTTTATCTCTAGCAGTTAATATTGTGGCATTAAAGGATTCAGAAATATTGTTCATCAGTACATCACATTTAGTGTAAAAGGTAAAAGCATGCTTACACCATTTTTTTGGCTCTACAGCCATTAGCCATTTCCAAGCTTCAATATCTATCTTCTTCAGTTCATTCATCTTTTCCAACCATCCTTGATAGTAAGTGGCCTTTGCAGCTCCCATCATTAAATCTCTTATCTGACTGCCTCCTCCAAACCTGTTCTTGAAATTTGCATACAAATGTCTCAGGCACACTCTATGGTCAATACTGTCAAACATCTCTTCAAAAACTGAAACCAAGCCCTGCACAGTGAATATAAAAAGCATTAATATACATGTATATAAAGCAACAAACTAAGATCTGAATAGATTTGAATAGATCTGCACCATTTCAATAATATATACAAGTTACCTTTTGTTGATCTGATATAAAAACATATCTCTTATCTTGACCTATATCTTCCATCAACAGCTGCATGAACCAACTCCAACTTTCCTTGCACTCAGTTTCAACTACCCCAAAAGCAAGTGGGAAATATTGGTCATTTGGGTCTCTCCCTACAGCAATCAACAATTGGCCTCCATATCTTGTTTTCAAGTGGCAACCATCAACTCCAACAAAGGGTCTGCAAGCAGTTATGAACCCTTTCTTACACCCCTCAAAACAGAAATAAAAGGAACCAAACCTTGGTTGAATAGTTGCAGATGGACCATCAACATTTATCTTGACACTATTACCCTTGCACGCTCTCTTCAACTCAGCTGCATACCTCCATATCTTTGAATACTGCTTTTCTGCATCACCCTCAATTATTTTCTTTGCAATCTTCCTTGCTCTCCATGCTCTGTCCATGGTAATACCCACACCATATGTAAGAGACATTTCATCAAATACCTCCTTTACAGTCATGCTTTTGGAAACTTGCATTTTTGGCACAACTTTCGTAGCAACCCATCTTGAATTGGCACTTTTATTGTCCAACACCTTACCACATGTGTGGTCCCCACAATATGTCTTTATTTGATATGTCCTCCTGTCACCCACTACTGAACATAAAGCCTTATAGCCACATTCCTCCCTACACAAAACCCTTACCCTGTAACCTTCATTTTTTGGCATCTTTATTTGGTAACCATTTAATACGTTCCACTCAATAATTGCTTCTTTAAAATCAGCAAGGGATTTAAATTCCATACCTAACTTGAACTTGAAATCTTTGTTTAATTGTTCCTTCCTAAACTGCTCATACTTTATTGTGCCATCATCTGAGTCATCAGGGTCTGAGCTACCCAACTCCTCGCTAAGGTAATCTCCATCTATTTCTTCTTCTACAACATTCTTTCCTTTCCCATTACCATCCACTAAAACAAGAGATTTTGGTGCAACCACATTCAGCCTAACACTAGTAATCTTCTTCTTAGGTGACTTTTTTTTCTTAGGTGTTTTGGACCCACGCTTCTTCATTCTTAATGGTTTGTTGTTAACTGTGACTATGTTAGTACCATTAACAGGTGCTTCAACTTCAACCACCTCAAATCCATCTTCAAGAGCAGTGGTTCTTTCATCCTCACTGTCATCAAACCTAACAGCTTTGCCACCATCATCATCACTACTAAACATTTCTACTTCCTCATTATACCCTGCATCCAAATCTAAACATCTAGGTTGATCTGCTTTGACAGTTATATCCAATACATTGTGCTCAACATAAATATGTCCATGTACTTTATTACCAATTGAATAACCAGAAATTTCCTCAGCAATATGATCCTCATTAACTTGAAAAAACTCATCAAAAACATCAGGATGTTGACCCCAAACCCTAAACTTCTTCTTCTCATATCCCCAACTAGCCACAATATTCTCAATATCATTCACACCCCAATTGTTACCTTCAAGACCAGACACAATAGTTTGTACACCACCTCTATAAAACACACGTTTATCCCTAACAAACTCCCCACCATGATGGAAAACAACATCAAACAACAAAGCCATTATCTGTGGTCAAAAAAACCATTTTTTAATCAATTACAGCTTGACACGTGTCAGCCAACCATTGGTTCAAAGCAGGTTGATAGAATCAACACAAACAAAATTAAAGTTTCAATAAAAAAAGCCTCAAAAACAAAATTTTGCACATGGAAAAGTACAGTAATGGAATCTAACATCACATTTTTGGGACCACAACATACATTTTTCCCTATCTTTATCATCTACAAATAGTTCAATCAACAAGACACACACGAATGCATAAAGAGAAAGAGAGAATCAGTAAACTTACCACAAGCTTCGTCTTCAACCTTCTTCGTACCCAGATTCGTACAAACCCTAACTCGAGTCAAAAACCAAATTCGTACAAACCCTTTCTTTGTTTTCAACTTCCCAGAATCAGAGAAAGCCTTTCGAATCGCAGATGCCTTGCTTTGATTCGCAGAACCCTTGCTTCGATTCGCAGAACCCTTGCTTCAATTCGCAACCCAGACAACTTCTTCTTCTTCGTATGCCTCTTCTTCTTCTCTGAAATTAGGTTTGGAGAAATGATAGGGGGGTATGCCAATAAACCCAATAATAGGCAAAAATAATTTAAATAAAAAGAGATATTAACTATGTGGAAATTAAAAAAAAATGAAAATTAAAAAAATTACCATGTCAGCATGCCACGTCATCAGTTTTGTCCAGTCAGATGCTGACTAATGGCCTTGGGGGGGTAAACCAAAGAATCTTTATATTACAAGTGGGAATCTACAAGTTTTATTTTTACAGGGGGGTATACCAAAAGCGCTGCAAATGGCAGGGGGGTAAATGCCATTTAACCCTTAATACTTTGTTATCATCAAAACTTTAGAAGAATTGAACAAATTCAATTTTGTATGTTATACACTGATAATGTAAAGTTTTATAGCCTAGAAGGTTAATGAGATCTATAAGACATATTGACGTAGGTTGCGCTCATTCTAAACAACACAAATGCAAGACATTCAAATTACTTGAAAACGCTAAGAAATATCCCTTGTGAACAATTTAGTGCTACCAAAGTGCATAACATGCAAACCAATGTCGTTACACAGAAGAGAAAAAATTAAGTCATTCAAAAAGAAAAAAGGAAAACTTTTAAAATAAATGTAATTGATATTAATTAAATATTTAAATGAATACAATATGTGTAATTATATAAAAACAATACATATCATGAGTTACTTTTTTTTTTAAGGAGTATCATGAATTACTTGTCATCCTGAACGAAACAAAATTTAAAATAAACATGTGTCAAACACGTTGTGAATTTTTTATTTTTCTGAAAAAAAAAACACTAAGGACTAAATTAGCTTAAAAGAAGTTTTCCCTAGTTATGTTTCAAAACGTTGCGATTTTGGCCCCTTAAAAAAATAAATATTTTGTCTTCTATCTTTAGAGAAATATGCTCTTTTGGTCCTCTATCTTTAAGAAAAAAGTTTTTTTGACCCTTTATCTTTTCAAGAAGTTGTGATTTTGGCCTCCTGTTTTGGGACACGTGGCGTCTTTCCAACAGCTTTGCAACGTATTTTTAAAATTAAGGGGTAAAATTGTTATTTTTTTTTGTTAGGGAGCCAAAATTACATCTTTTTAAAAGTTAAAGGGTCACAAATGCATTTAAACCAGACAAAATTTAATGAAAAATGTCATCATGAGGACCAATGTTTAAACTGAGTCATATAAATATGATCATATTAGAGAACAACCAATGCTAGATGATTTCTAATTAAATCGAAGAAATCAAAATAATGACAATGATAACAAGCTATACTCTCAATGAAACTTTTATTTTTGAATGAGCAAAGTTATCATTAAGAAGTGAAGAGTCATAGTAAAGTTGTGCCAAGGCCCAAGACATCCAATTACATTGTTCCATGCATATTATGTCGGCGAATTAAGTAACTAGGGAACAATCCAGTATTGACTCAGCCACATGATGTAGTAAATCCAAAAATGCACGGTTTACCGGTGTAGTAATAAAGAGTATCGTTCTGATAGGGAGTTGTTGAATTCAATTAACTATTACGAATGATTAGAAGAAAGTTTAATTGAAAAGTTGGGATTTTTAACGGTTAAAAGATAATAATAAAAAGCGCCTTAGGATTATTGGTTCGTCATGGTGACAAATTCTTCACAAATCAAATCCTAAACCTAGAACTTTAGCATATCACCGTTTCTCTCGAAATCAGTAAGTGTGTTTCTCTAGCAATCAAGCCTATTCTCATGGTTGATTGCTATAGAAATCCTTGAAGAACGAAACTTTATTGTCTCGAGGTTTGTTAGACTATTCTCATGTTTCACAATCCTTGTCTAAATTCACTTGTTCCAATATCAAAACATCTTCTTTCGATGCTTCGCTTCGATATTTGTGATGATGAATTAACATGTATTAACCCTCCGCTGTCGATTTCTGTGCTCGCGATTTTCGGGTATCAATCCATTAATTGGTTTTGACCCTTCATTCTTTGAACTCTCAATTTTTATTCGTGGGAAGGGAAAAAATGAGTAAAAACCCTTATGAGATCAAGGTCCGGGGGTTGGTTTCGATTAGGGAAGGTGTTAAGCACCTTAAACGACTTCGGTACTCCGAATGAGCCTCTTACCTAAATTATCTTGTGCTAATTACTTGCTTAATTATTTGTAAAATATTGCCTAAAGTCTAAGTGAAAGAATGGAGGGAGAAGAAGTATGTTTTTTTGTTGTTGTTGTTTTTATTGATTTGGAAAGATATAAGTCTTTTGCCTACATACCCAAAAGTGGGATCAGAATCATGTAGTTCACCTCAAAAATTTATTTGGTGAGTTGGGTTGATTTTAAAGTTTTAGAAAAAAAAGGTTTTTAGAAGGGTTGCGAGACCTCAACGTATAGAAGAATAAAATGGAGTGAAGTTGGTAGATTTTAATTATAAGAAAGCAAGTCTAAATGTAGATTTTAAATTGATTAAAAGTTTGATTAAGAAATAAAAGGAAAAAGATCACTTGGGTTAAAATCCAAGGTTTCTTAGGAAAATATTTTTGGTGTTTTTGATTATTTGATTTTTTTGGAAAAAATATTTTTTAACTAACGGTAAAAAAAACTATACGTAAAACGTAACGGAAAAGCGTAAAAATAAATACCGGGGATATTGGATCCCAAACTAAAATCTCAACCTAAAATTACTAATTAGTTGATTTTAAGGCACTCATATGAGTCAAGTTTTTAGTCCTAGTTTGTCCCTATTTCAATTTAGTCTTTGATCGCGATTACGACGTAATGCGGTAAAAATAAAGTGGGGTGTCGGTGCATATTCTCATTATTGGATATTTACATGGGTCCTAGGTACATGCTAATGTCTCAAGCAAAATGTAAATGACAAGAAAAATAAAATGCGGAAAATTAAATTACATCAAGTCATAAATACACACTAAAAATAATGACAATTAAAATAAATGAAAAGAATTAAAATATGCATGAGATAATGATGAGTAATAAAATGAGTATAAAATAAAACTACATAATAAATAAATAAAAGCTAATAAAGTAAACTAATTATAAAGGAAAAAAAATGCAAGAAAATAAATTAACTAATGCAAAATAAAAACTAAGTAAATAAAAAAAATAAAAAAGGTGCAATAAAAACTAAAAAACCTAGTAATTTTGCACACAAGCATCTGTGCTTTAAAAAAACAGTAAAATAAATAAATAAAACAACTAGAATTAATCAAGGAGTTTTTTTTGAAAAAAAGAAAACAAGAGAAAGAATTTTTAAAAGGAAAGGGGGGTGTAGATCTGAAAATGGGGTGTAATAGAAACTGCATATAGGACAAAATGGCAGGTGAGACCCGCGGTCAACAAAGAAGAAAGGAGGTCAACTCCTTCTTCTTCCTCTAACCATACGTATGAACAAACAACACACTACATACTTCAAAAAATTAAAATCTCAAAAAGGCACCAAATCTCACAAACGAATATACCATTTTGCTTGATTTTTCGCGCTGATCATGAAACTATGCTTAGATTTCACAGAGGAGGTTTGTGCAGAGAGAAAAGTAAACAACTTCGAATTGAAAAAAATGAAAACACAAAAAACAGTGAATTAAGCAAAATTAAATAATGGAAAAGGTTCACAACACTTCAAGGGGTATGAATTCATCAAAACCCACCTTGTTTATGCCTTGAAATGGTCTAACTCACTCTCACTTTTTCTTGAAAATTTGTGGTTTTGACTTCACGGTTTTGGGTGGTTTTTCTTGAGTTTTTGTGTGTTTTTGGTTTGTTGGAAGTGTTTATGAACTTTTGGTTGAAGAATGATGAAGTTTCATGGAGAAATGAAGATTTTGGAATTTTTCATAAAAATGGTGATTTTGTTCTTTCAAAATTTCGGCCCCTCTCTTGAGTTGTTGTTTGGTACTTATAGTGGGAGTAACTTGGTCACCAAGTGTGAAGAATTAGGTTAAGTGGGGAGTAAGAAAGGGTAGTTTGGAATTTTTGTGAAAAATGAGTTTTTTGTGACTTTTTTGGAGGATTTTTGTTGGTGAATGATGATGTGTAGGATAATGATGAGGTGTTATATATGAAGAAGAATCTAGATGCACAATTTGTGGGGAAAGAAATGAAATGGGAGTGAAATGTGTATTTTGTGTGAATTTGTGAAAGATAGTGTTTTTTTTAATTTTTGAATTTTGAAAAAAAGTAATAAAATAAAAATAAATAATAATTAGTGTAAAGTTGTGATTTTTGTGAGTAGAAATGTAATAGAAAAGAGAAGAATTGAAATTGGAATGTTTAGTGTAATGAAATTGAGTTTTCTTGAAAATGAAGTAACAAAATAAAAATGTAAAACAAATAAAATAAAAATGCATAAAAAAAGAAAATTTAAAGTTAACTTGCAAAACAAGTAACTAAGACCATGTACAATGGTTTTATCCTTCAACACCATTCAACACCCACTTTTTCAATTTCCAACACTCCACATCATTTTCTCTCTCTTAATTCAACACCCATTAAATTTTTACCTCTCCAATGGTTTTTTCATTCAACACCCTACCCCACCACCTTACTCTACCCCACCACCTTTTATTTCTTATTCTTATTTAATTTTATATTTTTGTTTTTATAATTATATAAAATTACAATTATCGATTATAATTAAATTAAAATAAAGAAACACTTAACAATTTTTTTTTTGTTTTTTGTAAAAACAAAATTTATTTGCAATAATTTATTTTTATTTTCTTAACTTAAAATGCAATACAACAAACTAAGCACGCGACACACAAATAACTTAAAATGCAAGACAACAAACAAGCACACAAAACATAAGTAATTTATTGGTACGATACAAATCATCTTCAATCACGAAACATTCCAAACTTTGTCCATATGTGCTTCACTAGATCTGCTTGCAATTCGTGATGAACATTTGAATCACGCAACTCAGATCTAGCACGCACATGATTTGCAAAAGTGGGTAACACCTCAGTCGAGTATGGTTGCAGTGTACTAGATCCACTTCCCTCAGATTGCTCAAAATCGGTCCAACGTTGAGCATATGTATCTCGTTCATCCTCAACAATCATATTATGTAATATGATGCATGACCTCATGATGATACCCAAATCAGCTATGTCCCACAAGCGAGCTGGTTCACGAATGATTTTAAATCGAGCTTGAAGCACTCCAAAAGCTCGTTCGATGTCCTTCCGACATCCCTCTTGATGTTTTGCAAATAACTTATCAGGTTCACTTTGAGGAAGTCTAATAGATTTGACGAAAGTTGGATAAGAAGGGTAGATACCATCAGCTAGATAGTATGTCATATTATAGGGACGTTGATTCACAAAGTAATTCACCCTTGGAGCCTTTCCCTGTTCCACATCATCAAACACTGGTGACCGGTCTAGAACGTTTATATCGTTCAACGTTCCCGGACATCCAAAAAAGGCATGCCAGATCCATAGATCATGAGATGCAATTGCTTCAAGAATGACTGTGGTGGTTCCCTTATCCCCCCTGGTGAATTGACCTTCCCATGCTTTAGGACAATTTTTCCACTCCCAGTGCATGCAGTCAATACTCCCTATCATCCCTGGGAACCCCCGCATTTCACTAACATTTAGTATTCTTTGCAGGTCATCTTGGGTTGGTGCTCTCAAGTACACTTGGTCATACAGTCGTATGATTCCTTTGCAGAATCTAAGTAAGCACTCCAATGCTGTACTACTTCCTATTTTGATGTATTCATCGACCGCTTCTGCTGC
Organism: Medicago lupulina; assembly: GCA_958299785.1. Lineage (NCBI taxonomy): Eukaryota > Viridiplantae > Streptophyta > Magnoliopsida > Fabales > Fabaceae > Medicago > Medicago lupulina. The sequence continues at coordinate 47,743,715 of OY283146.1, read as the reverse complement.
CACACAATATGCTAACATTCGCATTGCTGTGGTACATTTTGCTAATGGTGATATACCTTCTTTGTTGGCGGCATCAACTCGCTGGGTGAAGTAGTTATCAGTACTTGAAAGGTCTCCAACGATTCGAAGGAAAACGTGTTTTTGCATCCGGTACCGACGACGAAACATTGCATCATCATATGTAGGCTCATTGGCAAAGTAGTCGTTAATGAGTCTCTGGTTAGCTGCTGCATGATCTCTATTTAAATATTTTCTTGTACGAGATCCACTACCTGATCCACTACCTTCCTCTATTTTTTTTGCGACGCTGAATAAATCGGTTGACGATATAAATGTCTTCAGCATCACGTTTTTGGAAGTAGGCTTCCATATCAAAATGATCCATTGATAGTTTTTGGTGTTATTGGAAGTAGATATCAATGAGATTTGGTGATATTGGAAGTAGATATGAATGAGAGTTGTGATATTGAAAGTAGATATGAAAGAGATTTGATGTTATTGGAAGTAGATATGAATGAGACTTGGTGATATTGGAAGTAGATATGAAAGAGATTTGTGATATTGGAAGTAGATATGAATGAGATTTGGTGATATTGGAAGTAGATATGAATGAGATTGGTGATATTGGAAGTAGATATGAATGAGATTTGTGATATTAGAAGTAGATATGAGTCCCTATATATAAGCACATTGTGTGGTGGACAATAAGTTATTAAAGCAAATTGTGGGGATAATTATTAAAGTCACGGATAGTATCATTTTAAACTGTGGGCTCACATTACAACTAATGGAGGAAGACAGTGGGCATAATTATTAAAGCAAATAGTAGGTGAAATAAGTGGCACACAGTTGGCATAATTATTAAAGCAAATTGTTTGTGAAATAAGTCACGGGGGACTAGACAACACTAGGGACTATCACCGAGGACTAGACAACACTGACAATTATTAAAGTAAACAGTGGGGAGTAGACAACACTAGGGACTATCACCGAGGACTAGACAACACTGACAATTATTAAAGTAAACAGTGGGGAGTAGACAACACTGACAATTTTGACCGAATACAAACAAAAATTACAGTGAAATTAATTTCCAAACAGCTCACGCACCAAGTTTTCCAACAGATCTTTTTTCCTGTCATCGAGATGCTCTTCGGAAGTTAACTTTGAATTGAACCCACTTCTTTTCCACCTCATCCAAGGCAGCGTCCTTGCTTTTCTTTTTTCCTTTTTTTTAGCTGCCTCCCTACCCATTGGACGAGCACTAGATCCTACAGAGTCCTCGTGAGATCTCTTAGATCCACTACTTCCTGAGCCAACATTTCCACCTACTTGACTAGCGTAACGTGGTTGATCACGGAGAGCGATCCATTCTTGCTTTAAAGTAAATTGAACATTCTTCCCACATGCAAATAATTCTTGAGCTTTTGCCAAAACATCATCTTCCAACCAACCGCTTCCTTGCAAACGCTTAGCGCCTTTATAAGCACCAATCCATTTATTTATTGCTTTGCTCATATAATTAAAACGGTTTCGACATGCAACTAGATCGCGCGGAGAATCGAATGAGCAATACTCATTACAATACTCAACAATTTTACCCCAATATGTTTCACCTCTTTGGTTTCTCCCGATAACACTGTCTATTCCATATTTAATCCATGCACTAATTAGCACCAAATTTTGTTCAGTGTTCCATGCTGGTTCCTTACTTTTCTTGCTCCTAGGAGTTGAATCTTCTGGACTTGGAGTGACTTCATTAGACACTGCCATGCCACCAGGAGTTATTTGTGTTGAAAATTCAGGAAATTGAGATGTACCAACACTAGGAAAATTTTCATTCCCCATTGGCATATAACCATTAAAAGGAGGTGTTTGAGATGGATATCTCATCATAGATCCATAATATGGATGAAAGTTTGGAGCAGAGGATGACTGATTGAAATTTGGCGTAAGACGAAAATTATGTATGTTTTGAGGACGTTGGTTGAAAAATTGATTTGGATTTTGATAATTGTTGGGATTTTCGTAGTTAAATGGGTAATTAGAATAATTTTGGGTGTTGAATTGATTATTATTGGGATCCATTTCACTAAAAATAAGGTTAAAACTTCACTTAGTTTGCTAATAAAAGGATAAAGATAGTGAAAAACTTGGTGTTTTTTTTTTTTTTTTTTTTTTTTTTTCTGTGTCCAAATTAAATGAACCAAGTCTCTATTTGTAGAGAAAAAAAAATCATGAATTTTGGTATTTTTATTTTTTTTTAAAATTAATTTACACCGAAATAATTGAGGTTTAATAATTAAAATGATAAGAATCCGGACAACCAATCAGAATAAGACACGTGGCAGCATCATCCAAAAAGCAGATTCTCTCTCTTATCTCTGCAGCGTCACGTGCTGCTGCTCTCGCGTGTGCTGCACACGCCGTGTTGGTCCAATGGAAGCGCACCACGTGGCCCCTGCGGTCAGATTAATTGGTGTTGAAAGCTTTCATCATCTCTCTCATCCATGTCACCTTTAAACAAACCATTGGAGCTCTTTTTGTTGTTTAATGCTGCTTTCAACATGCAATTCATCATCCATTGGAGGTGGTCTAAAGGAAAAACATTAATAGGAATACATTTGGTGTGGGAAAAAAAGTTTATTTTGTAAAGTTGACTTTTGGTCAACTGTTGACCTTGATCAAAGGTTGACTTTGGTCAAAGGTTGACCTTGGTCAATATTGACTTTTTAAAAAAAAATTAGAAAATGAGGAGAAAGAAAGTTTTGGTTAGATCAAAAAATGGGGTATGACACATTATGAGTTTGATACATGTTAAATTATTATAAAAACGCTGAATTTAGATTAGAAAATAGATTTACATAAAATTAGGGTTCGAGGCTTGATTTGATAGGAATTAAGTAATTAGACTCATCCAAAAATCCCAAGACAAGTAGAGTCTACTCACTCATGATCATAGTAGACATAGAAGAGAAAGACAAGAAGAAGAACATAAAATAAAATAAAGAAAAAGAACTTTATTTAAAGGAAATACTGTCACTTATAATTCTTAAGAACAAAAGATGAATCCTTATGTTTGCTAGCTACTCTATTTATAGTCTACAACTACTTAGGCCCCAAGAAATACATCAGTAGGTTGTTCCACAAGAAACCATGAGCCTTAGGTTAGAAGAAACTAAAATAGGCAGCTTGTACAAGAAGCAAAAGCAGCAAAAAGCTGTCCGGAGGTCGCGCACGGCCGTGCCAACCTTTCTGGTGGGTATTTGCCTTTGAAATCTTCCCAGGCACGGGCTGTGTCTTCATGGCACGGGCTGTGTCTGTATTTTTGCACAAAATCTTCATATTTGTGTCCCGAATCAGCTCCAAATATTCTTTCTTTTGCTCCAAAACGTAATCTTTTAAATATTTGTTCCTGAAATAAAATAACTTGCAATTGAAGTAAAATAATTCTAGAAAGGAAATAAAAACGAATAAAATTTAAATAAAACGGACTCAAATAACATATAACAAACACTAATTATTGACTTATCAAATTCCCCCACACTTGAATCTTTGCTCGTCATCGAGCAAAAGGCATAATATTAGCAGCATAAAAATTAATAAGATATTACAATACAATTAAAACTCTTGTCTCCCTCCAAGGCTTTGTTCCAAACATACACTAATAATAACTTCAAGCATTTGTCATGAACCTATTCAACCCAACAACAAGTCTCACGTGAGTGTGTGTGTGTGTAGTCCAGCCCTTTTCTTGCTCCTGTGTAAGAGATATTATGAGAAAACAGGTTCTAACCTTAACACTAAACCAACCGAGGAAAGTTCCTTCATTTCATATAAGAGAGATGAGAATTCTTTGGTCATTCATTTTTTTTCTTCTTTTGGCATATATTTTTTTATATTCGGGGAGTGGGGCAGACGGTAGTAAAGAGGTTACCCTCGATACACCATTGCATCTGAACATGTGTTGGTTGGAAGGTGACCATCCACACTTTAAGGAAAGCAATTATTTGCTTTATTTATTTTGGCTAATTTTTTAATTAGATGCCATTTTTTTTCTTTTTTTTATCATTTTTTTTTCAATTCAATTTTTTTCTTTGACCATATTATTCCCCACACAAACTTATACTACTTTTACTCTGAAAACTTTTAAGGGTTGATTTGCCACTAAAGTTAGAACGTGCTCCTTAAAACACCTACCTACACACTTACTCAAGGACTGCAACTTTGTGCTTTTCTCAAAGAGAATTTTCACAATAAAACATGATGTGGGTATAACAAGAACACTTAAAACACAAGAAATCACTCTCATGTACAAAGGAACGGCCATTTGAAAGAGACTTTAACAAAAAATAATTATGTCATAATTCACAATAAAAACAAGCTACTTTACATGCCTTTCGCAATAAAACAAAACACAAATTAAAATTGAAGGGAGTTTGGAAACACTACACTTAACATGACACTTTATTGCCCCCCCTCTCTGCCCCCCCCCCCCCCCCCCCCCCAACACACACACACACACACACACTTGGGAAGAAAAGATAGAAAGAGAGGGAAAAGGAGTAGAGAAAGCTCACAATTTATTGAGGTCCATAAGGTGGATCTTGGAGAAGTTGGAAATATTGATTTCTGGCCTATACAAGCACGGGCCGTGCCTCCCTCTCTGCCAACTTTTTGGTATTTTGTGGATTGAACACAGGCACGGGCCGTGCCAACCCTTCTGGTCAATTGGCTCCAATTTTCCTCGCTTTTTCGCATCATATTCAGACAATTACCTACAAATCAAATTGAAATAACACAAAACAAACAAAATAAAAGTAATAAAACTCGTGGGTGATCTCCCACGAAGCGCTCTTTTATCGCCACTAGCTTGAGGAAAGAAAGTGAATCGTTCCTTAAGGGGGCTCTTTAAGAGCCAAGATGGCTCTTTCTTCCATGGCTTCACCTGCATTATAAATCTTTAGTCTTTGGCCATTAACTTTGAATGGTCCAGTTTTTTCAGAAAAGATCTCAATTGCTCCATAAGGGTAAACGTTGCAGACTTGAAACGGACCAGACCAACTTGATCTTAACTTACCTGGAAAAAGCCTTAACCTAGAGTTGAAGAGCAGCAGAAGATCACCTCTCTTGACATCCCTTTTGAGGATATGCTTGTCATGCCATTTTTTAGTTCTTTCTTTGTAGATACGGGCATTCTCGTAAGCATCCATCCTAAGTTCTTCTAACTCACTTAATTGAAGCTTCCTTTTCTCACCAGCCAATCTCGGGTCCAAGTTGAGGTTCCTGATTGCCCAATAAGCCTTGTGCTCAAGCTCAATCGGAAAGTGACAAGACTTCCCATAAATTAGCTTAAAAGGAGTCATCCCAATGGGAGTCTTGTACGCCGTTGATAAGCTCAAAGAGCATCGTCAAGCTTAGTTGACCAATATTTTCTAGAATTTGAAACGGTTTTTCAAGAATAGCTTTAATTTGCCTATTTGAAACCTCAACTTGGCCACTTGTTTGGGGGTGATAAGGTGTTGTAGTTTTGTGGCTCACTCCAAATCTTTGTAAAAGTTTTTCAAAATGTTTAGAGATGAAGTGAGATCGTCCATCGCTTATCACAACCGTTGGCACTCCAAATCTTGGAAAAATTACTTTCTTAAACAATTTTATGACAACTTGTGCATCATTGGTAGGCGAGGCAATGGCCTCGATCCATTTGGACACATAGTCAACCGCCACCAATATGTATTGATTTCCAAAAGAAGAAGAAAATGGCCCCATGAAATCAACACGCCATACATCAAAAATTTCTACTACTTCGAGGATGTTGTTCAAGGGCATTTCATTCCTTTTAGTAATGTTACCGGTGCATTGACATTGGTCACACTTAGAAACAAATAAATGAACATCTTTAAAAAGTGATGGCCACCAGAAACCAAATTGAAGAATTTTGAAAGAAGTCTTTTATGTGATGGCGTGGTCACCATAGGAAGAAAAGTGGCAATGATTTAAAATGTCACTAACCTCGTTTTTAGGGATACACATTCTGAAAATTCCATCGGAGCCCCTTTTGAAGAGATAAGGCTCATCCCATTAATAGTGCTTGAGATCATGGAAGAACTTCTTCTTTTGCTGGTAGTTCAAATAAGGAGGCAATACTCTTGTTGCAAGAAAGTTAACAAAATCTGCATACCAAGGTGCGTTAGTTTGTGCCAATAAGAAGAATTGATCATTCAGGAAGGAATCATCTAAGGGCAACTCATCCTCATAGGTTTCCCTAAGATGGGACAAATGATCAGCTACAACATTTTCCGTACCTTTCTTATCTTTTATTTCAAGGTCAAATTCTTGGAGGAGCAAAATCCATCGGATCAACCTCGGTTTGGCATCTTTTTTGTTTAACAAATATTTTATCACCGAGTGATCTGTGTAAACAATGATTTTTGATCCTACCAAGTATTGCCTAAATTTGTCAATGGCATAAACTACCGCTAACAATTCCTTTTTTGTTGTAGCATAATTTACTTATGCCCCATGTAGGGTCTTACTTGCATAATATATTGCATGCATCTTTTTGTCCTTTCTTTGACTCAACACTGCCCCAACCACATAGTCACTTGCATCACACATTATTTCAAAAGGCAAGTCCCAATCCGGTGGTTGTATGATTGGGGCAGTGATCAGATCTTCCTTCAACCTGCAAAATGCCTTTTGGCACGAATCATCAAAGATAAAATCTGCATCCTTAAGGAGCAGGTTTGTTAGTGGCTTAGTAATCAATGAAAAATCTTTAATAAAGCGGCGGTAAAACCCCGCATGTCCTAGGAAACTTTTTATTTCTTTGACCGAGGTAGGTGGTAGCATTTTTTCAATAATTTCAATTTTTGCTTTGTCTACCTCTATACCCCGTTCAGAGACCAAGTGTCCTAGGACAATTCCCTCTCTTACTATGAAGTGACACTTTTCCCAATTCAAGACTAAGTTCACTTGCTCACATCTTTCTAAGGCTATGTTTGGTTTGGCTTCTTTGGAGCAAGAAGCACTTCTACAACACCTTAAAAGTGAAAATTGAGTTTTCAATCATGTTTGGTTTAACTTTTCAGAATTGCTTGATGAAGCTACAATTCCTAGCTTTTGAGTTAACAAGAATCAATTCTCCATTAAATTTTATATTTTGATTATTACAACCAATTATTTTCCTTTATTGTCCTTTATCAATTTTTTTTTTCTGTTTATATTTAATTTGAGAAATCAAATTTAATCAAAAAATTTAACGAACCAAATTAGCCCCATAAAATATTTATGAACATGAGTTACCAAGTTTTGGATTTTTCTTTACGGTTTTTCCGTTCAGATTTGCTGTATTTTTTTCATTTACACTACATTTTATAATTTTTGCCAACCATCTCTATTATTATTTTCTTTAAAAAAATCTCTATTATTATTTAACTTTAATATATTTTATCAAAAAATATAAAATACATAGAACAAATATTTTTTCAAAAAAGTTTGGTTTAATGATCGTATTTATTATTTTTTAAATTAATATATAGAAAAAATTATTATTTACATTAAATAATATATCTACTTTTAGTATTGATCTGCACATACATTCAACTATGTCCATTTATTTTTATTTAGCTATGTTCATTTTAGTAATTATACATTCAAAATCAATTTTGATCAAAACTATCCAAACAACATTCATTCCGTTTAATCAATTCTACGTTATTGTATCCAAACATAAATCAATTCTCTCAAAATCAATTCTAGCAGAATCAATTCTATCAGAATCAATTTTGTCAGAATCAATTATATCCAAAGCTGAACCAAACACACACTAAAACTTTTTATAAGTTAGCCAAACAGTCATCAAAACTAGATCCATGCACAGAAAAGTCATCCATAAAAACTTCTATTATATTTTCAACAAAATTCAGAAAAAATAGACATCATACATCTTTGTAAAATAGCTGGAGCATTGCAAAGACCAAAAGACATTCACCTATAGGCAAAAGTGCCAAAAGGGCATGTAAAAGTAGTTTTCTCTTGATCATTAAGGTGGATGGGTATTTGGAAGAATCTGGAATAACCATCCAAGTAACAAAAATGTGAATGCTTATCTAACCTTTCTAACATTTGATCTATAAAAGGGAGTTGAAGTGATCTTTACAGGTTGCTTTGTTAAGCTTCCTATAGTTGATACACATTCTCCACCCCGTGACAGTGCTAGTGGCAATGAATTCATTTTTTTATCATTTTTAATAAGTGTGAGACCACCCTTTTTTGGTACTAATTGAATTGGACTAACCCATTTAAAGTTAGAAATTGGATAAATAACACCTACATCTAAAAGTTTTAAAACTTCTTTTTTCCAAACTTCTTTCATGTTAGGATTTAGTCTTCTTTGATGTTCAATGGAGGGTTTATAGTCCTCTTCAAGTAGTATCATATGCATGCATAATGAGGGGTTTATTCCCTTAATATCTTCAATAGTATACCCTAGGTTTCGGGTTTGTTTGTGAAGGACTTGTTATTAAGATGGACCAATAAATCCCAAGGCTCTTTTTATTATTATTGTTAATCTCTAAAAATCACAACTTTATAATTTAACTTTCTTCTAATCACCCATAAAGGTTAATTGAATTCATAACTCCCTGTCGGAACGATATCTTTTATCACTACATGGGTAGAACCGTGCACTTGCGGTTTTGCTCATCAAGTTTTTGGTCCCGCTGTCGGGGAGTTGTTGTAATTTGATTAATTTTATTAGTGGTTAGAAATATATATATATATATATATATATATATATATATATATATATATATATATATATATATATAAAGGCTAATTTTCTCACGTCTGCTTTTAGTTATAATGACTGGTGGCGGAACCCCTTGTTATGTATGGGTGTTAGGGAATAGCTTTTTATATGTTTTTTATACTCCTTGGTAACTGATACCTAACATTGTATTACTTTTGAGTGGTTCTCTTTTGCACACCTTGTGCAAGATGAATGACTCTTATTGAGTTATATTCCATTTTGGTTTCTTCAATATATATATATATATATATATATATATATATATATATATTTTCCTTTTTTATTTTTATTTTCTACCTTTAACTGTTTTGATTAGAGGCATGGCTCAAAACCACCATCAATTGACTTCTTCCCCTGTTTTACCACCTTGTAAAGTTAATGAAATATTTGGTTATACTGGTGTTGAATGCCAACTAGGTAGTGTTGTTAGAAGTCCTGAGCAGGTAAACTATGCTCAATATAATCAAGGATTTAGGAACAATTAAAAAGTTTATATTCAAAACCCTCAAAATCTTTTTGGACAACAAACAACATCACCTAGTTATGCAAACAACCAAAGAGTCCCTCAAAAATCCAGCTTGGAACTTTTGTTAGAATTTTTTTTTTTATAAATCCCGAGCAGCTCCTAGAGCTTAAGAATCAAACTGAATTTTTAACTGATTCTCTTGTCAAGCTTTCATCAAAAGTAGAATTCTATTTTGTACTCACAACAAATGCTATAGACTCAAATCTCCCAAGTAGCCCAACAAGTAACCTCTTCCTCACAACCCTCCGGAGTCTTTCCGAGTCAAACTGAAACCAACCCTAAAGACCCAATAAATGCTATTACACTTAGGGATGGTAAGCAATTAGAGGACCCCATTATGGAAACAATTGAGGTTGAGGTAGAGAGTGAAAAGCCACAAAGTAAGAAAGTTGTAGTAGAGAGTGAAAAGCCTGACACATCACCACCTTGTAAGCCAAAAATTTCTTTACCACAAGGGTTTGATGAGTCCAAGTTAGATGAGCAGTTTAGGAAACTTATTGAAATCATTCAAGACAAATTGTCATCTAAAGTTAAGGATCCAGAGAGTTTTTGCATACCATGTGTCATAGGATCCGAGACTATAGAAAAACCATGTGTGATTTGGGAGATAGTGTCAGTTTGATGCCATTGTCCCTTCGTGAAAGATTGGGTATATGGTAGATAAACCTCTTAATCGTCAAGCTAATGACGTTAAAAGAGCGCTTCGTGGGAGACAACCCACATATTTTATTGCTTTTATTTTGTTTGTTTTGTGTTATTTTAATTTGTTTTGCAGGTATTTGTCCAAACACTATGCGAAAATAAAATAAAATTGAGTCATAGACCAGAAGCTTGGCACGGCCCGTGCCTGGCCCCTACCCTCCTAAAAACTTTTTTTTTCTTTCTTTCTTCTTCCATTCAAACAACACAACCTCTTTCACCCTTCAACTTCTCTCTCTAAACCTCCATAACCTAAACCTTCAAACCTCCATAAATTTCTTCAAACTTCACCAAATCATACCATTTCTAAACCAAAACAACTATAAACTTCATCCCAAACCTAATCCCCCCATCAAAAACAAGAATCATCCACCACAACCAACAAATCACCAAATTCGTATACCCTTTTACCCTAACCCACAAACACCAATTTCTTCACCAATCTTCACCTTAACACTCAGAACCTCTTCCTAAAAACCAAAGAAAAAAAAAAACCCACCACCCAAAACAACTTTCCCACACAAAACCTAGCCAAAAACAAAACTTTCACCAATACCAAGTCAACTAAGGTCAAATGGCATCAAAGATGAAAGGTAAGGAGATTGAAAACTTCGGAAGTGGTGCAAGCAAGAAGTAATCAATAGCCCGCAATCATGGGATCCAATTCAAGGATCAAGAGCAACGGAATAAGTATAATTCTCTAATCTCTAGAACTATCTCTCCATGTAGGTACCCTGATGTTAATGCTATGGATAGACTAGGAATAGATGAACATGTGATTAGGCTGTGGAATTCTCAACCCTGTGCTTAGGTACCTTCAAAGGGTTATGGCTTGTACCATCTGGGGTACGAAAGAGAGGGAGTGATGAGGACTGATGAACTTTTTATGTTGTGGGCTCTGCTTTATAACCACCCTGTGAACATTTGCTACTATTTGCTCGATTATCTTGTTTCAATTGCTAGAAAGAAACCGGACGATAAGGGTGATATAATGGTAGGTAGAATCATCACTTTCATTGCTAGAAAATTTGGGGTAAATGCGAACAAAGGGATTGAGGGAAACTACTATTTAGATTTAGATACCCTCACTACCATGGCTTTTCTTAGAACTCATGGCCAAACTCACAATTACCAATATGTGTGGAAAGTCAATAGGGCTAATTGTTTGATTATTCTACCTAATCTGGACATTACTAATCCGGAGGTGGTAGAAAACTTGCTTTATGTTGGTACTAACCCACAGGTACACAATGATGGTAATGATGGTGGTGATGAAGAGGAGGTAGGTGCACACTTGCACCATGAAGAAGAAGCTGATGGAAGCTATAATGATGAATGGTTGGCATCGATACAAACCGAAGTTCAAAGAATAAGCACCGAGAAACAAAGACAAGGTGTTGAAATGGTCGGGCTAAGAAACGATGTCCAAAGGAGCAATCACATAAATGAGAAAACAATCAAATGATCAGGAACATGATGCAATACCTTCACCTCCAAGGTCCACCTTATGGACCTCAATAAAATTGTGAGATTTCCTCTTCCGCTACTCTTCTTTCTTCTTCTTCATCTTCTTCTTATTCTTTTCAAATCATTGAGGACAATGCTTCTCCCAAGTGTGTGTGTGTGTTGGGGGGGGGGGGGGGGGGGGTGGGGGGCAAATAAAGTGTTTTGTGTCGCAGTGTTTCCAAACTCCCTTGAACTTTAATTCTTTTGTTATGTTTTGTTGCGAAAGGCATGATTAAGCAACTTGTTTTTATTGCGAATTATGGCATAAATTTTTTGTTAAAGTCTCCTTCAATTGCTTGTTTCTTGTACATGAAAGTAATTTCTTCTGTTTTAAGTGTTCTTGCTATACCCACATCTTTTTTTTATTGTGAAACTTCTCTATGAGAAAAGCACAAGTTGCAGCCTTTGAGTAAGTGTATAAATAGATATTTTAAGGAGCACATTCTAACTCTAAAGTTAAATTGACCCTTAAAAATTTTCAGAGTAAAAGTAGTATAAGTTAGCGTGGGAGAATATAAAGCCAATTTAATTTTAAGGTTGCATCATTGAATCTAGATTGGGGAAAGGGGTAGGCCCTCCGACTTCCTACGTGAAGGTTGTAACACCCCGTTCTCCCGACGTAAAAATTTCTTAAATAAAATCAGAGCAATCACATACGGAATGTCACATTTCACAAAAATCATCTCATATATGAATAAATAATAATTTATTCTTCAAAAGTAGTCATCGCAATAATTCAAAACTTTGCAACGGAATAACATAAAATCTTGGCACGCAGGCCTCCTCATAACGTCTCATAAAAATTTCAAATAATATTCATAGTCATGAAAATCGTAAAAAGCAATACGCAAGGAATAGACAACATAAGCAAGTTCCCCATCCCGTTACGTATCAGAGCAGCTATGACTCAACCGAGGATGGTCCTCACACGACAGCACCTAATCTTGATTACCTGCAAGTTACCCATACGAAGAGCAACATTTTCAAGCAGAAGGGGTGAGATTCACAAAATAATTATATTAAACATATAACTCAACAATGATAATTAACAACAACATCATCACATAAACACATCACAAAAAGTAGCATTTAGCATCACAAACATCATCATAATACACGTCTCAACAAATAGCATTTAGCATCATAAGCAACATCATAAATCATCATCATAGGCATCTTAAACGACTCGACTCGACAATGCAACTTCACTTGACTATGCAACTCTAACATCTTAAATGCATGTGGTACCAATCCAGGGCATAAGCCCTCGTTGCTTTGAGCATAAATACACTCCCAGGGCTAAGCCCTCGTCGCTAGTGAGCAAAAGCTCCAGGGCATAAGCCCTCGTCGCTGGTGAGTAAAAACTCCAGGGCATAAGCCCTCATCTCTGAATGAGTATGCATGAGACTCAACACATTATAACTTAAACAAGTTAACATCTTAAACGTCGCAAACATCACAAACTTCATGGACCGACGCATGCATCATTATTTATATGTAAACAGTAACATGGCAGCAAGCAAATCACAGGATAAGACAGCATCATTGCAAACATCATCTCAAACATCACATATACTTCATATATACACTTTTCATATGATTCATATAATACACATATGTTTCATTGATCATCATCAATAACACAAATCATCATATAACATCATTACAGATTGTATTACACAGTATTGAAAGCCTCTTATACTACCCCAAGTTCATCTCTCAAGGTCTTCTGCGAAAACAGATCGCAACAGAAAGGGCATGACTGTAACACCCCGTTTTCCCAACATAAAAATTTCTTAAAAACATTTATCAGAGTATGCAACACAACAACGTGATATCACATAAAAACCTAATCCGAAACAGTTAAATAATAATTTAACCCAATAACTTCAAACTTTGCAGCGGAAATCATACTTAAAATTCATAAAACATTTGGCACGCAGGCCCCATAAAAATTATCTCAAAGTTAGTTTCATTTTTGCAACATAACATAAATAATCACGTAAAAGAATGAAGCATGCATATATGATGACCCCATCCCGTTACGTATCAGAGCGACCTAGACGACACAGTGAGGCAAGGCCACTCACGAAGCAACTGCACACTAAGCACGATCACCTGCACTTGCCCACAAGGCGGCAATTCCAGCAGAAGGGGTGAGATTTCATAACAAAATAATATTAATCAACATAATTTAGAATAACAATTAACATCAAAACATCAATAGCATTCTTGCATAATTTAATAACAATTAGCACGTAATCACATAATCAACTTCATATCATCTTTAAGCAAGTAGCATAGATAGATAACACTTATCACGTAATCATATATTCAATCTTTATCAACAACATGACATCATAAATATGACCATGCGACAATGCTCTTAGACTCCTTATATGCATGTGGTACCAAACTTCATCATAAGTATTAATATACTTTTAAAACGTGCAGAGGACAAAGCTCCTAATAAACGTGCGGAGGACAAAGCTCCTATCATGGTGAGGACTAAGCTCAATGTATGCTATGCATGGACTCAATTCAAAACAACATTTATCCTTAATCATCTTATCAACATGCATCCAAGAAATTGGAGCTAAACAACAACTTATCATCGCATATATAATGTATACACATATCTTAACGGTTCAGTTTAATAACATCAGCAGTATAATATAGACATCAAAGCAGAATGATATCATCTCAACAATTAGCAATCAAGCAACATAGGCTTTAACATTTTAGCATAAGGTTCAATACTTAAATTCTTGCTCACTCAACAATCCATACTTAGAACAGCTCTGCACAGGACTCTCAACATTACCACTAGGCCTAAATAACACTCAGGGATCATCTCCCAATCAATCACACGGAACAGATCACACTAACCCTCACAACTCCCAATCTGGTAGTGTTCGCGAGGCGAGTGAGTTAGCTCGCCGTGGCGAGCTGCCAGAAGCAACTCGCGAGGCGAAGAAAAGTGCTCGCTATGGCGAGCTGCCAGAAGCAACTCGCGAGGCGGGGATAAGTACTCGCCGTGGCGAGCGATGAAGCTCAACACTCGCGAGGCGAGGATCACTGCTCGCCGTGGCGAGCGATGAATCTCGCTGCGGCCAGAACTGCTATTTTCTCAAAATTCTCACGATTCTCATGGTTCTAAGCCTTCTACTGATTCCAGAATTCATCCTAAACATATTCTAAGGTCTAGGAACACTTTCTACACGAAATAAACCTAAACTAACCGTTAGATCATCAATTTCTAAGGTTTTGACCTAGTTTTCTCATTCTCCTAATCCAATCCTAATTCTTGTTAATTGATCATCAAAACTATGCTAACCAATATTACTGAGTTATTAGTCCCACCCTTACCTGGAGTTGATGAAATCGCAGCACTCCTCTCCTTCTCTTCTCCTCACGCGTGCGTTTTCTTTCTTTCTGTTTCCAAAGTCTGAAAGCGTTACTGACTTCCTAACCCTAGTTGCCTTATTTATACTCCCAACAAATCTTATCTTATTTACTCTTTCTCCCACATAACTCTCTAAAATCCAAAACTAACCCACAACTAAATATTTTATTTTCTTTTCAAATCTTATTTTATTTAACAATAAAATAAGTCTCTTAACCTTATCCTTAGCATTATATCTTACCACAAACTCATCCCAAGCATATCAAAACATATCAAAACATATCAAAATCACACATATATTATATAAATATAATATAATCACCTAAACTCGATTTAAATAAATAATAAAACGAAAGTGGGCGTTACAACTCTCCCCCACTTAAAAGATTTTCGTCCTCGAAAATTACCTCAAGCAAATAACTCTGGATAAGACTCCAGCATCTTACTCTCAAGCTCCCAAGTCAAGCTTTCACCAGTCGCTCCCGACCAAACGACTCTAACGAGAGGTATATCCTTGCCTCTCAACGTCTTCACTTTCCGATCATCAATCCTTACCGGTAAAGTCTCCACCGTAAGGTTGTCTCTAACTTGCACATCATCGCTCTGGATCACATGAGATGGATCCGGAACATACTTCCGAAGCTGCGACACATGGAAAACATCATGTAAATTCGAAAGATGCGGTGGTAACCCAACTCGGTACGCCACCGTTCCAACCCTCTCTGATATCTGATACGGGCCAATAAATCTCGGAGTCAACTTCTTTGACTTCAACGCACGTCCAACACCAGTCATAGGTGTGACCCTTAAAAACACGTGGTCTCCTTCCTGAAACTCAAGATCTTTCCTTCGCTTATCATGGTAACTCTTTTGTCGACTCTGCGACGCTTTCATCTTCTCTTGAATCATCTTAACCTTCTCAGTAGTTTGCTGGACAATTTCCGGTCCTAAGACCACTCTTTCACCTGATTCAAACCAACACAACGGAGTTCTGCACCTCCGACCATACAAAGCCTCAAAAGGTGCCATTCCAATACTAGAATGATAACTATTATTGTATGTGAACTCGATTAACGGAAGATGACTATCCCAAGTTCCTCCTTGCTCAAGAACACAAACTCTCAACAAATCCTCTAGCGACTGAATTGTCCTTTCCGACTGACCATCTGTCTGCGGATGATACGCCGAACTCAATCTCAACTTAGAACCCAAAGCCTCTTGCAAACTTTTCCAAAATCTAGAAGTAAATCTTGGATCTCTATCTGATACTATGCTCGAAGGAACACCATGCAACCTCACGATCTCCTTGATATAAATCTCTGCCAACTGGGCAACAGGAAAACTAATATTAATCGGTAGAAAATGAGCCGACTTCGTCAATCTGTCAACTATCACCCAAATGGCGTCATTCCCTCTTGGAGTATTCGGCAAGCTAGTCACAAAGTCCATGGATATACTATCCCATTTCCACTCTGGCACATCTAAAGATACCATCATGCCAGCCGGTTTCTGATGCTCAATTTTCGACTTCTGGCAAACTAAACAAGCATACACAAACTGTGCCACATCACGTTTCAATCCAGACCACCAAAACAACTTCTTCAAATCATGATACATCTTCGTAGCTCCCGGGTGAATACTCAAGCTACTTCTGTGACTCTCTTCAAGAATCATCTTCTTAATCTCTTCATTGTCAGGAATGCAAATCCTACCTCAGAATCTCAACACTCCCTGATCGTCGACTTGAAAATCACTATCTTCAGTCTGATCACCAGCAACCATTAAGTCCACAAACTTGACATCTTCTTTCTGCGCCTCTCTTATATTCATCAAGAAGTCACTATCAATCTTCAGCATCCCCAGCTTCACACTCTGAGGCGTCCTTTCACAAACCAAACTCAAATCTCTAAATTGCTCAAGTAATTCGAACTCCTTAACCATCATAGCAGACATATGCAAAGTCTTCCTACTCAAGGCATCTGCCACCACATTTGCTTTACCCGGGTGATAATTTAACCCAAAGTCGAAGTCCTTCAAAAGTTCTAGCCATCTCCTCTGTCTCATATTCAATTCCTTCTGATCGAAAAGATACTTCAAGCTCTTGTGATCACTGAACACTTCGAATCTCGCACCATATAAGTAGTGTCTCCACATCTTCAATACAAAAACCACAGCTGCTAATTCCAAATCATGTGTCGGGTAATTCTTCTCATGAATCCTCAACTGCCTTGAAGCATAAGCTACCACTTTACCTTCTTGCATAAGCACACCTCCTAAACCCAACTTGGACGCATCACAATACACTACAAAAGGCGCGTCAGACTTTGGCAAAATCAAAACTGGAGCAGTCGTCAAACGCTTCTTCAACTCGTTGAAACTGTTCTCACAATGCACATCCCAAACAAAAGCTCTACCTTTACAAGTCAACTGGGTCAACGGAAGAGCCAACTTGGAGAATCCTTCAATAAACCTTCTATAATACCCAGCTAAACCCAAAAAGCTCCTAATCTCAGTAACTGACTTCGGAGTCTCCCACTGCGATACGGCTTCAATCTTAGACGGATCTACTGCAATACCATCACCGGAGATAACATGACCAAGGAAACTCACTTCTTTCAACCAGAATTCACACTTAGACAATTTGGCATAAAGCTTCTTCTCTTTCAATACTTGCAAGACAATCTTCAGATGTTCAGCATGCTCTTCCTCAGTCTTGGAGTAAATCAGAATATCATCAATAAATACAACTACGAACCGATCCAGAAATGCATGGAAGATGCGATTCATATACTCCATAAATACTCCCGGTGCATTAGTAACTCCAAAAGGCATAACCTTGTACTCATAATGGCCATAACGCGTTCTGAAAGCTGTCTTCTGCATATCCTCATCCTTTACTTTAATCTGGTGATAACCTGACCTCAAATCAATCTTGCTGAAAACACGTGCACCCACTAACTGATCCATCAAATCGTCAATTCTCGGTAGTGGATACCTATTCTTGATAGTTACCTTGTTCAACTGCCGATAATCAATACATAGCCTCATACTACCATCTTTCTTCTTTACTAGTAACACTGGCGCTCCCCAAGGTGACACACTTGGTCTAACGAATTTCTTCTCAAGTAAATCTTCCAACTGTTTCTTCAATTCAGCTAATTCGGAAGCAGACATACGATAAGGTGCCATCGACACCGGCTTAGTTCCAGGAACAAGATCAATAGAAAACTCGACTTCCTTCTCTGGAGGCACATCAGGAATTTCATCTGGGAAAACCTCAGGAAAGTCGCATACCACTTGTAATTTATCGATCACTGCTTGATTCTCTAAAGATAAAGAAGCCATCAACGAAAACATCAACATACCATCACGTTCTAGTTGCTTCAGCTGTTTAGTAGATAAGAACTCAGCACCACTTTCCTCTTCAGCGGACGAGAAATGCACCGTCTTGCGAAAACAATTGATAAGAACGTGGTTGTACTCTAACCAATTCATACCCAGAATTACATCCATACCGCTTAAAGGTAGACAAACTAGATCCATCTCAAAATCGCGACCAAACATAGACAAAGGACAACTCAAGCATACGAGAGAAGTAGTCACCGAACCCTTAGCTGGAGTTTCGACAACCATCTCTCCATTCATATCAGACATAGCAAGACTCAAAGCAGAAACACAGTCTAAAGCAATAAAGCAATGTGTAGCACCAGTATCAATAATAGCAACTAAAGGAGTATTATTAATATAGCAAGTACCTCTGATCAAACGATCATCACTGTCTGTCTGAGTACCAGTCAGGGCAAAAACTCGACCCGTAGTAGGCGCCCTCTTCGGCTGCTTGCACTGGGAACCAATATGACCCTCTTCGTTGCAATTGAAACACACGATATCATTACGCTTGCAATCGGCTACTAAATGACCCTTCTTGCCACACCGGACACACTTCTTGATCTCTTCTGGACAAGCATTGCTCTTGTGGCCTTTCACACCACAGTTGAAACACACGATCTCAGCAGGGGTACCCTTCTTCGCAGTCTGCCTATCAACGACCATCCTCTGTTTCCCTTTATCAGCAGGGGCACTGTATGGTTTAGGGCGACTCTGCTGGCCCTTGGCCTTCCTCTCATTCACTACCTTGTAGTGAGCCTTCGTATCTTTCTCATATATCCTGCAGCTGTTCACCAAATCTGGAAAAACTCTGATCTGCTGGTACCCAATCGCCCTCTTAATGTCGGGCCTCAAACCGTTCTCGAACTTGATGCACTTTGAAAACTCTGCAGTCTCAGCAGCATAGTGCGGATAGAACTTTGCCAACTCCACAAACTTGGCAGCATACTCGGTCACTGACATATTTCCCTGCTTCAGCTCAAGGAATTCGATCTCTTTCTTCCCACGAACATCTTCCGGAAAGTACCTCCTCAGAAACTCTCTTCTGAACACGGCCCAAGTCACAACAGCTCCATCTTGCTCAAGGCTAGGTAACAGGCTGACCCACCAATCATCAGCTTCCTCTGACAGCTGATGTGTACCAAAGCGCACTTGTTGAACTTCAGTACACTGCATCACTCTGAAGATCCTCTCTATCTCCTTAAGCCACGTCTGGGCTCCATCGGGGTCATACCTTCCCTTGAAAGTTGGAGGATGATTCCTGTAACGCCCTCTTTAATTATTTAATTATTTTATTAGATGTTATGATATATGTTTATATATTATATGAGTTTGATGATTATGTGACGTATTTGTGACGTATATGTGACGTGTGACGTGTTATTATTTTATTGTTTAATAAAATAATATAAGTGATGTTATTTGAATATTTAGTTGGTAAATAAATAGATGTGGTGGATTAAGATAGAATTTTAAGAGATGGGGTTATAATTATAATTAAGAAGAGTTGTGTGGGTTAAGAAGGAATTAATTAAGTTGTGAGGGAGTATATAAGAGAAGTAGGTTAAGAAAGGAAATATTGAGAACGCGTTATCAGACTTTTAGAGAAGAAGAAGAACGGTTGAACAAGGAGCAAAGCTAGGTTCCAATTTCTGCAATTTTTCCAGGTAAGGGTGAGCCTAATTTCAATAGTATTAATGTAAGATCATCTGTTCTTGATTAACTTAGAGATTGGGAAGAATTGAGGGAAGTTTTGAGAATTAGGGTTATTGTGATTTTTGATGATTTTGATGTGAGATGGTGTTGCATTGCTGTATAGATGTGTTACAGAACCTAGATTATCCCCTAGGATGCTATTGCTGATGTATTAGAAGCCTAAGTGAAGAGAATTGGCAAGTTTTGGTGTGAATAGGACTGAACCCGTAGTGGTTCTGAGATCGCTCGCCTGAGGCGAGCAGATCACTCGCCGTGGCGAGTAACCCTTGGTTGCTCGCGAGGCGAGCAGTGTAGCTCGCCGTGGCGAGCTTGACCCTTAGAATTAGGATTTTTGTCAAACTTTAGATGGTTTTGAGTGTCCCTGTATTTATAGAGATGACCTGTGAAGTTGGTTTAGCCAAATTGGATTTAGAGAGCTTAAAAATGAGAATTTTGTCGAAAAATGTCAAAAAGGCCGAAGCACCCAGTATTTCTCGCCTCCAGCTCGCCCCCAACTCGCCTTTGGCGAGTGAGCTGCTGGGAGTACTCGCCTGTGGCGAGCAGATGTACTCGCCGTGGCGAGTTAGTTGGTTCAGGGCTGTTTGTTGTTTCGCGATCTGTTTCGCACGGGATTTTGAGAGGAACCCTTGGGGTAGTATTGGTGAAGTTTTATACCCCTTTATGTATGCTGTAAAGATGAATGATGATGGTTCTATTATACCTTTGATAAATGATGTGTTGTTGAATATAAGTGTTGTATGAATGCGTGATGCTAATTGAATAAGATGATGTTATGTGTTGCAATGTGTACGTATGATGAGATGATGTTCTGCCATGTAATTATTATTAACTGCATGTGTCAGTCTTGAAAATGTATGATGTTGCGACGGTGTATTAAGTTGTTAACGACGAGTCCATGCATTTGCATAATTATGAGACGGTGGAGCTTTATGCTCAAAGCGACGGTGGAGCATTGCTCAAGCGACGGTGAAGCATATTAATGCTATAATTATATGGTACCACATGCATGATGTTGAGACGTTAGGTGTTGCATTTAGTCGAGTCAATTGTGACATATATGAGATGATGTTTGAGACGTTGTTATGTGATGCAATGTTGTTAAGATGACGTTTATGATGATGCCATGAAGTGCTATATGTATATGTGATGATTTGGATACATGACTTGTTAATCTTAACTTATGATTATATATTAATATTATTGTTATGAATCTCACCCCTTCTGCTGGAATTGCCGCCTTGTGGGCAAGTGCAGGTACCCAGTCTTAGATGCGTTGATGCGAGGACGTGTGAAGTTAGGGTTGCTCTGATATGTAACGGGATAGGGTCTTTTGTGGAGTCTATTCTTTTATGTATCGTGTTGAATAAATGATGTTGACTTTTGTGATGTAAAACCTTAAATATTTTGAGACGTGTTTGCTGGCTTTTAAGCCAAGACATTTATGAGATGAAACCTTTTCGAATTCCGCTGCTTAACTGAATGTTTTGTAAATTGATAAATTATCATCTAAGCTGTTTGTAAAGACGAAATGTGACACTCCTTTATGACGAATACTCTGATGTATGATTTATTTAATGAAATTTTTAAGACGGGAAATTGGGGTGTTACAATTGGTATCAGAGCAGGTCGGTCCGTCCGGCCAAGTAGAGAGTCGAGTGACGTTGTCTTAGAGTAGAATAGTATTATTGTATTATCCTGACTCATGTTTGTTTCCAGAGAACTAGATGGCTGGTAGAAATGATGCTGCTCTTGCTGCTGCTTTGGAAGCAATGGCTCAAGTTGTGGGTAATCAGAACAACGCTGGTGGGAACGATGGAACTAGAATGTTGGAGACGTTTCTGAGGAATCACCCGCCTACCTTCAAGGGGCGTTATGATCCTGATGGAGCTCAGTTGTGGCTCAAGGAAGTTGAGAGGATTTTCAGGGTCATGCAATGTGACGATGTTCAGAAGGTGCGGTTTGGTACGCACATTCTTGCGGAGGAGGCTGATGATTGGTGGGTTAGTCTCCTGCCTATTTTGGAACAAGATGGAGCTGTGGTGACATGGGCTATCTTCACGAGGGAGTTCCTTAACAGATACTTCCCAGAAGATGTCCGTGGGAAGAAAGAGATAGAGTTCCTGGAACTTAAGCAAGGGAACATGTCGGTGACCGAGTATGCGGCCAAATTTGTGGAGCTGGCTAAGTTCTATCCGCATTATGCACCCGAGACGGCTGAGTTTTCGAAATGTATCAAGTTTGAGAACGGGTTGCGCGCTGATATCAAGAGAGCTATCGGTTACCAGAAGATTCGTGACTTCTCCGAGCTGGTGAGTAGTTGCAGAATTTATGAGGAGGATACTAAAGCTCACTACAAGGTAGTGAATGATCGGAAAGCTAAGGGCCAGCAGAGTCGCCCTAAACCTTATGATGCCCCTAGAGATAAAGGGAAGCAGAGAGTAAATGATGAGAGGAGGCCCCAGAAGAAGGCTGCTCCTGCTGAGATTACTTGTTACACTTGTGGCGAGAAAGGCCATAAGAGCAATGCATGTACTGTTGAGGTGAAGAGGTGTTACCGTTGTGGTCAGAAGGGGCATATTACTAGTGACTGCAAGTTTGATGATGTGGTGTGTTTCAACTGCAATGAGCAAGGACACATTGGTTCGCAGTGTAAGCAACCCAAGAAGACTAAGACCACTGGGAGAGTGTTTGCATTGACCGGCACTCAGACTGAGAATGATGATCGCTTGATCAGAGGTACTTGCTATATTAATAATACTCCTTTAGTTGCTATTATTGATACTGGTGCTACGCACAGTTTTGTTGCTTTTGATTGTGTTTCTACCTTGGGTCTTGATGTTACTGATATGAATGGAGAAATGGTTGTCGAGACTCCAGCTAAGGGTTCGGTGACTACTTCTCACGTTTGTGTAAATTGTCCTTTATCTATGTTTGGCCGTGACTTTGTGATGGATTTAGTGTGCCTACCTTTAAGTGGTATGGATGTGATTCTGGGTATGAACTGGCTAGAGTACAACCGAGTTCTTATCAACTGTTTTAGAAAGACGGTGCATTTTTCTTCTGTCGAAGAAGAGTGGGGCGCAGAGTTTCTATCTACGAAGCAGCTGAAGCAACTAGAACGTGACGGGATGTTGATGTTTTCGCTGATGGCTTCGTTATCTTTGGAGAACCAAGCTGTTATTGATGGGCTGCCTGTTGTGAAGGAATTTCCTGAAGTTTTCCCTGATGAGATTCCAGATGTGCCACCAGAGAGGGAGGTTGAATTTTCGATAGACCTTGTGCCTGGTACGAAGCCGGTGTCGATGGCACCTTATCGTATGTCTGCTTCTGAGTTAGCAGAGTTGAAGAAGCAGTTGGAAGACTTACTTGAGAAGAAGTTTGTGAGACCTAGTGTTTCACCATGGGGAGCCCCGGTGTTGTTGGTAAAGAAGAAGGATGGTAGCATGCGGTTGTGCATTGATTACCGTCAGTTGAACAAAGTGACGATCAAGAATAGGTATCCACTTCCGAGGATTGACGACTTGATGGACCAGTTAGTGGGTGCAAAGGTATTTAGCAAGTTTGACTTGAGGTCAGGTTACCATTAGATTAAGGTGAAGGATGAAGATATGCAGAAGACGGCTTTCAAGACCCGTTATGGTCACTACGAGTACAAGGTGATGCCTTTCGGTGTTACCAATGCGCCTGGTGTGTTTATGGAATATATGAACAGAATTTTTCATGAGTACTTGGATCAATTTGTGGTGGTTTTTATTGATGATATTCTAATATATTCTAAGACTGAAGCTGAGCATGCAGAGCATTTGAAGACTGTATTGCTAGTGCTGAAAGAGAAGAAGCTGTATGCTAAACTGTCTAAGTGTGAGTTTTGGCTAAATGAAGTAAGTTTTCTTGGCCATGTTATTTCTGGTGAAGGTATTGCGGTTGACCCGTCAAAAGTTGAAGCGGTATCGCAATGGGAGACGCCTAAGTCGGTTACGGAGATTAGAAGCTTTTTGGGATTAGCTGGTTATTACAGGAGGTTTATAGAAGAATTCTCTAAATTGGCTCTTCCGTTAACGCAGTTGACGTGTAAGGGTAAGTCGTTTGTATGGGATGTGCATTGTGAGAATAGTTTCAATGAATTGAAGAAGCGCCTGACGACGGCTCCAGTTTTGATTTTGCCGAAGTCTGATGAACCTTTCGTGGTATATTGTGATGCGTCCAAGTTGGGCTTGGGAGGTGTGCTTATGCAAGAAGGTAAGGTGGTAGCATATGCTTCGAGACAATTGAGGATTCACGAGAAGAATTATCCGACGCATGACTTGGAGTTGGCAGCTGTGGTCTTTGTATTGAAAATATGGAGACATTATTTGTATGGTTCGAGGTTTGAAGTATTCAGTGATCATAAGAGCTTGAGATATTTATTTGATCAGAAAGAGTTGAATATGAGGCAGAGGAGGTGGCTTGAGTTATTGAAGGATTATGATTTTGGTTTGAATTACCATCCTGGTAAAGCAAACGTGGTTGCAGATGCCTTGAGTAGGAAAACTGTGCATATGTCCGCGTTGATGGTAAAAGAATTTGAGTTGTTAGAACAGTTTAGAGACTTGAGCTTGGTGTGTGAAAGAACGCCTCAGAGCCTAAAACTGGGAATGCTAAGAATTGATAATGATTTCCTGAAGCATATCAAAGAGGCACAAAAAGAAGATGTCAAGTTTGTAGACTTGTTGATTGCTGGTAATGAGGAGACTGTGGATGGTGACTTTAAGGTCGATGATCAAGGGGTGTTGAGATTCCGAGGGAGGATTTGCATTCCTGACAATGATGAGATTAAGAAGATGATTCTTGAAGAGAGTCATAGAAGTAGCTTGAGTATTCACCCGGGAGCTACAAAGATGTATCACGACTTAAAGAGGCTGTTTTGGTGGTCTGGTTTGAAACGCGATGTGGCACAATTTGTATATTCTTGCTTGGTTTGTCAAAAGTCGAAGATTGAGCATCAGAAGCCGACTGGTATGATGGTACCTTTAGATGTGCCAGAATGGAAATGGGATAGTATATCCATGGATTTTGTGACGAGTTTGCCCAATACTCCTAGAGGGAACGATGCTATTTGGGTAATTGTTGATAGATTAACGAAGTCTGCTCACTTTCTGCCAATCAACATTACTTTTCCTGTGGCTCAGTTGGCGGAGATTTATGTTAGAGAGATAGTTAAGCTGCATGGTGTTCCTTCGAGCATCGTATCTGATAGAGATCCAAGATTTACTTCTAGATTTTGGAAGAGTTTGCAAGAGGCGTTAGGGTCTCAGTTGAGGTTGAGTTCGGCTTATCATCCGCAAACAGATGGTCAGTCGGAGAGGACGATTCAGTCGTTGGAAGACTTGTTGAGGGTTTGTGTACTTGAACAGGGAGGAGCTTGGGATAGTCATCTTCCATTGATAGAGTTCACGTACAACAACAGTTACCATTCAAGTATTGGAATGGCGCCGTTTGAGGCTTTGTATGGTCGGAGATGCAGGACTCCGTTGTGCTGGTTTGAGTCGGGCGAAAGAGTGGTCTTAGGACCGGAGATCGTTCAACAGACTACTGAGAAGGTGAGAATGATCCAAGAAAAGATGAAAGCGTCGCAGAGTCGACAAAAGAGTTATCATGATAAGCGTAGAAAGGACCTTGAGTTCCAAGAGGGGGATCATGTGTTCCTGAGAGTGACTCCTTTGACGGGTGTTGGACGTGCTTTGAAATCGAAGAAGTTGACTCCGAGGTTTATTGGACCGTATCAGATTTCAGAGAGGATTGGACCGGTGGCGTATCGTGTTGGATTACCACCGCACTTGTCGAATTTGCATGATGTTTTTCATGTATCTCAGCTGAGGAAGTATGTTCCGGATCCGTCTCATGTGATCCAAAGCGACGATGTGCAAGTTAGGGACAACCTTACGGTTGAGACCTTACCCGTGAGGATTGATGATCGGAAGACGAAGACGTTGAGAGGCAAGGAGATACCTCTTGTGAGAGTTGTTTGGGACGGAGCGACGGGTGAAAGCTTGACTTGGGAGCTAGAAAGTAAGATGCTGGAATCCTATCCAGAGTTGTTTGAGCGAGGTAAATTTTCGAGGACGAAAATCCTTTAAGAGGGGGAGAGTTGTAACGCCCTCTTTAATTATTTAATTATTTTATTAGATGTTATGATATATGTTTATATATTATATGAGTTTGATGATTATGTGACGTATTTGTGACGTATATGTGACGTGTTATTATTTTATTGTTTAATAAAATAATATAAGTGATGTTATTTGAATATTTAGTTGGTAAATAAATAGATGTGGTGGATTAAGATAGAATTTTAAGAGATGGGGTTATAATTATAATTAAGAAGAGTTGTGTGGGTTAAGAAGGAATTAATTAAGTTGTGAGGGAGTATATAAGAGAAGTAGGTTAAGAAAGGAAATATTGAGAACGCGTTATCAGACTTTTAGAGAAGAAGAAGAACGGTTGAACAAGGAGCAAAGCTAGGTTCCAATTTCTGCAATTTTTCCAGGTAAGGGTGAGCCTAATTTCAATAGTATTAATGTAAGATCATCTGTTCTTGATTAACTTAGAGATTGGGAAGAATTGAGGGAAGTTTTGAGAATTAGGGTTATTGTGATTTTTGATGATTTTGATGTGAGATGGTGTTGCATTGCTGTATAGATGTGTTACAGAACCTAGATTATCCCCTAGGATGCTATTGCTGATGTATTAGAAGCCTAAGTGAAGAGAATTGGCAAGTTTTGGTGTGAATAGGACTGAACCCGTAGTGGTTCTGAGATCGCTCGCCTGAGGCGAGCAGATCACTCGCCGTGGCGAGTAACCCTTGGTTGCTCGCGAGGCGAGCAGTGTAGCTCGCCGTGGCGAGCTTGACCCTTAGAATTAGGATTTTTGTCAAACTTTAGATGGTTTTGAGTGTCCCTGTATTTATAGAGATGACCTGTGAAGTTGGTTTAGCCAAATTGGATTTAGAGAGCTTAAAAATGAGAATTTTGTCGAAAAATGTCAAAAAGGCCGAAGCACCCAGTATTTCTCGCCTCCAGCTCGCCCCCAACTCGCCTTTGGCGAGTGAGCTGCTGGGAGTACTCGCCTGTGGCGAGCAGATGTACTCGCCGTGGCGAGTTAGTTGGTTCAGGGCTGTTTGTTGTTTCGCGATCTGTTTCGCACGGGATTTTGAGAGGAACCCTTGGGGTAGTATTGGTGAAGTTTTATACCCCTTTATGTATGCTGTAAAGATGAATGATGATGGTTCTATTATACCTTTGATAAATGATGTGTTGTTGAATATAAGTGTTGTATGAATGCGTGATGCTAATTGAATAAGATGATGTTATGTGTTGCAATGTGTACGTATGATGAGATGATGTTCTGCCATGTAATTATTATTAACTGCATGTGTCAGTCTTGAAAATGTATGATGTTGCGACGGTGTATTAAGTTGTTAACGACGAGTCCATGCATTTGCATAATTATGAGACGGTGGAGCTTTATGCTCAAAGCGACGGTGGAGCATTGCTCAAGCGACGGTGAAGCATATTAATGCTATAATTATATGGTACCACATGCATGATGTTGAGACGTTAGGTGTTGCATTTAGTCGAGTCAATTGTGACATATATGAGATGATGTTTGAGACGTTGTTATGTGATGCAATGTTGTTAAGATGACGTTTATGATGATGCCATGAAGTGCTATATGTATATGTGATGATTTGGATACATGACTTGTTAATCTTAACTTATGATTATATATTAATATTATTGTTATGAATCTCACCCCTTCTGCTGGAATTGCCGCCTTGTGGGCAAGTGCAGGTACCCAGTCTTAGATGCGTTGATGCGAGGACGTGTGAAGTTAGGGTTGCTCTGATATGTAACGGGATAGGGTCTTTTGTGGAGTCTATTCTTTTATGTATCGTGTTGAATAAATGATGTTGACTTTTGTGATGTAAAACCTTAAATATTTTGAGACGTGTTTGCTGGCTTTTAAGCCAAGACATTTATGAGATGAAACCTTTTCGAATTCCGCTGCTTAACTGAATGTTTTGTAAATTGATAAATTATCATCTAAGCTGTTTGTAAAGACGAAATGTGACACTCCTTTATGACGAATACTCTGATGTATGATTTATTTAATGAAATTTTTAAGACGGGAAATTGGGGTGTTACAATTCCTCATGAAAGTCTCCAACATCCTCGTCTCAGCATTCATGCCAGCATTTGCATTAGGTTGTTGTCCCACAGCTTGGGCAACAGCTTGAAGAGCAGCAGCTAATGCGGTATCGTTCCTCCTAGCCATTCTGATATTCTACAACAGCAGTAGCAGCAACATAAGATTAGTAACACAAATATTACTAAGACTCAACAAGACTCTCTAATTGGCCGGACAGACCGACTTGCTCTGATACCAATTATAACACCCCGTTTTCCCAACATAAAAATTTCTTAAAAACATTTATCAGAGTATGCAACACAACAACGGGATATCACATAAAAACCTAATCCGAAACAGTTAAATAATAATTTAACCCAATAACTTCAAACTTTGCAGCGGAAATCATACTTAAAATTCATAAAACATTTGGCACGCAGGCCCCATAAAAATTATCTCAAAGTTAGTTTCATTTTTGCAACATAACATAAATAATCACGTAAAAGAATGAAGCATGCATATATGATGACCCCATCCCGTTACGTATCAGAGCGACCTAGACGACACAGTGAGGCAAGGCCACTCACGAAGCAACTGCACACTAAGCACGATCACCTGCACTTGCCCACAAGGCGGCAATTCCAGCAGAAGGGGTGAGATTTCATAACAAAATAATATTAATCAACATAATTTAGAATAACAATTAACATCAAAACATCAATAGCATTCTTGCATAATTTAATAACAATTAGCACGTAATCACATAATCAACTTCATATCATCTTTAAGCAAGTAGCATAGATAGATAACACTTATCACGTAATCATATATTCAATCTTTATCAACAACATGACATCATAAATATGACCATGCGACAATGCTCTTAGACTCCTTATATGCATGTGGTACCAAACTTCATCATAAGTATTAATATACTTTTAAAACGTGCGGAGGACAAAGCTCCTAATAAACGTGCGGAGGACAAAGCTCCTATCATGGTGAGGACTAAGCTCAATGTATGCTATGCATGGACTCAATTCAAAACAACATTTATCCTTAATCATCTTATCAACATGCATCCAAGAAATTGGAGCTAAACAACAACTTATCATCGCATATATAATGTATACACATATCTTAACGGTTTAGTTTAATAACATCAGCAGTATAATATAGACATCAAAGCAGAATGATATCATCTCAACAATTACCAATCAAGCAACATAGGCTTTAACATTTTAGCATAAGGTTCAATACTTAAATTCTTGCTCACTCAACAATCCATACTTAGAACAGCTCTGCACAGGACTCTCAACATTACCACTAGGCCTAAATAACACTCAGGGATCATCTCCCAATCAATCACACGGAACAGATCACACTAACCCTCACAACTCCCAATCTGGTAGTGTTCGCGAGGCGAGTGAGTTAGCTCGCCGTGGCGAGCTGCCAGAAGCAACTCGCGAGGCGAAGAAAAGTGCTCGCTATGGCGAGCTGCCAGAAGCAACTCGCGAGGCGGGGATAAGTACTCGCTGTGGCGAGCGATGAAGCTCATCACTCGCGAGGCGAGGATCACTGCTCGCCGTGGTGAGCGATGAATCTCGCTGCGGCCAGAAACGCTATTTTCTCAAAATTCTCACGATTCTCATGGTTCTAAGCCTTCTACTGATTCCAGAATTCATCCTAAACATATTCTAAGGTCTAGGAACACTTTCTACACGAAATAAACCTAAACTAACCGTTAGATCATCAATTTCTAAGGTTTTGACCTAGTTTTCTCATTCTCCTAATCCAATCCTAATTCTTGTTAATTGATCATCAAAACTATGCTAACCAATATTACAGAGTTATTAGTCCCACCCTTACCTAGAGTTGATGAAATCGCAGCACTCCTCTCCTTCTCTTCTCCTCACGCGTGCGTTTTCTTTCTTTCTGTTTCCAAAGTCTGAAAGCGTTACTGACTTCCTAACCCTAGTTGCCTTATTTATACTCCCAACAAATCTTATCTTATTTACTCTTTCTCCCACATAACTCTCTAAAATCCAAAACTAACCCACAACTAAATATTTTATTTTCTTTTCAAATCTTATTTTATTTAACAATAAAATAAGTCTCTTAACCTTATCCTTAGCATTATATCTTACCACAAAATCATCCCAAGCATATCAAAACATATCAAAACATATCAAAATCACACATATATTATATAAATATAATATAATCACCTAAACTCGATTTAAATAAATAATAAAACGAAAGTGGGCGTTACAACGACATTCTGTCACAACTCGCTGTGGCGAGTGGGATTGCTCGCCTCGCGAGTAATTACGGGTCTTACTCGCTATGGCGAGTTGGATTGCTCGCCTCGCGAGCGTTCAGGTACTACTCGCCGTGGCGAGTTGGGTTGCTCGCCTTGCGAGCGATGAATGTTTGACTCGCCGTGGCGAGTTGATTAGCTCGCCTAGGCGAGCGATGACAGCAGGTTACGAACTCTGCGAAAATTCTCACCAAAAATCCCAAATTTCATCACTTTAATCATTAAAACTCTCTAAAACATCAGCACTATGGTTATTCTAGGTTCTGTATTCAATTTCTACATCTGTTTCACAGTTTTACAACATCAATTCACTAATCTCTCATTTTAACCTACTTTTTCAATTCTCTAAAAATCAACCCTACACTTGTTAATCATAATTAGAAGAGTTACCGATTAATATAATTGAATTGCTAGGCTCACCCTTACCTTAGTTATGCAGAAATCGCAGCTCCTAGTGTAACGCCCACTTTCGTTTTATTATTTATTTAAATCGAGTTTAGGTGATTATATTATATTTATATAATATATGTGTGATTTTGATATGTTTTGATATGCTTGGGATGATTTTTGTGGTAAGATATAATGCTAAGGATAAGGTTAAGAGACTTATTTTATTGTTAAATAAAATAAGATTTGAAAAGAAAATAAAATATTTAGTTGTGGGTTAGTTTTGGATTTTAGAGAGTTATGTGGGAGAAAGAGTAAATAAGATAACATTTGTTGGCAGTATAAATAAGGCAACTAGGGTTAGGAAGTCAGTAACGCTTTCAGACTTTGGAAACAGAAAGAAAGAAAACGTACGCGTGAGGGAAGAGAAGGAGAGTGAGCTGCGATTTCTTCATAACCAGGTAAGGGTGAGACTCATAATTCTGTAATGTTAATTAGCATAATCCTGATGAATAATTAACAGTAATAGGATTGAATTGAGAGAATGAGAAAACTAGGTCAAAACCTTAGAAATTGATGATCTAACGGTTAGTTTAGGTTTATTTCGTGTAGAAAGTGTTCCTAGACCTTAGAATATGTTTAGGATGAATTCTGGAATCAGTAGAAGGCCTGGAACCATGAGAATCGTGAGAATTTTGAGAGAATAGCAATTCTGGCCGCAGCGAGATTCATCGCTCGCCACGGCGAGCAGTGATCCTCGCCTCGCGAGTGATGAGCTTCATCGCTCGCCACGGCGAGTACTTATCCCCGCCTCGCGAGTTGCTTCTGGCAGCTCGCCATAGCGAGCACTTTTCTTCGCCTCGCGAGTTGCTTCTGGCAGTTCGCCACGGCGAGCTAACTAACTCGCCTCGCGAACACTACCAGATTGGGAGTTGTGAGGGTTAGTGTGATCTGTTCCGTGTGATTGATTTGGAGATGATCCCTGAGTGTTATTTAGGCCTAGTGGTAATGTTGAGAGTCCTGTGCAGAGCTGTTCTAGGTATGGATTGTTTAGTGAGCAAGAAATTAAGTATTAAACCTTATGCTAAAATGTTAAAGCCTATGTTGCTTGATTAGTAATTGTTGTGATGATATCATTCTGCTTTGATGTCTATATTATACTGCTGATGTTATTAAACTGAACCGTTATGATATGTGTATATATTATATATGCGATGATAAGTTGTTGTTTAGCTCCAATTTCTTGGATGCATGTTGATAAGATGATTAAGGATAAATGTTGTTTTGAATTGAGTCCATGCATAGCATACATTGAGCTTAGTCCTCACCATGATAGGAGCTTTGTCCTCCGCACGTTTATTAGGAGCTTTGTCCTCCGCACGTTTTAAAAGTATATTAATACTTATGATGAAGTTTGGTACCACATGCATATAAGGAGTCTAAGAGCATTGTCGCATGGTCATATTTATGATGTCATGTTGTTGATAAAGATTGAATATATGGTTACGTGATAAGTGTTATCTATCTATGCTATTTGCTTAAAGATGATATGAAGTTGATTATGTGATTACGTGCTAATTGTTATTAAATTATGCAAGAATGCTATTGATGTTTTGATGTTAATTGTTATTCTAAATTATGTTGATTAATATTATTTTGTTATGAAATCTCACCCCTTCTGCTGGAATTGCCGCCTTGTGGGCAAGTGCAGGTGATCGTGCTTAGTGTGCAGTTGCTTCGTGAGTGGCCTTGCCTCACTGTGTCGTCTAGGTCGCTCTGATACGTAACGGGATGGGGTCATCATATATGCATGCTTCATTCTTTTACGTGATTATTTTATGTTATGTTGCAAAAATGAAACTAACTTTGAGATAATTTTATGGGGCCTGTGTGCCAAATGTTTTATGAATTTTAAGTATGATTTCCGCTGCAAAGTTTGAAGTTATTTGGTTAAATTATTATTTAACTGTTTCGGAATAAGTTTTTATGTGATATCCCGTTGTTGTGTTGCATACTCTGATAAATGTTTTTAAGAAATTTTTATGTTGGGAAAACGGGGTGTTACACCTAGGTCTCTTCTCCTCTCTAGCCTTTTTTCTCCCTTTTTCTCCAGAAACGTACGTACTGAGTTTTGTTGAAGCAAAAATCTTTTTGATGAATGTTTTAATGATAACAAACCTCGTGGAATAAATGATAAGTTTTATGAATGGTGATCTACTGATGTTTGCACTTGAGTTTTTTTGTTAAAAGAACAGGAATCACATAAGTGGATGAGCTAGAAGCCACTCACGTCAATAAGTGCATTATATCTACTCAACAATGGAAGAATGAGTATATCATCAGTTGAAACACCAATATCATATCTCCATGAAGATTCATAGCTCAAGAATCATGATGGAAGAACATGAATCATGATGGAAGAACTTACATCACAAGCTATACAAGAATGTGCTTGATGTTATGTGACAAAACTCACATTGAGTGTTATGTTATATGATTTGAAGATCATCCATGGGTAAACATGATAAAAGGAAATATGCATACAAGCTAGGAAGATTCTCAGAACCTCCTCAAAGTATCACACTTCCAAAGCTTTTGAAGATAAGAAGTTCAGAGTGTTCATATGAATGGAGTTCATAATAATCATGAACATTAACCCTGAATATATCCAGAAACAATAAAGGATTACTTCATGGATAAACAAGAATATTTAAAGACATCAGTTTCATGCAATGATGAACTAGATGCAAAGAAATATTCTTTTGGACTTCAAAGAAAGAATCATCTTGTTTGTCAAAACAAATGATCTCTCATTTATATGCTTCAAGTAGTTTTTGAAGGAAATAAATAAACAACCTTCATAGGTTTCAAAGTGTTGAAGAACATCAAAATGTTCAGCACAAAGTACAACCGTCAAAAAGAAAGGAACCTAGAAGAAACATTCTGAAGTTCATATGTTTGAACCTAGAAGAAGTTCAGAAGGTTGTTCAGAAGGTTGCTCAGAAGGTTCATTAGAGCAAACCCATAAATCAATGTCCACACCAAGAACATGCAAGAACATATGTGACATGAACATATCTTATGCAGACAATGATTTTGACTTTGGATCAAGAAATCATTAAAGACATATATGGTGATTAAAGGATTAATGGACTTTGATAGTTCTTGGTATTTGTGCGTTCTTGAGTGATTAACCAAGAAACAAACAAAGTTTAAATCATACCAAGATACAAGAAATCAAAGAACATTTGCATTCATGAACTAACTCTGAGTTCAGAAAGTTAGTTCAGAATGTTGTTCAGAATGTTGATCAATGAGTTGATCAGAACGTTCTGATGGAAGTTCAGAAGCTTGAACAGAGTTCAGAAGCTGAACAGAATTCAGAAGCTGGACAGAGTTCAGAAGCTTGGACAGAGTTCAGAAGCTTGAACAGAGTTCAGAAGCCTGGACAGAGTTCAGAAGCTTGTTCATGATAAACATCAAGAACCAAACCCAGAATCTCAAGAACATTATTGAAGACATGCAAGCTACAACGTGACATAGATAAATGTCCAGGAAAGTACATTTGCATGGATCAATCAAGCAATAAAGGCATTTACAAGAATAATGTCAAAAGGATATTCAATGTTCATCTAAGACTATGAACATTGAAGCACTAGGAATATTCCAATGAGAATATTATCCTAGATGATGCATTCACTGCACTTCAGTTATGTTTTCACTATTAGGATTGATTACATCAAGTACAAGTCTTACAAATCATCCTAAGTGAAAACAGATGGAACATTCTGAAGATCAGAATGTTCAGGCTCTGCACATGCTTACTTTATGAACAGTACAGTAGGTGAAAAGCAAAAAGCAAAAGCAAAGCAAATCTGTCCTGATCAATCAGAGATAGACACGCATGGGAGTTGGTACTGTACAAGGACAACACAATCTCTCAAAGCATGGGCATGAAGATGCAGAATCCACTAACTCAATCCTGCACCAAGTCCCAAGGAAGATCTGGGAAATGAACTTTCTGAAGTATGATGAAAAGTCCATACTTTGGCTATTGCCCAGAAATTCATGTAAAAAACACATGGCACGCCCATAACTTCATATGTTCATTCATATATGATGAACCCAGATGAAGAACATGATGAACCCAGATGAAGATCATCATGAACGCAACAACATTCTGATGTTCATCAGAGATCAGAATGTTCACCCAGATTTTCAAGTTAAAGCTTGTGGGACCCAAGGACACATGGCATAACACCATTGGACACCCTACAACGGCTATATGAGTCCCATGGCTCTATAAATAGAGATCAAGGCCTTAGCAAAACTTGCACCATTGCAAAGCATACAAGAAAACAACTTGGTTTTGTTTGAAGCTCTTGCATTTGAAATTGATCATCACTGAAGGCTCTCTATCCCTTCTTGTAGTGTAAATCAATACTCTTTGTTATCTCTTTCGCAGATAACTTCTTCTTCTTCCTCCTCCTCTGTTTGTTTCTCAAACATTCAAACTCCAAACATCTTGTAAAGTCTCATCTAGCTTTAGGGGTACTAAAGTGTTAGTTTGAGAAAAAGGTGTAAAAGTCTAAGTGGGTAACTTAGCAAGAAGAGAAGAAAGTCTCATCTAGCTTTAGGGGTACTAAAGTGTTAGTTTGAGCAAAAGGTGTAAAAGTCTAAGTGGGTAACTTAGCAAGAAGAAAAGAAAGTCTCATCTAGCTGTAGGGGTGCTAAAGTGTTAGCTTGAGCAAAGGATTGTAAAAGTCTAAGTGGTTAACTTAGCAAGAAGGTGCAAGCCTGCTGAGGCTTAGAGAATACAGAATTGTAATTGTTCAGGTGAACAAAGATTGTAAGGTGCAGGATTTGAGAGGTTATCTCAAGCATCATAGTGGAAACTCTCACAAGATTGTGAGGAGAGGACTAGCCCACATTGGGTGAACCTCTATAAATCTCTGTGTGTTCTTTCTCTCTTCCCTATACTCTTTAATTTCAGTATACACAACACACACTAGCACATTTACTTTGTTAATTAGTTTTTGTGTATGAACTTCAGAACGTTCTGAAGTCAGAGAGTTAACTTAACCATTCCAAGTAAACAACTTGAGAATCACTTTTAAGTTTCAGGATAATTTTTAAAGGGTCACAATTCAAACCCCCCCCTTCCTTGTGACTATTTTATTCACTTCAAGTTTTTCTCTTAACCTAATTTTCCCTATTTATACTCCCAACAAATCTTATCTTATTTACTCTTTCTCCCACATAATTCTCTAAAATCTCAAAACTACCCCACATCTCTATATTTATTTTATTTTCAAATCTTATTTTATTAAACAATAAAATAAGTCACCACGTCACATAAATCACTAAAATCACATAAAAGTCACTTAAATCTTATTCTCCACATCTCCTAAAATATATAAAAATATATCTAGACTCTTCAATTAAATTAAATAATTAAAATAATCTAATGTGGGCGTTACAAAGGTGATGTTATCTTGAAAAAACTTAAGGGGGCAGAACAAATATAAATATAAGGGGCACCATTGAATCTAGATTGGGGAAGGGGGTAGGCCCTCCGACTTCCTACGTGAAGATGGTTGTCTCCAAAAATCAATAAAAATTCTACAAAAACCCCAAAGATGTGCAAATGGCAAAGATCCAATGATCAAAAATACTCTCATCTCTCTTACATGAAATGAAGAAAGAATTTTTCTCGGTTGGTTTAGTCTTCAGGTTAGAACCTGTTTCCTCATAATATTTATCTTATACAGGAGCAAGAAAAGGGCTGAACTACACACACACACACTCACTTGAAACTTGTTGTTGGGTTGAATAGGATCACAAGGAATACTTGAAGTTGTGATTACTGTACACTTGAAATGAAGCCTTAGAGGAGACATAAGTTTTTAATTTAAATCTTGTTTATGCTGTTATGTTTATGCCTTTTACTTGAGGACAAGCAAAGATTCAAGTGTGGGGAATTTTGATGAGTCAATAAATTAGTGTTCTTAATATAATATTTGAGTCTGTTTTATTTATATTTGATTTCGTTTTATTTAATATTATTTCCTTTTTAGAACTATTTTACTTCAATTGCAAGTTATTATATTTCAGGAACAAATACTTGAAAGATTGAGTCCTGGAGCAAAAGAAAGGATAATTGGAGCTGATTCGTGCCAAAAATATGAAGATCTCATAATAAAATATCTGGTGCAAGGATTCATTTCAAAAATATGAATATCTCATACAAAAATATCCTGTGCAAAGAATTTGAAGATCTTGTACAATAATATGACAAGAGGCGCACCCCCTTTGGTCCTTTTGCTGCTTTTGCTTCTCCGACAAGCTGCCTATTTTAGTATTTCTAACCTAGAGCCCATGGTTTCTTGTGAAACACTTTAGTAATTTATTCTTGGAGCTCAAGTCAATGTTAGACTATAAATAGAGCAACCATCTAGTTTGTAAAACCATATTTTGTTCTTGGAAATAATAAGTGACAATTGTTTTCTTTAATAAAAGATCAATCTTTATTTTATGTTCTTCTTCTTCTCTATGTCTACAATGAACGTTAGTGGGTAGACTCTTCTTGTCTTGGGATTGTTGGATAAGTCTTAATGACATAATCCTAATCAAACCAAACCATAAACCCTAATTTTATATAACCTCACTTTCTAATCTAATTTCACCGATCTTATAATGAATTAACAAATACCAAACTCATGAAGCGAACACAGAGGAGTTAGTATTTGTTAATTCATCATCACAAATATCAAAGCGAAGCATCGAAAGAAGAAGTTTTGATATTGGAACAAGTGAAATTAGACAAGGGCTGCGAAACATGAGAATAGTCTAGCAAACCTTGAGACAAAAGTTTCGTTCTTCAAGGATCCTAATAGCAATCAACCATGAGAATAAGCGTGATTGCTAGAGGGACACACTCACTGACATTCGAGAGAAGCTTTGATACGCCTAAGAGAAACTTGTCTTTAGAAAGTGGGACCAATATAAAATTACCAGTTTAGGGTTTGCTTGTGAAAGATTTGTTATTAAGATGGACTAATAAATCCCAAGACTCTTTTTATTATTATTATTGTTAATCTCTAAAAATCACAACTTTATAATTTAACTTTCTTCTAATCACCCATAAAGGTTAATTAAATTCATAACTCCCTGTCGGAATGATATCTTTTATCACTACATGGGTAGAACCGTACACTTGCAGTTTTGCTCATCACACATAAATGACTTTTTCATATAACCATCAACATGACTTTAAAAATTATTTCAAATTACAAATACAAAACCCAAATAAGAATATTTTGCTCATTGTTTTCTAGTCAATGTTATAGTAAGATTGGTCGTGCTAGTTCTCTTTTTAGATATTCTGTCGCTTAGAATTTTTTTATAGTGGTTAAATATCTCCTCGATGACATTTTCACCAAAATGGCTGGTTAGCAAAGGTTCAATTCCAGCCCTTATATGTTGTAGGCGTGACATTTCAAAATCAATGTCTAAACCATCACAAGCATTCTTATTTGCTTCCAAAATCTCCAATTGATTGATGACAAATGACCCTTCGGTTAGAACTTCCAACTTCACTTCAGATGGAGATGGATAATAGTTAGGGAGATTGAAAGTATTGAGTGTCTCTTCTTCTATGATTCCCTGCGAAACATATTGAGTAATACATATTAATATTGTCAAACTAATGTTTTGAATGTTAAAAAATGGGCTACAATTTTTTTGCTTGGGTAGAAAGATAAAGTGAAAGAGGAAACTTATGCAACCAAATTGAAACGAAAATTAATTATGAGACCAACAGGAAAATTGAAACCTCGTAATTAGTTAAGGGATTGATTATGTAAATTGTTTAATATAATATTGAGTCATCATGGCGAGTCTTACTGGGTTCAATCATCACATTATGTTAAGAGCCACCACATATTCACTAAAAACCTTAAAAATATCGGGTTTATGGACCCTCTTACCTATATGTTTTTCAAAACTTAACTATTCAATCCAATGTGAAACTTTAGTTTATGCTTGACACTCACATCATCTCTCTCAAATGTGTGACTCTCCACTTCTCTGATCAAACACCTTTTCTCTGCACAATTTTGTATCGGCCTTTGAAACCACTTTTGATAAATGAGGGGGAGCCTAATTCGTTTGAATCATCACATTGAGTTAAAAACAACTATATAAGTGGGATTAAACATCACATTCTAACCTAAATCCTCAAGGCATTGAGTTTATGAGTCTTCTCACTTATATATTGTTCAACCTCAATTGCTCTATCTAATGTGAGACTAATTAACTTATTTTGACACATCACGACATCAAATATTTGTCTAAGGTACCTATAATTTTTGGGATAATAGGTGCATTCTAAGGATCCCAAAGTGAACAACGTTGTCTACACTCCATCAATAACGTCTCATGCAATAGGGTGCTAGCGGGAAATAATGCGGGTCTTGTTAATTTTTGTCTTAATTCAACTGTTCATTTGATTGTACTTAGAAAATTGCTCTTCTCCTAACAAAAACCCTCATTCCTGTATAAACTGATCAAAATACCCCTATGTGAGTTAACTCACGTTGGGTTATAACCTACATGAGTTAACTCACGTTGATGTTATAACTTGAGTTAACACACGCTGGGTTAAACTTATGTGAGTTAACTCACGTGGGATGTACCAATGCAGCGAATGTGACCTAAGTTACGTTGGGTTTAACATTTGCGTGACTTAACTCACGTGTGAGTATTTTGGTCAGTTTGGATGAGAGTGAAAGTTTTTTATTGGTTTTCTTGTATTTATAGGTAGAATCCTTTTTTGGTTGGGTTCGGTGGGGTCGAGTAGCTTGTAGTTTATTCTGACCTATGTGTTTAGCACCTATGTGTTTAGTATCATTTGTACTTAATTTCCTTTCCTTGTTTTTATTTACAAGTTTGCCTGTTTTTATATACAAGTTTTGTTGATTAAAAAATAAAGATAATAGGAACCTGTATTTCTATAAGACTTTAAATAGATATTATATGGTTATGTTGTAGTATTATTGTCTTATAGTAGATAACTTGATTAAATTATAGAAAATGTCCCTATTAAATATGCATTTTTTGTTACAAGATTTAGTAAATATTTAAAAGAAAAATACAAAAGGTCTAATATGATATAATAGATAAAAAATATATTTTTACTTAAATAGATCGAGTTGTAAGGTTTGAAAAATAGTTAAATAGGCTATTAGTTTTTTTTTTTAATATTGTTTATTTAATCAATCATTCAAGAAAGTCCTATATTATCCCTTATTAACTATACCTGATCAACCATATCATTGAGAGCTGTAGCCAAAAGTTCCCAAAGGTAACAAAACCCATTGCTTAATGGATCATCGCTTTCTCTTCCTATAAATGTCAGAATCATGCAACCTCCTTCAAACAATTCTTGGGCACGACACTTAAGAAAAAGAGAGAAATCTATACGAAATTGTTCATAGTATGCCTTAAACACATTCGATGGGCTTGTGTTCGCTATGTAAATATTGCCTTTGTTGTTGTCCACACCCTTGGGAACCTAATTAATCACCAATCGACAAAAAACAAACGTATTAGGGTTGAAAATTTGATTAAAGCATGTAGAATAATAACTCCAAATAGAAATAAACAAACCTTAGATAGCCAATGAATGCTATAAGAGGAATGAACTAAATGTAAACTCTTATTAGGGAAAATCCTGCCATAAAAGGAACCGGGAACACCAGAGAAGTAGCAAGGACCCATTTTAGTTTCCAATTCATCACAAAGTTTTTCTTTGAAGGTGTCAAGGGACTTAAATATGTTGTTGAAGTCATTTCCGGATAGATCGTTCAAAGAGACATCATATTCAGGAGATTCATGATTCAATTCTATACAAAGCTTTTCAACAACCTTGATAATTTCGGAGATCACCAACAAGGTGTTTGGTCCAGAAGAGCAACCCAAGTCGGCAATTGCGAAGCTTCTTGGATATAGACTGCAGTAGAGGTTGGTTATGGCTTTGTCTCTCGAAGATTTTGCCTCTAAAATTACCTTTTGCTGTGTATATATATGCAACCATTGGAGAAAATTTAGTGCCAAAGTAAGAGACGTGGAAAAAAAAACAATCAACTCAAAATTCGATTTTTAGGTTGAGAATACTTGTTTTGGTTTTTGAGTTTTGGCATTTTAAAAATCCATAATTAAATTATTCTCTTGTCGAAAAATTCTAATTTTATTTTGAAAGTCATATTTTAACAACTTAACATGTCTGCAAAAAATCATGAAAAAATTCAACATCTATATCACTTTTTTTATTTTATATATATTGAAAACAATAGAAGGTAAAAAATATAAAGAATATCAAATTACAGAGTTAGAATATGTGTTTTTTTTTTACAGGATCATTTTTCTGACTTTGTTTACATTACAAGGTCAATTTGAACAATTAACTCTATACTTTATTTTAAATTTAGTTGTGAATCTCAGACACACAAAACACAGAGCAGTGGAAAAATATAGTTAAGAAACATTTCTAATACAATTTTGGTGATTCTACAAATGATTGATGTGGTGGCTAAAAGGAACAACTTGTTTTTATTGGTATAGAAAACAATATACACACATACCATTCAACATAAAATAAAATACACACACCTGAATCAAGGAGTTTTTTGCATAGCTTGCTTCTTCGACGTCGCCTCCATTCATGTGCAGTATGTGTGCAAGATCCATTCTTGTTTCTGTTCTCTTTCTTAATTAATTTCAAGGTACTTTTTCTTTTATGATTATGTGTTTAAGTACATCTCATAGCACACATATTATATAGATGAATAATGTATGACATTGAAAGTTACTATAAAATCCTTAGTTATTCATTTATAAAGTTTTTTAAGGGGATTTTAAAATAAAATATGTTCACCGAACTTGAAAATGCTAGATATTATGTCATCCATCTGAAGTGGGTCTTTGAAAAGCTAGTAATATATTTTTTATTTTGAGTAAAAAAGCTATATATATATATATATATATATATATATATATATATTTATATTAAAAATATAAGAGCCGGCAATGTTTTTTTTGGTGGTGATAGCCGGCAGTGCTACATTGATGGGAAATATATTAATTTCAATT
This sequence comes from Medicago lupulina, assembly GCA_958299785.1. Lineage (NCBI taxonomy): Eukaryota > Viridiplantae > Streptophyta > Magnoliopsida > Fabales > Fabaceae > Medicago > Medicago lupulina. The sequence goes on along the minus strand of OY283146.1, from coordinate 47,701,642 downwards.
ATTAATCTTAAAAACCTAAAACTTTTATTTGTTTATTATTTTCTTGTGTTGGAAAATACATATATAGACAAAATAAAAAAATATAGTGTTCAACTTTTATAACTAGAGAAAAAAAACGACCGTTGTCTAATGACATTCAGACGATAACATTATGTGAAAACTTTTACATCACATATACTACCCTCAATCACTCCACAACCCCAATACACCTACACACTTCATAGAAATTTTTTAACATGTCCGTAACAACATTTTAACACAAGAGTATAAGAGAAACAAGAAGGTCAAATGTAGACTTGAAATGTTTTTGACCGATTCATTTTGTAACGAAGAGCTAACACATATATACATATATATAGTCTTGTTCTACATCATTAAGATTCTAAGAATGTGACACTTTTTCAACATATATGCTTTTAACCAACACCAACAATCTCTACCTTGATTAAAAATGATACATTTGCTTTCATTGTCGTCACCGATAATCATAGTTCACAAGAACTATCACACTCCATCATAAATAGCATAGTCACCCAAGTTAAATCACTCTAAGAGTTTTGGGATTGTCTTCATTGACGATGATATATAGTTCAAAAGAACTATCATATTGCACCATTACACTATACTATACTTGAAGTTAAATCTCTCTAAGTATTTCCACATGTGGAAAATTAGGTTGAAAACTTATGGTGCACCTCTGATGTGCGGATTAGGCAAGTGTATCAAATCGTTACCAAGTAATAAAGTGATAAGTAAAGTATCGTATCCACAAGGATTTCCATTTCGTCCAAATAATTCACGTTATTTATGTTTAGTTCATGATATAATAAAAGAGTAAAGAGTTAGAGATTTGCAATTTTTATCTGTTTGCAACAGAGCAAGTTTAACTGTTTTTGGTTGCAGAAAAGTAAGCAGCGGTTAGGATTCTTCGAATCCCCCCAATTTATATTGTTGGATATTAAATAACAGTAATGTCGCGTTCATTTATCTTATTTCAAGTATACAAGTGATGAGGCTGTTGTGACGTTTCTAAACTAATCGGTCGTTAAGCTGCACCTACTGGTCACACGGCGATCCTTACGTGTGGGGTCTATACTTCTCGGTTAGCTAGGTCTATCCCTCCAATGTTTGGTTGCACCTGCTACGGTGATCCTTACGTGTCGGGTCTTACCACCTCAAAGGTAAGTGAAAGCATAGACTTTATGTTGGCTTTCCACCATTTTCCCAAGGTGCGCAATGAAGGCCAAGGTTCCTTAGGTATACACATCTATGAATCTTAGGACACTCATAGCACTCACACTCTCTATCTCTCTCTCGCACTTAGGAGTTCTACAAATGGGCAACCCTATCAACGTCTACCTTACCAAGAGTTTAAGAGAATGGTTCTACTATGATTTGGCATATTTCCTTCAAGAAGACACTTGTTTCCTTAATTATTAACTAGTTACATTCTAGGTTCAACATATTTTACTTAATATTAGTAATGTCACCTTTTAATTACTTACTACTAGGGTCAACTCGCTTTCGGTATTTTTCGCTAATTATAACTAATTACTTCTTAGACAGATAGATATTAGTATCAAGATATAAGCACAAGGATATTAATATCAATATTAGGCCATGTCACAACCTAAGTATCTAATATAAAAACAATAACTAAAGAATCAAAAACAATAATTAAAGAATCATTAGTTTTTAAATTATTATATGATATGCATTTTTTGTGTGTGACCAAACGAAGTGTCTAAATCATTGTGATCATCCAAGAACTATTTCATCAATGGTATATTATAATGATTTGAAAAAAAAAGGAAGTCAGAAAAGTAGAAGAACATATGCGAGAAAAAACAAATATTATTCATATCCTTTAACTCGTGTCTTAGGTAGAAATTTCAAATCGAAATTCATTTTGTATTTGTGAAAGTATGAGCCTACTACATGGATCAATATATTATAAAAAGATAGTACAATAACAATAAAAGAATTTATCAATGAAAAGAATAATAAATTTACATGAAATTTGTAATAAAAAGCGATGTATAGAGAAATATGATAGACATTTAAATCTTGCTTATGTTGTCGAAAAAAATGTTAATTCATTGTCACTCGTATCAATTATCTTCACATGAAAGAATTGATCATCTGAAGAAAAAAAAAACAAAATAAATTGATTCATTGGATGTGTGAAGAAAGAATATGTAAAGAAATAGTACCGAAAACATTTGAGTGACATGAGTATATATAGTGAAAACATCACTAAAATTTTGAAGTCAAAATAAGTATCCAAAATCAATGAAAAATTATTGTTAGACGATATTATTTGCATTCAATACGTTCATTATTAAAAAGGAAGGCATTAAAAAAAATTACATTGACTTAGACAACTTGTATAAAATATTAGTAGCAAACATATTATTATCGAAAAAAAAAATATCACTAAAGTAATAGAGACATGAACAAATGGTAGCAATTAGAAAAAACAATTGAAAGCAATTAATGATAGAAAGCAAGATTACGTGCCAAGAGTACTTTTAAAAAAAAAATTAAGGCAAATGTTTATAATAGAGATTTTATGTCAAACTAATTTTGAGACCATGGTGTCATGGGATCCTATGTGTATAAATTTTATTAATGGACCATCATATGATATATAGTTTTATACCCTTGTTTTAAATAATGAGATCCTTTGATGGCTTAGGGAAATCATGTGCCTCACACGTGAGCGAATATTAATCCTACTGGCCGTTTAAGCAAGGGGTGGTTCTGTCTATTTGTCATATTGATATGTCGGATGAGAACCGTTGAGTCGCAATGGTTGTAGATAATGCATCGATGATTGTAACAACTTCGGTGTGACGGGGAATCGTCATATGCGGTGGAACGAAAGGTACCTGCAAGCACGTTAGCACTCCAACGATCAAGTCAGTAATGGAACTGAGAGAGAAAGTCTAAGAAGTGTTGTTAAAAGTGTTGTGTACCTTGAGGGTAAAGCAAGTTCACCTTTATATAGGAGCGCTTGTGGCATAACGTCTCCAGGTTATGCGGCGTGTGATTAGGAGCGGAAGTGGACACCTGTAGCGTGATCCCGGAAAGGATACGTGCTTCAGTGTGGCACGGCGCAGGCGAGTTGGCGTGCTCCTTTGAGTGCGTAGCCTTAAGGCTGCGTATTATTGTACACGTGTAGCCATGTGATTGAGCCAGAACAGTTGCCCCCAAAGTCGTTGATGCGTTTATGGCTCGATGGCATTAGCAGAGGAAGGAGGTGTTCGACCAAAGGTGCTCGTTGACTGCTTAGTCCAGCGGCTCTCGATGAGTTGTGTAAGGAACTGAAGTCCGCCCGCAATGAGTGTGGCGTCCGTTGATGAGCCAAGCCGGAAGGCCCTTGAAGTGTTTTGGTGGAAAGCTTTGAAGGTGCGAAAACTGTTCAATTTTTTTCTTCATGTGTTTGGTTAGTGTATTGTACGCGCTCTTGGAAAAACTTCACACACTTAAACGTTACGATCGTAATATAGAATTTGATTTAGATCGTAATATGGGAAATGCTTTCGAAATGATTTACTTACGCTAATTTTAAATTAAAGACGATAAAATATCCTTAACTGTCAGGCTTTCAGTTGTTTTAAAAAGAAAAAAAAAATGCACTCTTGTTTGAGAAATTGGGCTTTTACAATCCCTCACCCTAGAATGCACCATAATATTATGTTATTTTTGCTGCAAATATTTAAATTTCATAAAGTTCAATAAATATTTTATAATATTCATAATTTTTTCTACATTCCCCATTAGTGATTTAAGGGTAGTTTACCCCTACCAAAGAAAAATAATTTTTTTCATCTTTTTTCTTACAATCGAATACATTTTTTTATCTCTAGAACATCAAAATTCTTCATCTGCTTCATTCAACATGTAATCTCCATCTCCTTCGTTCCATAATTGAATCTTACTTAAATTACCCTCCATTCACCAAGGGATTAAGTAGGATTTGCCATTATAGTTTTTTTCTTAAAATTAATTACCATTTTAATCTCAAGAACATTAAACTTGTTCATGACAGTATAGATGTATAAACATGATAACTTGAATATTATATTTTCAAATATGTTCTTTTTAATAAAAAATTATAATTATTAACGTATGTAATAATTGTATATCTGAGTACTTTACAGTAAAAAAAATTATATTGGACATTCCCTCTACTCCTAAATATAATATATCTACTCAAATAATGCCAAATGTCTATAATTATATTTATATCAAATTAATTCAGTCAAATAAAAATAGAAAATACACCCACCTATAAATAAAGACACATGTTTTACAATATCATGGTAAATTATATACTTTGTTTCTCTTGTAAAAACTATTGTTTTATCATGGAGAGTCCATTGAAAATGGTTTTGAAGTTGGTGTTGCTTTTTCTTACTATAGCTACGATCCTTGTGGGAAGTGCAAATGGTAGAAGTGGGATCAATATTCAACCAGGAGTTGCATATCCTGATTGGACTTGGTGCCAACCAGCACTTTGCCCAAGTAACCCGAAATGTTGCCTTCCTCTTAGTCTTACAACACCATGAGATTATGTTCCTTTACTATTAAAATATTTAATAACCAGTCTGGGTCTAAGAAAATGATGATTCAATATATAATATTTGAAATTATATGAATAAATGAGAAATTAATCTTCCTTTTGGCTTTTAAGTTTTATATATGGGATAGGATCAAATGTCACCACAGCATCAAAATTAGTTTGACATCAAATTTCATCCATTCTTTACATTTAGTCCAAATGTTAAAAACTATCCCCCAAAATAATTTTCCTACACCAATTTCTCTCTATCATCTAATTAACAAAAATGAATATTTATGATAATAAATTCATTATCAATCATTCCTTTTTTTTTTTTTTTATTACTTGTTTTATTATTACTTCCACTACTTTTAACGGTAGTAAGACGTTCTTTAAAATAAAAGGTAGTAAGACATTTTTTTTACAAAAGACATTGAAGCTTAATGTTGTTGTGTGAGATATACCAAGATCAATAAAGTTAAGCTTAAAAATGACGAGTGATAAAATGATATAAATAGCAACAAACTTTTAAGAGGTAGTGTCATACCTTATTTTTTGACCAATTGTTTTCTTTTTACTCATCTTGAGAACCCATGTTACCCAGTTATTTTCTCAGGGTTTTAAAAGTTATTTCACAATATTTTACAGTTTATTTCCCAGCATTTTACTGTTTATCTTCCAACATCTTACCTTGTTTATGTCTCAGCATTTATCCGTTCATTTTACGAACATTTTGCTCGTTTATTCCTAAACTTTTATCCAACATTTTATCTATTTGTTTTACAACATTTCACTTTTATTTTCCCATTTTTACTTCTTTTTAAAAAACTGAGAAGTTTCGTCATTTTCAGACGAAATTTCGGGAGAGAGGTATTTTAAAATACCTCATTTTTGGTTCCGAAAGGGACAATTTTATTTACCTTTTTAGTTATTATTTATTTTTGTCTCTTTTTTTTTTTCTTTCTATTTTTAGTTTACATTTTCTTTTTGTATTTACTTTTATTTTCGTTTTTCTTGTTATTTGTTTTTATTTATTTATTTTGTTTATATCCAATTTTGGTCCATTCTAGTCCAAGGTCCATGCAAGTGTCCAACCTAAGGGCATTATGGTCCAATAATTTTCAATACAACGCTAGTTATGTCACTATTTATAAGCTGCCAATCATTGGCTCAAAGGGGGCACATTTTTCCACACAAACAGATTTTAAAATCGGCAGTCACAAAAATTGGATCAAAACACTTTTTTTCAAACTTTCTCAAGAACACATCATCAAATCATCAACAAAATTTCCAGCAACATACAACAATATTCATATTCGGCCAAGAACATCACACTGGCGGATCTAAACCCAACATGTAACAACATCAGATATTCAACCGAATCCAAACCGCAAAAAGGGACTGAATCAACGCATTTTTTTTCTGAACCGGCCGAACCGGTATACTAATAAGAACAGAAACCGAATTGAGCCGTTTGTGTGAAGGAACCAGATTCGCAAATCGAGTGAAAGAAGAGTCGAAGTTTTCTGTTTCCAAACAATACTTTCTCTGATTTAAACACTGAGGTGACCGGTTTTGTTTTCTTTCTCGCATTTATCTCATAAAATCTGCATGTAGTGTGAAGTTGTTTTCGAAAATGTTTGAAAAAAGTGGAAGTTTGAATCCGAATCTTTAAGTGTAGAGCTAGAGAGTTTTACTTTGATTTTGAAAAAAACAAGGTCGAATTCGGACTCTATGAAGAAAGGATGTTTAAAAATGTAATAGTTTTTTGATTTAGAGGAGTTTAAAACTCTGGCGCGGTGGTTCCACTACCGGCCACCGCGCCGAAAAACTTAAACTCGCCGGAGAAGATGAAGTTTTCGGCGGCACTGCACTTTCTAATTTTGAGAAAGAAGACACAGTAGAGAGAAGAAAGAAGAGAGAAGGAAATTTGTGAAAAATGAGTAAAAAAACACTGAAAACCCCTTTTATACTCTTTTCAACCGGTTCGGTTCGCCTGTGAACCGATCCAGGCTTGAACCAAACCGGTTCTTCTTAAGCCCAATCCTCTTCCTTCTTATGATTTCTTTCCTTGCTGTTGTTACCCCCCTGCATGCTCACTGCACCTCCCTATTTCTTTGAAAAATTCTCTTTTTACATGTTTAATTTTAGTTATTTTCATGCATTTTTGTTCAAATTATTTTTTTCACATTATCTTTGTCCTATTATATAGTTTACTTGTTGATTTAATTTTCATCACATGCATTTTAATTCAAATCATTTTTTTTATATCATGCTTTGTTTATCTAATTCATTTAATGACTATATGTTCATCTCATGCATTTTAGACCTTTTAAAAAAAATCATTACATGCATATTCGGTTTATTTAGCATATGTGCCGATTCTATGTGCTTGCATTTCATCTTTGTGGTGGCTTTTTTTTTTTTTTTTTTTTTTTTTTTTCGTTTTTGATTTGTTTAAGTTTCATGGTTTTAGTGTGTATTTAGGACTTGATGTAATTTTATTTTCTGCATTTTATTTTTCTTGTCATTTATATTTTGCTTGAGACTTTAACATGTATATAGGTCCCATGTAAATATCCAATAATGAGAATATGCACCGACACCGCACTTTATTTTATTTTTTATTTTTTTTACCGCATTACGTCATAATCGCGATCGAGGACCAAATGAATTAGTGACAAATTAGGTTAATGATTGGACTCTAATTTTTTCTTAAAATCAAACTATTAGTAATTTTAGGTTCACTTCAAACTTGAGAATTTGCTTAGGATCCAACGTCCTTTGTACATTTCTCGCTTTTTATTATATTACGTCGGCGCGTATAGTTTTTTAGTGTGCGTTTAACTTTGAAAAATCATTTCTCAAAAACATTCAAATATGCAAAAATCACAAAAACATTTTCTTAACAAACCTTGGAAACAAACCAAGTGAGCCTTCCTTTCTTTACTTTTTTCCAAATCAAATTTCAATCAATTTTAATTATTTAGACTTTCTTTTCTTTAATTAAAATCAAACAACCTCACATTTTTATTCTTCTATGCCTTTTGGCCTCTTGTCCTCTTGTCCTCTCAAAAACATTTTTTCAAACTTTTAAAATCAATCCAACTCACCAAACGAAATTTTTGAGGTGAACTACATGATTTTGATCCCACTTTTGGGTATGTAGGCAAAAAACTTATGTCTTTCCAAATCAATAAAAACAACAAAAAAACATACTTCTTCTCCCTCCATTCTTTCACTTAGACTTTAGGCAATATTTTACAATTAAATAAGCAAGTAATTAGCACAAGATAATTTAGGCAAGAGGCTCCTTCGGAGTACCGAAGTCGTTTAGGCTGCTTAACACCTTCCCTATTCGAAACCAACCCCCAGACCTTTGATCTCATAAGGGTTTTTACTCACTTTTTCCCTTCCCACGAATAAAAGTTGAGAGTTCAAAGATTGAAGGATCAAAACCAATTAATGGATTGATACCCGAAAATCACGAGCACAGAAATGGCGACTTCACTGGGGACAAAATTTCCTAAATGGGTTAAGCCTATCTTATGTAACGCCCACGTTCGTTTTGTTATTTATTTAAATCAAGTTTAAGTGATTATATTATATTTATATAATATATAAGTGTTTTGATATGTTTTGATGTGTTTTGATATGCTTGGGATGTTTTTGTGGTAAGATATAATGCTAAGGATAAGGTTAAGAGACTTATTTTATTGTTAAATAAAATAAGATTTGAAAAGAAAATAAAATATTTAGTTTTGGGTTAGTTTTGGATTTTAGAGAGTTATGTGGGAGAAAGAGTAAATAAGATAAGATTTGTTGGCAGTATAAATAAGGAAAACTAGGGTTAGGAAGCCAGTAACGTATCAGACTTTGAGAAAGAAAGAAACGCACGCGCGTGAGGAGAAGAGAAGAGAGGAGTGCTGCGATTTTCTGCTTCTAACCAGGTAAGGGTGAGACTCATAATTCTGTAATGTTAATTAGCATAGTTTTGATGATCAATTAACAAGGAATAGGATTGAATTAAGAGAAGGAGGAAACTAGGTCAAAACCCTAGAATTTGATGAATTAACGGTTGGAATAGGTTTAATTGATGTAGAAAGTGTTCCTAGACCTTAGATTATGTTTAGGATGAATTCTGGAATCAGTAAGAGGCTTAGAACCATGTGAATCCTAGGATTTTTGAGAAATTAGCAAGTCTGGCCGCAACGAGATTCATCGCTCGCCACGGCGAGCAGTGATCCTCGCCTCGCGAGTGATGAGCTTCATCGCTCGCCACGGCGAGTACTTATCCCCGCCTCGCGAGTTGCTTCTGGCAGCTCGCCATAGCGAGCACTTTTCTTCGCCTCGCGAGTTGCTTCTGGCAGCACGCCACGGCGAGCTAACCCACTCGCCTCGCGAACACTACCAGAATGCGGTGTTTGAGAGTTGTGCGACCTGTTCGTACGTTGGATTAGGAGAGGACCCCCCCCCCCCCCCCCCCCCCCCCCCCCCCCCCCCCCTTAGGGCTACTGAGACCTGTTAGTATTGTTGAGAATAATGTGTACAGAGCTGAGTAGTTTATGTGTGAATTTTGAGTAAGGATTAAAGTATTATACCTTGTGCAATTATGATAAAGTTTATGTTGCCTTGAATTGTAATTGATATAATGATATCATTCTGTTCTTGTGATTTGAATTATGTTGCTGATGTTATTAAACTGAAAACGTATGATATATATATATATATATATATATATATATATATATATATATATATATATATATGCGATGATGAGTTGTTGTTTAGCTCCAATTTCTTGGATGCATGTTGATAAGATGATTAAGGATAAATGTTGTTTTGAATTGAGTCCATGCATAGCATACATTGAGCTTAGTCCTCACCATGATAGGAGCTTTGTCCTCCGCACGTTTTAAAAGTATATTAATACTTATGATGAAGTTTGGTACCACATGCATATAAGGAGTCTAAGAGCATTGTCGCATGGTCATATTTATGATGTCATGTTGTTGATAAAGAATGAATATATGATTACGTGATAAGTGTTGTCTATCTATGCTACTTGCTTAAAGATGATATGAAGTTGAATATGTGATTACGTGCTAATTGTTATGCAAGAATGCTACTGATGTGTTGATGTTAATTGTTATTCTAAATTATGTTGATTAATATTATTTTGTTATGAATTCTCACCCCTTCTGCTGGAATTGCCGCCTTGTGGGCAAGTGCAGGTGATCGTGCTTAGTGTTCAGGTGGTTCGTGAGTGGCCTTACCTCACAGTGTTGTCTAGGTCGCTCTGATACGTAACGGGATGGGGTTGTCTTATGCATGCTTCATTCTTTACGTGTATTTGATGTTCCTTGCTAACATTTGAGATATTTTATGGGGCCTGCGTGCCAAACGTTTATGAATTTTTAGTAATAATTCCGCTGCAAAGTTTTGAAGTAAATTGGTTAAATAAATTATTATTTAATTGTTTTGGATTATGTTTTATGTAATATCCCGTTGTTGTGTTTGCATACTCTGATAATTGTTTAAGAAATTTTTATGTTGGGAAAACGGGGTGTTACATTACCTTTCTTTACTTGTGCTTTACTATTGCTTATACCATGTACATACATGCTTACTTGTTTACTTTTAAGCGTGAGTGGTGAGATAAGTCCTACACCCGGACTTGAGGGAAACATAAGATAAAACAGCGGTATAATCATAGTACCGTACCAAGAGCATTCTTGAGCTATGTCTACACGTGATACAACCCCACTCGGCGGAGGCCTCACGGAAGGTAGTACTCTTGTTGACATGAGCATTCATGTCAACGTTATTACTTTCAATGTGAAGTGTCCCGTGAAGCCGTGGACCGTAGTTACCTTTAACCCATCTTGGCCTTTTAGGACGTAGTGCGGTGGTTAAATCAAGAGCATTCTTGAAACTTGGTCGACACGCGATACTACACTCAACCTCACCATGTTTTCAATGTTCTTTAGCATAATCATGCATACATGCATTCATTCATAAATAATTTTTTCATCCAAATATTGAAGGACTTAGCCAAGTTTTTTGTAAACATCAAAGGAATGGACCTTGTGAGAATGAACATCAAGAAATACAACCAAGCTTTTGCTAAGAACTTCTTCCTTGATTTCGTTCTTACCTTTTGAAAAAGGAACCGATTGCAATATCTTTACAATTTTCAAATGAAACCATGTTCCTCTACAATGTTTACAATAAACTTTGATAAGTACTCAAAAGAAAAAAATTTTTTACATTTTTTTTGCATAAGCATATCATGCATCATTTGCATTCATAGTTTCTAGTCTGTGTCTCATATTGTGTCTTCTCCATAAAAGGTCAATCCGTCAGTTGACTCGCATCTACAAACACTCGAGCAAGTCAGGAAAAAGAAAATGGAACATCTTGAGCAAGAGAACAAGGAACTCCGTGAGAAATTAACATTCATGCAAGTTGGGATGGAGAAGCTATCTGTCATGGTATCTACTTTGTTGGCCGCTCAGACTCAGCCGTCGGTCCCTCTGCCCACCAGTACTTCTCTACTTCAGCTAAATACATCGGTTATGCCAATTTCAACAGTGTTTGCTAGTACCCCACAACATACCATGGTCGAAGGTTATCTCTGGAGCACGCCCTTTAGTGTTGGTGAAGTACTCCACTCTTATGTCTCTGAGGTTCCGTTGCCTACTACACAATATGAAGTTTTTGTTCCTATGCCTGGCACAACATTCCCTCAAGCTGCAATGACTTTCACAGCTCGAGTAGTTCACACTATCCAGCAAGACCATGGGCCCGTTTTTCATGCCGGAAATGTAAAAGCTTATGACCGGGTAGATGACCTACAAGAGGAGGTCAAAGGAATGCAACGGGAAGTCAGAGCTATATGTGGTAAACGACAATTCGGCAAGAATGCCTACGATCTCTGCTTGGTGCCCAATGTTGTGATACCGCCCAAGTTCAAGGTCCCCGACTTTAAGAAGTACAACGGGAACACTTGCCTCGAGGAACATTTGGTGATGTATGCAAGGAAGATGTCTTCACAAGACGATAATGATAAAATTCTCATCCTCTACTTTCAAAAAAGTTTGACTGGCGATGCTTCAAAATGGTACATGGGTCTGAACAATGCTAATATCAAAACTTTCAAAGATTTGAGTGAGGCTTTTGTCAACCAATACAACTACAATGTGGACATAGCTCCAGACAGAGATGAACTTCGGGCCATGACTCAAGAGGATCAAGAAACTTTCAAGGAATATGCCCAAAGATGGAGAAATATTGCCGCTCAAGTCAGACCGCCTCTAGATGAAAAGGAGTTAACCAGGATCTTCCTCAACACTCTTAGCCCGTTCTACTATGACATGATGGTTGCAAGTGCACCTAATGACTTCGCAGAGATCATGCGCATGGGTATGCGTCTTGAAGAAGGGGTCCGAAAAGGGCGACTAGTCAAAGAAAGTGTTCCCACTGACAGTTCAAAGAAGGAAGACTAGGAAATAAGTATAGTGAAAAGTTGGACCCAACAACAATATCCGGCCTATCACCCTATTGCTGTAACGCCCAAATTTCTTATTTATTATTTTATTAATTTATTGTATTTTTAGTGTGTTATTATTTGATTGATAATATATATATTTTGATGAAATATATTATTATGTGCATTATTTGGTGTGTTAATATTCTAAGTGGGGGAAGAATATAATTATTAGAAATAATAAGATAAAGGGGAAGAGTAATTTTGTGGTGATAAGAGTAAAAAGGTGTATTAGGTTAAGAGTCAGTAAGGAGAGATTAGAAAAAGGAGAACACGTACAATTTTTGGAGAAAAAGAGGAGAACTCAGAGAGAACCCTAGGAAAGAAGAACGCTGCTGTTGATTTCAGAAGAACAATCTAAGGTAAGGGTGGGATTCATATTCTCTAATCTTAAGTATGTTTTTCTGAAATTGGGTTTGACAAAAGTTGTAGGTTGTGAGTTTTGGGGATTAAGGTTAATCTTATGTTGTTGTTCATAGCTTTGTTGTTTGAGAAATTAGGTCTTTGAACTGTGAATAAAAATTGTAGAAAGTATATGAGTTGCCATGAATTGTTGTGTTAAATTGATGTTTAGACCTTAGATTATTCATAGTGTAATGTTTATAATCGATTTTTGGGTTTAAGTTGATGAAAATTGGGAGTTTCGCTTGAAAAGTCAGTGTCTAAACGTTTTTGCCAATAAGGGGTTATGTGAGGTTCTGGAAACCGATTTTTGTGTGGTTGAAACTTGAATTTCTCTGTAGATTATGTTAGAGCTAAGTATCAGGAGCGTATAGGCGAAAACGGCATCAAAATCCGATTAACGGTTTGAATTTTACGCGCGAAACAGTGAAAAACGCACTTTTTGAAAAGCTGAGTCCGTACCTGATACCGTAAAAATGTGCCACGTTTTGGCAGCCGTGCCACGTTTTGTTGGCAGAGCGCTTAGTGGATTCTGGACATAAAAACGTGCCACGATTTCTCAGAACGTGACACGATTTTCGTGAACAAGATCCTCCATATTTCACTATTTTTCACCCCTTTCCTCTTTGAACTGGGTTTTGGTGTAAACATGAAAGTTGTAGATAATTGAGTTAGATTTGTAATGGTTTTGGTTTGGCTTGAAAATGATTTTTAGATCTTAAGATATGATGAAAATACTCTAAGAAGGTCTTAGTGAAATTTTATGAAAACTAACCCAAAACTTATAGATTGTCTCCGAACTTCAGATCTTAAGTACTATGAGTTTAATTAAGGTGTTTATAAGTATTTAATCTATGTTGTGATGAATCTAACTTGGTTTGATATGTAATTAATTGATTAATGTATATGTTGCTATTGTTGTTGATATGTTGGAATATATTATGTGATTATTGTATGTTGTATAATGTCATGTTGCTTATGCCAAGTTGTCAAGTTGCTAAGTTGATGTTGTTGCATAGTCAAGTCAGTGTCGTTGTGTCGTGTTAGTTGTTGTTGCCATGTTGGTTATTATTAATGAGATACTAATGAAGAATTATGTGAAGTAATAATATTGTTAAACATTATAGCTTATGTTGTTGAATTCCATTGATGAATTATATGCTTACTATTTTTGAATATGTATCTCACCCCTTCTGCTTGGAAATGTTGCTCTTCGTATGAGTAACTTGCAGGTATTCGAGAATAAGTAGCTGTTGATTGTTGTCGTGAGTGGCTATCTCTCGCTGTGTCTTTAGGTGCTCTGATATGTAACAGGATGGAAGTTTGCTATGTTTGATTGCATTTCTTGTTACGTATCTCTTTTATTAAACAATGATGAACTATTTTTATGAGGATTTAAGATAATGTTGATGTTGTGGCCTTTTAGTGCCAAGTACTATTTAAAATGTTGAAAATAATTCCGGTGCATTTTGTTGAATTTCTATCAAGGCAGATGTTTTAATAAATAACATTTTTGTTCCATTTATATTTGTGGAAAATTTTGTAAGTTGAATGTGACACTCTGTTTTTAAGTTGAAAAACTCTGATTAATCTATGTTATTTAAAAGTTGGGAAAACGGGGTGTTACAATTGCTGCTGTTATACCCGACGCCAATACTGTTAAAAATCCGGGTTATCAACCCAGTGTCCACAATATCAACAACAACCTCAACAACAAGCTCATCAATAGTTTATCCCTCCGAATCGGGCTCAGAAAGCACCGCAATATGATCAGATTCCTCTGAAGTATGAAGAGTTGCTTCCTGTTTTACTTACGGAGCAATGTGTCCAGACCAGGCCACCTCCTCGGGTGCCTAAGAAACTGCCGGCTCGGTGGAGACCTGACCTCTTTTGTGCATTCCATCAAGGGGCACAAGGTCATGATGTGGAACACTATTTCTCTTTGAAGATCGAAGTCCAGAATTTGATCGAGGTCAACATTTTATCTTTTGAGGGTTCAACTCCAATCGTGCAAGCAAATCAGTGGGCGTAGTCTATCGACACAGTGCAAGACAATACTGGATCATGGTACTTAATGTCAACACATGGACTGGTTTAGCTGCAATTGGGTCTTTGCTGATGTTTATTTCTACTACTCATCTATTTAATTAATATGTTTGTTTGTTGTTTTCTATTTTTCAAAAAAAAAAAATCCTTTCGTCCCACCCGAGACGGAAGTGAACTTGTTTAGGGCTTTTGCTTTATGTATTTTCATCATTAATTAAAAAGTCGCTTTGATCCCGACTTTGTTTTTATTTTGTGCTTTTTCTGGAAAAAATGGTAATACAAAAAACCAAAAAAAAATTATTTTTCTTTAATCATGTCTGCATAATTATAACTTTCTTTTACTTGTCAAAATCAATAATTAAATCATGCATTAATAAACCCGTTGAACACTTTAACCCTGTACTCTCTCTCGACCTTGAGTTCCTTGCATCTGAGGCTGAAGGAGAGGAAAATGAAAGGATTCCCGATGAGATTTCTTGTCTACTGGGGCATCGTAGCCGTCAAAGCTGCAAATACAAATATCAAGAAAGATTTTCCATAAGTTGACATTCATTTACAAAGACTGGCATGAGATGCTACCATTTTCCTTGTTGGAATATTGTACTTCAAGTGCACACTTTAACAGGGGCAACCCCCCCACTATCCCTCAATATACAACATAAAGGCAGTGCCTCACATGGAGGTCAAAGTCTCGTCAATAGAAGTTCCAATGAAAGCTAAGCTTGATTGAATTTAAAGGCGTTGCTGTGGTATGGCGTGGACAGTTATATCAAAAGGATGAAGCAAGTTTTCGACTAAGAAACTGGCCTTGTGCTCAAAGTTATACTATCTGATTATCCAGGTGCCAGGGGCAATGAATGCTTAATTATAAAGGATAGTGACAAGCTTGTATGTCCGGTGAATACCAATGCAGTCAAGAAATACTTTGTTAAAATGAAAAAGCTCGATAAGTCGCAAACCTGAAAAGGCGGCTTAGGCAAAAAAGAGCGTCTCGATGGACTGAAAACCCGAAAGGGCGGTCCATGCAAAAGTTAGAGACATAAAAAATATGATTGATAAATATGAAATGATTACCCTGATAGATTGAAAACCCACAAGGGCGATCTATGCAAAAGTTAAGTATTATGACAAAGTAACTGCATCTGGTCGGACATGACTCACTTGGAGTATTTCAGCCATCAAAAGACCTCCGAATCATGGCAAGGTAATTGCATCAAATCAGATATAATTCATCTGGGGCATCTTAGCTGTTAAAGGGTTTCCGATCTGAAGCGTGTGCAAATCAAAAACTCGGAACAGTGAAATTCAAAGTTGGTAGGGGGAATAGTGTAACGCCCATTTTGATTATTTAATTATTCGATTTATTTGAGATATTGCTATATATTTTTATATATATTATGTGATGTTAAGTGAAGATTTAAGATGTTTTTATGTGACGTGGTGACTTATTTTATTGTTAAATAAAATAAGATTTGAAAATAAAATAAAATATTTAGTTGTGGGTTAGTTTTGGATTTTAGAGAGTTATGTGGGAGAAAGAGTAAATAAGATAAGATTTGTTGGGAGTATATAAAGGGAAATTAGGTCAAGAGAGTCAGTACGCGTACAGAGTTTTGGAAAAAGGTGCAAACGGACGTGAAGTGAGAAGAGAGCATAAGGGCTGCGATTTTCTGCTTTGATCAGGTAAGGGTGAGCCTAGCATTTAATTATATTATTCTGTAACCCATCTAATCAAGATTAAACAATCATAGGGCTGTTTTGAGAGAATTGAAATTAGGTTAAAAAGTGAGAATAATGATGAAGTAGGCCATAAAGCTGTAGAATTGATGTTTAGATTGAGCACAGAACGTAGATTAACCATTATGATGATGATTCTGAGAGTTTAGATGCTTAAGATGATAAATTTGGGACTTTTTGGGTGATTTTTCGTAGAATCCGTAGCAGTCTGTTCATCGCTCGCCTGAGGCGAGCTATGCAACTCGCCGTGGCGAGTAGACCTAGTTTACTCGCGAGGCGAGCAACCCAGCTCGCCATAGCGAGCAGTGCCCTAGAGCTCGCGAGGCGAGCAATCCAACTCGCCATAGCGAGCAGGACCTTAGTACTCGCGAGGCGAGCTATCCCACTCGCCATAGCGAGTTAAGTCAGAACCCAGAACTGTGTACTGTTTGCGAACTGTTTCGCATAGAACCTCGAGAGATGACCTTTGGGTAGTTTCTGGGACTTTTAATAATGTTTATTATAATCTGTAATGATGAAACATGATGATTGAGAGTGTTTATGATGATTTTATGATGCTTATATGTGATATATGAATTGAATAAGTGATGAATGCTTGAATTACATGCGATGTTTGCCATATTAATGTTATACTTATGAAGTACTTGCTGCCATGTTGCTGTCTATGTGTGTATAGTTGCTGCATGTGTCAGTCCTTGATGAATAAGATGTTTTGCGACGTTAAGATGTTAACTTGTTTAAGTTAAAAAGTGTTGAGTCTCATGCATACTCATTCTATGATGGGGGCTTATGCCCTGGAGTTTTTACTCACCAGCGACGAGGGCTTATGCCCTGGAGCTTTGCTCACCAGCGACGAAGGCTTATGCCTTGGAGTATATTTATGCTCATAGCGACGAGGGCTCATGCCCTGGATTGGTACCACATGCATATAAGACGTAGGGTTGCATAGTCAAGTGTTGATGTCGAGTCGAGTCGTCTAAGATGTTTATTAAGATGTATATGATGTTGATTATGATGATGCTAAATGACGTGTTGTTTATATTGATGCTCTAAATGCTAGATGTTTACCTGTGATATGATGAATTATGTTTGGTTGTTGAATTGTGATTATTTGATTACATGTTTAATTTAATTATTTGTGAATCTCACCCCTTCTGCTGGAATTGCCGCCTCGTGGGCAAGTGCAGGTAACCAAGATTAGGTGCAGACGTGTGAGGATTTCTGCAGTCGAGTCTAGGTGCTCTGATACGTAACGGGATGGGGAAACTTTGCTTATATTTTCTCTGTTCCTTGCGTATTATGTTATGATATGATTATGATCTTTGAGGATTTTATTAAGACGTTGTTGAGGCCTGTGTGCCAAAGCTTTTGAGATGTTTCCTTTATGATTATTCCGCTGCGACGTTGATTAATAATTTATGAGGATTTAATGTTTATTTATTCATTAACATGAGATGTTTTAGAAATGTGATGCCCTGTTTATGTGCTTACTCTGATGCATGCTATTCCTTTTAAAGAAATTTTTATGTTGGGAAAACGGGGTGTTACAATTGGTATCAGAGCAGGTCGGTCCGTCCGGCCAAGTAGAGAGTCGAGTGACGTTGTCTTAGAGTTAGAATAGTATTATTGTATTATTCTAACTTATGTTTGTTTTGTTAAGGATTAAGATGGCTGGAAGGAATGATGCTGCGATTGCTGCTGCCTTGGAAGCTGTTGCTCAAGCTGTGGGACAGCAGCCTAATGCTAATGCTGGTGCTGGTGCAGAGGTCCGTATGCTGGAGACCTTCCTGAGAAACCATCCTCCTACTTTCAAGGGGAGATATGATCCGGATGGAGCCCAGGCGTGGCTCAAAGAGATAGAGAGGGTGTTCAGGGTTATGCAGTGCACGGAGGTGCAGAAGGTGCGTTTCGGTACGCACATGCTGGCTGAGGAGGCAGACGACTGGTGGATTAGTCTCCTACCTACCCTGGAGCAGGACGGTGCTGAGGTGACCTGGGCAGTTTTTAAGAGAGAGTTCCTCAACAGATATTTTCCGGAGGATGTGCGGGGCAAGAAAGAGATTGAGTTCCTGGAGCTAAAGCAAGGGAACATGTCTGTGACTGAGTATGCTGCAAAATTTGTGGAGCTGGCCAAGTTTTATCCACACTACTCTGCTGAGACCGCCGAATTTTCTAAATGTATTAAGTTTGAGAACGGATTGAGAGCTGATATCAAGAGGGCTATAGGGTATCAGAAGATTAGAAACTTTTCTGAGTTAGTGAGCAGCTGCAGGATTTACGAGGAGGACACTAAGGCTCATTACAAGGTGGTTAATGAGAGGAAAGGAAAGGGGCAGCAAAGTCGTTCTAAGCCCTACAGTGCCCCTGCAGATAAGGGCAAACAGCGAGTTAATGATGAGAGGAGACCTGCTAAGAAAGATGCTCCTGCTGAGGTTGTCTGCTATACTTGTGGTGTGAAGGGCCATAAGAGTAATGCTTGTCCGGGAGAAGTGAAGAGATGTTTTCGTTGTGGCAAGAAGGGTCACACTACTGCTGATTGTAAACGTGGTGATATAGTATGTTTTAATTGCAATGAGGAAGGTCACATTGGGTCCCAGTGCACACAACCTAAGAAGACTCAGACTTCTGGGAGAGTTTTTGCCTTGTCGGGTACGCAGACGGAGAGCGAGGATCGCTTGATCAGAGGTACTTGTTATTTTGATAATATACCTTTAGTTGCTATTATTGATACTGGTGCTACACATTGTTTTGTTGCTCTTGATTGTGCTGCTAAGTTGAATCTTGTTGTATCTGATATGAATGGGGAGATGGTTGTCGAAACTCCAGCTAAGGGTTCGGTGACTACTTCCCTTGTGTGTTTAAGATGTCCTGTGTCTATGTTTGGTCGTGATTTTGAGATTGATTTAGTGTGTCTGCCGTTGGTTGGGATGGATGTAATTTTGGGGATGAATTGGTTAGAGTACAATCATGTTCTGATTAATTGTTTTAGCAAGACGGTGCATTTTTCTTCTCCCGAGGAAGAGAGTGGCGCAGAGTTCCTATCTACTAAACAGTTGAAGCAGCTGGAACGCGATGGAATTATGATGTTTTCTTTGATGGCGTCTTTATCTATTGAGAATCAGGCGGTGATTGATAAGCTACAAGTGGTATGTGATTTTCCTGAAGTTTTCCCAGATGAGATTCCTGATGTGCCTCCAGAAAGAGAAGTTGAATTTTCGATTGATCTTGTTCCTGGAACGAAGCCTGTGTCTATGACGCCTTATCGTATGTCAGCTTCTGAGTTGGCTGAGCTGAAGAAACAGTTAGAGGATTTGCTTGATAAGAAGTTCGTGAGACCAAGTGTTTCACCGTGGGGAGCTCCAGTGCTGTTAGTCAAGAAGAAAGATGGAAGTATGAGGTTGTGCATCGACTATCGTCAGTTGAATAAAGTAACGATAAAGAATAGGTATCCACTTCCGAGAATTGACGACTTGATGGATCAGTTGGTGGGTGCTTGTGTATTTAGCAAGATAGATTTGAGATCGGGTTATCACCAGATTAAAGTGAAAGATGAGGATATGCAGAAGACAGCGTTTAGGACGCGTTATGGACATTATGAGTATACGGTGATGCCTTTCGGTGTCACTAACGCACCTGGCGTATTTATGGAGTATATGAATAGAA
This sequence comes from Medicago lupulina, assembly GCA_958299785.1. Taxonomy (NCBI): domain Eukaryota; kingdom Viridiplantae; phylum Streptophyta; class Magnoliopsida; order Fabales; family Fabaceae; genus Medicago; species Medicago lupulina. The sequence continues at coordinate 47,681,678 of OY283146.1, read as the reverse complement.
TCTTCCATGCTTATTTGGATCGTTTTGTTGTGGTATTCATTGATGATATTCTGGTTTATTCTAAGACTGAAGAAGAGCATGCCGAACATTTGAAGATCGTCTTGCAAGTGTTGAAAGAGAAGAAGCTTTTTGCTAAGTTGTCTAAGTGTGAGTTCTGGTTGAAAGAAGTAAGTTTTCTTGGTCATGTTATTTCTGGCGATGGCATTGCGGTTGATCCGTCTAAAGTTGAAGCGGTATCGCAATGGGAGACTCCTAAGTCTGTTACTGAGATTAGAAGCTTTCTGGGTCTAGCTGGTTATTATCGAAGATTTATAGAAGGATTTTCTAAGCTGGCTCTTCCGTTAACGCAGTTGACGTGTAAAGGTAAATCTTTTGTGTGGGATGTTCATTGTGAGAACAGTTTTAATGAGTTGAAGAAACGTTTGACGACGGCTCCAGTTTTGATTTTGCCGAAGCCCGATGAACCTTTTGTGGTATATTGCGATGCGTCCAAGTTGGGTTTAGGTGGAGTGCTTATGCAAGATGGTAAGGTGGTAGCTTATGCTTCAAGGCAATTGAGAATTCATGAGAAGAATTATCCGACGCATGACTTAGAGTTGGCGGCTGTGGTCTTTGTATTGAAGATATGGAGACATTACTTGTATGGTTCGAGGTTCGAAGTGTTTAGTGATCACAAGAGTTTGAAGTACTTGTTTGATCAGAAGGAATTGAATATGAGGCAGCGAAGGTGGCTTGAATTGTTAAAAGATTATGACTTTGGTTTGAATTATCATCCGGGTAAAGCTAATGTGGTTGCAGATGCTTTGAGCAGGAAGACTTTGCATATGTCTGCCATGATGGTGAAGGAATTCGAGTTGTTGGAACAGTTCAGAGATTTGAGTTTGGTTTGTGAAAGAACACCTCAGAGTGTAAAGCTAGGAATGTTGAAGATTGATAGTGATTTCTTGAAAAGTATCAAAGAGGCGCAGAAAGAAGATGTTAAGTTTGTGGACTTGTTGGTTGCTAGTAATCAGACGGAGGATAGTGATTTTAAAGTGGATGATCAAGGAGTGTTAAGATTCCGAGGTCGAATTTGCATTCCTGATAATGAGGAAATGAAGAAGATGATACTTGCAGAGAGTCATAGAAGTAGCTTGAGTATTCATCCGGGAGCTACGAAGATGTATCATGATTTAAAGAAGTTGTTTTGGTGGTCTGGTTTGAAACGTGACGTGGCACAGTTTGTCTATTCTTGTTTGGTTTGTCAGAAATCGAAGGTTGAGCATCAGAAACCTGCTGGTATGATGGTGTCTTTAGATGTGCCAGAGTGGAAATGGGATAGTATATCCATGGATTTTGTGACGAGCTTGCCGTATACTCCTAAAGGGAATGACGCTATATGGGTGATTGTTGATAGATTGACGAAGTCGGCCCATTTTCTACCGATTAATATTACTTTTCCTGTTGCTCAGTTGGCAGAGATCTATGTCAAGGAGATTGTGAAGTTGCACGGTGTTCCTTCGAGCATCGTATCAGATAGAGACCCGAGATTTACTTCTAGATTTTGGAAGAGTTTGCAAGAGGCGTTGGGTTCTCAGTTGAGGTTGAGTTCGGCTTATCATCCGCAGACAGATGGTCAGTCGGAAAGGACGATTCAGTCGTTGGAAGATTTGTTGAGAGTGTGTGTACTTGAGCAAGGAGGAACTTGGGATAGTCATCTTCCATTGATAGAGTTCACGTACAACAACAGTTATCATTCGAGTATTGGGATGGCACCCTTTGAGGCTTTGTATGGTCGGAGATGTAGAACTCCGTTGTGTTGGTTTGAGTCAGGCGAGAATGTGATGTTAGGACCGGAGATCGTTCAACAGACTACTGAGAAAGTGAGAATGATCCAAGAGAAGATGAAAGCGTCGCAGAGTCGACAAAAGAGTTATCATGACAAGCGAAGAAAGGACCTTGAGTTCCAAGAGGGAGATCATGTGTTCCTGAGAGTGACTCCTATGACCGGTGTTGGTCGTGCGTTGAAGTCAAAGAAGTTGACCCCGAAGTTTATTGGTCCGTATCAGATATCAGAGAGGATTGGGGCGGTGGCCTATCGTATTGGATTGCCACCACATTTATCGAATTTGCACGACGTGTTCCATGTGTCGCAACTGAGGAAGTATGTTCCGGATCCGTCTCATGTGATCCAGAGTGATGATGTGCAAGTTAGGGACAACCTTACGGTTGAGACCTTACCGTTGAGGATCGATGACAGAAAGACGAAGACGCTGAGGGGCAAGGAGATACCTCTCGTGAGAGTCGTTTGGTCGGGAGCGACCGGTGAAAGCTTGACGTGGGAATTAGAGAGTAAGATGCTAGAGTCGTACCCTGAGTTGTTTACTTGAGGTAATTTTCGAGGACGAAAATCTTTTAAGTTGGGGAGAGTTGTAACGCCCATTTTGATTATTTAATTATTCGATTTATTTGAGATATTGCTATATATTTTTATATATATTATGTGATGTTAAGTGAAGATTTAAGATGTTTTTATGTGACGTGGTGACTTATTTTATTGTTAAATAAAATAAGATTTGAAAATAAAATAAAATATTTAGTTGTGGGTTAGTTTTGGATTTTAGAGAGTTATGTGGGAGAAAGAGTAAATAAGATAAGATTTGTTGGGAGTATATAAAGGGAAATTAGGTCAAGAGAGTCAGTACGCGTACAGAGTTTTGGAAAAAGGTGCAAACGGACGTGAAGTGAGAAGAGAGCATAAGGGCTGCGATTTTCTGCTTTGATCAGGTAAGGGTGAGCCTAGCATTTAATTATATTATTCTGTAACCCATCTAATCAAGATTAAACAATCATAGGGCTGTTTTGAGAGAATTGAAATTAGGTTAAAAAGTGAGAATAATGATGAAGTAGGCCATAAAGCTGTAGAATTGATGTTTAGATTGAGCACAGAACGTAGATTAACCATTATGATGATGATTCTGAGAGTTTAGATGCTTAAGATGATAAATTTGGGACTTTTTGGGTGATTTTTCGTAGAATCCGTAGCAGTCTGTTCATCGCTCGCCTGAGGCGAGCTATGCAACTCGCCGTGGCGAGTAGACCTAGTTTACTCGCGAGGCGAGCAACCCAGCTCGCCATAGCGAGCAGTGCCCTAGAGCTCGCGAGGCGAGCAATCCAACTCGCCATAGCGAGCAGGACCTTAGTACTCGCGAGGCGAGCTATCCCACTCGCCATAGCGAGTTAAGTCAGAACCCAGAACTGTGTACTGTTTGCGAACTGTTTCGCATAGAACCTCGAGAGATGACCTTTGGGTAGTTTCTGGGACTTTTAATAATGTTTATTATAATCTGTAATGATGAAACATGATGATTGAGAGTGTTTATGATGATTTTATGATGCTTATATGTGATATATGAATTGAATAAGTGATGAATGCTTGAATTACATGCGATGTTTGCCATATTAATGTTATACTTATGAAGTACTTGCTGCCATGTTGCTGTCTATGTGTGTATAGTTGCTGCATGTGTCAGTCCTTGATGAATAAGATGTTTTGCGACGTTAAGATGTTAACTTGTTTAAGTTAAAAAGTGTTGAGTCTCATGCATACTCATTCTATGATGGGGGCTTATGCCCTGGAGTTTTTACTCACCAGCGACGAGGGCTTATGCCCTGGAGCTTTGCTCACCAGCGACGAAGGCTTATGCCTTGGAGTATATTTATGCTCATAGCGACGAGGGCTCATGCCCTGGATTGGTACCACATGCATATAAGACGTAGGGTTGCATAGTCAAGTGTTGATGTCGAGTCGAGTCGTCTAAGATGTTTATTAAGATGTATATGATGTTGATTATGATGATGCTAAATGACGTGTTGTTTATATTGATGCTCTAAATGCTAGATGTTTACCTGTGATATGATGAATTATGTTTGGTTGTTGAATTGTGATTATTTGATTACATGTTTAATTTAATTATTTGTGAATCTCACCCCTTCTGCTGGAATTGCCGCCTCGTGGGCAAGTGCAGGTAACCAAGATTAGGTGCAGACGTGTGAGGATTTCTGCAGTCGAGTCTAGGTGCTCTGATACGTAACGGGATGGGGAAACTTTGCTTATATTTTCTCTGTTCCTTGCGTATTATGTTATGATATGATTATGATCTTTGAGGATTTTATTAAGACGTTGTTGAGGCCTGTGTGCCAAAGCTTTTGAGATGTTTCCTTTATGATTATTCCGCTGCGACGTTGATTAATAATTTATGAGGATTTAATGTTTATTTATTCATTAACATGAGATGTTTTAGAAATGTGATGCCCTGTTTATGTGCTTACTCTGATGCATGCTATTCCTTTTAAAGAAATTTTTATGTTGGGAAAACGGGGTGTTACAAATAGCGGTTATTGTGTTCAATGTACCTTTCCCAAATAATTACCATTTTCCAAACTTTTAAAATCCGTGGAGTCATGCCTTTGGCGGGCCACCACTCCATTTACATTAACTTGAGCCTGTGCCCATTTATTTGAAACTCTCATTTTATTTTGTGTGCATTATTCTCTTCTATTTTTGATGTTAATATTTAAAGCAAAAAAATATTTTAAAACAAAAAACTTTTTTAAGTCTTTTGAAATGCATAAACTGTAACGCCCTATTTCTAATTAAGCAATAAATCATGCAATTTAAATAAATACATTAGAAATAGTCGTCACTTCTACGAATAATAACCAATATAGTCATGCATGAATAAAACTCTAACATAAAGTCACAATGGAATCAAATACATCTCAACATAAATGTCATGTCCTCAACATAAATAAATCCAACAACATAAATAATTTCCACAAGATACAACTCAGGATATAATAAAATCTCAAAAGATAAATAACATGCACTAAATCCAAGATCAGAGCCTAATCTAGACACATGCGATACTCACCAAGCAAAATCATCTAAACCTGCATGTTGTCTACCCATCCATATAGAAAGGTAGGCGGTCGCCATAGACCACTGGGGGTTAGAATTACTTTAATCATAATAAAAAACAAACAGGTTAAGCATGCATCATTAACAATATCTTCCATAAATAATCATGAACTCAAACATTCTCAACAATGAATATCCAAGCACAAGGTTCCATTTCCAACAATCATCAAGCACATAAAGTACCAACACGTATTCACGCCAAGCTCATAAACAACCATGACACCTCCTAGAAAACATACAATGTGACTAGACCGACTCAACTATGTGTGATACCAAATCTCTTTCATCTCCGAGGCCGTCGCCCTTGACGCTTATAAACACGTCATAACAACCCGCATAACAACCCGCATAAGGAATACCGCAGCATCCAACAACAATTGGAGATGAAAGACAACAACAACAACGTGTGTGAACTAGGACTCGACCATAACAAAACATGCCTCATGCAAATTTCACAAGTCCACACCAACATATTCAAATTCATGCTTACACCAACATATTCATCACCAATAGCATGAATGAGAATATCAACAACATATATGTACATTACATATATTATCCCCAACAACAACATATATGCATTTAACATATATAATCACTAACAATCAACATATATGCATTCAATATATATACTCACAAATAATCAACATATATGCATTCAACATATATAATCACCAATCAACATATATTCACATTCAATCTCATTCACGAAAGAATACAAGATAGAAAAGTTCAATGAATATATTTTCAACTAGTTTCGTATGATATGATTCACTACTTAAACAATTAGGCCAATGAACCGAAACGAAATCAAAATGATTCAATTGCCTCTACTAAGGAAGTATACTAATCACATATGAGTGAAAGAATACTCACATAAGTATTTCATCGGCCAAATGCTATGAATTCTCAACATTCGCAAAGTTCGTCTCAAAATGTTACTTTCCAAAATATAGACCATTTTCAAAGTAAGACATTCTAGTTCTCAAAGAAATAGTTCAAGAACATTTATTTAATCATCTAGACGGTATATGTAAATAATCCCACATCATTGTCTTTGAGAAAATAAGCTTTCGGAAAAATTGTGTGTTTGGACGATTTTCCAAACATCATGAACGGTTTAAGAAAATTAAGTTCAAGTCCATACCAATGATGTTTTTACAAGATTAGACACATAGGTAATGATTAAACAAGTCAATGAAATCATTTAGAAAGTTCGGATTGGTTCACAAGTACATGAAACAAAAATTCAAGTGTGGCTTAACAAGGCATGGTTCGCTTCAGTGAAGACTGGTTCGCTTAAGCGACCAAGTCTTAGTAGCTTCTAGGCGTGTTCGTTTGGAGCTCGCTTGCAGCTCGCTCAAGCGAACTCTGTCCAGAAGCAACATTTCCATTCGCTCAGAGCTTTGCTCGCAGCTCGCTCAAGCGAACTGTGTCCAGAAGCACCTGGGCACGCTCACTTGAGGTTCGCTTAGAGCTCGCTTAAGCGAACGCTCTAAAGTTCAGAAAAAAAAAACTTCGAATTTCAAAACCCTTTTTCCCAAACTCTCCAATTTTGATCCTCCCACACTCAAAACTCGTCCCAAATGAAGTTTATAGGTCATGTACATGAACACATACACCAAAATGCTCAAAACTCACGAATCAAACATTATTTTGTCTCAATTCAAAATTTCACCAAACTTTCAAAATTGTTCAACAACAACAACAACTTTTACCAACAATTCACCAATGGCATATTCATCATATCAATTCATCAACAACATGTTTTCAACATCATCAACACAATTACTCATGAATTCATTCCAAGTTCATCAAACCACAACTTCATTATTCAACATTTTTCACAAAAACACAACATATTCATACACATGATTTTGATACATGAATTCAACATCAACAACACTTAATTCATTCAATTCACATGTACAAACATATCATCAACAACTAATCATGAATTCATTCACCAATTTTCACATAAGCACTTATTTTCAAAATCACTTAATTGAATAATCACTTAACAGAAAGGGGTAGAAAAAGAGATTTTGATTAAAGTCTAGCCCCCTTACCTTTAATCTTCTAAGCTCAATCCTCGGCTTCAATTAAGCTCCCAAGTTCTTCCCCTCTACAAGTTCTCTTCTTCTCCCTCTCCTAGCCTCTTGCCTCTTTGTGAAATGAATAATGAAAGTTTCTAACCCTAGGTCTCTCCCTATAGTTAGAATATATATCCATACCCATTGGGCCTAACCCATGAAATAATAATTGGACTTAATTCTAATTACGCCACCTATTAGTTTTCTATCTCACTAACCAATAAATTATTTAGCAACAACCAACACTAGTTCTAGTTATTACAACTAACTAATAACTCACTAAAAACGTTACGATTAATTCTCAGCCAAAATTACTATTTTACCCTTCCTTGCCAAAAGACCAAAATACCCTCCTAATCACTAAACTAGAGAAAATACATCAAAGGGCAATTAATCACATACAGGGATACATAAATACATGTAAATTAATTAAAAACTAAATAACGAAAATCGGGCTGTTACATAAACAACATGTACATTTTCTTTGAACTCATTAGAAGAAGAAGTATACATCAACATCTGTCTCAAGGACTGTTAAACCCTGCAGGATGAGTATGACCAAAGGCCTTGAGATGACCTCTGTAAAAAAAAAATACAAAAAAAGAAAACCTCGCCAAGTCGAAAACCCGAAAGGGCGGCTTAAGCCAAAAAGGAGCGTCCCGGTGGACTGAAAACCCGAAAGGGTGGTCCAGGCAAAAATTAGGGGCATACAAAAAAGAGAGAATATATTCCCAGTGGACTAAAAACCCGAAAGGGCGGTCCAAGCAAAAATTAGGGGCATACAAAAAAAGAGAGAATATATTCCCAATGGATTGAAAACCCGAAAAGGGCGGTCCAGACAAAAATTAGGGACATACAAAAAAAGAATATATTCCTGGTGGATTGAAAACCCGAAAGGGCGGTTCAGGAAAAAGTTAGGGATTTGTCAAAAAAAAAAACAAAGACAGAGGCATCACATTTCCAATGGGCCAAACAAAAGAATACACCTTGTGCTGATTTACAAATGGCGACTTCTGCCAGTTTGATTGATTGATGGGTTTTATCCCGATAAATGGCGACTACTGTCTGTGGTTTGATTAATGGCGACTTCTGCCCGTGGTTCGATTTATGGTGACTTCTGCCTACGGTTTGACTAATGGCGTCTCTTGTATGTGGTTTGAGTGATGATGATTTATGCCAGGCTTTTGATGAATGGGTTTTACCCCTTCAGTTGTTTTGATTATTGAGCTTCCTCTTGTCATACCCTCATTTTGGACCTAAAAATACTCATTCAAAATTCTTTTCTATTTCTGATACTTTTCAATTCACAATGTTTTACTCTGCAAATTTCTACCGTGCTTCAACTGCATATTTTTATTATATCTGTCTTTAATTTTCTTGCATATAAGGCCATCCAAAGTGCTTTTCTTGCATTACAAGTCATTTGAAAGTTTCTAAACCATTGCACATTTCCTTGCATTTTAATTCCAAAACATTTGCATGAAAATCATACAAAAAGGGTATTTTGGTCATTTCCTACAGTGGAACCCATTTTAGTCCCTACATTTGTCTCTGAGTCTTTTTAACTTGTCTGTACAAATCGTTTGTCAAAATCTATCTAAAAATCATTTCAGAATTGCATCTGAGTCAGTTTGAGTCGTTTTAGTCCTCAGGGGCATTTTAGTCTTTTTACGTCAAAATTTTGACAGAGAGGTATTTTAAAATACCTCGTTTTGGTAGTTTGTTCGTTTTAGTCCATTTTGTCGTTTTTTAACTGTTTCACTTTACGTTATTTTCAAAATTACCATTTTTACCAATTTTACTTTAATTACAATTTTTAGTCCAATTTTATTTTATTTGCAGATCAGTCCAATTTTATCTTTTCTTTTTCTCTTAGTTGCCGATCGGTCCAATTTTACTTTTTTTCTTATTTGCAAGTTAGTCCTTTATATTTTCTATTTTGCAGAAAGGTCCTTAAGTCAAATTCAGTCCAGAAGCCACGAAAGCAGTTCAAGGCCAGGTGTCACATTTCAATTGGTCCAAGGCACACTTGGCAGCCTATAAAAGGCCGGCCACTGTCACAGTCAGAAAGGGAGCCACAAAATCAGTGCCACATCACAAACACTTCAGAACCTTCTCTCTCTATTCAGTTACGATCAAAATTCACCAAAACCCAGAAAATCACAAGAACACAGAGCAATTTCTACGAACCCTAGTTTTTTCCAGAATCAAACTCAAGTGAAATTCAGTGAAATTTATGGTAGCTCTCAGGGATTCAGTGCTGAATCTTCATCATTGAGCCAATTTCCTCTACAATTCAAGCGCGAATTCACCATTGGAAGCGGCGAACTCAAGCGTGATCGCAGAGGGAGATTGAGAAGAAAAGGGAGAGAAAACTCAAAGGATTTGAACCGATGAAGTAGAAAAGGAAGAGACTACCAATTTATTTTCGAATTTAAGCCAAGAAATCAACAAACAGAATCAAATTCAAGAGTTCTTGAAGATTCCGGTTCGAATCTCCGATTAAAACACAGGTAAATACATAAACATACCTTTTCCTTGCTCAAGAACATCAACAGGTTCAAATCCATGTAGATCCATGGAAGTTCAAAGAATTTCATTCAAAAAACTGTGAAACCCTAAAAACCTTTGAAAACCGTAAGAATTCCACGATCTACAACGAACATCAACCGTTGTAGATCTACGAATTCATAAAAGATTTCATTCAGAAAAAGATTTGAACAAAAGAACAAAAACAGTTTGAAAACCGTGAAAGAATCTTTCAAGATCTACATCGATTTACAGTATGCATGTGAATTTCAATAGTGGATTTGCGTTTAGAACGATGAAATGAATCGATTGAAGCATGTTTGAACGGATTATGGGTAAGTTGGGTCAAGTTAGGGTTAGGGTTTCATCGGAGAAGATGAGAGAAGGTGAGAGAAGAAGAGAGAACGGTGAAGAAGAAAGAGAAACAAAGGGAAGAAATGAAACGAACCGGGCCAAATCCTTTTATATAGGCGCGCTGGACCGGGTCGGTTCAAACCCGATCCAGCTCCCTACGTCCTTGGCCATTAGATCTAGGTCTTGGTGAATCCGGATCAATCCAACGCCTCTGAGGCATTCTGAAGATCCGGATCCACCAGGCTGCGTGGGTTTGGGCTTCGTAACCGTGGGCCTTTAGTTCCTTTTGATTTTTTCTTGAGTTTTTTGCTATACACACCTCTGTTCTTGCTATCTGAACCCCTGTGCGCTTTATTTTTCTTGTGAAAATTCCTAAAAAATTCCTATGTGTTTCTTGATGTATTTCTGACTGTTTTGTGATATTTTTACATGTTTAAAATTGATAAAAAATATATGTTAGGTTTTCCTTTTGATTTGTGTATTTTTTGGCATTCTTGTGAATTTTCTTGCATGATTTTTGACTTAATTTTTGCCACATGATATTGCTACTTGATTCATGGCTTTGTGATATGTTCACTTCTGAGTTCATGTTAATTCTCATAGTTTTTTTTGTTTAGTGGTTAATTTCTTGTTTTGCAAGTAATGTGAATTTTCGGATTGAAGATAAAGTGTGAAATACGCTTATGAATGTGTGATAATTTTGAGTGTGAACATGTCTTGTAATTCTCACATTATACTTGAGATAAACTCCTTGAAATTTGCTTTGATGAGAGAATTATAGGTCATGTGCTTGCTTAAATTTTGTGACTAGTTCTTGTGCATTTTTCTTTCCATCATTACATCTTGCTATTGTTTTTGTCAATTTGGCTTAACGTTCTTTTGCTATCATTTCATGCCTTGTTTTACTAACCATTTCATTTCATGTTTCATACATATTATGAGTATTCCACCATCTCATCTCTATCCTTAAGCCTAGGTTTTATTCAATTTCTAATTCTTAGGTAGTTATTTCTTCATTTTATTTCTTGCAAGACCATAGAATGTAAACTAGGGCCAATGTAAAGGACAATGAACTCTATAATGATGTACACCGACACAAGCACCGACACGCACACACGTTGTATGATTTACCGCTAGATGTATGTTTAGGAAACGCGAAACTTAGAAAAACTCATTTTTCAAAAAAAAAATGTCAACAATCTCATCACTTGAAAAACAATTTTTTCCCAATAAACTTTGGAGTGAAAACTCCATTGTGTTTCCCTTTTATTTTCTTAATCAAAATTCGAATGCAAACTAATTCATAATTAGACCATCATTTTCTTTAATAATTGAACCAACCTCACCATTTTCTTGCTCAAGCCTTTACGGCCTCTCTCTTTTCTTCAAAATCATTTTCAAAAATCAAAATCAACCTAAACTCACAAAAAACATTTTTGAGAGAGAACTACATGGAGTTTGATCCCTTAAAAGGGTATGTAGGCAAGAGGTCAAAACCTCTCCAAGTCCAATAAAAATAAAATCCAAACACTTCTTCCCCCATTCTTAAAATAAACAATCTTTTTTTCAATAAATAGCATTAAAAAATAAAGCGTAGACGTAAATCTAGAAAAACGGTTCCTATAGAGTACTATAGTCGTTATGGGTGCCTAACACCTTCCCGTAGCGAAATTTGCCCCCGAACTTAGAATTTCTAAGGGTTTTCTCAATTTTCCCCTTCCCCCAAAAAAATAGAGATATCAATGATTGAAAGGTTCAAGCCTAATCAATGACTTGACACCCGAAAATCGTGATAACACCTCTCATCAGTGGTTTGATATCGGGCTTTACCCTGACAGTGATTTGATTCATCTCCAATAATATCATCCCACAATGAAGATTTCCGAGTGTTTGTACTGCGATGTCAGTCCACCTACCATCTTACTTGTCCAGTCTTGTCAGCTTCACTTGTTATATAGAGTCGTCTAAATCATACATTCATACAGTCATATATTCATGTACTCATACATTCATTCATAAATATATTCATGCATATAAACTTTCTTGCACATATAACTTGCATACAAATATCATTCATACATGATCACATTGACCACCTTGAGTCTTATTTCAATTGTATTTAAAAAATGTCATCCCCAATTGTGTCTGATCCAGAGAGGTCACCAATCAAACCATTTTTTAAGTGTCAGTTTCTACAAACGACCAATATACAAATACATTTCAATTTCCCCAGTATCTGTCCAATTTTATTTGGTTTTTCTTCATACAGCTATCTTACAGATAGTAGACAACTTACCTTTCATATGTTTTCATACAGCTATCTTACAGATAGTAGACAACTTACCTTTCATTTGTCTTCATACAACTATCTTACAAATAGTAGACCACATACATTTCATTTGTCTTCATACAACTATCTTACAGATAGTAGACAACGTCTTTTTCATTTATCTTCATACAACTATCTTACGGGTAGTAGACAATATCCTTTTTCAATTTTACCTTCATACGACTATCATTGTACGATTGTAGGTAACCATTTGTCTTCATACAGCTATCTTACAGATAGTAGACAACGTCTTTTTCATTTGTCTTCATACAATTATCTTACGGGTAGTAGACAATGTCCTTTTTCAATTTTACCTTCATACGGCTATCATTGTACGATAATAGGTAACCATTTGTCTTCATACAACTATATTACGGGTAGTAGACTATGTCCTTTTTCAATTTTACCTTCAGACGGCTATCATTGTACGATAGTAGGTAACCATTTGTCTTCATACAGCTATCTTGCAGATAGTAGACAATGTTTTTTTCATTTGTCTTCATACAACTATCTTACGGGTAGTAGACAATGTCCTTTTTCAATTTTACCTTCATACGGCTATCATTGTACGATAGTAGGTAACCATTTGTCTTCATACATCTGTCTTACATATAGTAGACAATGTCATCCCTTTCAAATTTACCTTTTACTTGTATCTTGCCCTCCAACAATGACATCAAACACCAACATTGCATTTACCTTTTTACTTGTGTCTTACTCTCCGACAATGACAACAAACACAAACATTGCCTTTATTTTTTACCTTGTGACTTGCTCTCCAACAATGACAACAAACACCAACATTGCCTTTTCTTTTACTTTGTGTCTCGCTCTCCTACATTGACACCAGACAAATTTATCCCTTTACCATATTCAAGCTTTTGTTCCCCAGTGAACTTTTTTTCCCCAGTCAGGTCATCGTTGCCGTCTAGCATTCATAACACTACATTCACCACAGTATATTCATAACATTGCATTCATAGCATCACAATTCATAGCATTTTACAGTCAATACTGGTCAAAAATGGTGTACTCTGATATTTAAGTCTCTTCGACTTGTCAATTTAAAACTTTCGTTTTTTAAATCCCCGTGACGAAGAAACTTAAATAGGGGCATTCGTCATACCCCATTTTTTGACCAATTGTTTTCTTTTTACTCATCTTGAGAACCCATGTTACCCATTTATTTTCTCAAGGTTTTACAATTTATTTCACAATATTTTACAATTTATTTCCTAGCATTTTACTGTTTATCTTCCAACATCTTACCTTGTTTATGTCTCAGCATTTATCCGTTCAATTTACGAACATTTTGCTCGTATATTCCTCAACTTTTATCCTACATTTTATCTATTTGTTTTACAACGTTTCACTTTTATTTTCCCATTTTTACCCGACTTGAAAAACTAAGAAGTTTCGTCATTTTCAGACGAAATTTCGGTAGAGAGGTATTTTAAAATACCTCATTTTTGGTTATGAAAGGGACAATTTTATTTACCTTTTTAGTTATGATTTATTTTTGTCTCTTTGTTTTTTTCTATTTTTATTTTACATTTTCTTTTTGTATTTACTTTTATTTTCGTTTTTCTTGTTATATGTTCTTATTTATTTATTTTGTTTATATCCAATTTTGGTCCATTCTAGTCCAAGGTCCATACAAGTGTCCAGCCCAAGGGCATTTTAGTCTAATAATTTTCAATACAACCCTATTTTTGTCACTATTTATAAGCTGCCAATCGTTGGCTCAAAGGGGGCACATTTTTCCACACAAACAGATTCCAAAATCGGCAGTCACAAAAATTGGATCAAAACACTTTTTTTTCAAACTTTCTCGAGAACACATCATTAAATCATCAACAAAATTTCCAGCAACATACAACAATATTCATATTCGGCCAAGAACATCACACTGGCGGATCTAAACCCAACATATAACAACATCAGATTTTCAACCGAATCCAAACCGCAAAAAGGGACTGAATCAACGCGTTTTTTCTGAACCGGCCGAACCGGTATAATAAGAACAGAAACCAAATCGAGCCGTTTGTGTGAGGGAACCATATTCGCAAATCGAGCAAAAGATGAGTCGAAGTTTTCCGTTTCCATACGATACTTTCTCGTATTTAAATACTGCGGTGACCGGTTTTGTTTTCTTTCTCGCATTTATCTCATAAAATATGCATGTAGTGTGAAGTTGTTTTCGAAAATGTTTGAAAAAAGTGGAAGTTTGAATCCGAATCTTTAAGTGTAGATCTAGAGAGTTTTACTTTGATTTTGAAAAAAAAAGGTCGGATTCGGACTATATGAAAAAAAGGATGTGTAAAAATGTAAAGGTTTTTTTGATTTAGAGGTGTTTAAAACTCTGACGCGGTGGTGCCACCACCGGCCACCGCGCCAGAAAACTTAAACTCGCCGGAGAAGATGAAGTTTCCGGCGGCGCTGCACTTTCTAATTTTGAGAAAGAAGACACAGTAGAGAGAAGAAAGAAGAGAGAAGGAAATTTGTGAAAAACTGAAAACCCCTTTTATACTCTTTTCAACCGGTTTGGTTCGCCTGTGAACCGATCCAGGCTAGAACCAAACCGGTTCTTCTTAAGTCCAATCCTCTCCCTTCTTCTGATTTCTCTGCTTTCTGTTGTAACCCCCCCCCCTGCATTCTCACTGGACCTCCCTATTTCTTTGAAAAATTCTCTTCTTACATGTTTAATCTTAGTTATTTTCATGCATTTTTGTTCAAATTAATTTTTTCACATTATTTTTGTCCTATTATATAGTTTACTTTTTGATTTAATTTTCATCACTTGCATTTTAATTCAAATCATTTTTTTTATATCATGCTTTGTTTATCTAATTCATTTAATGATATATGTTCATCTCATGCATTTTAGACCTTTAAAAAAAAATCATTACATGCATATTCCGATGATCAAGTCAGTAATGGAACTGAGAGAGAAAGTCTAAGAAGTGTTATGAAGTGTTGTGTACCTTGAGGGTAAAGCAAGTTTACACTTATATAGGCGCGCATGTGGCATAATGTCTCCAGGTTATGCGGCGTGTGATTAGGAGCGGGAGTGGACACGTTTAGCGTGATCCCGGAAAGGATACGTGCTTCAGTGTGGCACGACGCAGGCGAGTTGGCGTGCTCCTTTGAGTGTGTAGCCTTAAGGCAGCGTATTATTGTACACGTGTAGCCATGTGAGTGAGCCAGAACAGTTGTCCCCAAAGTCGTTGATGCGTTTATGGCTTAATGGCATTAGCAGAGGAAGGAGGCGTTCGACCAAAGGCGCTCGTTGACGGTTTAGTCCGGCGGCTCTCGATGAGTTGTGTCAGGAACTGAAGTCCGCCCGCAAAGAGTGTGGCGTCCGTTGATGAACTAAGCCAGACGTCCCTTGAAGTGTTTTGTTGGGAAGCTTTGATTCGACTGTGAGTGATGGCACCCGACTTTGAGTTAGTGGGAGTAGTTGGCACTTAAATGCTTTAAGCGGAACGTTTGAAGGTGCAAAAACCGTTCAGTTTTTTTCTTCATGCGTTTGGTTAGTGTATTGTACGCGCTCCTGGAAAAACTTCACACACTTAAACGTTACGATCGTAATATAGCATTTGATTTAGATTATATTATGGGAAATGCTTTCGAAATGATTTACTTACGCTGATTTTAAATTAAAGACGATAAAAAACCTTAACTGCAAGGCTTTGAGTTGTTTTAAAATGAAAAAAAATGCATTATTGTTTGAGAAATTGGGTTTTACAATCCCTCACCCTAGAATCCACCATAATATTATGTTATTTTTCCTACAAATATTTAAATTTCATAAAGTTCTATAAATATTTTATAATATTCATAATTTTTTCTACATTCCACGTTAATGAGTTAAGGGCAGCTTACCCCTACCAAAGAAAAATAATTTTTTTCATCTTTTTTCTTACAATCGAATACATTTTTTTCATCTCTAGAACATCAAAATTCTTGATTTGCTTCATTCAACATGTGATCTCCATCTCCTTCGTTCCATAATTGAATCTTTCTTAAATTACCCTCAATTCGTCAAGGGATTAAGTAGGATTCGCCATTATAGTGTTTTTCTCAAAATCAATTACCATTTTCATCTCAAGAACATTAAACTTGTTCATGACATTATAGATGTATAAACATGATAACTTAAATATTATATTTTTAAATATGTTCTTTTTAATAAAAAATTATAGATATTAACCTATGTAATAATTGCATATCTGAGTACTTTACAATAAAAAAATTATATTGGACATTACCTATACTCCTTAATATAATATATTTACTCACATAATGCCAAATTTCTATAAATATATTTATATCAAATTAATTCAGTCAAATAAAAATAGAAAATACACCCACCTATAAATAAAGACACATGTTTTACAATATCATGATAAATTATATACTTTGTTTCTCGTGTAAAAACTATTGTTTTATCGTGGAGAGTCCATTGAAAATGGTTTTGAAGTTGGTGTTGCTTTTTCTTACTATGGCTACGATCCTTGTGGGAAGTGCAAATGGTAGAAGTGGGATCAATATTCAACAAGGAGTTGCATATCCTGATTGGACTTGGTGCCAACCAACACTTTGTCTAAGTAACCCGAAATGTTGCCCTCCTCCTAGTCTTACAACACCATGAGATTATGTTCCTTTACTATTAAAATATTTAATAACTAGTCTGGGTCTAAGAAAAGGCTGATTCAATATGTAATATTTGAAATTATATGAATAAATGAGAAATTATTGTTCCTTTTGGCTATACGGGATAGGATCAAATGACACCATAGCATCAAAATTAGTTTGACATCAAATTTCATCCATTCATTACATTTAGTCCAAATGTTAAAAACTATCCCCCAAAATAATTTTGCTACACAAATTTTTCTCTATCATCTAATTAACAATAAGGAATACATTTATGATAATAAATTCATTATCAATCATTCCTTATTTTTTTCTTCTTATTTTTTTATTACTTGATTTATTATTACTTCCACTACTTTTAACGGTAGTAAGACGTTCTTTAAAAAAAAAAGGTAGTAAGACATTTTTTTTACAAAAGACATTGAAACTTAATGTTGTTGTGTGAGATATACCAAGATCAATAAAGTTAAGCTTAAAAATGACGAATGACAAAATGATATAAGTAGCAACACTTTTGAGAGGTAGGTAGCAGCAACGGTGGAAGAAAAAGAATTAATTTTTTTTTATGGAATGTGTTACTTTTTTAAAGCAATTTATATAATTATCGGTGGTGATGACCGTCTCAATAAACCAAAAGCATAATTTTTTTAACCTAAGTAATAATAATACGTAATTACAACAAGGGGGAAAAGAAAAATGATTGATAATGAATTTATTATAAAGATTTTTTTAAACTAGGTGGTAAGCAGATAAATTGGTGTTGGAAGATTATATTAGGGATAACTTTTAGCTTTTGGATTAAATGTATAATTGAATGATATTTGATGTCAAACTAACTTTTTGACACCATGGTGTCATGGGATCCTTTGTGTATAAATTTTATTATTGGAACTGTAATATTCCGCCTATTGTTTTCGCGATGTTTTATCTGTTAACATTAGTTTTTGTGCGTTCAAGATGAAGGGTAGTTTGGTCATAATGTGTAGAGGGTATTTAAGGAAGCTAGGACACAAGTAACTCATTATGTGTGTTGCTTCCTCTCTCTAAAGTTCAAAATTTTGAACTCCTCTCTCCTCTCTCTAGCCTTGCGCCCCTTTTTCCCCTTTTGCTACTCATCACCTTTCCAACCATGTGTTAGAGAATCATGCTGCATGTTGGTTGATTTGATGCCATTAGCTAGTATGGAAAACAAGACTTGAAGCTTCATTCCTTCTTCCTTCCCTCCAAAACTAGATTTGAAGCTTAGGTGATATTGCATGCTTGGAGCTAGAGTTTTTTGGCTGAGTTTGTGTAGAAAGTAGCAGATATACATGTGAGTTCTATAGCTAGCACTCACCTTGGGATTGTGTGAATTATGAATGTGTGAAACTAATTATGTATGATTATGATTTAGGGTTCTAGTTGCCCCTTTGTGCCATAAATCATTACAACTATGTTAATGTTGTCATGTATTAAGATTTCGACTATTTTATGTTTCCTGGATGCATATTGTACCTTAGAACACTTGAAATTGAGGTTTTTGGGTCCTAAACACGAATTCTGCAGGTCTGGACTGATGAATGTTCGCTTCAGCGAGAAAATCTCGCTCAAGCGAGATTTAGGCAGAACCTATGTAACACCCCGTTCCCAAAAATACGTAATTTAAATAAAACTATCAGAGTTAAACCACAAACGGAGCATTACACTGCTTATAAAAATTCTTTAATAGAAAATAAAACTATTAAACTTCAACAACCAACTTATAAAAATTGCAGCGGAATATTTATTTCAATCATAATTAATCCTCAAGTAAAATCTTGGCACAAAGGCCTCAACCAACAAATAATTATTCAACCATATCTAAATAATTCCGGCATAAAAGCCTCATCAAAATATTTCAACAAAAACTACATCATCATGTCTCAAAATTCAATACATAGGAGTGAAAATAATATAGAAATCCCATCCCATACGTAACAAAGTCCTAGACGTTGAGCCACCACCTACTACTCAGGATCACCTGCAAGTTACCCATACGAAGGGCAACATTTTCAAGCAGAAGGGGTGAGATTCACGAAAAACAATAATATATTTATGTAATTCATCAAATGCATTGAAACAACAACAAATTCATAACAACAACATCAATAAGAAATATACATATAAATATAGCACCATACTTGATTATCAACACTACTTCAATTATATTTAATTCGAAACCAACTTCATTCTTGATGACAACACACCGACAACGACTTAACACCAACGACACATCAACAACATCGACAACTCACCCAACACAACAACTACTACGATGTAACAATGCACATGCATGTGGTACCAAAAATATAGGGCAGAGCCCTCACCGCTTTGAACAACAAAGTGTTCCAGGACATGAGTCCTCCCGCTTTGAACGACAAGGCGTTCTAGGGGAAAAGCCCTCACCGCTTTGAACAACAAAGTGTTCCAGGACATGAGTCCTCCCGCTTTGAACGACAAGGCGTTCCAGGGCAAAAGCCCTCCCGCTTTTATGCATTATGCAATGAACTCCACTTGTGTATATCAACATACAACATCAACGACTCAATGGTGTATATCAGCATACAACCAAACAACTACAACAACACCTACTACGGCATCAACATCTGTGCCTAATACTTATGACACACTCCCCAACTTGGACAACATGACTCAACAACATCAACAACGGGAACCACGATACACCGTATATAATTGTACATATATAAACATATATATTCCAACATATCAACAACAATAGCAACATATACATTAACCAATTACATTCATATCAGAGTCCAAAACATCCTTCAAAAGCAAATCAAGTTTGATCAATAAGACATAAGCCAAATACTCATAAAACACCTCAGCTAAATCCCTAATACTTAAGTTTGAAGTTTGGGAACTAGCCATAGGTTTTGGACTAACTTGGAATAAGTTATGCTAAGTTTTCTCAAAGTTTTCCTCAAGACCCACTTGGAGTATTTTCATCATAACTCAAAATCTAAAAATCATTTTCAAGTCAAACCAAGGCCATTAGAAAGCTAACTTGATTATCTATAACTTTCATGTTTACGTCAAAAGCCAATTCAAAACAGAAACGGGTGGAAATGTGAATGTTTTCCAGTTTTGGCTGACAGAAAAATTGGTGGCCGAATTTGACAATCGGTGGCCGAATTTTGCCGAATCAAAGCTGGAAAATCAGCCTAGAATTCGGTGGCCGATTTTGGCAATTCGGTGGCCGATTTCAGGCTTCACAGCTTACGAGAACAAACCAATTTTCACTCCAAAAACCCAATTTTGATCCCCCAATCACCCAAATTGATTTACTACAATGTTTATGGGTTCATATACAACATAATACTCAAAACAACTCAACAAACATACATCAACAACACAATTCACAACATTCTTGCAATTTCTCATACTTTCTAACCCTAGGTCAAGAACACATCAATTCAATCTAAATTCAGAATTCATATACATATTATTAGTTGAAGGTTAGCCTCACCCTTACCTGAATTAAGATGGATCAAATTCTACAGAAAATCCTCTCCTCTAAGCTCTTCTCCCTTGTTCTTGGTCTCTCTCCCTTTTCTCCAAAACTTGAGTTTTCTTTTTACTGTACGTACAATGTTTTTCTGCCTTTTCTTTTCCTACTCTCACCAACTCCTTAACCTATTTTCATTTCCCTTAACTCCCCTTAATTCTCATAATTAATATGTAACCCCCAAAAACTCCATAACTATTATTTTCTTACTTATTTCTATTAAATAATAAAAATAACCTTATAATAAAATGCAACACACCACATAAATCACATAAATCATTTTAAATCAAATAAAAGACTTAAAATCAACCAACGATAATTAAAATAAAACTAGGGCGTTACAACCTACCCAGGGCATCTCACTTGGGCTTCGCTTGGAGCTCGCTCCAGCGAGATTCATCAGGATAGCTTTTTCTGAAATTTTCCTGTGGTTCAGCAATGTCGTGTGAGGCTTTCCCGATCAATCTTTTATAACTTTAAAAACCCCTCGATGTCAAGTGAGCTAGTTACATTACATCTCAAGTATTACAAAAGAAAAACATGTACGACACTAATAATATCTAAGGATGAATGGCACATGAGAGTATAGTATGATCCATGATACGGGTAATATTTATTCTAAGTTCGGGAAAACCTAGAACCTCGACTAAGATAGTTGAGTTTATGCAAGTTAGCATGCCAAGGCGTATTATGTTTATGTTACGATTTTGAATACGATAATATGTAAATGCCTATGATAACAAGTAAATGTGTAGGTGTCGTGTCTCTCCGTTATCCAGCCAAGGGGGATACGAGAGGTTCACGCCAAGGGGGACGGGATAAGCTCCACAAGGGGGGTCCACACGACACTGAGGGAGTCCGATATACCTTAGCTAGGAATTTATCGGTAATGAATGAGTTTGTAATCGGGGTTACTCCACTCGATACATCCCGTAAAAATAACTCAGATAATTATTGACACACCATTATATGATATGTTTATGAAAATGATGATGTAATACGAAAGGTTATGATCTGATATAAGATGGATAAGAATGATAACGGTCTAGGTTTGCACGATCGTTTAGGGATGCATGAGTTCACACACGTATAATCTACCAATTGGTTGTGATGTTGGCACGTGGTAATCGTAGGTTTCCCCGAGGTTACCTCTAGCCTAGGATGTAGGTAGAACTCACTGACACATTATGTCTCATCCCATTCCTTCATTTGTTCAGGTTCGCAGGTCGCTCGTGGAAAAGGTAAGGAGAAGGTTTCAGATTGATCGTGCTTTGTTGGGATTAGAGCTTATGTTATTTCGTCTATGTTTGGTCATATATCTTAGTTGTCATGAACCTAGATGTAACTTTGTTTCATCTGACTTGATATGTATAACTATTATGGCATGAGACGACTTTGTACTCTAAATCTCCATCGATGTTGTATTTCCGTATTGTATAATTGATGCATCCAGTATCAGTTATAATGCACATATTGAATATTCTAGACTCTTTTGATATGGGCGTTACAGGACCATCATATGATACATAGTTTTATCCCCTTGTTTTAAATAATGAGATCCTTTGATGGCTTCAAGAAATCATGTGCCTCACACGTGAGCAAATATTAATTCTACTCGTTGTTTAAGCAATGGGTGGTTCTGTCTATTTGTCATATAGATCTGTCGGATGAGAACGGTTGAGTCACAATGGTTGTAGATAATGCTTCGATGATTGTAACAACTTCGGTGCGATGGGGAAGCCTCTTATGCGGTGGAACGAAAGATACCTGCAAGCACGTTAGCACTCCGACCATCAAGTCAGTAATGGAACTGAGAGAGAAAGTCTAAGAAGTGTTGTGAAAAGTGTTGTGTACCTTGAGGGAAAAGCAAGTTTACCCTTATATAGGCGCGCTTGCGGCATAATGTCCCCAGGTTATGCGGCGTGTGATTAGGAGCGAGAGTGGACACGTGTAGCGTGATCCCGGAAAGGATACGTGCTTCAGTGTGGCACGACGCAGGTGAGTTGGCGTGCTCCTTTGAGTGCGTACCCTTAAGGCGGCGTATTATTGTACACGTGTAGCCATGTGAGTGAGCCAGAAAAGTTGTCCCCAAAGTCGTTGATGAGTTTATGGCTCGATGGCATTAGCAGAGGAAGGAGGCGCTCGACCAAAGGCGCTCGTTGACGGCTTAGTCCGGAGGCTTTCAATGAGTTGTGTCAGGAACTGAAGTCCCCCCGCAAAGAGTGTGTCGTACGTTGATGACCTAAGCCGGACGGCCCTTGAAGTGTTTTGTTGGGAAGCTTTGATTCGACTGTGAGTGATGGCGCCCGACTTTGAGTTAGTGGGAGTAGTTGGCACTTAAATGCTTTAAGCGGAACGTTTGAAGGTGCAAAATCATTTAGTTTTTTTCTTCATGCGTTTGGTTTGTGTGCTGTACGATCGTAATATAGCATTTGATTTTGATCGTAATATGGGAAATGCTTTTGAAATGATTTAATTACGTTAATTTTAAATCAAAGACGATAAAATATCCTTAACTTCAAGGCTTTGAGTTGTTTTAAAAAGAAAAAAAATGCACTATTGTTGAGAAATTGGGATTTTACAATCCCTCACCCTAGAATCCACCATAATATTATAATATTCATAAATATCAATAAATATTTTATAATATTCATAATTTTTTCTACATTCCCCATAAATGATTTAAGGGTAGTTTACACCTACCAAAGAAAATTAATTTTTTTCATCTTTTTTTCTTACAATCGAATACATTTTTTTATCTCTAGAACATCAAAATTCTTCATTTGCTTCATTCAACATGTGATCTCCATCTCCTTCGTTCCATAATTGAATCTTACTTAAATTACCCTTAATTCGTCAAGGGATTAAGTAGGATTCGCCATTATAGTTTTTTTCTCAAAATCAATTACCATTTTCATCTCAAGAACATTAAACTTGTTCATGACATTATAGATGTATAAACATGATAACTTGAATATTATATTTTTAAATATGTTCTTTTTAATAAAAAATTATAGTTATTAACGTATGTAATAATTGCATATCTAAGTACTTTACAATAAAAAAATTATATTGCACATTACCTCTACTCCTAAATATAATATATTTACTCACATAATGCCAAATTTCTATAATTATGTTTATATCAAATTAATTCAGTCAAATAAAAATAGAAAATACACCCACCTATAAATAAAGACACAAGTTTTACAATATCATGATAAATTATATACTTTGTTTCTCTTGTAAAAACTATTGTTTTATCATGGAGAGTCCATTGAAAATGGTTTTGAAGTTGGTGTTGCTTTTTCTTACTATGGCTACGATCCTTGTGGGAAGTGCAAATGGTAGAAGTGGGATCAATATTCAACAAGGAGTTGCATATCCTGATTGGACTTGGTGCCAACCAGCACTTTGCCCAAGTAACCCGAAATGTTGCCCTCCTCCTAGTCTTACAACACCATGAGATTATGTTCCTTTACTATTAAAATATTTAATAACTAGTCTGGGTCTAAGAAAAGGCTGATTCAATATGTAATATTTGAAATTATATGAATAAATGAGAAATTATTGTTCCTTTTGGCTTTTAAGTTTTATATATGGGATAGGATCAAATCACACCATAGCATCAAAATTAGTTTGACATCAAATTTCATCCATTCATTACATTTAGTCCAAATGTTAAAAACTATCCCCCAAAATAATTTTCCTACACGAATTTCTCTCTATCATCTAATTAAAAAAAAGGAATACATTTATGATAATAAATTCATTATCAATCATTCCTTTTTTTTTTCTTCTTATTTTCTTATTACTTGTTTTCTTATTACTTCCACTACTTATAACGGTAGTAAGACGTTCTTTAAAGAAAAAGGTAGTAAGACATTTTTTTTTACAAAAGACATTGAAGCTTAATGTTGTTGTGTGAGATATACCAAGATCAATAAAGTTAAGCTTAAAAATAACGAGTGATAAAATGATATAAATAACAACAAACTTTTGAGAGGTAGGTAGCACCAACATTAATATCGCACTCGTCAGTATTGGAATTTTACCAGCCAAACGTGTCGGAAGACGAATATTCATTGAAAGAAAGTTCGACGGAGAATGTTATTGCGTGATGTCGGTTAAGCACGTGTTGAATTATCAGTGTCGGAGTAACGCGGTTAAGACAAAGGGTATTTTGGTAATTTTGCGAAGGGGGGTATATAAGGATGTTTGGGGTCAAAACCTTCATAACTTCATATTGCTTCTCTCTCTAGGTTTGGAGATTGGGAATTCTCTCCTCCTTCTCTCTACAAGGCCGCCCCTCTCCCTCTCCAATTCATCTATCATTCCAAGTTTTATGCAATTGGTGATCAAGCATGGGTCATAGAAGCTTCATGGACAAGAAACATCAAGAAGAGGAGGTTTTAGTGGGGCTTTGAAGGGTGACTTGAGGAACTTGGAGCTAGTGTTTTGGATTGAAGAAAGGATTAAAGTTGAAGCTTGAAGATGCTAAAATTTAACAAGTGAGTTCTATAGATAGAATACCTTCCTTTAGATTGTGTATGAGTTATGTGAGATGAATTGAAAATGTAGAAAATTATGCATGTTTGATTTTAGTACCCCTTTTGCCATAGATTGTTGAAATCTTGTTGTTTGTTGCCATGCAGTTGTTCTAAACTGTTTTCCTTATGTTCTGGGTGTTATGGGTGCATTGGAAACTTGAATTTGAGGTTTAGAGGTCAAAAACACGAATTTTGCAGGTCTGAGAATATGAATACTCGCTTAAGCGAGAAAAACCTCCCTCAAGCGAGATTCTCCAGGACTGGGTTGTTGAAGGCTCGCTCAAGCAAGAAAATCTCGCTTAACTGGTGCATCTCGCTCAAGCAAGAATAATCTCGCTCAAGCGAGATTCCATAGCACAACAATTTTTTAAGAACTTCCTATGATTCAGTGGTTTTGACGAGGCCTTTCCTTGCAGTCTTTTCCTTATTTTAAGCATCTCTCAATGTCAAGTAATCAATGTACACTACACCTTGAGATATCAATAGATAAATGCATGAACAACATTGACGATTTCAACGATGAATGGCACATGAGATGTTATGATACGATCTATAATGAAGGTAGGAATAACTCTAATTATGGGAGAAACCATAGAGCCTCGACATAGTTTGTCGAGAACTAGAATGTTAAGCATAAATCCTATGTATGTTAAGACGCGAAGCGATTAGTGTATTCTCTTCGCACATGAATAAGAATGACTATGCAAGCATGTTAAGCCGTGAATTGACAAATTAATCTCTTCACATATGAATGAGTATGAACAAGTATGTAGTTTACCGCTAATCGGATCGACCACGGATTCGAGGTAAATGAGTAAGCATGTATAGGTTTAACCTTTCATGAATGAATAAGACTAAGACTATAATGTAGTATGTAGGTTTCGTGTCTCTTGTGATCCACGCAAGGTTGGGATCTCAAGGGGTTCTCGTCAAGGGAACGGGATAAGCTCCGCAAGGGGGTCCCACGCATCACTGAGGGCATGATGTAAGATGTAGGTGTCGTGTCTCTTGCGATCCATGCAAGGTTAGGATCCCAAGAGGTTTTCGCCAAGGGAACGGGATAAGCTCCGCAAGGGGGGCCCGAACGACACTGAGGGAGTCCGATGTACCTTAGCTAGGTTTTCATCGGTCATGTATGGGAATATATTCCGGGGTTACTCCGCTCGGGATTATTCCGGAAAATGAACCAAGATAATTATGTTTGTTCAACTCTAACATCTAACCTAATGAATGAATGAATGAATATGACTACGTACGATACGATATAATCATGATTTTATTTCGATGTTAGACATGTGCAGGTTATGTAATAAAGTTGTTATGAATGTTATAACGATGACGATCTTAGGTTTCCCTAATCGTCTGGTTTAGGACCATGTCATGAATATGTTATGTTATGCCTTGATGCATTTAGCGTATCTTGAGTTAGCGGTTCTAGGGTCCCTTGACCGCCATGACACGTATGATGTAAGCTAGACCTATGACAAGTTAAGAAGAACCTACGACGGATCTAGTATGCACGAATGTCTAGGTAAGCATGACCACACACGTATAATCAACCGTCAGGTTGTATTGTAGACACGTGGTGACCATAGGTTTTCCCGAAGGTTACCTATAGCCTAGGATTAGGTAGAACTCACTGAGACATTATATCTCATCCTACTCCTTATTTGTTTCAGATAAACAGGATGGTTTAGCAAGCTTGTCGCCGAATGGATATTCAATAAGGACTCGTTCGTACCCGCTGCAGGATGTTCGCATGGATTCAAGAATGCATTTCTATATTATTGGATAGTTGTATGGTAATTTTGATGTACGAACGTGAATTGTTGTTTAAGATATTAATTCGAAGTAATTAAGTTGTAAATTTTAATGTATCCAATACTAAAGATAATGCATATGCTAAACTTTCAAGATACGTTTAGTGTGGCCGTTACATTTGGTATCAGAGCCTGGTTGATTCAGGTCGTGCCATGTGTCATTAAGTTTCAACCAATGTAGGGGGACCATTGAGTTCCGGGTAAATGTTCTAATTATCGTTGTTAGTTGAGCCTGATCAACTCAATTTAGCACTCGACGGTTAGGACGGATGCCTGAGAGCTGAATATGACCCAGGAGGAACGAAGTATGTGATGGAGATGAACTGGGAAGTATGGACTCGGAGCAAGTGAAGGTAAGAGTCTAGTCGTGCCAGAAGGTGGCCGGTGAGCTAGACAGTCGAAGTTTGATTCCTCCGGGAACACAAAGTAATGTTAAGAATAAGATGGAATGCTTCAGTAGTGTTGGGTGTGTGTTGACAAAATCAGTAAGCTCTCAGGGATAGTAATATGTGTAAGGTTCTAACGTTTGGAATGTTGCGTGAGGCGGCAGAGTAATGAGATAAGCTATTTGTAACTGGAGAAGTTAGGGTTTTATGTTAAGCGTTAGAACGACTAAGGCATTAATTTCCGATGTACCGTGAATTGTGTCGATTGATGTTAATGCTTGTCATGCAAATGTTATGAATTATTTTATGATGCTAGGGATGACCAATGTGCATTGAGTTACTTGCGGAACAAGATTTTTATGTAAGAAATGTTTTCTAGAAACACTGAATTGAAGAAATTCGCTAATAGCCAAAATTTCGCTAATAGCGAAGTTGCTTCAGCAGCATTTCACTAATACCCAACCTGGGGGCGAAATTTCAGTTTTCTCAAAAGCTGTCAGTTCGTCGCTAGGGTCCGTAGTGGCTATTGGAGGTTGTCGTCACAATCTATTATGTGATGAAAACCTTTTATGACATCAAGTATCGAATGCACATTACATCCTAAGATTTCCAAAGGAAAATGCATGGACAACCATTAACGGAATCGATTCGGTTCAAGGTAACATTAGTAGTTAATGTGTTAAGCGTTAAGAAGGGGCTTGGATTGAGAGTTTTGAAGTTCCTTCATATGGAGTGGACGTAGAAGATGTGAAGACATGGGGCAAGAAGTTAAAGTGGTTAAGAATTATGCGAGACCACATGATTTCCGAATCTTATGAAGTTGTAGCTATTCCTCAAATCTATATTTTGCTTGATTAACCTGCTAAGACTCGTTGCAATGATGGTGATTGGAGTTGGCAATCTTTAACTAAATAGAGATGGCAATCTTTATTCCTCAAATTTATAAAGTTTAAGAATGGATACATGCGTATGGGTGATTGGAGTTGGCAATCTTTAACTAAATAGAGATTCTGCAGGTCCCTGTCCGGCACGACTCGCGCAAAGCGTGCTGAACTCACTTGGAGCGACGCTTGATGGCACGGTTGTGTTGTCAACTCGTTCTGTGGTTCTATAATAACGTCTGTGGCCCAGATTCGTTATGTGATGAAGAATCATCAACGCCAATGACCCGTGTGCTAGTACTATGAAGATTTCTTTGAGAAAGAAATCAACGAGCAAGCAATGGTATGATTAGGCAAAGCATAGCATGCGAGGATACAAAGATGCATTGTTGGACGTTCAGGCAAGGCATGTGCGAGTGCATGATGAGTCTATTATGGGAATTCATAAGGCTTATTCATGGGAAAGAATTCAAAGTTCGCTCATCTTGACGGGTTAGCGTTCAAGACTAAAGTTAACAGAAGAAATCAGAGTGGCGCAGTAGAATATGGTAGAGGTATAATGGATTTGCTGTTGTGTGGATTGTGAATGTGTGAGATTCACTTATGTATGTTACGATTTTAGGTTCTAGTTGCCCATTTTGCCAATTATCATTAGAAATATGTAATTTGTTGCCATGCACTGTTTCTAAACTGTTTTTTAGGTACTGGGAATGTATTGTGCATATTAGAACTTGACATTTGAAGTTTTATGTTAAAATCACGATTTTCTGCATTATGGACTGATGAACTTCGCTTAAGCGAGTTCCTGTTCGCTTAAGCGAATTCTTGATAGAACCAACAGGTCCGTTCGCTTAGAAGTTTGCTTAAGAAAACTCGTGAGCGAACTGTACGCTTAGAGGCTCGCTTAAGCGAACAACATCTGGACATCATGTCTTAAAAATTTTCTTTGTGGCCCAGAATGTCGTTCAACATGTTTCTTTGTAAACTTTCATAACTTCAACGCACCCTCAAGGTCAAGAAACTAATGTACAATGCATGACAAGGCATTATATGCAAAAAGCATGAATAACAATAGCATATTTCTAACATTGAGCGGCATAAGAGAGTTAAGTAAGATGTATGAGGGGTAGCGACTGATACCTAGGTATGGGAATAACTATGATCTAGGTGCATATATCAGATTTTACACGACGTGATTCATACACCTTATGCCATGCTTGATAAGTAATAACGATACTTGCTATGATTATGATAAACCATGATTTATGTGACTCCTAGAGTTGAATATGTATCAAGGGACTTGGAAATGAAGTTTATTTTAAAATATGACATTTTCACATTTCTGAAACTGATGACACGTGTCGTAAGTGAGTAAGCTCACTTAAGACGTGCAGACTTCAGGACCAACTCGTCATTGGCGAGCTTGGGGCGGGTTGTAAACTTCTTTTTTTCAAAAATTTAGTGACTCGTCCTGTGGTTCTGCAGTACCGTTATGGGCTCGGTTTCGCAATGTTATTTTTTTTTAAAAAAAGTCATGCATCTATTCGTTCCAAGAATCCGTATACCAATGTTTAGAAAATTTCTTGAAGCAAAATATTAGAACGAGTATCGTTATTGTCTAACAAGATGCGGCACTTGGAAGTATGTAAAACACTACGGAAGTTAAGGCTTGTCGAAGTGAACAACAATGTTCGCCGAAGGATCGTACGGGTTCCACTAAGAGTATTCAGGTACAAGCAAGATAAATTGGAAGATTTCCTAAGAGTCTGAGAAGAGATAAGAGGATTGCGGAATCGTCGGATGACCAACGTAAGTAAGAGGCATGAGCCTCAAGGTTCAGTAAGGAAGATTATGTATTGAGTGTGTGAGTGCACAATAAGATACTTTAGACGCAAGTGAGCACTGCAGGGCAAACCTGGATTCTGGTAGGACCCCAGTTGAAAGGAAAATCATGATTGTTCCAGTTAATGATAAGTTACTTATACGAATGGTTAACGCTAAGCGGATAAGATATGGATCCGAGATAACCAGTCCAACATGCAGCAAGGGTAAGTTTTAGTCACGAAGTTTTAAGATAACTCTAGATTTTATGAGGAAAGTATACTTCGAACTCTTTTAATTATGTGTAATCGGACACTTGAGACTAGAATCAAGAATGTTAAGTATTAGCCATCGCAATCATTAAGGAATCTCTAAATTTCGAGGACGAAATTTCTTTTAAGGGGGGTAGAGTGTAATATCCCACTCGTCTGTATTGGAATTTTACCAGCCAAATGTGTCGGAAGACGAATATTCATTGAAAGCAAGTACGACGGAGAATGTTATTGCGTGATGTCGGTTAAGCACATGTTGAATTATCAGTGTCGGAGTAACGCGGTTAAGACCAAGGTTATTTTGTTACTTTCGCGCAAGGGGGGTATATAAGGATGTTTGGGGCCAAAACCTTCATAACTTCATATTGCTTCTCTCTCTAGGTTTGGAGATACGGAAATCTCTCCTCCTTCTCTCTATAAGGTCGCCCCTCTCCCTCTCCAATTCATCTATCATTCCAAGTTTTATGCAATTGGTGATCAAGCATGGGTCATAGAAGCTTCATGGACAAGAAACATCAAGAAGGGGAGGTTTTATTGTGGCTTTGAAGGGTGATTTGAGGAACTTGGAGCTAGGGTTTTGGATTGAAGAAAGGATTAAAGTTGAAGCTTGAAGATGCTAAAATTTAACAAGTGAGTTCTATAGATAGAATACCTTCCTTTGGATTGTGTATGAGTTATGTGAGATGAATTGAAAATGTAGAAAATTATGCATGTTTGATTTTAGTACCCCCTTTGCCATAGATTGTTAAAATCTTGCTGTTTGTTGCCATGCAGTTTTTCTAAACTATTTTCCTTGTGCTCTGGGTGTTATGGGTGCATTGGAAACTTGAATTTGAGGTTTAGAGGTCAAAAACACGAATTTTGCAGGTCTGAGATGATGAATACTCGCATTAGCGAGAAAAACGTCACTCAAGCGAGATTCTCCAGGACTTGGCTGTTGAAGGCTCGCTCAAGCGAAAAAATCTCGCTCAAGCGAGATTTTGGTAGTAGCCAACTGGTGCATCTCGCTCAAGCGAGAATAATCTCGCTCAAGCGAGATTCCGCAGCACATCACTTTTTTAAGAACTTCCTATGATTCAGTGGTTTTGACGAGGCCTTTCCTTGCAGTATTTTCCTTATTTTAAGAATCTCTCAATGTCAAGTAATCAATGTACACTACACCTTGAGATATCAATAGATAAATGCATGAACAACATTGACGATTTCAACGACGAATGACACATGAGATGTTATGATACGATCTATAATGAGGGTAGGAATAACTATAAGTATGGGAGAAACCATAGAGCCTCGACATAGACTATAATGATTAAGCATGTACAGGTTTAACCTTTCATGAATGAATAAGACTAATACTATAATGTAATATGTAGGTGCCGTGTCTCTTGTGATCCACGCAAGGTTGGGATCTCAAGGGGTTCTCGTCAAGGGAACGGGATAAGCTCTGCAAGGGGGGCCCACGCGTCAATGAGGGCATAATGTAAGATGTAGGTGTCGTGTCTCTTACGATCCACGCAAGGTTGGGATCCCAAGGGAACGGGATAAGCTCCGCAAGGGGGGCCCGCACGACACTCAGGGAGTCCGATGTACCGTAGCTAGGTTTTCAACGGTCATGTATGGGAATATATTTCAGAGTTACTCCACTCGGGATTATTTCGTAAAATGAACCAAGATAATTATGTTTGTCCAACGCTAACATCTAACCTAATGAATGAATGAATGAATATGACTACGTACGATATAATCATGATTATATTTCGATGTTAGACATGTGCAGGTTATGTAATAGAGTTGTTATGAATGTTATACCGATGACGATCTTAGGTTTCCCTAATCGTCTGGTTTAGGACCGTGTCATGAATATGTTATGTTATGCCTTGATGCGTTTAGCGTATCTTGAGTTAGCGGTCCTAGGATCCCTTGACCGCCATGACACGTATGATGTAAGCAAGACCTATGACAAGTTAAGTAGAACCTACGGCGGATCTAGTATGCACGACCGTCTAAGTAAGCATGACCACACACGTATAATCAACCGTCAGGTTCTATTGTAGACACGTGGTGACCGTAGGTTTTCCCCGAGGATACCTATAACCTAGGATTAGGTAGAACTCACTGAGACATTGTGACTCATCCCAATCCTTATTTGTAGGATGGTTTAGCAAGCTTGTCGCCGAATGGATATTCAGCAAGGACTCGTTCGTACCCCCTGCAGGATGTTCGCATGGATTCAAAAATGCATTTCTATATTATTGGATAGTTGTATGGTAATTTTGATGTACGAACGTGAATTGTTGTATAAGATATTCATTCGAAGTAATTAAGTTGTAAATTTTAATGTATCCAGTACTAAAGATAATGCACATGCTAAACTTTCTAGATACGTATAGTGTGGGCGTTACAGCAACGATGGAAAAAAATAATTAATTTTTTTTTATGGAATGTGTTACTTTTTTAAAGCAATTTATATAACTATCGGTGGTGATGACCGACTCAATCAACCAAAAACATAATTTTTTTAACCTAAGTAAGAATAATACGTAATAACAACAAGGGGAAAAAGAAAATGATTGATAATGAATTTATGATAAAGATTTTTTTAAACTAGGTGATAAACAGAGAAATTGGTGTAGGAAGATTATATTAGGGATAAGTTTTAAATTTTGGATTAAATGTATAAATGAATGATATTTTATGTCAAACTAATTTTGACAACATGGTGTCATGGGATCCTATGTGTATAAACTTTGTAATGGACCATCATATGATATATAGTTTTATACCCTTGTTTAAAATAATGAGATCCTTTGATGACTTAGGGAAATCATGTGCCTCACACGTGAGCGAATATTAATTCTACTGGCCGTTTAAGCAAGGGGTGGTTCTGTCTATTTGTCATATTGATCTGTCTGATGGGAACGGTTGAGTCGCAATGGTTGTAGATAATGCTTCGATGATTATAACAACTTCGGTGCGACGGGGAATCGTCTTATGCGGTGGAATGAAAGGTACCTGTAAGCACGTTAGCACTCCGACAATCAAGTCAGTAATGGAACAGAGAGAGAAAGTCTAAGAAGGGTTGTGAAAAGTGTTGTGTACCTTGAGGGTAAAGCAAGTTCACCCTTATATAGGCGCGCTTGTCGCATAACGTCTCCAGGTTATGCGGCGTGTGATTAGGAGCGAGAGTGGACACGTGTAGCGTGATCCCGAAAAGGATACGTGCTTCAGTGTGGCACGACGCAGGCGAGCTGGCATGCTCCTTTGAGTGTGTAGCCTTAAGGCGGCGTATTATTGTACATGTGTAGCCATGTGAGTGAGCCAGAACAGTTGTCCCCAAAGCCGTTGATGCGTTTATGGCTCGATGGCATTAGTAGAGGAAGGAGGCGTTCGACCAAAGGCGCTCGTTGACGGCTTAGTCCGGCGGCTCTCGATGAGTTGTGTCAGGAACTGAAGTCCGCCTGCAAAGAGTGTGGCGTCCGTTGATGAGCTAAGTCGGACGGCCCTTAAGTGTTTTGTTGGGAAGCTTTGATTCGACTGTGACTGATGGCGCCCAACTTTGAGTTAGTGGGAGTAGTTGGCACTTAAATGCTTTAAGCGGAACATTTGAAGGTGCGAAAACCGTTTAGTTATTTTCTTCATGCGTTTGGTTTTTGTATTGTACGCGCTCCTGGAAAAACGTCACACACTTAAACATTACGATCGAAATATGTCATTTGATTTTGATCGTAATATGGGAAATGCTTTCGAAATGATTTACATACACTGATTTTAAATTAAAGACGATAAAATATCCTTAACGACAAGGCTTTCAGTTGTTTTAAAAAGAAAAAAAATGCACTATTGTTTGAGAAATTGGGCTTTTACAATCCCTCACCCTAGAATCCACCGTAATATTATGTTATTTTTCTTGCAAATATTTAAATTTCATAAAGTTCAATAAATATTTTATAATATTCATAATTTTTTCTACATTCCCCATTAATGATTTAAGGATAGTTTACGCCTACCAAAGAAAAATAATTTTTTTCATCTTTTTTCGTACATTCGAATACATTTTTTTTATCTCTAGAACATAAAAATTCTTAATTTGCTTCATTCAACTTGCGAT
The DNA here is from genome assembly GCA_958299785.1 of Medicago lupulina. Classification (NCBI taxonomy): domain Eukaryota; kingdom Viridiplantae; phylum Streptophyta; class Magnoliopsida; order Fabales; family Fabaceae; genus Medicago; species Medicago lupulina. Next base: position 47,647,369 of record OY283146.1, on the reverse strand, counting down.
CTCTATCTCATTCGTTCCATAATTGAATGTTACTTAAATTACCCTCAATTCGTCAATGGATTAAGTAGGAATCGCCATTATAGTTTTTTTTTAAAAATCAATTACCATTTTCATCTCAAGAACATTAAACTTGTTCATGACATTATAGATGTATAAACATGATAACTTGAATATTATATTTTTAAATATGTTCTTTTTAATAAAAAAGTTATAGTTATTAACCTATGTAATAATTGCATATCTGAGTACTTTACAATAAAAAAATTATATTGGACATTACCTCTACTCCTAAATATAATATATTTACTCACATAATGCCAAATTTCTAAAATTATATTTATATCAAATTAATTCAGTCAAATAAAAATAGAAAATACACCCACCTATAAATAAAGACACATGTTTTACAATATCATGATAAATTATATACTTTGTTTCTCTTGTAAAAACTATTGTTTTATCATGGAGAGTCCATTGAAAATAGTTTTGAAGTTGGTGTTGCTTTTTCTTACTATGACTACGATCTTTGTGGGAAGTGCAAATGGTAGAAGTGGGATCAATATTCAACAAGGAGTTGCATATCCTGATTGGACTTGGTGCCAACCAGCACTTTGCCCAAGTAATCTGAAATGTTGCCCTCCTCCTAGTCTTACAACACCATGAGATTATGTTCCTTTACTATTAAAATATTTAATAACTAGTCTGGGTCTAAGAAAAGGCTGATTCAATATGTAATATTTGAAATTATATGAATAAATGAGAAATTATTGTTTCTTTTGGCTTTTAAGTTTTATATATGGGATAGGATCAAATGACACCATAGCATCAAAATTAGTTTGACATCAAATTTCATCCATTCATTACATTTAGTCCAAATGTTAAAAACTATCCCCGAAAATAATTTTCCTACACCAATTTCTCTCTATCATCTAATTAACAAAAAGGAATACATTTATGATAATAAATTCATTATCAATCATTGCTTTTTTTTTTCTTCTTATTTTCTTATTACTTGTTTTATTATTACTTCCACTACTTATAACGGTAGTAAGACGTTCTTTAAAAAAAAGGTAATAAGACATTTTTTTTACAAAAGACATTGAAGCTTAATGTTGTTGTGTGAGATATACCAAGATCAATAAAGTTAAGCTTAAAAATGACGAGTGATAAAATGATATAAATAGCAACAAACTCTTGAGAGGTAGGTAGCAGCAACGGTGGAAGAAAAAGAATTCATTTTTTTTAATGGAATGTGTTACATTTTTAAAGCAATTTATATAATTATCGGTGGTGATGACCGACTCAATCAACCAAAAGCATACTTTTTTTAACCTAAGAATAATACCTAATAACAACAAGGGGAAAAAATAAAATGATTGATAATGAATTTATGATAAAGATTTTTTTAAACTAGGTGATAAAAGAGAAATTGGTGTAGGAAGATTATATTAGGGATAACTTTTAAATTTTGGATTAAATGTATAAATGAATGATATTTTATGTCAAACTAATTTTGACACCATGGTGTCATGGGATCCTATGTGTATAAATTTTTTAATGGACCATCATATGATATATAGTTTTATACCCCTGTTTTAAATAATGAGATCCTTTGATGGCTTAGGGAAATCATGTGTGTCATCGCGATTTTCGGGTGTCAAATCATTAATTGGATTTGAACCTTTCGATCATTGATGTCTCTATTTTTTTTGGGGAAGGTAAAATCGAGAAAAAACCTTAGAAATCCTAAGTTCGGGGCTGATTTCATTACGGGAAGGTGTTAGGCACCCGTAATGACTATAGTATCCTATAGGAACCGTTTTACTATGCTTTACGTTTATGCGTTGCTTTTATCGCTACTTGTAAAAGAGATTGGTTTTAAGAATGAGAAGGAGAAGATGGGATTTTATTTTATTGGACTTGGAGAGATTTTGAGTCTCTTGCCTACATACCCTTTTAAGGGATCAAAATTCCATGTAGTTCTCTTCCAAAATGCTTTTTGTGGGTTGGTTCAATTTTAGTTTTGAAAATGGTTTTGAAGAAAGAGATAAGAGGCCGTGTAGGCATTAGAATTGAAAACAAGTGAGGTTAGTCCAATTTATTTACAAGAAATGGTTAAAGTTGGAAATTAGCACTAGTTTTGATTTTGTCTTAAGAAAATGAAAAAAAGTGAGGTTTTGACCTCATTTTTATTGCAAAGTAGTTTGAGTTGTGTGTTGATTGTTTGATGAAGAAATTATAAGTTTTCCTAGGTTTCACGCTTCCTACGCATACATCTAGCGGAAAGTCATACAACGTGTGTGCATGTGTCGGTGCATGTGTCGGTGTACATCATCATAGTCCATAGTCTTTTACATCGGGTCCTATTTTACATTCTACAGTCTTGCATGAAATTAAAGAAAAGTAAACTACCTAAACATTGAGAAATTGAATGGAACCTAAACTCAGAGAATGGGGATGAATTGGAGCTTTCAAAAGGCATGAAACACAAAATGGTTAGTGAAGCAATATGCAATGATAATGAAATGTTAGGCAACAAGAACAACAAAATATGGAAGGATGTGAGGAAGAAATGCGTGCTAACTAACATGACTTATGAAACAAGAAATTAAAAGCTAAACCTTGCAAAATTAGGAAACTAGCACCTAAACTTGCAAGATAAAAGCTATCCTATTAACAAAATTGAAAATATCGCAAAATCGTGGACAAAGATCAAACCTAATCAAAAATGGAACATATTGCAAGAATTGTAAGCAAAATCAATTAACGCAATTAGACATATCGCAAAAATTGTAAGCGAAATCAATTAACTAACACACTTGAACATATCGCAAGAATTGTAAGCAAAATCAATTAACTAACACAATTAAACATATTGCAAAAATTGTAAGCAAAATCAACTAACACAATTGAATGAATTAGTACAAAATCAGGGGCAAACTTATCATAAAATTAAATGCCAAACATCAACATCACATGGCAAGTTTCGGATCAAAAATTGCACAAGAAAATTCACGCGAAACCGCACAAAATATACGAATCAAGAATGAAATTGACACATATTATTTCTATCAGTTCTGAACATGTGAAAATATCACTAATCAGCCAAAAACATATCAAGAATACATAGTAAAAATTTTTGTGATTTTTTGCAAGAAATTTGGCATGCATATGGGTTCAGATAGCAAGAATGCAGGTGCAATTAGCAACAAAGTTCAAGAAATCACAAAAAAACCTGAAGCCTATGGATCTACGGCCCAAACCCGCGGATCTGATGGATCCGGATCAAGCTAACGCTCCAGGAGCGTTGGATTGATCCAGATCCATCAGGATCTGAATCAAACGGCCAGAAAACGAGGAAGTAGGCCGGGTTTTGGGTCGACCCGACCCAGTGCATATATAAAAGGGCAAAAACCCGGATTCCCTCATTTCTTTCATTCTCTTCTCCCTCTCTTCTCCGCCGTTTGGTTCTCTGAAACCCTAATTCTTGAATCTTGCTCAGACCTTGCTAATCCATGGCTTAAACCGTTCCTACTCTCATCCTGAACATGAATCCCTCAAGAACGAACGGTTTCAGCCGTTGAAACGGCGTGAACCTTCGTATTTGCCACCGGTTCAAACTGTTCGAATCTTTCGTGTTTTTTGGACGGAATCGTTGCGAAAATGGGGAGGAAATGCTTCGATCCACACTCGTTGCGGATTTTGAAGCTTTCCTTTGATTTTTCCAAATTCTTTTGAGTTAGGGTTAGGGTTTCAGATCCGAACAGTTCGAATTGGTTATGGATTCATGTAATTCTGGATTTGTGATGATTCTTAATGAGATAAAACGGAGCTTGATTGTTACCTGAGTCTTGTTTGAGGATTTGGACCGTTTCTTTTGATTCTTGGCTCTGAATCTTCACTGGTAAGGCAATTTCACTCCTTCCTTTCCTCTTCTGGTTCGAACTGGCGAAAACCTTTGAATTTTTCCCTCTTCTTCTTCTTTACTGGTTCGGATTCTTCGAATTCTTCACCCTCTTCTTCTCAATTTCTCGAATCTGTGATCGCACAGGATTTGTTACTCATAGTGACGAATTCTGTGCTTGAATTGCAGAGAGAAGATTCAATGATGATGATTCAGTCTTGAATCTCTGAGAATCCACAAAAATTCCATTGAAATTGCTTGAATTATGATTTTGGAAACTTAGGGTTTGTGAATTGTTCTTGGTGAATTTTCTGTTTTGATCCTAACTGAATCAGAGAGAGAAAATTTTTCTGTTTGTGATGATGTGGCTCCAATTGTGTATGATTCTGACACTGTGTACTATTTATAGCCTACCATGTGTGATTCTGACCAATGAGGGAGTGACATGTGGCCTTGACCTTGCTTGCGTGGCCTTGGACTTGAATCTGAAAAAAGGACTAAAATGCAAATTTTAAAGAATTTGGGACTAAACTGCAAAATAAAAAAAAGAAGAAAAATTGGACTGTTTTTGGAATTTAAAAAGGAAATTGAACTGTTTTTGAGAATTAAAAAGAAATTAGGGCGTATTTGTAATAAAGTATAAAATTTGGACTGAATTGCAATTATCATAAAAATTTGGACTAAAATGCAAAAATAATAAAATTGGTTAAAAATGTAATTTGAAAGCAACGTAAAGTGAAACATTTAAAAAATGACAAAATGGACTAAAATGAACAAACTACCAAAAATGAGGTATTTTAAAATACCTCTCTGCCCAAAATTCAAATAATGTGAAAAGACTAAAACGCCCCTGGGGCAAAAACGACTCAGACTGACTCAGATGCAAAACTAGATGATTTTGTGCAAAATTTGATTAATGATTCATGAAAACAAATTGAAAAGACTCAGGGACAAATTGTAGGGACTGAAAATGGGTTCCTTTGTGGGAAATGACCAAAATACCCTTTTGTATGATTTTACGCAAAAAAATTCAAAAGACTGAAGCAGTAATGTATGCAGTTGAAGCACAGCGGAAAACACGGTGGATTTGAAAGCATTAGAAAATAGCAGAGAAATTTGAGTAAGTATTTTTAGGTCCAAAATGAGGGTATGACAGCTGCCCCTATTTAAGTTTCTTCGTTTGGAGAGTCAAGAGACGGAGTCCTTGGCTTGACGTGACGAAGATACTTAAATATCGACATTAGCACTGATTTTGGGCGTAAAAATACACTTGTAGATGCTATGCATGCCATGCAACATTTGTGTTATGAATGCAAGACAAACTGAGAATTGAATTTAACAGAATATGTCGTATCCATTGCGGGATTGGTAGACATTGACAGAATAGCAAACAACAGAGTATGTCGTATCCATTGCGGGACTGATTGACATTAACAGAATAGCAAAAAGGAATATGTCGTATCCATTGCGGGACTGATTGACATTAACAGAATAGCAGATAACAAGACTCACTGGGGAGACTCGAAAGCAAATTGACAGGTACAAGCTGTTCTTGGATGCGAACTAGCCACTTGACCGGGAATATTGACAACAAAGGCGCAAGCTGCTCTTGTATTTGAGCTGGTTACTTGGCTGAAAGCAAATATAGAAAGCACAAGCTGTTCTTGGACACGAACTGGTTACTTGGCTAAAAGGAGACAAAATAGAAAGCACAAGCCGTTCTTGTATTTGAACTAGTTACTTGGCTGACAGGGAACAAAAGAAGCACGAGCTGTTCTTGGATGCGAACTTGCCGCTCGGCGGATACCAAAAGGAAAGGTACAAGCTGTTCTTGGATGTGAACTTGCTACTTGACCGAGAACAGAAACAAATTGTATTTGAAAATGACTTGAATTTGATTGGCATAACTGCAGGAGCTTGAATTTGACAGGAATGTTGACAAGACTGTCGAACTTTGAAATTGACATGACGGTAGACATTTGTTGTTAGCAGAAGAAATTTGAAGTTGACAAGATTGATTTTGATTGAGATTAACATAAGAATTGAGAATGCAGATGCGTATGAATAGCATAACAATTTTATCAAATGCATGGACACATAGGATGCATGATTATGCATGTATGAATGTTTTGGAATGCATGATGATTGGCAATTTGTAGACACAATTTCGCAGAGACAGACAAAACATTGGAATATTGGGCACGTAATGGCTCGTGCTCGGACATATACTTGCAAAAGTTCCTCTTCTGGGGACGCCGTCGTTTGAAGATACGTCGAGACCATCGTTGAAGGCAGGAAGCTGTAAAATTGTAGAGAAAAACAGTCTGAATGGCATCACTGCTTGTTGGGACAGTCACGTAAGTGCTTTGGACGTCGCGTCTGTGGTCAACGCTTTTGCATATTTGTTGTTTTTTTTTTTTTTTTTTCATTTCTTCTTTTTTCATATTTCTTTCATCGTCCCATTTTTGCCTGGATCGCCCTTTCGGGTTTTCGACCCACCGGGGAAATAGTTTTTTTTGTTGCCCCTGTTTTTGCCTGAATTGCCTTTTGAAGGTTGTCAATCCATCGGGGTGCTCATTTTTGCCTAAGCCGCCCTTTCGGGTTTTCGACTTAGCGAGCATATTTATTTTTCATGCTTTTCATTCTGTTTTTTCATTCTTGCCATTGACCACAGACCGTCACTGGGAAGACTTGCTAGTAACTCGAATTGGAACTGATATCAATGTAGATTTGTTCATGCATGTTCATTTGAATGTACCTAGCTGTTCAGGCTTGTTTTCAAAATACTTAAAAATTTCAATCTTCATAATGTTTATTCCAGACACATCATTATTAACATAGAAGAAATCTTTTGTATAAAGCTTTGAAAATAGAATAGAAAATGAGTGCCAAACAAAAGCATAGGCTCAAATCGACGTATAAGGGTGGTAGTCGGCCAAAAGCGCGACCCCACAGATTTACAAATCCTGAAAAATGGTAATTTTATTGGTTGGTGGTACATTGAACACAGTAACTGCTATGGTATCTGAAACTCTTGAATCCACAGGCGTCGGAACCTCGGATGAGAACAACCAAACATCAATTGCAAAGATCCTAAGGGGAATGGTAATTTGCCAGATATAGTCAATTGTCTTTTATTTCAATCTCATTCTTGCATGAACCGCCCCTTCAGGTTTTCGGCTCATCGAGACGCTCATTTTTGCCTGAGTTACATGTAATCTCAGCGAGCTCTTACATTTTTGTTTCTTGTCCCTTATTTTGCCTGGACCGCCCTTTCGGGTTTTCGATCCACCGGGAAGCGCTTTTTTGCCTAGGCCGCCCTTTCGGGTTTTCGACCTACCACGCTGTTCTTTTCATATCTAGACAAAGTATTTCTTGACTATATCGGCATTCACAGGATTCGGAAGTTCCACACCATCCATGTGTGTGAGAATCAAAGCACCGCCGGAGAAAGCCTTCTTGACAACATAAGGTCCCTCGTAGTTAGGCGTCCACTTGCCCCTTGGGTTGGGTAGCTGACTCATTCTTCTTTTCAACACGAGTTCGCCCTCCTTGAATTCCCGAGGACGGACTCTCTTGTCAAAAGCATTTTTCATCCTTGTTTGATACATCTGACCGTGAGTTAAAGCATCCAGGCGTCTTTCCTCAATCAAATTCAACTGGTCGTACCGACTCTGGCACCACTCGGCCTCGGACAACTTTGCTTCCATAATCACACGGAGAGATGGAATCTCCACTTCCAATGGGAGGACTGCTTCCATGCCGTATACAAGAGAAAAAGGCGTTGCCCCGGTTGAACTACGAACTGTAGTACGGTAGCCGTGTAAAGCATAGGGCAACATCTCATGCCAGTCTTTATATGTTGTTACCATTTTCTGCACAATCTTCTTGATGTTCTTATTGGCAGCCTCAACTGCACCATTCATCTGAGGTCTGTAAGGAGAAGAATTGTGGTGTTCAATCTTGAACTTCTCACATAAGGCTTGTACCATGTCATTGTTCAGATTGGTACCGTTGTCAGTGATGATCTTGCTAGGAACACCATACTGACAGATGATATTGTTCTTGATGAATTTGACCACCACTTGCTTAGTCACGTTGGCATAAGATGCAGCTTCGACCCATTTGGTGAAATAATCGATTGCTACCAGGATAAAACGATGACCGTTTGAAGCTTTCGGTTCAATTCTTCCGATCATATCGATGCCCCACATAGAGAAAGGCCATGGAGAAGACATAACATTGAGGGCGCGCGGAGGCACATGGATCTTATCAGCATATACTTGACATTTGTGGCACTTCCTGGCGTATTGATAGCAATCACGCTCCATGGTAATCCAGTAGTAACCAGCTCTCAACAACTTTCTAGACATAACATGCCCCGATGCGTGGGTCCCAAAGGTGCCATCGTGCACATCGTGCATTAGCTGTTCTGCCTCACATTCATCAACACATCTTAACAACACCATGTCGAAATTCCTTTTGTACAGGACATCACCATCCAGCAGGAACTTGCTAGCCAACCTGCGCAACGTCTTCTTGTCTTTATTGGAAGCATCCGGTGGGTACTCACGGCTTCGCAAAAATTGCTTGATATCATGATACCAGGGTTTGACGTCGGCTCCGCCTGAACCCGTCTGTACAATTGCATCACTGACAGTAAACACATGAGCGGGCCGATCTAAGCGTTGTACTTTGATCATCGGCACATGATTCCAATGGTTCACTTGAAGCATGGAGGATAAGGTAGCAAGAGCATCGGCCATTTGGTTCTCCTCTCGGGGAATATGGTGCAACTCGACCTTTGTAAAATACGTTAACAGACGTCTCGCATAGTCACGGTAAGGGATCAGATTAGCATGATGGGTTTCCCATTCTCCCTTTATCTGGTTGATGACTAATGCAGAGTCTCCATAGATGTCCAAATGCTTGATTCTCATATCGATGGCTTCTTCAATTCCCAAAATGCACGCTTCGTACTCGGCCACATTGTTGGTGCATTCGAACACAATCCGGGCTGTGAAAGGAATGTGATGTCCCTGTGGAGCCACAATTACTGCGCCAATTCCTCAGCCATAGGCATTAACAGCACCATCAAAGACAAATCCCCACTTGCTGTCCGGGTCTGGACCTTCACCGATCAGTGGTTCTTCGCAGTCTCTTGATTTTAAAAACATAACTTCTTCGTCGGGGAAATCGAACTTCAAAGGTTGATAATCATCAAGTGGTTGGCAAGCGAGATGGTCAGCCAGGATACTCCCTCTAATGGCTTTCTGAGCTTTAAACACAATATCATACTCTGACAGCAACATTTGCCAACGTGCGATTTTTCCAGTGACAGCCGGTTTCTCAAAAATGTACTTGATTGGATCCATCCGGGATATCAACCAAGTGGTGTGGTTTATCAAGTAGTGACGCAGGCGTTTGGCGGCCCAAGCCAAGGCACAACAGGTCTTCTCGAGCATTGTATACCGAGTCTCACAATCGGTGAATTTCTTGCTCAAATAATAGATTGCATGCTCTTTCTTTCCAGTCTCATCTTGCTGACCGAGCACACATCCCATGGATTCATCCAACACCGACAGATACATGATCAATGGCCTTCCTTCCACCGGTGGAACGAGGATAGGAGGTTCTAGCAAGTAACTCTTAATGTTGTCGAAAGCTTCTTGGCATTCATCATTCCATACCACAGGCTGATTCTTCCTGAGTAACTTGAAAATCGGCCCACAGGTCGCAGTCATGTGAGATATAAATCTAGAAATGCAGTTCAAACGTCCGAGGAATCCTCTGACCTGCTTCTCGGTTTGCGGAGCCGGCATCTCGCGGATGGCCCGGACTTTATCAGGATCTACTTCAATGCCCTTCTGGCTGACAATGAAGCCTAGCAACTTCCCTGATCTAACACCGAACGTACATTTGTTTGGGTTCAGCCGAAGCTTGTACTTCCTCAACCCTCCAAACATTTTAGCCAAGTATTCGACATGTTGCTCTTCATTGCTTGACTTGACAATCATGTCATCTACATACACTTCAACCTCTTTGTGGATCATGTCATGGAACAAAGTGGTCATCCCCCTTTGGTAGGTAGCACCAGCATTTATTAGGCCGAACGACATTGCTTTACAACAGAAAGTCCCCCACGGAGTGATGAACGATGTCTTCTCCCTGTCCTTGGGTGACATTTTGATTTGGTTATAGCCAGAAAAACCGTCCATGAAGGAGAACACCTTGCACTGGGCAGTATTGTCAACAAGCACATCGATGTGAGGCAGTGGGAAATTGTCCTTCAAGCTTGCTCTGTTCAAATCTCTGTAGTCAACACACATCCGAACCTTACCATCTTTCTTCGGCACTGGCACAACGTTAGCAACCCACTCGGGATACTCAACTGTCATGAGAAAACCCGCATCGATCTGTTTCTGCACTTCCGCTTTGATCTTCAGAGCCATGTCTGGCCGAGTCCGTCTCAACTTTTGCCTGACAGGAGGACAGTCTGGCTTTGTCGGTATCCGATGTTCCACAATCTGAGGATCCAAACCTGGCATGTCTTCATACGACCATGCAAAAATGTTCGAGTACTCCCGGAGGAGCCGAAAGATCCTTTTCTTGACCCCTTCCTCCAATGCGGCACCAACTTTGATCTCTCTTTTGTTATCCTCAGTACCCAAGTTGATTAGCTCGATCTCCTCCTGATGAGGCCGAATGGTTTTCTCTTCTTGCTCAAGCAATCGGGCAATCTCATCTGGTATGTCGTCATTATCCTCATCTTCGGTCTCGAATACCGGGGATTCAACAGTTTGGAGAAGCATAGGGTTACTGTGTTCAACGGGTTCATTTTGGTTCGATCTGCGTGACATGATTGGATGATTTTTAGAAAATAGTTTTCATGCTGATCTTTGAAATTAATAAGAAAACACAGATGTTTTGGTTTTTTCTGGCATTACCATTATTTCCAAGGGAAAAACATTAAAGAAAGAAAAAGAGTCGTGAAAGAAACGACGTTTTTTATTGATAATGGTGATGTCGGAACAAACATGCCCTTTACAAAAGAGTCACTTCCGCCTCGGGCAAGACGGAAGGATTGTTATTTTGAAAATAAAGCCTAAACAGCAAGACATATTACTTAGAATCATGCACAAACACAGGGAGATTGATAACGTTCCAGTTCTTTGCAATGCCTCCTGGTATCACAAATGTGGGTCTAACCCCTCTTTCAGCAGCACCATCAAGAATTGCATTGGTAAATCCAGCACTACGGAACGTTCTAGTTGACATGCCTGACGTCGGAGAGAAACCGAGACCCTCTTTGTATTTGTTGTCTTGCAGCTGTATCAATTGGCCCCAACCAGCGGCCTGACCCTTCTGAACGGCTCTCTGCGCATCCTTTAATGAAGCCATGGCAGCACTAGCTCTCTTGGGCTCCGTACCCTCGACAGTCAAACCCTGGAATGCAGTTCCTTCGGCAGACTTAGCTTCGATACAAGAGAAGGATGATAACTGACTGACCAGATAAGCTTCTTCTCCATGCACTGTCACAAGTTTGCCATTCCTTACGAACTTTAGCTTCTGATGGAGGGTAGAAGTGACTGCCCCAGCCTCGTGTATCCACGGTCTCCCGAGCAGGCAGCTGTAAGAGGCATCTATGTCCATAACCTGGAAAGTAATCATGAATGTTTCAGGACCAATAGTCATGGGGAGATCTACTTCTCCAAGCACAGTTTTACGAGAGCCATCGAAAGCCTTGACTAGAAAAGTACTCCTCCTCAAGGGAACTCCTCGGCAACTCAACTGATCCAAAGTCGATTTGGGCATCACATTCAACGACGACCCAGTGTCTACCAACACGTTGGACAGCATATCTGTTTTGCAGTTCATGGAAATATGCAGGGCCAAGTTGTGGTGCTTTCCTGCCTCTGGAAGTTCATCTTCACCAAACCAAAGGTTACTGCAAGCAGTGATGTTGGCCACTATTCCGCCAAATTGATCCTCTGTGACTTCGTGGTCAACATAGGCTTGTTCCAACACTTTCAATAACACATTCCTGTGAGCCTCCGAGCTGAGGAGTAGGGCCAAGATGGATATCTTCGAAGGAGTCTGTAGCAGCTGATCAACGATCTTATAATCGCTTTTCTTGATTATCCTCAAAATCTCATCCAGATTGGAATCATCAATGGAATGGCCTGGACGGCTGGTACTTTCAACAACTGGAGGGATTGTCACTGGAGCAGTCTTATCAGTAGGAATTGTAACTTGCACGTCATCTTTCTTCTGAAACAAGAGGGGTCGGACCTTGCCGCTCCTCAAAGCCGTCACTTCAGCTATGCTGCCTACTGCGCTTGAGGACACCAAGGGCACTTCTTTCCCGTTTTCCAACATAGTCGCACTGTACTTGTGCGGGATGGCTTTTGCAGAAGTATATGGCACCGATCCAGGCAGCCGTATTACCAATGGTTCAACGTCCTTTCTGACGGGCGTGCTCTTGACTGGAGTATCGTGGAAAATCGGGACTATCATGCAAACATCGCTGGTAGTCAAGTAGTTGTCATTCATCAATCTTTGGATATCAGTCTGGACTACGCTGCAACCCATAGGGTTCTGAAGACATTCACAGCAAGCAACGTGGTCGTGGTTGAACAAGGAAGCTCGGCACAGCTTGATATGTAGCGGTATTAGGGGTGTAGCAACATTACGGACACTGAGATGAGGGATTTCTTCACAGACTTCAATCATATTTACAGCGGCATGGTTGGGGAGTGGATTGTCAAGTACGTGCGGGACATTGTTTTCAAAGGACAGCTTTCCCTGGTCGATCAACTTCTTCACAATGTATTTCAGAGCGTAGCAACCCTCTACGTCATGACCTAGGGCGCCTTGGTGGAAATCACATCTGAGATCGGAGCGGAATCTGGGAGGCAATGGGTTTGGCGGAGGCTTGCCAGGCCTAGTGGTGCAATACCCCTTATGTAAAAGAGTTGGGAGTAGTTCGGCATACGCCATTGGTATCGGCGGGAAAGATGGTCTAGATTGAGGGCCTTGTTGTTGTTGTTGCGGTTGTTGTTGAGCTAATGGTTGTTGTTGCACCTGTTGGGCGATGGCATTAACAGGGACCTGAGGCTGGCCCGGTAGAGGAGGGTATTGATGGTAGAACGGTGGATAGAACGGGTGCTGGGCATACTGTAGGTACTGATACGGTTGAGGCAGTTGTATAGCATTGACAGGAGCGGCAGTGGCAGACTGATTGGTTCCGGCGGACACCATTCCAACCTCTGATTCCTTTTTCTTATGGTGACCATTGCCGTACTTCTTCGGTGCATTCGAAGATTCACCTTTCTCAAACACGATAATCCCCTCTCGGACGGCTTCCTCCAAGCGGGTTCCCATAGTGACCATCTCAGAGAAGTTGCTTGGGGCAGCAATAATCATTCTCTCAACATAATCTTTCTTCAGGGTCTTCAAGAATGTTTGAGTCATTTCTTCCTCGTCCAAGGCGGGGGTGATACGGGCGGCTGCCCCTCTCCACCTCTGTGCATATTCGCGAAAGCTTTCGTCCTTTTTCTGAGAAAGAGACCGGAGGAATTCTCTATTCGGCTTGAGCTTGGTGTTGAACCCATAGTGGTTCTTGAAAGCAGTAGCTAGATCATCAAACGTGCGGATATCATCCTTGCTCAAACCGGTATACCACTCCGCGGCATCTTCCATTAGACTGTCCTGGAAGCAATGGATCATAAGTGAATCATTGTCTGCATGGTTAGCCATCTTCCGGACGTACTTGATAATGTGGTTCTGAGGGCAAGTCAGCCCGTTGTAGCGGTCAAATTCCGGGACCTTGAATTTCTTGGGAACATCCACCCTCGGCACCAAACAAAGGTCGTGGGTTCTGACGAGGTCACTGCTCCCACGGTTGGCCTTGATCTCGCGACGGAGTTCTCTGGCAAGTTCTTCCATTTTTTCTTCCATAGTTCCCAATACAGGAGTTTTTCCACGGTAATCATTAGCATTGGCGCCCTGAGGCGTAGAGTGCACAATCGGAACTGTGAAGACCGTTGACTGAGGCAAGGTAGTGTGAAGAGATGTGGAATCTGGTGGGGGTATCTGACCAACATTAGCGGCACCTGAAGTCGCGGTTCCTGAAACACCGGCTGCAGTATTGGGAGCGTAATAAGGTGGGAGTCCATAGGGGTATCCCCTCGGCATAACAAGAGATGCGGCGGGAATCTCTTCGGTAGCTGCCTGAGTGGACACGACCGGCTGTTCTTGAGCGGCCATCAGAGCAGTCATGGCGTCGAGAGCTTTGGCTAACTCTTCTCTCACAGAGGCTAGTTCAGTGCGGAGCTGTGCATTCTCTTCTTCCATAGCTACTTGATTTCTCCTTCTGTACTGTCTGGTCTGATGTACTCTGGTAGGTTGATCAGTCCTTCGAGCACGAGCCACTTTTCACTCTGCGGCAGAAGAACCAGGAGGCAATGAGCACTTGGAAGTTCTTTTGTGACCGATGAATGATGCATATGATGCATGATATGCAAATGCGGATGCAAAAATGACTCTTTTATTACCAAAGGGTTTTTTTAGACAAATTAGAATTCTTTGCAAACATTTTTGGACTAACAAATTATTCAAAGCAAATTGTTTTGATACACTGAGCCAAGGGAGTAGGCTTCTGAAACATAAGCTGAACAAACAACATAATCAATAGCAATCCTATCATCCAGAACTAAGGAGTGACTGGGTAGTATTCGGAATCCGAGTCTGAAGCTGAACCACAATAACTGGCGAAGAAATCTCGACGACCTCTGACTCTCCTGGAGTCTCTCCTCAATAGATCATCCTTTTCTGCAAGCTCCTTCCTAACTCTGGCTAGTTCCTTCTTCAACATTCGGTTCTCATGATCCTTTTGCTCGTCTCTGCCATCCAAAGTCATGATCAAGTTCTCAGCCTCACTGTAACGGGCTTTCCATGCTCGCTTCTCCTCACTCTCCATAGCTAGATGCTCCTGATACATCTCCTGAGTCGCAGGGAGCAACGGTAATGGCCTAGACGGAGTAGATGCAGATACATGCCTCATAGCAGGGTAAGGCATGCCAATCTCTTCAGCTCGGTCTATCACCCACTGCGTATAGGCTTCATGAGCAATACCGGATCTCACACCCAAATGCTTCACATCTTTCTTACGAACCTTAGACCAAGCATCTGTAAAAGCTTTCCTTTGCCCGGTGGGAGCATTGGAATAGTAGAAGAACTCCTGAGATGTAGCAAGGTTAATGGGCTTCGCTCTCATAGGAAAACCAAACTGTCTCATGGCTAACTCGGGATTGCAGTTGATTCCCCCTCGGGTACCGAGAAGAGGTACGTTGAGGAAATCCCCACAACCAGTGATAATCTCCTTGACGCGAGCTGCTGGAGTGATCCAAACCACCTCATCGGGAGTAAGAGCCATAATCCGCTGCGAATAAGACCAATTCTCCGTGTTGGTATGGAAAGAACTCGGGAGGTGAGAAATAAACCACCTATAAAGAAGAGGTATGCAGCAAAGAATAAACCCACGACCCTTGAGAGTCCGATCATGGATAGCATGGTATGTGTCAGCTAACAAAGTAAGAACCGGGTTCCTGGAATGGAAGATCTCAATAGCATTCATGTCCACAAAGTTGTCGAGATTCGGAAAGAGAACGAGCCCATAGATGAGTAGTGCAAGAATAGCCTCAAGGGTGTCCTGACAAGTAGATTCAAGATTAGCCCGCTCAAGTAAGTACTTTGAAGTGAAACCCTGGATGTGAGACTTGGTGATGAGATTCTTAGACACATCGGAAGTCTTGAGATAAAGATCCTTAGCAATAACCAGAGGAGTAAGAGAAGATCCTGGGCCCGTGAAGGGTACCCTCTCGGCTATAGGTAAACCCAATAAGCAAGAATAAGCCTCGAGTGTAGGAACCAACTGAAAATCCGGAAAAGTGAAGCAACGGAAAACCGGGTCATAAAATTGTACCAGAGTGTGCACCAACTTCTCTTCCACATTAGTCCGGAGAATACCAAGCAAACCACCGTATCGGAGATGAAACCCAGTCGGATTCTTAACCTTGAGTGCCAACTCCCTTAGGCTGGCCAAATCAACTTCTTTGAACTTGTAAGACTTAGTCCTCTTCATGCCTGATCATATTTGCAAAGAATTTTAGTTTGTCTATACCCTTTGATAAATGCATGTAGAAAATTTATGCATGAATGCATGTATGCATGGTTTTAATAAGGAAAGCACGGTGGGCTAAGGTAACAAGTGGACACAGTGTCCGGTGAAACTAAGGCTTTGATAGTAGTGACCAAGGTTCTACAAAGTTCCCAAACCACAACCTCTCTTGCGTATATCATGGTAGTACAAAGCGACGCTTGCCCATGATTATCCGTAAGAAGGTTTAGTTTGGGTGTAGTATCGCGTGACGACTAAATCTCGAGACAACGCTCGGTTTAGCCACCGCACTACGTCCTAAGAAAGGCCAAGGATGGGTTTGGTAACTACGGTTCATAGCCTTCATCGGTCAATTGGAAGTAAAGTGCCTAAGCATGACGACACACGCCGACAACATCACCTCCAAAATGCCTCAGCTATGCGAGATTGATCGCGTAATCCAATGCACGAGGCAACCCTCGGAATGAATTGTCGATTATATCTCCCCTAATCTTAAGTTCATTCAGCCCGGGTATAGGGCTTTTGATATTCTCACCCCACACGTACACAAGAAAATTTTACATGTAGCAATAAAGCAAAGCATAAATATAAAGCATGAAAAACTAGGTGTAGCCCTAAATTCCCCAGTGAAGTCGCCATTTCTGTCATCGCGATTTTCGGGTGTCAAATCATTAATTGGATTTGAACCTTTCGATCATTGATGTCTCTATTTTTTTTGGGGAAGGTAAAATCGAGAAAAAACCTTAGAAATCCTAAGTTCGGGGCTGATTTCATTACGGGAAGGTGTTAGGCACCCGTAATGACTATAGTATCCTATAGGAACCGTTTTACTATGCTTTACGTTTATGCGTTGCTTTTATCGCTACTTGTAAAAGAGATTGGTTTTAAGAATGAGAAGGAGAAGATGGGATTTTATTTTATTGGACTTGGAGAGATTTTGAGTCTCTTGCCTACATACCCTTTTAAGGGATCAAAATTCCATGTAGTTCTCTTCCAAAATGCTTTTTGTGGGTTGGTTCAATTTTAGTTTTGAAAATGGTTTTGAAGAAAGAGATAAGAGGCCGTGTAGGCATTAGAATTGAAAACAAGTGAGGTTAGTCCAATTTATTTACAAGAAATGGTTAAAGTTGGAAATTAGCACTAGTTTTGATTTTGTCTTAAGAAAATGAAAAAAAGTGAGGTTTTGACCTCATTTTTATTGCAAAGTAGTTTGAGTTGTGTGTTGATTGTTTGATGAAGAAATTATAAGTTTTCCTAGGTTTCACGCTTCCTACGCATACATCTAGCGGAAAGTCATACAACGTGTGTGCATGTGTCGGTGCATGTGTCGGTGTACATCATCATAGTCCATAGTCTTTTACATCGGGTCCTATTTTACATTCTACAGTCTTGCATGAAATTAAAGAAAAGTAAACTACCTAAACATTGAGAAATTGAATGGAACCTAAACTCAGAGAATGGGGATGAATTGGAGCTTTCAAAAGGCATGAAACACAAAATGGTTAGTGAAGCAATATGCAATGATAATGAAATGTTAGGCAACAAGAACAACAAAATATGGAAGGATGTGAGGAAGAAATGCGTGCTAACTAACATGACTTATGAAACAAGAAATTAAAAGCTAAACCTTGCAAAATTAGGAAACTAGCACCTAAACTTGCAAGATAAAAGCTATCCTATTAACAAAATTGAAAATATCGCAAAATCGTGGACAAAGATCAAACCTAATCAAAAATGGAACATATTGCAAGAATTGTAAGCAAAATCAATTAACGCAATTAGACATATCGCAAAAATTGTAAGCGAAATCAATTAACTAACACACTTGAACATATCGCAAGAATTGTAAGCAAAATCAATTAACTAACACAATTAAACATATTGCAAAAATTGTAAGCAAAATCAACTAACACAATTGAATGAATTAGTACAAAATCAGGGGCAAACTTATCATAAAATTAAATGCCAAACATCAACATCACATGACAAGTTTCGGATCAAAAATTGCACAAGAAAATTCACGCGAAACCGCACAAAATATACGAATCAAGAATGAAATTGACACATATTATTTCTATCAGTTCTGAACATGTGAAAATATCACTAATCAGCCAAAAACATATCAAGAATACATAGTAAAAATTTTTGTGATTTTTTGCAAGAAATTTGGCATGCATATGGGTTCAGATAGCAAGAATGCAGGTGCAATTAGCAACAAAGTTCAAGAAATCACAAAAAAACCTGAAGCCTATGGATCTACGGCCCAAACCCGCGGATCTGATGGATCCGGATCAAGCTAACGCTCCAGGAGCGTTGGATTGATCCAGATCCATCAGGATCTGAATCAAACGGCCAGAAAACGAGGAAGTAGGCCGGGTTTTGGGTCGACCCGACCCAGTGCATATATAAAAGGGCAAAAACCCGGATTCCCTCATTTCTTTCATTCTCTTCTCCCTCTCTTCTCCTCCGTTTGGTTCTCTGAAACCCTAATTCTTGAATCTTGCTCAGACCTTGCTAATCCATGGCTTAAACCGTTCCTACTCTCATCCTGAACATGAATCCCTCAAGAACGAACGGTTTCAGCCGTTGAAACGGCGTGAACCTTCGTATTTGCCACCGGTTCAAACTGTTCGAATCTTTCGTGTTTTTTGGACGGAATCGTTGCGAAAATGGGGAGGAAATGCTTCGATCCACACTCGTTGCGGATTTTGAAGCTTTCCTTTGATTTTTCCAAATTCTTTTGAGTTAGGGTTAGGGTTTCAGATCCGAACAGTTCGAATTGGTTATGGATTCATGTAATTCTGGATTTGTGATGATTCTTAATGAGATAAAACGGAGCTTGATTGTTACCTGAGTCTTGTTTGAGGATTTGGACCGTTTCTTTTGATTCTTGGCTCTGAATTTTCACTGGTAAGGCAATTTCACTCCTTCCTTTCCTCTTCTGGTTCGAACTGGCGAAAACCTTTGAATTTTTCCCTCTTCTTCTTCTTTACTGGTTCGGATTCTTCGAATTCTTCACCCTCTTCTTCTCAATTTCTCGAATCTGTGATCGCATAGGATTTGTTACTCATAGTGACGAATTCTGTGCTTGAATTGCAGAGAGAAGATTCAATGATGATGATTCAGTCTTGAATCTCTGAGAATCCACAAAAATTCCATTGAAATTGCTTGAATTATGATTTTGGAAACTTAGGGTTTGTGAATTGTTCTTGGTGAATTTTCTGTTTTGATCCTAACTGAATCAGAGAGAGAAAATTTTTCTGTTTGTGATGATGTGGCTCCAATTGTGTATGATTCTGACACTGTGTACTATTTATAGCCTACCATGTGTGATTCTGACCAATGAGGGAGTGACATGTGGCCTTGACCTTGCTTGCGTGGCCTTGGACTTGAATCTGAAAAAAGGACTAAAATGCAAATTTTAAAGAATTTGGGACTAAACTGCAAAATAAAAAAAAGAAGAAAAATTGGACTGTTTTTGGAATTTAAAAAGGAAATTGAACTGTTTTTGAGAATTAAAAAGAAATTAGGGCGTATTTGTAATAAAGTATAAAATTTGGACTGAATTGCAATTATCATAAAAATTTGGACTAAAATGCAAAAATAATAAAATTGGTTAAAAATGTAATTTGAAAGCAACGTAAAGTGAAACATTTAAAAAATGACAAAATGGACTAAAATGAACAAACTACCAAAAATGAGGTATTTTAAAATACCTCTCTGCCCAAAATTCAAATAATGTGAAAAGACTAAAACGCCCCTGGGGCAAAAACGACTCAGACTGACTCAGATGCAAAACTAGATGATTTTGTGCAAAATTTGATTAATGATTCATGAAAACAAATTGAAAAGACTCAGGGACAAATTGTAGGGACTGAAAATGGGTTCCTTTGTGGGAAATGACCAAAATACCCTTTTGTATGATTTTACGCAAAAAAATTCAAAAGACTGAAGCAGTAATGTATGCAGTTGAAGCACAGCGGAAAACACGGTGGATTTGAAAGCATTAGAAAATAGCAGAGAAATTTGAGTAAGTATTTTTAGGTCCAAAATGAGGGTATGACAATGTGCCTCACACGTGAGCGAATATTAATTCTACTGGCCGTTTAGGCAAGGGGTGGTTCTATCTATTTGTCATATTGATCTGTCCGATGAGAACGGTTGAGTCGCAATGGTTGTAGATAATGCTTCGATGATTCTAACAACTTCGGTGCGACGGGGAATCGTCTTATGCAGTGGAATGGAAGGTACCTGTAAGCACGTTAGCACTCCGACAATCAAGTCGGTAATGGAACAGAGAGAGAAAGTCTAAGAAGTGTTGCGAAAAGTGTTGTGTACCTTGAGGGTAAAGCAAATTCACCCTTATATAGGCGCGCTTGTGGCATAACGTCTCCAGGTTATGCGGCGTGTGATTAGGAGCGAGAGTGGACACGTGTAGCGTGATCCCGGAAAGGATACGTGCTTCAATGTGGCATGGCGCAGACGAGTTGGCGTGCTCCTTTGAGTGGGTAGCCTTAAGGCGGCGTATTATTGTACACGTGTAGCCATGTGAGTGAGCCAGAATAGTTGTCCCGAAAGCCGTTGATGCGTTTATGGCTCGATGGAATTAGCAGAGGAAGGAGGCGTTCGACCAAAGGCGATCGTTGACGGCTTAGTCCGGCGGCTCTCGATGAGTTATGTCAGGAACTGAAGTCCACTCGCAAAGAGTGTGGCGTCCGTTGATGAGCTAAGCCGAACAGCCCTTGAAGTGTTTTGTTGGGAATCTTTGATTCGACTGTGAGTGATGGCGCCCGACTTTGAGTTAGTGGGAGTAGTTGGCACTTAAATGCTTTAAGCGGAACGTTTAAAGGTGCGAAAACCGTTCAGTTTTTTTTCTTTATGTGTTTTGTTTGTATATTGTACGTGCTCCTGGAAAAACGTCACCCACTTAAACGTTACGATCGTGATATAACATTTGATTTAGATCGTAATATGGGAAATGCTTTCGAAATGATTGGCTTACGCTGATTTTAAATTAGAGACGATAAAATATCCTTAACTGCATGGCTTTGAGTTGTTTTAAAAAGAAAAAAAATGCACTCTTGTTTGAGAAATTGAGCTTTTACAATCCCTCACCCTTGAATCCACCATAATATTATGTTATTTTTCCTGCAAATATTTAAATTTCATAAAGTTCAATAAATATTTTATAATATTCATAATTTTTTCTACATTACCCATTAATGATTTAAGGGTAGTTTACCCCTACCAAAGAAAAATAATTTTTTTCATCTTTTATGTTACAAACGAATACATTTTTTTTTATCTCTAGAACATCAAAATTCTTCATTTTCTTCATTCAACATGTGATCTCCATCTCCTTCGTTCCATAATTGAATCTTACTTAAATTACCCTCAATTCGTCAAGGGATTAAGTAGGATTCGCCATTATAGTTTTTTTCTCAAAATCAATTACCATTTTCATCTCAAGAACATTAAACTTGTTCATGACATTATAGATGTATAAACATGATATCTTGAATATTATATTTTTAAATATGTTCTTTTTAATAAAAAATTATAGATATTAACGTATGTAATAATTGCATATCTGAGTACTTTACAATAAAAAAATTATATTGGACATTACCTCTACTCCTAAATATAATATATTTACTCACGTAATGCCAAATTTCTAAAATTTTATTTATATCAAATTAATTCAGTCAAATAAAAATAGAAAATACACCCACCTATAAATAAAGACAGATGTTTTACAATATCATGATAAATTATATACTTTGTTTCTCTTGTAAAAACTATTGTTTTATCATGGAGAGTCCATTGAAAATGGTTTTGAAGTTGGTGTTGTTTTTTCTTACTATGGCTACGATCCTTGTGGGAAGTGCAAATGGTAGAAGTGGGATCAATATTCAACAAGGAGTTGCATATCCTGATTGGACTTGGTGCCAACCTGCACTTTGCCCAAGTAACCCGAAATGTTGCCCTCCTCCTAGTCTTACAAGACCATAAGATTATGTTCCTTTACTATTAAAATGTTTAATAACTAGTCTGGGTCTAAGAAAAGGCTGATTCAATATATAATATTTGAAATTATATGAATAAATGAGAAATTATTGTTTCTTTTGGCTTTTAAGTTTTATATATGGGATAGGATCAAATGACACCACAACATCAAAATTAGTTTGACATCAAATTTCATCCATTCATTACATTTAGTCCAAATGTTAAAAACTATCCCCTAAAATAATTTTCCTACACCAATTTCTCTCTATCATCTAATTAACAAAAAGGAATACATTTATGATAATAAATTCATTATTAATCATTGCTTTTTTTTTCTTCTTATTTTCTTATTACTTGTTTTATTATTACTTCCACTACTTATAACGGTAGTAAGATGTTCTTTAAAAAAAAGGTAGTAAGACATTTTTTTTACAAAAGACATTGAAGCTTAATGTTGTTGTGTGAGATATACCAAGATCAATAAAGTTAAGCTTAAAAATGACGAGTGATAAAATGATATAAATAGCAACAAACTTTTGAGAGGTAGGTAGCAGCAACGGTGGAAGAAAAAGAATTAATTTTTTTTAATGGAATGTGTTACATTTTTAAAGCAATTTATATAATTATCGGTGGTGATGACCGACTCAATCAACCAAAAGCATAATTTTTTTAACCTAAGTAAGAATAATACGTAATAACAACATGGGGAAAAAAGAAAATGATTGATAATGAATTTATGATAAAGATTTTTTTAAACTAGGTGATAAAAGAGAAATTGGTGTAGGAAGATTATATTAGGGATAACTTTTAAATTTTGGATTAAATGTATAAATGAATGATATTTTATGTCAAACTAATTTTGACACCATGGTGTCATGGGATCCTATGTGTATAAATTTTTTAATGGACCATCATATGATATATAGTTTTATACCCTTGTTTTAAATAATGAGATCCTTTGATGGCTTAGGGAAATCATGTGCCTCACACGTGAGCGAATATTAATTCTACTGGCCGTTTAAGCAAGGGGTGGTTCTGTCTATTTGTCATATTGATCTGTCCGATGAGAACGGTTGAGTCGCAATGGTTGTAGATAATGCTTCGATGATTCTAACAACTTCGGTGCGACGAGGAATCGTCTTATGCAGTGGAATGAAAGGTACCTGTAAGCACGTTAGCACTCCGACAATCAAGTCGGTAATGGAACAGAGAGAGAAAGTCTAAGAAGTATTGTGAAAAGTGTTGTGTACCTTGAGGGTAAAGAAAGTTCACCCTTATATTGGCGCGCTTGTGGCATAACGTCTCCAGGTTATGTGGCGTGTGATTAGGAGCGAGAGTGGACACGTGTAGCGTGATCCCGGAAAGGATACATGCTTCAGTGTGGCATGGCGCAGGCGAGTTGGCGTGCTCCTTTGAGTGGGTAGCCTTAAGGCGGCGTATTATTGTACTCGTGTAGCCAGGCAAAGATAGCTTCTCTAAAGAAAACATTGAGCAAATCTTTTGCATTGAAGGTTTTGGGTGCAGTGAAGAAGATTCTTGGAATGAAGATTGTTAGAGATCGTTCTAAAAGAATGTTGTGGATGTCACAAGAAGATTATCTCAAGAAAGTACTTGAAAGGTTCAACATGCAAAATGAAAAACCTGTGCATGTTCCGCTACCTGGTCATTTGAAACTCAGTAAGACACAATGTCCAAAGAAGGACCAAGAGAAAGAAAAAATGAGCAAGGTGCCCTATTCTTGAATTGTGGGTAGCCTTATGTACGCAATGATTTGCACAAGACCAGGCATTTCTCATGCGGTAGGAGTTGTCAGTAGATTCTTGTCAAATCCAGGAAAAGAGCATTGGAATGCTGTGAAATGGATGTTGAGGTATCTAAGAGGAACTGCCAAACAATGTTTGTGCTTTGGCGATGAAAATCAATTACTCACTGGGCATATAGATACAGATATGATAGGAGATGTAGATTCCAGAAAATTTACTTCAGGATATTTGATTACTTTTGCAGGGGGAGCTGTCTCATGGCAATCACGACTACAAAAGTGTGTTGTTTTAAGTACCACAGAAGCAGAGTACATCACAATCACTGAAGGTTGTAAGGAGATCCTGTGGATGAAGAAGTTCATGCAAGAGTTAGGCCAAAATCAAGAAAGCTATGTTCTCTATTGCGACAGTCAGAGCGCGATTCAACTCAGCTAGAACTCAACATACCACTCCAGATCAAAACACATTGATGTGAGGTATCACTGGATTCGTGATGTGTTTGAGAATAAATTGTTGAAAGTAGAGAAAGTTCACACCAATGAGAATGGAGCAGACATGATGACAAACCCTCTACTAAAAGAGAAGATAGAGTTTTGCAAACAAGATGCTGGATTGGCAGCAACCCCAAACTAATGAAGGCGTTCCCCTATTGCTGGAGGGGGAGAAATGTGGGGTCCAGCCATTGCCACACGTCCAACATACATTTGACAAAATGGAAGGTTGCATATGATGACAAGTAGCATGGTGCATGGTGTAGTGTATGAGTAACACATGTTGTAGTATATGAGTGACACATGTTGTGGTGCATGTAAGAGACACTTGGTGTGGTGCATGCATTGCAAGGGACATTTGGTGTTTTGCATGAAAGGCAAATGACAAGTGTCTTCATGCATGTAAGGAAACTTTGACTTGCTTCTCCTTTAAATAGGACCATGAACAAGCATTCACAACACACCACAAGAGAATAACAACAAAAAGCGAGAAAGAGAGTCTTGCTCAAGAGATAGTGATCCTCATAGAGAGTTTTCCTGTGAGAGAAATAGTGAGCCAATTTGTGAGAGAGTTACTTACAAATTGAGAGATACATTGTAGTGAGATCCACCTAAGGGTGAAGTTGTTGTATTCCAATTATCATTATAGTGGAGTTTTTAAGAGGCCCAAGGGCCCCATGGTTTTTCCCTTTCTCATATTGAGATTTTCACATTTCCGCTAGTGCCTATTTTGAGTTCACGGAGGAGGGAAATTATACAGGCATTTCCTAACATAACACACATAAACGTCAAATGGTCAAATAATGAACTCCTGACCATGTGTATTCAAGAAGAACGAAGGTTGACAATGGAAAAAAGTGAGAGTGTTTTTGTTGCACCTAAAAGAAAGAACATGAATCAAGCCAAACCCAAGGGGAAAGATAAAATACTACCTCAAGGTGGAGTTAATAAAGAATACAAGTGTTTCTTTTGTAAAAGGAAGGGACACGTAAAGAAGGATTGCCCAAGTTTTTGAAATGGCTTGAAAACAAAGGTAAATCAATCTCACTTGTCTTTTATGTGTCAAATATGTTTGATGTTATTTATAACACATGACAGGTTGATTTTGCTTCTACAATATGTTTCGAATTACATGGTATGACAAGCCTAAGGAGGCCACTTTCAAGTGGGCATGGCATCTATTCAGAAAGCCAGATGCGTTCTCATATAGAGACTATTGGAACATGCAATTTAGTTTTAAGTAATGGCTTTGTTTTTAATTTGGAAAAGACATTTTATGTTTCAAGTTTTTCTAGAAATTTAATTTCTGTTTCAAGATTTGTACCTTTGGGATACTCCTTTCATTTTTATATACGTCTACTTTCTTTAAGGACATAACAAGCACGAAATATTAGAAGAAAGGTGCAAAGAGGAGTTCAGAAATATTAGAAATCATACATTTAGATATATGTTTTCAATATATGGACATAACAAGTACGAAATATTTCATCTCTTTTATTAATGATTGCTCACGATATATGCATGTCTACTTTCTTTATAATACGTACAAAGTGTTGGATGCCTTTGAGTTTTTAAGGCTGAAGTTGAAAAGTAATGTGAAAAGCATATTAAGATTGTGAGAACTAATAGAGGTGGAGAATATTATGGTAGATAAAATGAGAATGGACAAGTCATGGGTCTACGTACCTCAAAATCTTGTAATGTATATTGGTTTACCAGATCATCGTCATCCACATAGGTACTCGAACTCATTGGTGTGGCTATTTCTTTGTCGTTCTCCATTTCAAATCTTTTGAGAAGCTCTTGCAATAATATGATTGATTGATGAAAATTCCACCTTTGGTTTGCTTTATTTGTATACCAAGAAAGAAATTTAGTTTTCCCATCATGGATATTTTCAATTCTCCTTGCATCATTTAAGAGAATTCCTTACAAAAAAAATTCATCAATGGCTCCAAAAATTATGTCATCAACAAAAATTTGCACAAGTATGACTATTGATTCTTTTGATAAATAATGTGGTGTCTACTTTACCTTTTTTAAAGCCTGTTTCACAAAGAAAATTGTTTAACATATCACCATGCTCTAGGTGCTTCCTTTAATCCATAAAAGACTTTCTTTCGTTTATACACATGAGAAGGGCTTTTAAAATCTTCCAAACCTGGAGTTGTTTAACATATACTTCTTCATGTACATAACTATTTATGAAATCACTTTTGACATTCATTTGATATAATTGAAAATTTAAAGAACATGCATATGTAGGTATGGCAATGGGGCAGGATGGGAACGGGTTTTACCTTCACCATCTCCATACCCGATTCTCATATACTTACCCATTACCCTACCCATACCCAACGGGGATGAGAAATTGAATCACATCCCCGTCCCCGACGGGTTCAAGTATCCCCACCTCATATCCAACCTGGCATTGAATAACTTTTTTTAATAATAAATAGGAGTTTTTTTGCAACTCCAAGAGCAATGTTGTAATATATTATCCAATAATATGCTCACTTTAACATTTGTTAGACCGAACGATTTAGTTGCTCCTTTAAATATCAATGATAGTTTTTATAACATCAAACAAAATAACATGACATATTAACATAAAGTATTTTTCTACATTCGACACGAGTTTGAGTATGGGTTCGGGGTGGGTACCTATATACCCGTTACCCTCTCATACCTGTGTTTTGACATCAGGGAAAACCCAAACCCAGTCAAAACGGAGAAAACCCGTCAAATTGGGTTTGGTTTGGACGGGTACCCGCGGGTATGGGTTTTGTTGCCATTCCTACTGCATATGTTAATGATAATCTAATGCTTTCTAATATTTCTACGAGTGCAAAAGTTTCATCAAAATCAATACCTTCTTCTTGATTATATCTTTGTGCAACTAATCTAGCTTTATTTATTACTATGATTCCATTTTCATCTAATTTATTTTGAGTAAATTACACTCCCCTCCCCTCAAAGATGCTTGAATTACACTCCCCTCCCCTCTTATGTTAAAATATACATTCCCCTCCCCTCTTATTCAAAACATATTAGAGAAAAATACATTTCCCTCCCCTAAGAAAAGCTTGAATTACATTCCCCTCCCCTCTTATGTTAAAATCTACACTTTACTCCCTCAATATATATTTTTTTATTTTTAATAATCTAGCAAAAAAATAATAATCTAATACACTTCGAAAATAACAGTATTGCAGGTCTATTTTAACATAATAAAAAATTGAATACATATTTTTTTGCTATTTTTTATTCACAATTTCATTAACATGTAGTTTTAAACCCTATTATAAAATATGAAACAAGCCAAAATAAAATTAAAATATGTGAAAAATTACTAACGACAATAAACCATGGTTATTTAAAAGTTAATTTTAAACTCTAAATTATAAAATCAATAGCAAAATATTTAAATTTAATTATCATTAACATTTAAATTATAAAGAAATGAATTAATTTTTCTTAAAGGGTGGTTTAAAATTAATATATATCATAAAAATATTTATTTATGTTAAAATAAATTAAAGTGTAATGTATATTTAATTATCAAGGGAGGGGGTTGTAATTCAAGCATCTTATAAGGGAGGGGAGTGTGAATTTTATTTTTCAAGGGAGGAAATTGTATATTTTAACATAAGAGGGGAGGGGAGTGTATTTCAAGCATCTTTGAAGGGAGGGGAGTGTAATTTACTCATTTATTTTTAAAGACCCATTTAGTGCCAATGATATGCTTATCTTTAGGCCTAGGTACTAATTTCCAAAATTGATTCCATTCAAACTGGTTTAATTCTTTTTTATTGGTAAGATCTATTGATCATCATTTGATGCATCATTAACTCTAGTAGGTTCAATTTTAGAAATAAAAATCATATTTAAACATACATCTTTGAGATTTAGTCTAATACATACTCCCTTATTTATGTCTCCAATAATATTATCAATTGGATGATCTCTATGAGTTCTCCATTCTTGTGGTATGCCATCAATTGTTTTGCTCTTATTGTGTTAATTCATCTTCTTGGTGTAATTCATATACTATAGTTTGAAAGATACTATAGTTTTCTTACCAACTTGACATGCATCACATAATATGTCTTTAATATACTTAATATTGGACAAACCAACAACAACAAGATGATGTTTTATTAATTTATTCAAATGGTCCATATAAATGCGTGCAATTCTTTTGTGTCATAGTCAGGCATAATTATTATTGTTAACCACAAGACATTCAAGTTTTAAAACAATCCATCAAAAGATATCATAAAAATATAGATCTTGCTAACGAGTGCTCTCAGGGCAATGGTTAAAGAAACTATAAATAAAAATTTTGTCTTGAAAATATAAGTTTTGATTTTTGATTAAGTAATAATTACTTAATTTATTGTAAAAAGTTGTTATTCGTTTTGGTTGCTTAACCAATACCTTGAAGGCACTGTTTAACGTTCTCTTAAAAATATTGTTTATCATTGTCCCAACCAGTTAATTTCATACTTCTATGATGCATGAATCTTTAATATAGGTTCTTATTGTTAATTTAGTACACCAATATAAAATTTTATAAGTTTTTAAATTTCAAATAGGTGGGGTAACAGTGCATTAAATTACAACTTAAAAGAATGTCTTTGTTTGGTTGTGTGTCTTTGAATTTAGAAAATGCTTTGAACATTGAAGTTATAAGCTTAAATAGCACAATGAAGGTGATAGAAAAGAAATGGTGAGGAGTTGATTACCGATCCAGATGAAGTTTCAACCCATTATGTCTACCAATTCATTGCTTTTTTTAATAACAAGTATGCAACTAATGATAATTTCAATTGGTAATTTGAAATTCAAAATCATCTCAACATTTCTAGCAAATAGGTTGTATCAAATCATAACTGCCATTATTTTTATTCAAGAATTGCATATGCTTAACACCCAAAACCATCAATGTTCTACAAAAGAAAATTTTTAGAGGCAATTTAGCTTCGAAGATAGATATTGCTAAGGCTTTTGACACCTTAGACTGGAACTTTCTTCTGAAAGTTTCGCAGACTTTTGATTTCAGCACTACATTTTGTTTCAACACCAAAATAAAAATAATTTTATTAGATAAAAGCCATATAGACTTACAATTTACATTAAGAAACAGAAGTAATCAACCACGCATATATACTTATTACATCAAGAAATGGTAGCAAACAACCACACACATATACCACCTCGACGAGTAGACAGCAAACATCAAGATCCGAAAGACTTTATTTGTCTTACCATATATAGTAGCATATTATTTTTTTTAGAGTTCATGATGAACTTATTATTGATTTGAGTTTCGTCATGATGATTAATCATAACGAGGTAAAATGCCACGAAGAGATGGCCAATGATCGAGTATCCGTTTAACGCCACCAATAATGTAGTCATCAGTAGTGCCTGGGGCATAATCAATGAGTGCATAATACTCTCCTTTAAAAATATAAGCTTTATCTTCTCTATGAGAAGAAAAAGCTGCATCAATTCCACTTTCAAACACTGTGCCAACTAAACTTGGAAACCCTTTACGAATATATTGGATATTTTGAATTAGATGTTTAGATTCATAATTTATACGAGCATAGAAGTATCCTTTGAATAAGTATGCTTCTTTGCTTTTACTTGAGCTAAACGCAGCGTCTATTCCATTTTCAAACACCGTTCCTCGGAAGAAAGGAAACATGTAGTTGATTTTTATAGGACCTGATAGTATTCGGTCATTCATCGAATGTGGAGCATAGTTTATGCGGGCACAAAGGTTCCCAGAGAAAATGAATGCCTCAGAATTAGCCTTTTCAATAGCGCGATCAACATCCTCTCTCGGATATGGGTCCATAACAATTGAAAAACCTTGTCCACAATATCTCTTATAATATCTTTCTTCAATTTTCTCAATAATATTGCTCGGAGCCTCGCAATCGAAGGCACAATCTATTCCACGATTTCCAAATTCTGAATATTTTAAAGAAGGATATCCATCACGAATGAGAAGCGGCCCGTTCACAATCCTATCATCTTTGCTCCCTGGAGCATAATTCATAAGCACATACTCATTCTTCATGAACAAATAAGCTTCATTTTCCTTGGTTGAGCGGAACGCAGCATCTATGTAACGAGGTTTTGACATCTTTCTAATTGATTATATGGGAAGAAAGTAAGGATTTCTTTTTAAGGAAAGTTAAATCTGGTGAGCAAGTATGGTATGACAGAGGGATAAATATATAGACCCAAATTGCCTTGTGAATTCCTCACAACAAGAAATTATTAATAATAAACTTCCGAGTGCATACATCAAATTATTCTGATGCTTGTATGATCCATGTTTTTTTTTTCTTTTAAGGAAAAGATGCTTTTCTTTCAAAAAAATATTTAATTATGATAATGAAGAATATGAAAATAAACAGTGGGACTAGCCGATAACACGGCTTCTTCAGCTAAAGCATAAACTACCATATTTGCTTGTTGCCTGTTGAACTCCACCCGAGAGCTTGTGAATTATGAAGAAATAGTCTTTGACACCTTGATATGATATGACCAAATTCTAAAACATCAGATCCATTAAATCAAAAAGCATCGTTGGTTGTTTTAGAATCCACCACCACAAAATCGAAATGGTCCATAGTGTTGGATAGGTAAGAGAGATCATGGAATAAATTTTCGTCTGCTCTCCTCAATTAAAAAAGTTAGTTTATTTTTTTTTTTATAAAATTGATATTAATTAATTTAAATTAATAAAATATAGAATAGATTACATTCTCCTCCCTTGAAAGATGTTGAATTACAATCTCATCCTCTATTATGTTTAAATATACACTTTCCTCCCCCTCTTATGCAAAACAAATTAAAAAACATTTCACTCTCCACCCCTAAAAGAAGCTTGAATTATACTCCCCACCATTCTTATGTTAAAATCTACAATTTCCTCCCTTAATAAGTTTTTTTTATTTTATTTCTAGTAACGAATAGTGAGTCCATATATAAATAGAAATATTAGGGATTAGAAATCAGTTTTTGCTGATCAGAGAAAATAATGAAGAGAAGCAGAGAGAGAAGAGGAACCCTAGTTGCAACAACATCGAGCCAAACCAAAGATTTATACGGATTCAAGGTAAGGGGGGAATCTTTGCACTTTAGGGTATCTTAATCTATGATGGGAGGGTTGTCTTAAATTTTAATATGTTGTTGTTGTTATGATGTGAATTTTGATGAGAGAATGATGATGAACAAATTGAAAGATGAAATTGATAGATGAGAATTGAGGAAAACTAGTTTAGATTTTTGAATTGCGTTTTTAGTCTTAAAAAGAGTGGATAATCTGGTAGGTTAACAAAGGATTAATGTTTTAAAGATAGGGTAATCATGGAATGAATATTAGGGTCGAGTTTGGCGAGTTTAGGGTCGAAAACAAATTTTGGAAAGGCCCCC
Source organism: Medicago lupulina (assembly GCA_958299785.1). Taxonomy (NCBI): domain Eukaryota; kingdom Viridiplantae; phylum Streptophyta; class Magnoliopsida; order Fabales; family Fabaceae; genus Medicago; species Medicago lupulina. The sequence continues at coordinate 47,615,566 of OY283146.1, read as the reverse complement.
TAAAGCGAAATCGCAGAAAATCTGTGATTTTTGTAACTGAAAAATAAAAATAAAAATTGGGATGTTTCTGTTCAGAATTAGGCTTTGGTGTCTTCATCAAGTTCTAGCTATGAATGTCAGCTTTAATTGGGTGTTGGTTTGCCCTCATTCCGACATCTAGACCTCAAGATGTGATCAAAATACTACACAGGGGTCAGCAGGGTCATGCTCCTTTCCCAAGGTTAGGAAAACCAAATTTTTGACTCTTTTCTGTTCTGAAATAGGTTTCTGTGTAAACATTAAAATTGTAGATATGGATTTTAGCTTGCATGTGGCTTTGGAGTGACTCCAATAGGACGTCTAAAACTTGAGTTATGGTAAAAATACTACATAGAGGTCAGCACGGTCATGCACTCTGCCTAGGTTTAGGAAAACCAACCTTTCTACCCCTCTCTGTATTGAATTGGATTTATGTTCCCTTATGAAAGTTATAAATATGGGTGTTATCTTTCTTTTAACTTTGGTTTGACCTCATTCAGACATTACTAAGTTACGTTATGAATAAAATGTCGCACGTGGGTCAAGCTTGGTTTCATGAAGTTTCAGCACCACCTTTTCAATGGACTCTAAACCATCCATGATATTATTAGTGATTTTAAGAAATCCGTTAGCGTGTAGAGTAAAGGTGAAAGTCCTTAAGCTTTACAACTAAATGAGGGAGTGTAATCAGGCATAAATAGAAGCGGTTACCTTAGGATAATAGCAAGTCTAAAACGTAAACCGGTGATAGTGATCTAAGTGAATTTAATAATGTTAAAAGATGACTTGGCAATAGGACGTGAAAAATAATGATAGGAGGAGACACAGGGGAGTTGTTTAAGATATATAAATATGATAAAACACAAGTCCTCAAATTAGTGATAAGCCAAAAACGGTGTAGTAGTTTAAGTAGTAGAAGGAGAAGTAGAAGAGATATAAATAGGTAGTTTACGGCGGAGTGGTAACGACGAGAGTAAGCCATCGGAATTTTTAAAGGGTCTAATTTAGTAAGTCAATTAAGAGGGTATAAAATATAAAAGAGATAAAGAAGAAAAAAGAGACAATGATATGAGGGGGTATGAAGTAGGTATTTTCCGCGTAACTGATGAAGTTGACATGACCCCCTTAAATCAATAATTAGTTTAGAGTTGTTATTAAGTTGAAGAGTAAAGGAGTCACAGTAGTTAAATAACTTAAGTTGAATGTTAAATAGTACTCCCTCCATCCCATATTATAAGCAAAAGAAAAAATCACACTTATTAAGAAAACTAAAACATAGTAGTTTGTAACATAGTTTTTTGTGTTATTTTTGAAATAAGTTTTATAGGAAGATGTAAAAACAATTTTCATTGGTTGTTGGTTATTGAGAAAATGAAAGAGAGAGCAAATTGAATGCACTTTGCATTTAATTTTCCTTTGGAAAAGATAATTGTTGGTCTTTTTTGCTTATAATTTAGGACAAAGAAAATGAGTTTTTTTTGCTTATAATTTAGGACGGAGCGAGTAATATATAAGGTGTAAAATTGATAAGGAATATAAAAGTCTAATTTAGATGATCGTAATTAACGAAAGAGCCATTAAGATGAAAAATAAGGGAAGATAAGAAGTTGTATATTAAGTAACGAACGATATTTTTTTATGAACGGTATGTCAATTATAAATGGAGCTTTTGTATAAACTGATTTTGGTTATTAATTATTAACACTGTCGAAACAATTATTAAGCTGCAAAAGACATTGACGCCTATAGTCAATTTTCTTTTGTCGGTGCTAATTAATTGTTTGAAGGAATAAAAAACCGTGCTCCTTAATTTTAACAAATCGACTATATTATGCTAAGAATAGTCTTGCTAACCGATGCCTTCAGTGCACTGGTTAAACATATCATAAAAAAGAATTATTATCGTAAGAGGAAGCTGTTTTTGACATTACTATAAATTAATTACACAATTTCAATGCATTAAATACTATATAATTTCATTTTTCATATCCTTAACCAGTGCCCCGGGACACCGGTTAGCATTTCCCAAAAAAATACTCTTTCAAAATCTATGAAAGATTTTTTCATTTTACGCTATATTTCATCACCCTTAAGCCCTTCCTTTCTCTCCCCTTCAAACCCTCAAACAAAGCCGTAGTGTTTTTGTGTGGCTGTAAATTAGCAGCCCCATAATTAATAATAATAGGGTCATGTTAACTTGTGTCTTTTTTAGGAACGATAACTTGTGTCCGTAGAAGTCATGTTAAGAATTTCATTAATAGCAGATATTTATTGGAAAATTCTATGGTGAAGTTCTTCAATTGACTTCTTCGGTGAAGTTACCCTACATCTAATAATAACGCGCCACATGTCATGTGTGCTAATTGTTGCATTGTATGTATTGTGTACCTGCTCAATATGTTCCACCATAGACTAGCTTTTTCGAACCATCAGATTAATCACTCACTAGTGTTATTGTGTTTTCTTTCACACTATATTTATTCCCTTTATCCTTTTTGACTTTTTCTTCCTTCTATTTCGAAAAATATTTCAATAAACATTTTTATAAAAGCCACACTGGATAATCCTTTTTATAAAAAATATTTCATTATTAAAAATAAGACAAAATTACATTAGTGGTCATTTATCTTATTTATTTGTAACACTTTGGTCTTTTATCTATTTTTTTTCATTTAAGTCCTTTATCTCTCATAAAAGCACATATAAATCCTTTTACTCATTTTTTAAAAAAAACACATAATTTTATTTTTTTTTAAATATATTTTTATTAAAAATAAAAAAAATCCAGAAATAAGATAAACTTGTTCATCATCTTCATCTTCTTCCTTTAAATCTTCATCTTCTTCATTTGGATCTTCATCATTTCCTTGAATCAAAAAAATTTCTACACAAATATATGTCCAAATATCATAAATTTTTATTATGTTCACCTCAAATCTTCTTCTAAACACAAAAATCAAAACTCAACTTCTAAATAATTAAATTAGGAACAACTTCCTTTCAAAAAAAAAATTAGGAACAACAACTTCAATAAATTGATAGTTGAGGTTCTGCAAACTACTTTTAATTTAATTCAAAGTTTCAATTATCTCTTTATTCTTTGCATTTACGCTGCCATGATATTGCTCATTCACGTTTCTAATTTCAATTATTTTTTCTATTTCATTCACGCTAGCTATTGCATCGTTTAAAACCTTGAGAACTTTGGTTTTATGATTATTTAATTCCAATTATTGTTAGTCTCCATTGATGTGTCAATTGAATTTCAATCCCTATTAATTTTTATTGTTGCTACGTACCCCCTCCGTCCTAAATTATAAGAAAAAAAAATCACACTTATTAAGAAAACTATAATATAAGAATTTGAAGTATAGTTTTTTGTGTTTTCTTTGGAAAAAGTTTTATAGGAAGATGTAAAAACAATTTTCATTGGCTATTAGTTATGGAAAAAATGAAAGAGAAAGAAAATTGAAAGTAATTTGCATTTAATTTTACGAGAATAAACAAAAAAATCTTGGAAAAGATAAAAGTTTGTCTTTTTTGCTTATATTTTGGGACAAAGAAAATGTGTTTTTTTTGCTTATATTATGGGACGGAAGGAGTATCCTATTGAATTGGTTTCTGCACTTAATGTTTCAATTCCCTTATTTCCTTATTACTGCACTTACGTATCCCATTGAATTTGATTTCATGCTGCCGTGCTATTTTTTTTGTTATGTTGATTATTTAACTGGGCCGTATCAATTCATTCAAGCTGCAAAAAATTTTATTCAAGGATTATAAGTATAGATTTGTATTCCAAAGATTTTTCTTTTCATTTTTTTTAAGGATTTTTGCCTGCCACTTTTGCCATATGTCCATGTTACAATTTTTTCATCTTTACTAGCATTGGATGGTTTGGTTTGAATGAATAGAGAGACTTTTCGTTTTTTTCAATCAAGCTTAGGAATTGAGTGGCAATTAACTCCGATTAATGTGTTTCCAATTTTAATTAACTCTAATTAATGCGCAGATTCCTAAACCAATTAATTGTTCAAGTTCTTTGACTTTAAAATCTTTGTAGAGAGATTAAAGTTTGTCAAAAAAAAAAAAATAGAGATCTAAAAATTTCTTTTAAAAAAAGAGTAGAAAGATAACAATGTGTTTCACAATTTTTTATTTAAAATTTTGTAATTTATCAAATAAAAAACTTATTAATTTCGATCCCCTAAAAAAATGAGTGAGAACAGGTCAAATATATTAAATAAAAAAGGGCAAGATTTTCCTAGTTTTCCGGCGAAATGTCCGTTAGACTTCAATTTGTTCCCATTATTTTCATTGCATGTTGGGAAGAAAAAGAGCAAGATTTAATTTCAATGCATTTTCTTCTTAAAAAAATAAATAATAATTCAATGCATTTTCAATGTAAAACTTCACAACATCATTTTTAATTTTTTTGAAGAAAGACCTTCATTGCATTAACTAGTATACTCTTTCAAAAAAAAAACATTAACTAGTATAAAAAATATATAGTTTATAGTTAATGTCCAAAAAATAAACTTCAGTTTATAATTATTGATAAGTAACTTTTTTTTATTTAACTAATGTTTTGAATTTCTTTACGGACATGAGTCTTCAATCGGGTCTAAATAACCCGTATAAAGGTTGAAGTTAAAAAAAAAAAAGGAAAAAAAAGTCTGAAAAAGTATTTAGTATTAAATATAACATTATTACTTTCCATTTCCAATACTTGTTGCATATACCCATAAAAGACATTTAATTAACAGGTTTTTATCAATTTTCTAATGACTCTAACTATAATTTAATAGGCTACATTGTCATAAATCCTTAAATTTCGATACTAGACTTATTTAAAAAAATGGTTATATTAGAAAAAGGAGCAATTTATTATATCGTTTCACAAAAAATGGAGTAATTAGATATTTATATAAAAAAATTAATTGAACGGTGTTTGTTTGAGGGTATAATTGATATAGTTTGTAAGATCGACTTACATCGAAGATTTCGATTTTCGAAATTCCAGTTCTGCTTCGTTTTTATTCCAAAAAGGTTATATTCAACGGTCTGATTGATTAAATTTGATTTCGTTAGTCGGCTGGGTTCGATTTGATCGTCGCAGTAATGTCCTTCTATGTTGACTAGGTTTCTAATGGGAAAGTTTGTAAGATCGACTTACACCGAAGATTCCGATTTCCAAAATTACAGTTCTTGTTTCGTTCTTATTTCAATAAGGTCATATTCAACTGTCATATTGATTATATTTGATAGCGTCAGTCGGTTGGGTCCGTTTTGATCGTCGCAGCAATGTCCTTCCCTATTGACTGAGTCCATTTTGCATATCAAATGGTTTTGCATATCAAATAAAAAGTTATTTCACAAAAATTAAACATTTAAGTTGATTTTTTTTTTTTTTAAAATAGTCATAAGTTTTAAAAAAAATTATCATATTAGCTTTTCATATCATTACATAAAAATTTGCTTTCGCCCCTAAAAGAAAAAAAAATTGTTTTTGCGTATATAAGCACATAAAATCTGCAACGCAACCCAAATATTTAATTGTGTTTTGCATATAAAATAACAAAATATTTAATAAAAACACTACTTTAATATTGATGTTTTGAAAATAGACATGAGTTTTCAAAAAATTTATCATTTCGACTTTTTCATATCATTACATAAAAATTTGTTTTCGCTAAAATTAACAAATAAAATCTACAACGGGTGCTATGCAAATATTAAACTGATTTTGACATATAAAATAATTTTTATTAGTAAAAATATTAAATTATTGCTGATGATTTTTATTTGATATCTTTAAAAGTTTAATAATATTATCAACAAAAAATTACCAATATATATATATATATATATATATATATATATATATATATATATAATTTCTGGTACTATAGTAGAAAAACTGATTTCTTTGGTTGTTGGAATTTTCTACTTTTGTATGTTATAAAAAAGAGTACTATTGAAATTTCTAAAACATGAAATTTATGATAATTATTTGTTCATTCAATACAATTTAAAACCCGTTAAATAAAATCAGAACGCCTAACTTTTGAAAACATAGTGGTTGGTTGGTTGGTTAAGGCAAACCTTTTCAAACGGTTGGTCATAGGTTTGATTCCTACAATGCTGAAAGAAGTTTTTTTATAATTTTTTTAATACTTCATCTTCTACCTCCAGACGGGTCATAACGACCCGGTTAAAACCCATGTGACCCAAAACCAAAAAAACATAACTTTAAGTCATTTTATCATAAAAACTCATTTTAAGCACATAATCATGAACAAAAGTAACATTTTTTTGCGATTTCAAGCACTGTTTTGTAACTTTAAGCACTCAAATTGAAATAAATAAATTTAATTTCAACAAAAAATATCCAAAATTGTTGTTGAAGTTTTGGAATCTATGGTAGGTTTATTGTGATGGATCTATAGCTTCATCTGCATTTTTACGTCGTTGTTTTTGTTTCTATACAAATGTAATTACTTGTTATGTTTTTTTTTTAATTCTGTAATTTTATTTTATTTTAATTTTTTCGATTTTTTCACATGAAGATGATGAATGTATGATGAAGATGTTGAAAAGTGACATAGTAATTTGATAAAAATCTAAAAGAAAGAGAATATGCATAAATAAAGAAAGAGAAAAAAAACATGGGAGAGATGAATGAGTTATAAAGAGGAAAGAGAAATGGAATAATAAGAAAAATCATGTGTAGAGGGTGTACCACAATAACATAGAGACCAAACAAATCTAACCGTTAAGATCTTAAAATAAACTTATATATGATGGAACATATGAAGCAAATGATCTATATTATAATTTATCCCAACATATGACTTGTCATGGCTCGAAATCTGATTGGCTGAATTAAACGACTTCACCGAAAAAGTTAATTGTCCGACTTTTTCATAGAAGCTCCCATTTATTATGTTAAATTAATTCTTACCTTTTTGAAAAATAAATAGAACACAATTTCTAATATATAATTTCTATTTGGGGTATTTCCCATGATAATATGATACTAATATATCTAAAAGAGCACCGCTTCTAAAATAACCATTTGAGTCATTATTTTGACATCACTATGGATCCTATCACAAACCCTCTCTAGAACTCGGATCAAGATAAGCACGCATACCACGGCAGCAGAGGTGCCACCGAATGCGTTTAACATCACCGAAAAAGGCTTAACATCTAACAAATGGAGATAATTGTAAATGGAGAGGATCTTGACTCTAACAAGATGGAGTAAGGAGACTCAACGGAAAGAGCCGTAATCATGCGTGAGGCTACATCTCATAAGAGGTGGTTTGGATGTTGATGGAGGAGGAGGGTGGTGAACCGGTGACTTTTTTGGTAGGTGAAAGCAGAGAGAAAGATATGAGCATATCTCTATTTTTTACGAGTTGTAACTTAGTGACTTGTTTAACTATAACTCAGCTACGGTTAGATTGTTTTCCCATTTTAATTGATTTCAAGAATAAAGATATCCAATTTGCATCTAATTTGTAAATTTATGAAATTGTGGTATCTTACCCTAACTGTATTAATGCTTTTATGTTCAATAAAAGTTATTCTTTATTTATTTATTTTTCGGTTCTTCTTCTCTACGTCTACATCTATGTCTACAATGAACATGAGTGAGTAGACTTCTATGCCTTGAGATTGTTGGATGAGTCTAATGACCTAATCCTAATCAAACCAAGCTTAGAACCCTAATTTTATGAAACCTTATTTTCTAATCTAATTTCACCGTTCTTAATACTTAGTAACAATTATTAAACGAAGGACCGAGAGATGAAGTTTAATCGTTGTTACTTCGTCATCTCAAATACTAACCGAAGAACCGAGAGGTGAAGGTCGGTATTGGACATGTGAGATTAGACAAGGTTTCCGAAACATGAGAATAGTCTAGGAAACCTTGAGATCGTTAAGTTTCCTTCTTAAAGGGTTTCAATAACAATCAACCATGAGAATAGGCGTGGTTGAGTTATATTTACAAGATCAGCTCTAGAATATTCCTGAAGTAGATATTATATTTTTAGGAAATATTTGTTATTGATATGGTCGATCCTAAAGATGTTCCGACATTTTAGAATTTTCCAGATTTGTTACTGATTTTGTTTTGCACATTAGCTGAACCGATCTGCTTTGTTCTGAAGCCCAACTAAGTATTTAGCCCAAGCTGCTTCAGTATAAATACAAGACTCCAAGACCTAATTGATCATTCAAGCCGTCATACTAAAAAGTTTAGATATTTAGGGTTTGAGTCTTTTTGTGTTCTACTCTTGTATTGATTGATGCAAGTTTAGTTCTAATTATTTGTGAGCCTTTCTTGTTTCTTTTGTGATACATGTTTAGGACCTCGATCGAGTTGTATACTCATATTGTGTACTACACCAAAGTTGTGAAACAAGGTGCTAGTTGTTTGTGTTTGAAGGTAACTTCATTCTGAGTTTGTTAAGGTCTGATAGGTTGTAGAGGCTGTAACTGACCATTAGGATAGTGAGATGGGATCTCAGATCTAGGAGTTCCTTGGTTGAAATCAATACGGGAAGGTCCTAGGTCTTTAGTGTAAACGACGAGTTTGCTAAGAGCTATAGAATAAGGACTACACTAGTGGATTTCCTTCCTGGCTTGGTAGCCTCCAGAGTAGGTGTGTTTGTCCCCAAACTGGGTCAACAAAGTCACTGTGTTCTTTACTTTCCTGTCGTTTATTTTTCTTGTTTTTATTTCTGTTTATCGCTCGATGTTGAAACATTAACTAGAACATCGCAAACGTTCAAAACATCGCATAGAACATATTAAAACAAGTTACGCTAGAATTTCACACTTCTTCAAAGATTTGATAAACAAAGTGTAAGTTCCGTCAACTAGGTAGTGTTGTTGAAAGTTATGCTCAATTTAATCAAGGAATGAGGTACAATCAACAAATTTAAAATAAAACCCTTCAAAATCCTTTTGGACAACAAACGACACCATCCGGTTATCCAAACAACCAAAGAGTCCCTCAAAAATCTAGCTTGAAACTTTTGCTAGAAAACTATGTAATGGGTCAATCCAAACAAATCCAATAACTTAAAAATCAAACTGGATTTTTGAATGACTCTCTCATTAAGCTTACATCAAAAATAGATTCCATTGCTACTCACAGTAAAATGCTAGAGACTCAAATCTCTCAAGTGGCCCAACAAGTAGCATTTTCCTCACAATCCTCCGGAATCTTTTTGGGCCAACCTGAAGCCAACCCAAAAATAGATGCTATTATACTTAAAAATGGTAGGCAATTATAGGACCCCGTTGTGAAAACCAAGACAAATTAGATTGAGGTAGAGAGTGAAAAGCCACAAAGTGAGAAAGATGTAGTAGAGAGTGAGAAGTCAAATGCCTCACCACCATACAAGCCAAAAATTCCATTCCCACAAAGGTTTTCTAAGTCTATGTTAGATGAGCAGTTTAGGAAGTTCATTGAGATGTTAAAGAAGCTCTACATCAACATTCCGTTTGCGGAAGCACTATCACAAATGCCCTCCAATGCACAATTTTTCGAAGAAATTCTTTCTAACAAAAGAAAAATCGAGGAGGATGAGACGGTTAACCTTGTGGAAGAATGTAGTGCGATTATCCAAAACAAATTGCCACCTAAACTTAAGGATCCGGGTAGTTTTTCCATACCATGTGTCATAGGATCCGAAACCATAGAGAAAGCCATGTGTGACCTAGGAGCGAGTGTCAGTTTAATGCCATTGTCCCTTAGTGAAAGGTTGGGTCTACAGTAGAGAAACCTTTTGATCGACAAGCTAATGACGTTAAACGAGCGCTTTGTGGGAGGAAACCCACGAGTTTAATTGCTTTTATTTTGTTTGTTTTGTGTTGTTTTAATTTGTTTTGTACGTCAATTATCCAAAATGAGGAAAAAATGAGAAAAGTTTGAGGCTAGTAGACCAGAGACTTGGAACGACCCGTGCCTGTGGTGGCAGGGCCGTACCAAACCATCAACAAACAAAAACAAAAATCCAGGGAGTTGGCACAGACCGTGCATGTGGCCGCACGACCGTGCGCGACTCCCAGGCCTCCAAAACCAAAATTTTCCTTCTTCTTCCTTCTTTTTCAAACAACACAACTTCTCTCATCCTTCAACCTTCAAACCTCCATAACTCACTCAAAACTTCACCAAATCACACAATTTCTTCACCAAATCATCTCCAAACTTCATTCTAAGCACAATCTACCCATCAAAAACAACAATCATCCACCCCAACCCCAAAATCATAAAATTCGTGTACCCCCTAACCCTAACACAAAAACCCCAAAATCTTCATCAATCCTCACTCCAACACTCAAATTTCTTACTAAAAACCCAAACTCGTCACTAAAACCACATTTCCCACACAAAATCTTACCAAATCTTAACCTTCACCCAAAACCAACCCAAGTCAAACTAGGTCAAGGCAAACAAATGGCTTCAAAAAGGACTGGAAAAGAAGCTGGAAGCTCATCCGGTGGACCTCCACATAAAAAGTCCACAGTTAGGAAGCATGACATCGAATTCAAAGATGCCGAACAACGGAATAAGGGTGGAAGAAAATTTGCTATATTTTGGTGCTAACCCACAGGTACATGAAGACCATGGCAATGATGGTGATGATGATGAGGAGGATGTTGGGCACTTGCAGGGTGATCTCGTGCACCATGACCAAGAAGCCGATGGGAAATTTGTTTTATTGTGAAAGGCATTCAAGCAGCTTGTTTTTATTGTGTATTACGACATAAATTTTTTGTTAAGTCTCTTCTAAATGGCTGTTTATTTTACATGAAAAAAATTTCTTGTGTTTTGAGTGTTCATGCTATACCCACATCATATTTCAATGTGAAAATTCTCTTTTTGAGAAAAGCACAAAGTTGCAGTCTTTGAGTAAGTGTGTAGATATGTATTTTAAGGAGCACGTTCTAACTTCAATGGTAAGTTAACCTTTAAATGTTTTCAGAGTAAAAGTAGTATAAGTTAGTGTGGGGGAATAAAGATCAAATAAAAAAAAGGGCAGAAGAAAATATATCTATAAGGGGGCATCATTGACTCTGGGGGGCAGGAGTAGGCCTCACTAACTTTCCACGTGAAAATGGTGTTTCTCTGACAACTAAAAATAGCTTCCGTAATTCCCTCTAAATCTCAAAAAGGGGTCAGAACAAATACATAAATAGGGGGCATCATTGACTCTAGGGGGAAGGAGCTACCCTACCTGACTTCCTATGTGAAGGTGGTGTCTCTTAACCTTAATAAAAATTATGCAGTTCCCCTAGAGGTGTAAATGTCAAATGATCTAATGATTCCCATCTCTTTTATGAAATGAAAAAACTTTTCTCGGTTGGTTTAGTGTTAAGGTTAGAACTTGTTTCCTCGTTATATCTCTTGCACAGGCGCAAGAAAAGGGCTGGACTACACACACACACTCACTTGAGATTTGTTGTTGGGTTGAATAAGTTCATGAGAAATGCTTGAAGTTGTGATTAGTGTACGCTTGGAACAAAACCATGGAGGAGACAAGTGTTTTTAATTGTATTGTCATATGTTAAATTTGTCTATGTTGCTAATGTTTATGCCTTTTGCCTGAGGACAAACAAAAATTTAAGTATGGGGGAGTTTGATAAGTCAATAATTAGTGTCTTTTAAGAGTTTATTTTAGTTTATTTTATTTAGATTTTATGTGTTTTTATTTACTTTTTGGAACTATTTTACTTCAATTGCTTGTTATTTAATTTCAGGAACAAATATGGTGAAATATTGAGTCTTGGAGCAAAAGAAAAGGATTTGGAGCTGATTGAAGCCAAAAATATAAAGATTCTATGTAAAAATATCTTATGTGCTGCTTTTTGCTCGTTCATACCTTTAGGCAGATTTAGTACAATTTTATGTTCTGATTTAGTGCATATTTATGTGTTGATTTGGTGCATATCTTATGTTCCGATTTGATCCATATTTATGTGCCGATTTGATACAAATTTATATTCTGATTTAGTACAACTTTATGTTGTCCCTCTTGCTATAAATTGAGGAGCCATCAGACTTGTAGAATCACCTTGGTTCTTAGGAATTTTCTTTGACAACTATTTCTATTAATCAAAGTCATCATCTTTTGTTCGGCAAAAGTTATGGTGCATAAGGAAATCCTTATGCACCCTGCATAAACACTTCACAACCATCAGATCTAGTGTACACGTGTAATACTCCTAGGCTTCTCAAACTACACCAAATCAAACTTCATTTGCTTTAAACATTTCTCTCACTAAAACATAAAGCTCTCCCTCTCTCTCTACAATTTTCAACATTCTGGAAAAGAAAACGAAGAACTCAGATGAGTCTTCATCTCTTTCGGCCACACATGATGATTCCGGCGCGGTGGTCGCCGGCCAGAGGTGGCGGCGCCGCCGTGCCGGAGAACCAAACTCACCCTTTTTAAAAACTACAGCCATTTTTCAACATCCATTTTCGTTTTCAAGCCAAATCCGAACTCGGATCGCGCAAAAACACAAGGAGAAGGAGTAGATCTAAAGATTAAAACACAAAAGAAATTTTCTTTCTGCCTCTTTCTACCCTGATGATTCGGTCTCTGTTGTTGAATGGTGTTTTCCGTTTTGAGTTCTTGCAGATTCGGTTGTGTTATGGAGGTCTTTGCGAAGTCCGAATTTGATTGTCCTGAGATTGGGATTTAGAACTGATTTGTTGTTGTATAATGAAAACCGAAAATGGTATATGTATTTTGGTGTAGTGATGGTGGTTCATTGTGTTTTTTGATGTTCATCATTTTTTGATTTTTTTTTTATGATTTGATCCGAAAAATGAAGAGAGAGAGAGAAAGAGAGAGAGAGAGAGAGAGAGAGAGAGAGAGAGAGAAGGGATTTAGGGTTTGTAATTGGTGGTTGTGTCAGTCATTGGGTCACAGAAACCATTTCCACAGCAAAATGGTTTTGGAGTACAACTCACATAAACCATTTCTTTCCTCCTCCTCCAATTGTGTCAGTCCAAAACTGAATGATGGCAATGGCTCTAGGTCCTTAGTTTTTTTCACCTGCTAGAAACTATTAAGTACATCTAATGGTTTTGGAGTACAACTCACAGAAACCATTTCCACAGCAAAATGGTTTTGGCATAATTTTATACAAAACATACTATAATAAGGACATTTGTGACTGTCATTGAACCAAATCAACACTCTGAAATCATCATTGAACTAAAATGATGATTCCCGCGGTGTTAACACCAAAAATGAAATATTTGGTCGAACTCATGATTATGTTTTCGACAAGGCAGATGGGTTATTTCGACATGCTGCAAACTGCAAAGGGATTTCGACCAATAACAGACAAACTTCGACACACCGCAATTTCAACCAAAGACAAGGAGAAATAATTCGAAGTTGCAATTGGAGCGCATGGTGAGAAACAAGGCTGAAGTGCATTGAAGATTATTTCCTAATGTCTTAGTGCATGGAAGTTATTTTCTAGTGTCTTAGGAAGTTATAGGAAGTTATTTCTACTTTTAATATAGACTGTAGGATTTAGTGGTAGTTTTCTCTACAAGGTCTATATATATCAGTTTGTAATAATAACAATAGGTTGTTAGTTTCTTGATTTCTTAAACTCTAACACCCCCGCCACGGAGCATATGGGTTCACGAGTGTATGGATTGAAAGATTCCAACCACCCTTTACATTCATGCAATTTAATGTTATTGTTCTTGCTTTATTTTCTTCTTTCTTTTCTCTTTGCATTTCTTTTCATCTTTATTCCCTTTGTTCTTTCTTTATTTATCTTTTCTATTTCTTTCTTTTTATCATTAACTTCTTGGGAACACAAAATAATACCGATATGGCTGAGGAACGCACTCTTATAGAATATGCAACCCCTTCTACGGAAGAGCCACATGCTATTATTGTGTACCCAACGGTTGAGGGTAATAATTTTGAAATAAGGCCTGCACTTATTTACTTAGTGCAGCAAAATCAATTTTTCGGATCACCCACTGAGGATCTGAATCTTCATGTTTCAAATTTTTTAAGACTCAGTGGAACTTCAAACCAAGAGGCCGTAAGGCTGAGCTTCTTTCCTTTCTCTTTGAGGGACAGAGCTAGTGCTTGGTTTCATTTATTGCAAATTGGTTCTATCACTTCATGGGACCAAATGAGGCAGGCATTCCTTTCCTGATTCTTTCCCCATAGTAAAATTGTCCAATTAAGGAATCAAATCACACGATTCACTCAAAAACATGGAGAATCTCTTTACGATGCGCAGTAGCGATTCAAAGAAATGCTTAGGCTTTGCCCCCATCATGTTTTAGAGAAGTGGCTTATTATCCACACTTTCTATAATGGTCTTTTGTATACCACAAGAATTTATGTTGATGCAGCTGCAGGTGGAGCTTTGATGAATAAAACTTACATAGCAGCATATGCTTTGATCGAGAACATGGCACAAAACCACTATTAGTGGACAAGTGAGAGAGACATCATTGCTTCTTCACCCTCTAAAAAAGAGGCAGGTATGTATGAAATTTCTTCCCTTGATCATCTAGCTGCTAAGGTTGACGCAATCACACAAAAAATTGATAAAATGAATACTAGTGCTGTCACACCTGCCCCTATATCACCTCCTTGTGAAGTTTGTGGTGTATTTGGCCATATTGGCGTTGAATGCCAACTAGGTAGTGTTGTTTATAACCAAGGGATTAGGCCAAATCGAAACTTTTATAACCAAACTCCTCAAAATCCCTTTGGGCAAACAACACCACCCGGTTATGCAAACAACCAAAGAGTCCTTCAAAAATCCAACTTGGAACTTTTGCTAGAAAATTGTATAATGGATCAATCCAAGCGTTACGAAGAACTTAAAAATCAAACTGGATTTTTGAATGACTCCCTCACCAAGCTTACATCGAAAGTGGACTCCATAGCTACTCACAATAAAATGCTCGAGACTCAAATCTCTCAAGTGGCCCAACAAATGGTTGCTTCCACTCAAACCACTAGAATCTTTCCATGTCAAACTGAAACCAACCCTGAATGCCATATAAGTGTTATTACTCTTAGGGATGGTAAACAATTAGAGGACTCCATTGTGAAAGCTAAGAACAATGAGGTAGAGATATGGAGTGATGAGCCTCAAAGTGAGAAAGTCATAGGAGAGAATGAGAAGCCACTTGTTTCACCAACTCATGAGCCTAAAATTTCATCAACACAAGAGTTTGATAAATCTAAGTTAGATGAGCAATTTAGAAATTTTATTGAAATACTTCCAAACAAATTGCCACCTAAACTCCAAGATCCAGAAATTTTTTCCATACCTTGTGTCATAGGATCTGAAACCATTGAGAAAGTCATGTGTGATTTGGGAGAGAATGTCAGTTTGATTCCTTTATCTCTTAGTGAAAGATTGGGTATAGGATAGAGAAACATCTTGATTGTCAAGCTAATGACTCTAAACAAGCGCTTCGTGGGAGGCAATCCACGCATTTAACTGCTTTTATTTTGTTTGCTTTTTGTTGTTTTAAGTTGTTTTGAAGGTAATTGTCCAAGCATGATTCAAGAAAATGAAAAAAAATTGAGCCTAGGATGACCAGAACCTTGGCACGGCCCGTGCCTGACTATGCCAAGCAAAACACCCCATTTCCAGAAGGTTGGCACGGCCCGTGCCAATATTGGCACGACCGTGCCATGTTCCCAGGCCTTCTTTTACCATTTTTTTCTTTCTTCTTCCTCCTTCATTCTCAAACACAAACTTCGCTCATCCTTAAACTTCTACCTCCAAACCTCCATATCTATCTCCATTCATCATTCCAAACATAAACCACCAACCTCCCAACCTTCATAACTCCACCAAATTTAACAATTTCCAACCAAAAATTCTTCACCAATCTCCATCATTCAAACTCAAAAACCTCAATTAAACCCCAACCCCATCACTAAACTAACCTTTCCCACACAAAACATTGCCAAACCCTAACCTCCACCCAAACCCACACCAAGTCAAGTTAAGGTCAATGGCATCCAAGAGGAAAAGTAAGGAGGTTGAAGGCTTCGGAAGCGGTGCAAGCAGTAAACAATCAACAGTCTGAAATCACGGGGTCGAATTCAAGGATCCTGAGCAAAAGAATAGGTATAAATCTCTAATCTCTAGAACTATCTCTCCTTGCAGGTACCCTAATGTTAATGCTATGGATAGACTGGGAATAGATGAACATGTGATTAGGCTGTTAAATATGGATTGCACCATCTGGGGTAGGAAAGAGGTAAGAATGATGAGGACTGATGAGTTATTCATGTTGTAGGCTATGCTTTATAACCACCCTGTTAACATTTGATATTATTTGCTTGATTATCTTGTTTCACTTTCTAAAAAGAAACCGGATGATAAAGGTTACATAGTGGTAGGTGGAATCATCACATTCATTGCTAGGAAGTTTGGAGTGGGTGAAAAGAGTGAAGTGAATATGATTGAAGAAAATATTTATCTAAATTTAGATACAATCACCTCTTTGTTCTTTATTAAACCTCATGGTTATACCCACAATTTTCAACTTGAGTGGAAAGTCAATATTGCTAAACTTTTTTTATTATTCTACCTGCTCCGGACATTACTAATCCGGAGGTAGTGGAAAACTTTCTTTATGTTGGCTCTAACCTACAGGTACACAATGATGGTGATGATGGTGGTGATGAAGAGGAGGGAGGCGCACACTTGCACCATGAAGAAGAAGCCGGTGGAAGCTATAATTATGAATGGTGGGCATGAATGCAAACCGAAGTTCTGAATAATAAGCACCGAGCAACAAAGGCAAGGTGTTGAAATATCCGGGCTAAGAAGTGATGTCCTAAGGGGCAACCGCATAACCAAAGAGAATAATCAAATGCTTCAGAGTATGATGCAACATCTCAACCTCCAAAGCCCTCCTTATGGAACTCAATAAAATTGTGAGCTTTCATCTTCCTCTTCCTCTACCTCCTCTTCTTCTTCATCTTCTTCTTCTTCTTCTTCTTCTTCTTCTCTTTTATTTTTCTTGTTTTGAATCATTGAGGACAATGCTTCTCCTAAGTGTGGGGGGGCCTAATAAAGTGTCTAGTGTCGTAGTGTTTCCAAACGTCCTTGAACTTTATTTCTTTTGTTATGTTTAATTGCGAAAGGCATGGTTAAATAGCTTGCTTTTATTGAAAATTATGACATAAATTTTTGTTGTCTCCTCTAAATTGGTTGTTTCTCGTACATGAAAGTGAACTCTAGTGTTTTAAGTATTCTTGATATACCCACATCTTGTTTTATTGTGAAAATTCTCCAATGAGAAAAGCACAAGTTGCAGCCTTTGGGTAACTGTATGAATAGGTATTTTAAGGAACACGTTCTAATTCTTAAGGTAAGTTAACCCTCAAAATTTTTAGAGTAAAAGTAGTATAAGCTAGTGTAGGGGAGTTTATAAAGCCAAAATAATTCTAAGATTGCATCATTGAATCAAGATTGGGGAAGGGGGTAGGCCCTCCGACTTCCTACGTGAAGGTGATGTTATCTTGAAAAACTTAAGGGGGCAGAACAAATACAAATATAGGGGGCACCATTGAATCTAGATTGGGGAAGGGGGTAGGCCCTCCGACTTCCTACGTGAAGGTGTTGTCTCCATAAAATTAATAAAAATTCTGCTAAAACCCCAAACATGTGTAAATGGCAAATATAACACCCCGTTTTCCCAACATATAAAGAACATAAAATAAATCAGATTTCATCACAAACAGGATGTCACATTCGTTCTTTAAAATATCATTAAATATAAATAGAGTTAAAATCCACTATTTATTTAAACAACTTCCTTCAATAATTTAAAATAATGTCGCAGTGGAAAATGTTCAACATTTTAATCCATACTTGGCACTAAGGCCTCAACATCAACAACGTAATGAAATTCCAAATCCAAAAGTGGTTCAAAATCAACTTAAAAAGAAATACGTAACAAGGAAAACAAAACATATAAATATCCCCATCCCGTTACGTATCAGAGCATGACTCCTATGACGACATGAGGAATCAACTCACATCAGCGGTTACTCCTGGTTATCTACACGTTACCCACATAGAGGCAACATTCAAACAGAAGGGGTGAAATTTCACATTCAATAATAATAAGCAACGATTCATGTAAAGAATTAATCAATACAAAAAAACAACAATTCAACATTAAGAATACTTCACATAATTCCAACAACAATCATCATTTAACTTCATTCAATAATGCATCAATAGCAACATCGACAATGCAACAACAACAACTCAACAATGCAACAACAACTACTCAACAAATGCAGCATAATTATGCATGTGGTACCAACAGAGCTACAACTCCCTTCACTAAAGTCATATTCGACTTGACAGGCTACAACCCCCTTCGCTTAAGAAAGCACAGAGCTACGGCTCCCTTCGCTAAAGTCATATTCGACTTGACCTACAACCCCCTTCGCTTAACAATGCTTATGCAATGACACAACTTAAATGCAACAACATCAACATCATAAAATCATATTAAATTAACCACAAAATATTTGCACATCAACTCAAAACCACTGGAAAGATAAATCAGTTATTAACAATGTTCATATTTATGTCAAAGTCCAAATCAAAACAGAAACGTGTGAAAAAGACACAAGAACGCAAAACAGACAGTCTGCCCCTGGGCAACTCGCGAGGCGAGCATAACTACTCGATGTGGCGAGCTCACATATGGACCACTCGCTAGGCGAGCAAGATCACTCACTGAAGGCGAGCTAAAATAGGTAGCTTCGGGAACTAGACATTTTTCACCCAAAAATCCCAATTTTTAACTTCCCAATGCCCAAATTTGATTCTAAAAGTTGTCTAATAATTTCTAAATATGAAGAGGCACTCAAATTCATATAAACTTGACCTGAAACATCATTTCTATAAAAATCACTATTTTCTACAGAACAACTCGCTAGGCGGGAAAACACTCGCTGTGGCGAGTTGGGAACTACTCGCCAGGCAACTAAGATCACTCGCTGGGAGAGCGACGACATCTACTCGCTAGGCGAGTTTGAGCACTCGCTATGGCGAGCGACGACAGACAGGTCTATGAAAAGACCTCTGTTCTCACTCCAAAACCCCAATTTTGACAACCCAAACCCCAAAATTGATAGGAAACATTACTTACTGTTATTCTACAACCTAGACATGACTTTCTTACATTAGTTCATGGGATTGCATACACTTTTAACAATTTTGATTGAATTTAACCTAACTTTTATAACACCAATGAAATTGAACAAACAACAACATGATTAAACCCTTTTAAGAAATTATATGCTTATGATTAAAGAAGGTTAGTCTCACCCTTACCTTAGGTTTGGTTGAATTCTGAAACCTACAAGCTTCCTCTTCTCTGACTTCTCACTTTTCTCTTTTTCTCCCAAAAACTTTTTTCACGTGTTCTTATTTTCTATTCCCTACCTCTTATATTCTTAACCTAAATAAATTCTCCTTATTCCAAAACTGCCCTTACTGCCTCATTATTCTATTTTAATTTTATTCTTTCACTAGTAATATATTTATAAACTACTAATATTACTAACACATAACACAAAAACCCACACACCACAATTATTCAAATAAAATATATAAAAAGACACTAAACTCGATAAAATAAATAAATAATAAAAATAGGGCGTTACAGCAAAGATCCAGTGATCACAGATACTCTCATCTCTCTTATATGAAATGAAGAAAGAATTTTTCTCGATTGATTTAGTTTTAAGGTTAGAACCTGTTTCCTCATAATATCTGTTTATACATGAGCAAGAAAAGGGTTGGACTTCACACACACACACTCACTTAGAACTTGATTGTTGGGTTGAATAAAGATTACAAGAAATGCCTGAGTTTGTGATTAGTCTACGCTTGAAATAAAAGTCTTTGAGGAGACATGAGTTTTAATTGAATTGTCATATGTAATCTCGTTTTATGCTGCTATGTCTATGCCTTTTGCTTGAGGACAAGCAAAGATTCAAGTGTGGGGGAGTTTGATGAGTCAATACTTAGTTAGTTTTAGTATAATATTTGGTTTCGTTTTAATTAGATTTAAGTTTTTTTTATTTTAATATTATTTCGTTTTAGAGCTATTTTACTTCAGTTGCATATTATTATATTTCAGGAATGAATATTTGATATTGAGTCTTGGAGCAAAAGAAAGGGGTTTGGAGCTGATTCGGAGCAAAAATACGAAGATTTGGAGACAAAAATATGTCTCCTCCAAGTCAGAAGCTTGGCACGGCCCGTGCTAACATTGGCACGGCCGTGCCACCTCCAAGAATCACCTTTTGCTGCTTTTGCTTAGATTTTAAGCTACTATATTTTAGTTTTACCAAAAAGCCCGCAGTTTCTTTGAATAAAAGTTCATCTTTGTTTTATTTTGTTTTATGTTCTTCTTCTTCTTCTTCTTCTTCTTCTTCTTCTTCTTCTTCTCTATGTCTACAATGAACGTTAGTGAGTAGACTCTTCTCTTATCTTGGGATTGTTGGATAAGTCTAAATGACATAATCCTAATCAAACCAAGTTTTAACCCTAATCTTATGTAACCGTAGTTTCTAATCTGAATTCACCGTTTTAACATGAATTAACCATTATCAAACTGTAGAAGCGAAAGTGGAGGGTTTGATAATTGTTAATCCATCATCTCAAATATCAATTCATAAAACGAGAGTGGAGTCTTGATATTCGAACAAGTGAATTTAAACAAGGATTGCAAAGGCAGCGAAATAGTCTTTGCAATCCTTGAGACATTAGTAGTTTCAAACCTTAAAAGCTTCTTCTAGTAATCAAATCATCGAAATAGGTTTTGATTGCTAGAAGAAAACTCTCATTGGACTGAAAGGAAAAGTGAGGGGCTAAAAGGAAACCAGTCTTTAGAAATTAGGTCTAACATAAGGTTCTAGGTTTAAGGTTTTGGTTTATGAAAGATTTGTCGTTATGATGAACCAATAATCCCAAGGCTCGTATATTTTTTTTATTTTCTTTTAATTAAAAATCCAAACCTTTCAGCTAAAACTCTTTTCTAATCATCAACTAAAATTAATTGAATTGAACAACTCTCTGTCAAAACGATACTCTTTTATTACTACTTCGGTAAGACCGTGCACTTGCGGTTTATCCAATCATTTATGAACCGAACAAAAGTTAGAGAGTCAATAGTCAAATATATTACTGCCGGTAATATCTTCTCACTAGCATATGAGAGATTTTATATCAATGAATTAATACATCGGTTGATATCAACAATTAAAAAGAATATGTATGGTCAAGTAATAATATCAACAATAACAAGGAATACACATGGTCAAGTAAATACAAGGCACCATTAACTTTTAATTTGACGTTATGTTTTTTGTTTCATTT
Organism: Medicago lupulina; assembly: GCA_958299785.1. Taxonomy (NCBI): domain Eukaryota; kingdom Viridiplantae; phylum Streptophyta; class Magnoliopsida; order Fabales; family Fabaceae; genus Medicago; species Medicago lupulina. The sequence continues at coordinate 47,594,092 of OY283146.1, read as the reverse complement.
GATGTTATATCTCCTTCACACATTGCATTGTAAAAAAATAGATTGGCCAGATACCCCTAAAAAAAATCAACCGGTTATAATGTTTATGAAGTATAATTGTCCTATCTATGATCATTGTATAAATATGTGATTTTGAGTCATCTTCGTTTTCTACAAGCAGCTTTGGGGCAGTATTCTTCAACTTTGTATTATTGATTTTGTTTCTATTTCTTACTTTGCGCACATGTCTCGGTCATTCTTTGATTTTCATGGTTGGATGTGGGCTCAAATTACTCTATTGTATATATTGATAAAATGTTTTTGCCCTGTAAATGTTTCTGAGTCTACTTTTCTCACTTTATTTTTTATTTTGTTATTTAATGTAAATATGACTATTTTTCATGGGAATGAGAATATGATAAAACCCTTGAATTGTGAGAGTTCATAATCAAGCCTACAGGTATGAAGATTGAAGTTAACGAAGTACTAATTTACTCCATCCGTTCTTTTATAATTGTCACTTTTGTATAAAAATTTTGTTTCTAATTAACTGTCGTTTTCAAAGTCCAATACATCATTAAATGGTGTTTTACCTATATTAGCCTTAAATATTTATTGCAGAGAGAAATACATGAAGTGGGATATTAAATGATTAAGGTTATTATAGGAAAAAGAAACATTGTTGTATAAAAAGTAGTAAAAGTATTTGTTGTCTTGGTTTATGTAAAAAGTCAAAATGTAACAATTAAAAAAGAACAGAGGGAGTAATGATTATTGTGACTTTAGTATAGAGATTAAATTTTGGTTTGTTTAACATATACATTGAAGTAACCAAAAAAAACATATACATTGGATTTTGATATATACCTATCATTTTAATATTGTGGTGACTTTGAATTTTCTTACATTCATCAATTAGAATTACCATATCTATATGGTAATCATGATGTATGATTAATACTTTTATTTTCAGGTAGAGTAATAATATATAGAGGATTGATCTATGTAAAGGATAGTTTTTTCCCTTCAAAATAATACTGATGTGGCTTTGTAATAATTAATTTCAGTTTTATAGTTTAATTATTTATTTTTTTATTTATTTTATTCATAACTTAATTATTATTTATAAAACCTCACTTTTGTATCTGTGAGCTTGCTTAGCTTTCACCACTTTATTGAGAAAATATACGATCTATGTATTATAAAGTAAGAACAAAATGAAAAGGCAAGAAAATGCATAGTAAAAAGTTAATGAATTTTGTACTCGACATTTGCTTTGTTGCTTGATCTTGGATGCAGGTAGAAGGTTACAATTCTAGCTATTCCATGATTTTTCGATTTTGTGAAATACTCACAGGTAATTCCATCATAATTGGATTTATTCCTTCCAAAGACAAAGTACACGAGTAATTGTACCATCATATCATAATTGGATTTATTCCTTAATATTCCTCTAAATATAACCTATAAAGTTGAAAAATTTAATGTAAAATTTTTCACATTCACTCTCACCTTTTATAACTATCATTTGAGTTAGGATCCTCTCTATTTTAAAAATAAATGAAGATTGCCATTTAAAAAGAGATACACACAAAATATAGATTGTCCTACCAACAAGTGAGTTTCACTATCATTAATTATTTTTTAATTTTATTGATAGAAAAAAATAGTTAAAGCTTTGACATAATGCATTTTTTTAGGGAGCTTTGATATAATGATATGTTGCGATTTATAATGTCTTTTTAAAAACCAGGAAAATTTATTTAATGAAATTGTATATATGTAACCGCCAAGAATAATCTATATTGGTTAATAGGAGTTCCTCTAACTTTCAAGGACAATTCTAACTTCTCCATGGGCTTCTTGCTTTAGTCCTACAATTAAAACCACATTTTTATTTGTAACTTCCACTTTCTAATAGTTTAAAAGTATTTGCTAACGTCACATTCTATTGAATACGGTCTGCTTAGATATAAAAATTCCTATCTTTTAATTTGTGTTTTGAAGGCGGATGTCTTTGTGAGATTTACTAAAGTTGGAGCTCAATTAGATGAGCAATGAAGTTTCAGGTGTGAGGATGCTATACATATTGAAAATTTGTTTTTCAACTTTTTATCATGGTGTTTGAGAATATGCATAATGGTGCACAAAATTATTATTGTTATTGTCTTATTGTAGTTTGATTTAGGCTTAATTACACTTTTGACCTCCTAAGTTTTCTAAAGTTGTGATTTTGGCCCTCTAAAAAAACAACTCTTTTCAGGTCCCCTAAGTTTACTTTCTATTGCAATTTTGGCCCCCACGTCAATTTTGACCCAGTCAATGGACACGTGGGCGCCACGTGTGTAATTTTTTATTTATATTTTTTAAATTATTTTTTAATTTAAAAAAATAATATTGTAATTAAAAAAATATTTTTTTAATTACAAAATTAAAAAAAAATTATTACAAATGAAAAAAAATTAATTACAAATTTTTTTGTTTTTTTATTACAAAATTTATTATTTTTTTAATTACAAAATAAAAAAATTATTAAAAAATACAAAAATATTAAAGTGGGCGTCACGTCAGCGTTGACTAGTAAAAATTGGGCTAGGGGGCCAAAATTGCAACAAAAAGTAAACTTAAAGAGTCTGGAAAGAGTTTTTTTTTAGAGAGCCAAAATCACAACTTTAAAAAACTTAGGGGGCCAAAAATGTAATTAAGTCTTTGATTTATTAACTTGTGGTAGCACACTTATTGTGTTTGTGTGTGTATGTATCTTATTTTTGTAGATATCTTAGTTTTCTATGATTTATCTTAGCATGTCTAATGTTACCCACCTAGTTTACAGAATGTAAGAGTTATGCAATGAAATAGAAGAATTTTTATTTGGTATGTTGACAAGTCATATTATTTAATAGCTTAGTATAATTGATTTCATTTACATTTTCCTCTAATCTATCGTGTTTTATTATTTAAAAAAAATTAGTTTCATTATAAATATATCAATTTTTGTGTCAATCAAATTTTAGTATTATTAAAAAAGTATTTTGTGAAACTATTAACATATAGTATGAATAACCTAATAAGCCCGTGCAACGCATGGATTCTATACCTAGTTTTCACATTAAACTGAGCATCATCTCTTAACCATTAACTTAGTACACGTTTATGCACAATTTCCTTAGTTTAGTCCTAAAATATTTGTTTAGTTATTATATGAAGCACAAAATTTCTATTAAAAATCAAAGTGCCTATTTGTTTTCGTCTTTTATATAAATAAGCTTGAGTTTGCATGGAAATTAGGGTAGCTGAGTTTGCATGGAAATTAGTGTATTCTGTTTATAAACATATTAAATAAGTGTACAACGACTTATTAAAAAAAAGTCTACAAAAACAATAGATATATACAAACGATGACACAACATGATAGGAATGAAAAGCTCATCAGCGAGCAGAAATATTAGGGATTGCTGCATTTTAGAGGGAATTTGTTAAGTTAAATTGATGCGCTATATTTTAGAGAAAAATTATTAGATTAAGTTGTTGCAGACCTAATAAAATTAATAAATAAGTATACATAAAGACACATGACATGATATCTTCTTAATTCCCACATAAAGGAATTCATTTTCTTATGGATGGATGCCAGTAATGCGGATTTTGGAAGGAAAAAATGCATCTCATCATGCTCTCCATGTTTCCACCTTATCCCTAATTTGCAAGAATATTATATGCTAAAGCAAGGCATCCTGTTGGAACACTAGTATATATTGGGGAGAAACATGGAGTATGCTAGTGAGGAATGGGGAGCCATTGGAATATAAACACAAGGAAGAAGAAACTAGTGTTAGTGTGAATTGAAAATTTTCTATGTCCCACATTGGGTAAATCACACACTCTAGTAGTGTTTATATATGTGGGATTTCAATCCCAAGGGTGTGCCCTTGGGGTACCCACTTTTGTGAACGGAGTGAGCCATGCCAAAAATTATATAACACGCGCGACGACGACGACGCCGCCGTCCGGCCGGGCTTGGGTCTGGGTCTGGGTCGAAAAAGGAATATTTTTTTTGGGCTCAGAAAATAAAAAAAAACTTTCAGATTTTTTTTGCTCCGAAATTTCCGCGAGACCAAGTCTCTCCCACGTTTTCCTTGCTCGCGCGTCCGCCCAAGCTTATCCCCACGTTTACGCGTCGTGGGTGACCGTTATCCGGGTCGTGGGCGAATTCTGGCGGGTCGCGAACTGGGTCGTGGGCTAAACCGCGGGTTGCGAACCGGAAATTCTCCCTATAAATAGAGAGCTCGGGACTCTCATTTTCTTCATCCCAAAACGAGAATCGAACGCTCTTCTCTGGTTTCTCCCCCCCTTCTCATCTCCCGCGGTTTGTGTTGACGAACCGTTCTTTTTCCCTCCTCCTCTGTGGGCTTTTCGGTTTTTTCTGTGGCTTTCGGTATAGAGTGGTTTGCGAACCATATCAGAGTGGTTTTTGTAAACCATATTGAGGTGTTATTCTCGAGCGATTTCTGGCAGTGCAGCCTTTAATCGTACAGAAAGAATCTGGGCTGTTTTATCCTGGAGACGCCACGGTTGATAGTCTACCTTGCACAACTTGGGTAGTGCCGTGAAACGTCTTAAAGAAAGCGACCTGGTCGTGACTCACCCCGGTAATAGTTTCAAAGCTCTCTCGTAATTTTAAAAAACCAAAAACAACATTTTTAAGACGTTTCAGTACGATACGATGAGTTCTGAAAAGATTACCGCGGTTTCAGCTGATGATTTTAACAAACCGTTTCTGTTTACGGGCAGCCACTTCAAACGTTGGCAACAAAAGATGCTGTTTTTTCTAACTACTAAGAAAGTTGCCTACGTTCTGAAGGATGCTATGCCTGTAGCACCTACGAGTTCGACTCCTGCTGGATCGAATACAAACGGTGGTGCAGCAACAGACAATGCTGCTGAGAAAGCTGATGCTGATAAACAGCTAGCCATAGACATTGCTCTATGGAAGGAAAATGACTACCTCTGTAAGAATTATATTCTTAATAGACTCACAGACCCTCTGTATGATTACTACAGACTCTGTGACACTGCCAAACATTTATGGGAGGCACTGCAAAAGAAATATGACACGAAAGAGGCTGGTGTTAAGAAATACGCCGTAAGCCGCTACCTGAATTTCAAAATGAGTGATGATAAGTCCGTCGAGGCACAATCACATGAGCTGCAACAAATTGCTCACGAGATCATAGCTGAAGGGATGGAACTTCCCGAACAATTTCAAATAGCTGTGATTATTGATAAGCTGCCTCCTGCTTGGAAGGACTTCAAGAGTCTTCTTAGACACAAAACTAAGGAGTTCTCTCTTGAAAGTCTGATTACTCGCCTTCGTATTGAAGAAGAAGCGAGAAGGCAGGACCAGAATGAAGAGGTGTTTGCTGTTTCTAACAACAACACTAAAAAGAAATCTGTAGGCGCTGTTCTGAAGCCTGTTGGCAAACAATTTAAGAATCAAAACCGCCCTGTGAATAAGAATTCCAACAGGAATAAGACTGGGAACAATCCAAGACCCCAGATTCAACAGCCACCAAGGAATGATGCTGCTACTCCCTTCAATTGTTACAATTGTGGACTACCAGGTCATATGGCACGCAAGTGCAGAAACAGAACCAACCGACCAGCACAGGCTCACATGACTACTGCTGCTGCACCTGATGAGCCCTATGTGGCTATGATTACTGAAATTAACATGATTGCAGGTTCTGATGGCTGGTGGGTGGACACTGGTGCTTCTCGCCATGTCTGCTACGATAAAGATATGTTCAAGACATATACTGCTTGTGATGATCAGAAGGTGTTGCTGGGAGACTCCCACTCCACTGATGTTGCTGGAATCGGAGATGTAGAGCTGAAGTTCACCTCTGGAAAGACTCTGATATTGAAGGATGTGCTGCACACTCCTAAGATTAGGAAAAATTTAGTTTCAGGTTTTCTTTTAAATAAGGATGGGTTTGTTCAAAGCATTGGGGCTGATTTGTACACCATCACTAAGAATGGTATTTTTGTTGGGAAAGGGTACGCCACTGATGGCATGTTTAAGTTGAACATTGATATTAATAAAATTTCTTCTTCTGCTTATATGTTGTGTGATTTTAATATTTGGCATTCTAGACTCTGTCACGTTAACAAAAGAATTATTTCTAATATGAGCGGTTTAGGATTAATTCCTAAAATATCTTTAAACGATTTTGAAAAATGTCAATTTTGTAGTCAAGCGAAAATAACCAAAGAATCACATAAATCAGTAACAAGAATAACCGAACCTTTTGATTTAATTCATTCTGATTTATGCGAATTAGATGGAAACTTGACTAGAAATGGAAAAAGATATTTCATCACTTTTATAGATGACTGCTCGGATTACACCCATGTGTATTTAATGAGAAATAAAAATGAAGCGCTTGAAATGTTTAAACTGTATGTAAAAGAAATTGAAAATCAATTCAATATTAGAATCAAGCGTTTTAGAAGTGACAGAGGAACTGAATATGGATCACATACATTCAATGAGTATTATAAAGAACTCGGAATTATTCATGAAACAACTGCTCCTTATTCTCCTGAAATGAACGGTAAAGCGGAAAGAAAAAATAGAACGTTTACCGAATTAGTAGTTGCAACAATGCTTAATTCCAGAGCAGCGCCTCATTGGTGGGGAGAAATTTTATTGACTGTTTGCTATGTGCTAAACAGAGTACCCAAAACAAAGAACAAAATTTCTCCATACGAAATTTTGAAGAAAAGACAACCAAACTTGTCTTATTTTAGAACATGGGGCAGTCTTGCCTATGTAAGGAAACCAAACCCCAAAAGAGTCAAACTAGCAAGTAGAGCCTATGAATGTGTATTCATTGGGTATGCCTTAAATAGTAAAGCCTATAGGTTTTACGACCTGAAATCTAAAATGATCATAGAATCTAATGATGCTGACTTCTATGAAAATAAATTTCCTTTTAGGTCAGGAGACAGTGGGGGTAATAGTGGGGGCACCGATAATGCACCTCTTGATCAACCTTCTGAAATCCGAACAAGCAATGAAAACATCGAAAGAGATGTTATAGAACCTCGTAGAGGCAAGAGAGCAAGGATTGCTAAAGACTATGGGCCCGAATACGTGGCCTATACACTAGAGGAGGATCCATCAAGCATCAAGGAAGCTCTGTCTTCCATTGACGCTGATTTATGGCAAGAAGCTATAAATGATGAAATGGATTCTCTAATGTCCAATGAAACCTGGCACCTAACTGACTTGCCTCCTGGATGCAAGACTATAGGTTGTAAATGGATTTTGAAAAAGAAACTAAAACCTGATGGATCAATCGATAAATACAAGGCACGCCTTGTAGCCAAAGGTTTTAGACAAAGAGAAAATGTAGATTTCTTTGATACATATTCACCGGTAACTAGAATTACGTCCATTAGGGTACTAATCTCTTTGGCGGCTATCCACAATTTGAAAGTACACCAAATGGATGTAAAAACTGCTTTTTTAAATGGTGAATTAGAAGAAGAAATCTATATGGATCAACCTGAAGGTTTCATAATCCATGGACAGGAGAACAAAGTTTGTAAGTTAGACAAATCTTTGTATGGTCTAAAACAAGCACCGAAACAATGGCATGAGAAATTCGACAATCTAATGATTGAGAATGAGTATAAGGTGAATGAAAGTGACAAGTGCATTTATTATAAGTACGAAAATAACACTTGCACGATCATATGTCTATATGTAGACGACTTACTCATATTTGGTTCAAACCTCAATGTCATTCAAGATGTGAAATCATTGTTGTGCCGCAACTTTGATATGAAAGACCTAGGAGAAGCAGATGTAATTCTTGGAATCAAGATTACTAGAACTGATAATGGAATTTCCTTGAATCAATCTCACTACATTGAGAAGATCTTAAGGAAATATAATTACTTTGATTGTAAACCTGCGAGCACACCTTGTGACCCAAGTGTGAAGCTATTTAAGAACACTGGAGATAGTGTTCGACAAACTGAGTATGCGAGCATCATTGGCAGTCTTAGATATGCCACTGATTGTACTAGACCCGACATCGGCTACGCCGTGGGACTACTATGCAAGTTTACGAGCAGGCCAAGCATGGAGCATTGGCAAGCTATCGAAAGAGTCATGAGATATTTGAAGAAGACCATGACTCTAGGACTACATTATCAGCGATATCCTGCAGTGCTTGAAGGATACAGTGACGCAGATTGGAACACCTTATCAGATGATTCCAAAGCGACCAGTGGCTATATATTTAGCATTGCTGGAGGAGCTGTTTCCTGGAAATCCAAGAAACAGACCATTCTGGCTCAGTCCACAATGGAATCTGAGATGATAGCTCTAGCTGCTGCTGTAACACCCCGTTTTCCCAACATGAAAATTTCTTTAAAAAGAATAGCATGCATCAGAGTAAGCACATAAACAGGGCATCACATATCTTAAAACATCTCATGTTAATGATTTAAATAAACATTAAATCTTCATAAATTATTAATCATCGTCGCAGCGGAATAATCATAAGGAAAAGCATCTCAAAATCTTTGGCACACAGGCCTCAACAACGTCTTAATAAAACTTCAAAAGAACATAATCATATCATAACATAATACGCAAGGAACAGAGAATAAATAAGCAAGGTATCCCCATCCCGTTACGTATCAGAGCACCTAGACTCGACTGCAGAATCCTCACACGTCTGCACCTAATCTTGGTTACCTGCACTTGCCCACGAGGCGGCAATTCCAGCAGAAGGGGTGAGATTCACAAATAATTATATTAAACATGTAATTAAATAATCACAATTCAACAACCAAACATAATTCATCATATCACAGGTAAACATCTAGCATTTAGAACATCAATATAAACAACACATCATTTAGCATCATCATAATCAACGTCATATACATCTTAATAAACATCTTAGACGACTCGACTCATCAACACTTGACTATGCAACCCTACGTCTTATATGCATGTGGTACCAATCCAGGGCATGAGCCCTCGTCGCTATGAGCATAAATATACTCCAAGGCATAAGCCTTCGTCGCTGGTGAGCAAAGCTCCAGGGCATAAGCCCTCGTCGCTGGTGAGTAAAAACTCCAGGGCATGAGCCCCCATCATAGAATGAGTATGCATGAGACTCAACACTTTTAACTTAAACAAGTTAACATCTTAAACGTCGCAAAACATCTTATTCATCAAAGGACTGACACATGCAGCAACTATACACACATAGACAGCAACATGGCAGCAAGTACTTCATAAAGTATAACATTAATATGGCAAACATCGCATGTAATTCAAGCATTCATCATTTATTCAATTCATATTATCACACATAGGCTTCATAAAATCATTATAAACACTCTCAATCATCATGTTTCATCATTACAGATTATAATAAACACTATTAAAAGTCCCAGAAACTACCCAAAGGTCATCTCTCGAGGTTCTATGCGAAACAGTTCGCAAACAGTACACAGTCCTGGGTTCTGACTTAACTCGCTATGGCGAGTGGGATAGCTCGCCTCGCGAGTACGAAGGTCCTGCTCGCTATGGCGAGTTGGATTGCTCGCCTCGCGAGCTCTAGGGTAATGCTCGCTATGGCGAGCTGGGATGCTCGCCTCGCGAGTAAACTAGGTCTACTCGCCACGGCGAGTTGCATAGCTCGCCTCAGGCGAGCGATGAACAGACTGCTACGGGTTCTACGAAAATTTACCCAAAAAGTCCCAAATTCATCATCTTAAACATCTAAACTCTCAGAATCATCATCATAATGGTTAATCTACGTTCTGTACTCAATCTAAACATCAATTCTACAGCTTTATGGCTTAATTCAGGGGTTTTTCTCAATTTTAACCTAATTCCAATTCTCACAAAACTCAATCCTATGTTGTTAATTCTGATTAGATGCATTACAGATCAATATAATTAAGTGCTAGGCTCACCCTTACCTGGTTAAAAGCAGAAAATCGCAGCCCTCAAAGGTCACTTCTCTTCACTTGGCCGTTTGCTCCCTTTTTCCAAAACTCAGTAACGCGTGTTACTGACTTCTAACCCTAGTTTCCCTTTATATACTCCCAACAAATCTTATCTTATTTACTCTTTCTCCCACATAACTCTCTAAAATCCAAAACTAACCCACCACTGAATATTTTATTTTATTTTCAAATCTTATTTTATTTAACAATAAAATAAGTCACCACGTCACATAAAATCATCTCAAATCTTCACTTATCATCGCATAATATATTAATAAATATATAACAACTTCTCAAATAAATCAAATAATTAAATAATTAAAATGGGCGTTACAACTCTCCCCAACTTAAAAGATTTTCGTCCTCGAAAATTACCTCAAGCAAACAACTCAGGGTACGACTCTAGCATCTTACTCTCTAATTCCCACGTCAAGCTTTCGCCGGTCGCTCCCGACCAAACGACTCTAACGAGAGGTATCTCCTTGCCCCTCAGCGTCTTCGTCTTTCTGTCATCGATCCTCAACGGTAAGGTCTCAACCGTAAGGTTGTCCCTAACTTGCACATCATCACTTTGGATCACATGAGACGGATCCGGAACATACTTTCTCAGTTGCGACACATGGAACACGTCGTGCAAATTCGATAAATGTGGTGGCAATCCAATACGATAAGCCACCGCCCCAATCCTCTCCGATATCTGATATGGACCAATAAACTTCGGGGTTAACTTCTTTGACTTCAACGCACGACCAACACCGGTCATAGGAGTCACTCTCAGGAACACATGATCTCCCTCTTGGAACTCAAGATCCTTCCTACGCTTGTCATGATAACTCTTTTGTCGATTCTGCGACGCTTTCATCTTCTCTTGGATCATTCTTACTTTCTCAGTAGTCTGTTGAACAATCTCCGGTCCTAACATCACATTCTCGCCTGACTCAAACCAACACAACGGAGTTCTACATCTCCGACCATACAAAGCTTCAAAGGGTGCCATCCCAATACTCGAATGGTAACTGTTGTTGTACGTGAACTCTATCAATGGAAGATGACTATCCCAAGTTCCTCCTTGCTCAAGTACACATACTCTCAACAAATCTTCCAACGACTGAATCGTCCTTTCCGACTGACCATCTGTTTGCGGATGATAAGCCGAACTCAACCTCAACTGAGAACCTAATGCTTCTTGCAAACTCTTCCAAAATCTAGAAGTAAACCTCGGGTCTCTATCTGATACGATGCTCGAAGGAACACCATGCAACTTCACAATCTCCTTGACATAGATCTCTGCCAACTGAGCAACAGGAAAAGTAATATTAATCGGTAGAAAATGAGCCGACTTCGTCAATCTATCAACAATCACCCAAATAGCGTCATTCCCTTTAGGAGTATTCGGCAAGCTCGTCACAAAATCCATGGATATACTATCCCATTTCCACTCTGGCACATCTAAAGGCACCATCATACCAGCAGGTTTCTGATGCTCAACCTTCGATTTCTGACAAACCAAACAAGAATAAACAAACTGTGCCACGTCACGTTTCAAACCAGACCACCAAAACAGCTTCTTTAAATCATGATACATCTTCGTAGCTCCCGGATGAATACTCAAGCTACTTCTATGACTCTCTTCAAGGATCATTTTCTTCATTTCCTCATTATCAGGAATGCAAATTCGACCTCGGAATCTTAACACTCCTTGATCATCCACTTTAAAGTCACTATCCTCCGTCTGATTACTAGCAACCAACAAGTCCACAAACTTAACATCTTCTTTCTGCGCCTCTTTGATACTTTTCAAGAACTCATTATCAATCTTCAACATTCCTAGCTTTACACTCTGAGGTGTTCTCTCACAAACCAAACTCAAATCTCTAAACTGTTCCAATAACTCGAATTCCTTCACCATCATGGCAGACATATGCAAAGTCTTCCTGCTCAAAGCATCTGCAACCACATTAGCTTTACCCGGATGATAATTCAAACCAAAGTCATAATCTTTTAACAATTCAAGCCACCTTCGCTGCCTCATATTCAATTCCTTCTGATCAAACAAGTACTTCAAACTCTTGTGATCACTAAACACTTCGAACCTCGAACCATACAAGTAATGTCTCCATATCTTCAACACAAAGACCACAGCTGCCAACTCTAAGTCATGCGTCGGATAATTCTTCTCATGAATCCTCAATTGCCTTGAAGCATAAGCTACCACTTTACCATTTTGCATAAGAACTCCACCTAAACCCAACTTGGACGCATCACAATATACCACAAAAGGTTCATCGGGCTTCGGCAAAATCAAAACTGGAGCCGTCGTCAAACGTTTCTTCAACTCATTAAAACTGTTCTCACAATGAACATCCCACACAAAAGATTTTCCTTTACACGTCAACTGCGTTAACGGAAGAGCCAACTTGGAAAATCCCTCTATAAATCTTCGATAATAACCAGCTAGACCCAAAAAGCTTCTAATCTCAGTAACCGACTTCGGAGTCTCCCATTGCGAAACCGCTTCAACTTTAGACGGATCAACCGCAATGCCATCGCCAAAAATAACATGACCAAGAAAACTTACTTCTTTCAACCAGAACTCACACTTAGACAACTTAGCAAAAAGCTTCTTCTCTTTCAACACTTGCAAGACGATCTTCAAATGCTCAGCATGCTCTTCTTCAGTCTTAGAATAAACCAGAATATCATCAATGAACACCACAACAAAACGATCCAAGTAAGCATGGAAGATTCTATTCATATACTCCATAAATACGCCAGGTGCGTTAGTAACACCGAAAGGCATCACTGTATACTCATAATGTCCATAACGCGTCCTAAACGCCGTCTTCTGCATATCCTCATCTTTCACTTTAATCTGATGATAACCCGATCTCAAATCTATCTTGCTGAATACACAAGCACCCACCAACTGATCCATCAAGTCGTCAATTCTCGGGAGTGGATACCTATTCTTAATCGTTACTTTATTCAACTGACGATAGTCGATGCACAACCTCATACTTCCATCTTTCTTCTTGACTAACAACACCGGAGCTCCCCACGGTGAAACACTTGGTCTCACGAACTTCTTATCAAGCAAATCCTCCAACTGTTTCTTCAGCTCAGCCAACTCAGAAGCTGACATACGATAAGGCGTCATAGACACAGGCTTCGTTCCAGGAATAAGATCAATCGAAAATTCAACTTCTCTTTCTGGAGGCACATCAGGAATCTCATCTGGGAAAACTTCAGGAAAATCACATACTACTTGTAGCTTATCAATCACCGCCTGATTCTCAATAGATAAAGACGCCATCAAAGAAAACATCATAATTCCATCGCGTTCCAGCTGCTTCAACTGTTTAGTAGATAGGAACTCTGCGCCACTCTCTTCCTCGGGAGAAGAAAAATGCACCGTCTTGCTAAAACAATTAATCAGAACATGATTGTACTCTAACCAATTCATCCCCAAAATCACATCCATCCCAACCAACGGCAGACACACTAAATCAATCTCAAAATCACGACCAAACATAGACACAGGACATCTTAAACACACAAGGGAAGTAGTCACCGAACCCTTAGCTGGAGTTTCGACAACCATCTCCCCATTCATATCAGATACAACAAGATTCAACTTAGCAGCACAATCAAGAGCAACAAAACAATGTGTAGCACCAGTATCAATAATAGCAACTAAAGGTATATTATCAAAATAACAAGTACCTCTGATCAAGCGATCCTCGCTCTCCGTCTGCGTACCCGACAAGGCAAAAACTCTCCCAGAAGTCTGAGTCTTCTTAGGTTTCGTGCATTGCGAACCAATGTGACCCTCATCGCCGCAGTTAAAACATACAACATCGCCATGTTTGCAATCAGCAGTAGTGTGACCCTTCTTGCCACAACGGAAACACCTCTTCACCTCTCCAGGACAAGCATTACTCTTATGGCCCTTCACACCACAAGTATAGCAGACAACCTCAGCAGGAGCATCTTTCTTAGCAGGTCTCCTCTCATCATTAACTCGCTGTTTGCCCTTATCTGCAGGGGCACTGTAGGGCTTAGGACGACTTTGCTGCCCCTTTCCTTTCCTCTCATTAACCACCTTGTAATGAGCCTTAGTGTCCTCCTCGTAAATCCTGCAGCTGCTCACTAACTCAGAAAAGTTTCTAATCTTCTGATACCCTATAGCCCTCTTGATATCAGCTCGCAATCCGTTCTCAAACTTAATACACTTAGAAAATTCGGCGGTCTCAGCAGAGTAGTGTGGATAAAACTTGGCCAGCTCCACAAATTTTGCAGCATACTCAGTCACAGACATGTTCCCTTGCTTTAGCTCCAGGAACTCAATCTCTTTCTTGCCCCGCACATCCTCAGGAAAATATCTGTTGAGGAACTCTCTCTTAAACACTGCCCAGGTCACCTCAGCACCGTCCTGCTCCAGGGTAGGTAGAAGACTAATCCACCAATCGTCTGCCTCCTCAGCTAGCATGTGCGTACCGAAACGCACCTTCTGCACCTCCGTGCACTGCATCACCCTGAACACCCTCTCTATCTCTTTGAGCCAAGACTGGGCTCCATCCGGATCATATCTCCCCTTGAAAGTAGGAGGATGGTTTCTCAAGAAGGTCTCCAGCATACGGACCTCCGCACCAGCACCAGCATTAGCATTCGGTTGCTGTCCCACAGCTTGAGCAACAGCTTCCAAGGCAGCAGCAATCGCAGCGTCATTTCTTCCAGCCATCTTAAACCTTAACAGAACAAACATAAGTTAGAATAATACAATAATACTATTCCAACTCTAAGACAACGTCACTCGACTCTCTACTTGGCCGGACGGACCGACCTGCTCTGATACCAATTGTAACACCCCGTTTTCCCAACATGAAAATTTCTTTAAAAAGAATAGCATGCATCAGAGTAAGCACATAAACAGGGCATCACATATCTTAAAACATCTCATGTTAATGATTTAAATAAACATTAAATCTTCATAAATTATTAATCATCGTCGCAGCGGAATAATCATAAGGAAAAGCATCTCAAAATCTTTGGCACACAGGCCTCAACAACGTCTTAATAAAACTTCAAAAGAACATAATCATATCATAACATAATACGCAAGGAACAGAGAATAAATAAGCAAGGTATCCCCATCCCGTTACGTATCAGAGCACCTAGACTCGACTGCAGAATCCTCACACGTCTGCACCTAATCTTGGTTACCTGCACTTGCCCACGAGGCGGCAATTCCAGCAGAAGGGGTGAGATTCACAAATAATTATATTAAACATGTAATTAAATAATCACAATTCAACAACCAAACATAATTCATCATATCACAGGTAAACATCTAGCATTTAGAACATCAATATAAACAACACATCATTTAGCATCATCATAATCAACGTCATATACATCTTAATAAACATCTTAGACGACTCGACTCATCAACACTTGACTATGCAACCCTACGTCTTATATGCATGTGGTACCAATCCAGGGCATGAGCCCTCGTCGCTATGAGCATAAATATACTCCAAGGCATAAGCCTTCGTCGCTGGTGAGCAAAGCTCCAGGGCATAAGCCCTCGTCGCTGGTGAGTAAAAACTCCAGGGCATGAGCCCCCATCATAGAATGAGTATGCATGAGACTCAACACTTTTAACTTAAACAAGTTAACATCTTAAACGTCGCAAAACATCTTATTCATCAAAGGACTGACACATGCAGCAACTATACACACATAGACAGCAACATGGCAGCAAGTACTTCATAAAGTATAACATTAATATGGCAAACATCGCATGTAATTCAAGCATTCATCATTTATTCAATTCATATTATCACACATAGGCTTCATAAAATCATTATAAACACTCTCAATCATCATGTTTCATCATTACAGATTATAATAAACACTATTAAAAGTCCCAGAAACTACCCAAAGGTCATCTCTCGAGGTTCTATGCGAAACAGTTCGCAAACAGTACACAGTCCTGGGTTCTGACTTAACTCGCTATGGCGAGTGGGATAGCTCGCCTCGCGAGTACGAAGGTCCTGCTCGCTATGGCGAGTTGGATTGCTCGCCTCGCGAGCTCTAGGGTAATGCTCGCTATGGCGAGCTGGGATGCTCGCCTCGCGAGTAAACTAGGTCTACTCGCCACGGCGAGTTGCATAGCTCGCCTCAGGCGAGCGATGAACAGACTGCTACGGGTTCTACGAAAATTTACCCAAAAAGTCCCAAATTCATCATCTTAAACATCTAAACTCTCAGAATCATCATCATAATGGTTAATCTACGTTCTGTACTCAATCTAAACATCAATTCTACAGCTTTATGGCTTAATTCATGGGTTTTTCTCAATTTTAACCTAATTCCAATTCTCACAAAACTCAATCCTATGTTGTTAATTCTGATTAGATGCATTACAGATCAATATAATTAAGTGCTAGGCTCACCCTTACCTGGTTAAAAGCAGAAAATCGCAGCCCTCAAAGGTCACTTCTCTTCACTTGGCCGTTTGCTCCCTTTTTCCAAAACTCAGTAACGCGTGTTACTGACTTCTAACCCTAGTTTCCCTTTATATACTCCCAACAAATCTTATCTTATTTACTCTTTCTCCCACATAACTCTCTAAAATCCAAAACTAACCCACCACTGAATATTTTATTTTATTTTCAAATCTTATTTTATTTAACAATAAAATAAGTCACCACGTCACATAAAATCATCTCAAATCTTCACTTATCATCGCATAATATATTAATAAATATATAACAACTTCTCAAATAAATCAAATAATTAAATAATTAAAATGGGCGTTACAGCTGCTAGTGAAGAAGCAAGTTGGCTAAGATGCTTGCTATCTGAAATCCCTTTATGGGAGAGACCGTTACCAGCTGTGTTAATTCATTGCGATAGTACCGCGGCTATTGCAAAGATTGAGAATCGTTATTACAATGGTAAGAGACGACAGATAAGACGAAAACACAGCACGATAAGAGAATATCTCTCGAACGGAACGGTAAGAGTAGATTTCGTACGAACAAATGAAAACTTAGCTGATCCTTTGACGAAAGGACTAAACAGAGAGAAAGTCGCAAATACATCCAGTAGGATGGGACTAATGCCTATTGATCATAAGTGATGGTAACCCGACCTATATGACTGGAGATCCCAAGAACTAGGTTCAATGGGTAATAACAAGTCGCAAGTGATAGTACATGCTATGAGATCGCATGATCCTGCAGTGACCGAAGGATGAGATAATAGAAACTCTTAATGAGATCTATACTCCCGATGGAGTGAAGTACATAGCTACAGGAGTACTTCTGATAGACTCACCTATACGTATGTAGAACTGAGGCCGGTTCTTATGGAATTTCGAGGCAGAATTCCTAGAGCATTCGTTAAAACTGGGATAGACGTGCAAGGCCATTAACGCACGGGCTTTTAGAAAACACCTAAGGAAAAAGGTTGTGTGTGGGTCCTATGTCTGAGATAGAGTTCAATGCTGTAAGCAACTCTTGTTAATCGGAATACTACTCACTATGCAAAGGTTCAAGTTGTTGGCGACACCTTTGTTTACTAGCAATCTTTAAGAAACGTCTAAGACGTAACTATCGAAAACCAATTTTGAATTCAAGTGGGGGATTGTTGGAACACTAGTATATATTGGGGAGAAACATGGAGTATGCTAGTGAGGAATGGGGAGCCATTGGAATATAAACACAAGGAAGAAGAAACTAGTGTTAGTGTGAATTGAAAATTTTCTATGTCCCACATTGGGTAAATCACACACTCTAGTAGTGTTTATATATGTGGGATTTCAATCCCAAGGGTGTGCCCTTGGGGTACCCACTTTTGTGAACGGAGTGAGCCATGCCAAAAATTATATAACGCGCGCGACGACGCCGCCGCCGTCCGACCGACCGGACCGGGCCGGGCTTGGGTCTGGGTCGAAAAAGGAATATTTTTTTTGGGCTCAGAAAATAAAAAAAAACTTTCAGATTTTTTTTGCTCCGAAATTTCCGCGAGACGCCACGGTTTTATCCTGGAGACGCCACGGTTGATAGTCTACCTTGCACAACTTGGGTAGTGCCGTGAAACGTCTTAAAGAAAGCGACCTGGTCGTGACTCACCCCGGTAATAGTTTCAAAGCTCTCTCGTAATTTTAAAAAACCAAAAACAACACATCCATATATAGATATGCATCTCATTCTTTAAAAAAAATAAAAATATATGCATCTCATGCTCTGCATCGGGTTCCTTGCCCGTTACTGTTTTTTTTTTTTTTTGAATAATGTCCGTTACTGTCCCTTCAACTTAACGAAAGTATATATCCCAATTTTTTTATATTCTTATTTCCAATAGTTGATGAAAATCGTTGTTTATATTAGGATAAATTTTATATTTGGTGTCTTAACTCATTTGTTAGTTGTATTTTGGTCTAGTGAATTATTTTATTTTATTTTTAAGATGTACCACAGAAAATTTTTACAAAGTATAAGCAGCATTCAACAACAATGAAATAACATTAGCCAATTCCCGCACATAACAAAGGATTTTGACACCAGTTATAAAAACTATAATGAAAAGAAACATCATTGGCTTTAAACCACCAAAAGGAAAGGCGTTTGACATTCTTCGATAGTTGCATATGGGAACTTTGATTGCCTCGAAAAATTCTAGCATTCCTTTCCATCCAAATTATCCAAGTTGTAGCAAACCAAATCAAATGCATAAAAGAGCGTCTAAATTCACCGTAACCAGTAGAGAAACCGAACTGAGTAAAGTGATTCAAAATATGGAATGGATCCGCCGAGTGAACACAAAGTCAGTTCCTTACAAGCTGCCAAAGCTGTCCGAAAAAATCACAAGACAGGAATAAATGACATTTAGATTCATGAAGACTGCAACCACTAACACAATACCGAGCCGCAGAAAGAATGATGCCTCTACGGAACAAATTCAATTTTGAAGGCAATCGATTGCGAAACAAACGCCACGCGAACACCAAAACCTTCAAAGGCACATCCTTCCTCCATAAAAACTTCGCCGGTATCTGGTCATTGATCTGTGTCGTATCTGTGAGCAAGCGGTAAGCGCCACTAGTCGTGTAACCGTTGGCTATGTCAAGGGTCCACCTCCAAACATCAACAGAATCAACCTGCAACGTAATTGTTAACAATAAAAGCCTACACTCCTCTTCCAACTCCTCCTCCCACGCCTATAACCTCCTCTGCCACTTCCAAGCTTCCCCACCAACATCCCACCCCAATTGAAACATTTGTGCTACAATATATAATTTATTTTTAGATAAATCATATAAGCAAGGAAATTTGTCACAAAGAGGGACAACACTTACCCACCTATCCTACCAAAACAAGGTGTTAGCACCTTTACCGACTCTAAGGCGTAAGTTGTCAGAAAATTAATTTCCCAACATTGTACTACTTCCATCACGAATACTAACAATATCTTTCCACCACACCGACCCATGCTGACCACAAGGCTGTAACCGCCCCTCAACCCCACCATATCTAACAGTCAGAATCCTAAACCACAAACCCTCTCTATCCACTACCATCCTTCAACACCACTTCCCCAACAACGTCGAGTTAAACTCCCTAAGTTTCCTTAACCCCAAACCTCCAACCTCCTTTGCCAAACAAATGGCCTCCCAATCAATCTAGGCATTTTTCCTATTATCCTTATACCCATACAAAAAAAACGAATTAAAAGAGATTCAATAGAGGCGATGATACCTGAGGTAGCTTTGAAGAAGGAAAGAGCATAGACAGGGAGAGAGGTTAGGACAGACTTAAGAAGAACAAGACGGCCACCAAAAGAGAGATGTATGCTTTTCCAACGGGACAGACGAGATTTGATGCAATTAACGAGATCCTAAAAATGCAATCTACGAGAATCACCACCAATAGGGAGGCCCAAATACAATATAGGCAAACTACCGATTTTACAATTCAAAACATTTGTAGCTTCAAGTAAACAAGATTGAGGGACATTGATACCCACCAGCTCACTTTTGTGGAAATTTACTTTCAAACGAGACATTGCCGCAAAAAAGATGAAGGACGACGCGCATTGCCCGCACATCAGCCCAAACTTCTTTCCCCCTAAAATGAGTGTCATCTGCAAACTGAAGGTGGAAAACAGATACAGGATGTTCCCGAACAACTTTGTAACCAGTGAAAATATTATTTGTAATCAGGGAATCCATCATGACATGAAACCCCTCCGCCGCTAAGAAGAACAAAAAAGGGGAGAGGGGGTCCCTTTGACGAAAACCACAAGCCAAAGAGAATTCATCAGTTTGGATCCCATTTACTAAGACCGACGCAGTCGCCGTAGTAACACATTCACGCATCCATTTTCTCCAAAGAGTCAGAAAAGAAATTTTCCCCATAACATCATCCAAATACTTCCAGAGTCATAAGCCTTCTCAAAGTCGACTTTAAGAAGCAGTAAATCCTTTTTTTTAATTTTTTGGCATTATCTACTACCTCATTTTCTACCAAAATTTCATCAAGAATTTGTCTTCCTTTCACAAAAGCTAATTGAGAGTCTGAAATAACACCACCAAAAACAGTCTTCAACCTATTTGTTAACAACTTTGCTAGCACCTTATACAGACTTCCCACCAAGGAAATTGGACGAAAATCGTATAAACTTTGTGGGCATAAAAGTCCTTTCAACATTTGTTAGACGGAATGATGTAGTTGCTCCTTTAAATATCAATGGTAGTTGTTATAACATCAAACAAAATAACATAACATATCAACATATAGTATTTTTCTACATTCGGCACGAGTTTGAGTATGGGTTCGGGGGTGGGTACCTATATACCTGTTACCCTCTTATACCCGTGTTTTGAAATCGAGGAAAACCCAAACCCAGTCAAAACGGAGAAAACCCGTCAAATTGGGTTTGGTTTGGGCGGGTACCCGCGGGTATGGGTTTTGTTGCCATGCCTATGCACATGTTAATGATAATCTAATGCTTTCTAATATTTCTACGAGTGCAAAAGTTTCATCAAAATCTATGCCTTCTTCTTGATTACATCTTTGTGCAACTAATCTAGTTTTTTTTATTACTATGATTCCATTTTCATCTAATTTATTTTTAAAGACCCATTTAGTGCCAAAGATATGCTTATCTTTAAGCCTAGGTACTAATTTCCAAAATTGATTCCTTTCAAAATGATTTAATTCTTTTTGCATAGGTAAGATCTAACGATCACCATTTAATGCATCATTAACTCTAGTAGGTTCAATTTTATAAATTAAAATCATATTTAAACATACATTTTTAAGATTTAGTCTAGTACATACTCCCTTATTTATGTCTCCAATAATATTATCAATTGGATGGTCTCTACGAGTTCTCCATTATTGTGGTATGTCATCAATTGTTTGCTCTTGTTATGTTAATTCATCTTCTTGGCGTGTCTCCTTTTGTTTCTCTATTCATCATCATTATTGATTTTTGGCTTTTATATGTGTTTAGTCCCTGCAAATATCGGTCATTTAAAAATTGGTCCCTGAATTCGTTAATCCTGACATTTTGGCCCTGCAAAATTTAATCATTTAAAGTTTCGTCCCTCTCCCCACTTAATCACTGCCATGTTGAAGGTGAGAAAAACACAAGAAGGGGGGCTTGAATTGTGTTGGCTTTTTCTTCTTTTTCTCCTACTGAAGTCACTGGTCATAAGCAGTTAGAGTACAGCTTCTGAAGTGATGTTCAGATTCTAAATGCAGCGGATAAAAACAGAGAGAGAGAGAGAGAGAGAGAGAGAGAGAGGGAGAGAAGAGAGACACAAAGCAATTATACAGGTTCCTTCCATAAACCGGAAGTAGTCATGTCTCCCTTGCACTTCCAAGGAGAGTTCACTAAAATGTAATATCTGATTACAAATGCTCACTGCTAAAACTAGCAAGAGACTTCAAATGCTCAAGCACAACTGCAAGAGACTTTCTATGCTCCTGAACACAATCAAGAGACTTCTATGCTCAAGCACAACTGCAAGAGACTTCTAATCAAACAAAATTACAAAGAAAAATGTTTGACGTTGAACACTTGGTATACAATCAGTGGTGTTTACAATACAAATCAGATATAGACTCTTAAGACTCTAGAATTTCTAAGATATGAACTTTGATAAGAAATTCTAAGTGAACTTTTTGATGCAGAACAATTTCAGCAGAGGTTTGGCACTTTTAAATTGTTGTGAGTCTCTTACAATTCTTCAAGTCTTCACTCCTTTATATAGAGGTGTGAAAAAGACGTTGTGAATTGCCAGCACATAAAAATAAGAGTCGTTTGAAGCTTTGATCAATCACCAATGATCTTTTGCCTGATATGGTTGTTGTCCTATGAATGATCAATTTCAAATCCATTCCAAGTCTGTAGGAACATCGTTGCAGGCGTAGCTGTTATTCTTGTCTTGTAGCAGAGACAAAAACTGAGTAGTAGAGATAGTGGTTGTACACTTCGTACAATTGTACTATGTCAACGCTCTTCAAAGAAAAAAGCATCCAATGCCATTAAATTCATTTGAATTAGCCGTTGCTTCACTCTTTTGGTCTTCTGCAATGCTTAGACAAGATTAAATCCATTGAACAACCTTTGAAGCTTTAAGTCTTGCATCTTCTGATGAACTACATCTTCTGGTGACCTTCAGCTTCTGATGAGATCCTTTTGATGAACTTGCTTCTGATGACGTCATCACTTCAGGAGCAGTTTGTCTTCAGGAGCACTTTGACTTCAGGAGCAGTTCTCTTCAGACGCTTTTAGCTTCCTTTTTGTTGATTCCTTTGCTCTCTTTTGTTCTTCCAGAACCTAATGATGATCTCAAATTTTTGTCTATGGTCCTGTACACTTTAACAAGTATTAGCATATCCAATTGACAATTTTTAATACCTTGTTATAATCAAAACTCTAAAGAGATAATGTTAAACACATTTTGTTCCAACACATGTCACTAATTAGCTGATGTGGCAGTCTAAGTCAGCAAATTTTGGCTTCAACAGACAAAAATACCCCTGAGGGTCTTAGCCAAACGCAAAATGACACATTTACCCTTAGTTCTTCATCTCTACTACATAGTTAGTTCTTACCTTTTAACAATCAACAACAACCACAAACAACACTGCAACAATGGCACACAACAATACCAGAAAATCTCATTTCTTCAAATCATTGAGAATTGTGCATTATTGTTTTTGTTATCTTCCAAGTTCTTCAACGATTCTTCTTAAACCCAATTCAAAGTTTACCAAAACCATGACTTAAAATCCATTAAAACCCAATTCAAAAAGATCCCATAAAACTTTGACTTCAAAATTTTGATATTGAAACGTATCAGTGCCTTTGTTATGTTTCAATAACATAGGAGGATTTCCATTGAATTTTGAGAAAACATTGACATAATCAGAATCAGAAGTGATCTTTATGATGAAACCTTGTCCAATGAGTTTCTTGGCCCAACGGGAACGGCGAACGACGATAATGGTATGGTGACGAAAGAGAGTCGTGTGAGAGGTGGAGTGTGGCCGTCGCCGGCGAATCTGGTGTTTCTTGTGTGTGTTGTTGATTCTGGGTTAGTTTGCGCAAATTCTTGAGTGTGTGTTGCTGATTCTGGGTTAATTTATGCAAATTCTTGTGATTCAGGGTTCTTATGTTTGTTTGTTTCTTCGCATAGCCAAGGAATTCTTGTGCTCGGATGTTTGTGATTGAAAGGGAAAATGAGAAATGTGGAACGGTTGTTGTAACGCCCTATTTAATTATTTGATTATTTTATTGGGTTTAGAGTCTATTTATATGATTTATGTGATTTAAATGATTATGTGGTGTGTTGTTATTATATTAAGTGGCTTTATTTGATTATTTAATAGAATAAGATTTGAAAATAAAATAATATTGAGATGAGGGGCTATTTTGAGAATTTAGAAAAGTTTAGTGGAATAAGTGGAAATAAGATAAAGAGGGTTGAGGAAATAAATAGGAGAAACTAGGTCAGAAAGTTTTTCACGTGAAACCAGTTTTGGAGAAAAAAGGAGAAAACAAGAGAAGAGGAGAACCTAAGAGGAGAAGCTTGCGATCGATTAACCTAAGGTAAGGGTGGGACTAACTTCCTCTAATTCTAAGCTATGTAATTCTTAAATTGGATTTAGCAAGTTGTAGGTTGTGAGTTTGGGAATTTGGGAGTTAGGGTTAGAAGTTGTAATAGGTTGTTAATTGAGTAGAAGTCTATTGAATTTGTGGACAATTGGTGTTCAGATCATAGGTTATTCATAGTGTAATGTTCCTAACAAATTTGGGATTTGGGTAGATGAAATTTGGTTTTTCGTGTGAAATATCGATGTTTAAACGTTTTCGCCAATTAGTGATTATGTGAGGTTTTAGAAATCGATTTTTGGGTGGTTGAAACTTGAATTTTTTGTACATTATGATAGGGCCAAGTGTCAGGAGCGTATAGGCGAAAACGACATCAAAATCCGATTAACGGTTTGAATTTTATGCGAGAAATGGTGAAAAATGCACTTTTTGAAAAGCTGAGTCTGGACCTGATACTGTCAAACCGTGCCGCGATTTTTGCAGTCGTGTCACGAGTTTGATGGCAGAATGTTCAGTGGTTCTGGACATAAAAATGCGCCGCGATTTCTAAAATCGTGACACAATTTTTTGTGAACCAGATCCTTCATATTTTACTATTTTTCACCCCTTTCCTCTTTGAACTGGGTTTTGGTATAAGCATGAAAGTTTTAGATAATTTTGTTAGCTTTCCAATGGCTTTGGTTTGACTTAAAAATGATTTATAGATTTTAAGATATGGTGGAATTACCCCAAGCAAGTCTTGGTAAATTTTTATGAAAATTCAGCATAACCGTTTCTAAGTCAATGCAAAACTTATGGAATAATTCCAAATCTCAAAACTAGAAGTACTAGGAGTTTAATTAAGAGGTTTAAGAGTATTTAACCTATGTTGTGATGAATCTAACTTGGTTTGACGTGAATCTCTTTGATTGATGAACTATTATATGAATGCATATGTTGATAAATATGATGTTGTTTATGATTGATGAACTATTATATGAATGTATATATTGATAAATATGATGTTATATGATGTTGTTTATGATTGATGATTTATTATATGAATGTATATAATGATAAATATGATGTTACATAATGTTGTTCATAATTGATGAATTATGATATTATGATGCGAAGTCGTTGTTGTTGTCGTTGTCGCTGTTGTCGTTAATATCATTAAGTTGCAAGTGTTGGTCTAAGTTGCAAAGTTGTAAGTTGTTGTTCCAAGATATTGGAGTCACATAAGTTGTTGAAGTTGTCTAAGATGTAAGTTGTTGAGTCCATGCATACTCATTTAAGTTGAGGGCTTGATGCCCTGTGAGCCTTTACTCTTTAAGTTGAGGGCTTGATGCCCTGTGAGCCTTTGCTCTTTAAGTTGAGGGCTTGATGCCCTGTGAGCCTATTTGGTCTTTAAGTTGAGGGCTTGATGCCCTATGAGTATATTTATGCTCTATATGTTGAGGGCTTGATGCCCTGAGAGCTTATGCTCTAAATGTTGAGGGCTTGATGCCCTGAGATTTTATACTCTATAAGTTGGGGGCTTGATGCCCTGATTGGTACCACATGCATGTTAATGTCGTTGTTGTTGCATTGTCGAGTGTTGGTGTCGTTGTTGTTGCATTGTCAAGTGTTGGTGTCGTTGTTGATGCATTGTTGTTGTCATTAAGTTGTCAAATGATTTAATGAGTGGTTATTGAAGAATTATGTGAAGTATTAACATTGTTAATTGTTGTTATTTATGTTGCTAAAGTCTGTTGATGAATTATATACTTATTATTATTGAGTGTGAACCTCACCCCTTCTGTTTGAATGTTGCCTCTACGTGGGTAACGTGCAGATAACCAGGATTAGCTGCTGATGTGAGTTGACTCTCTCACGCGTCGTCTTAGGGTAACTCTGATACGTAACGGGATGAGGATATTTGTGTTGTTTTCCATTTGTTACATATTATTATGAATTATGTTGATGAACCATTTGGAATGGAATTTTTAAGAAGTTGTTTATGTTGAGGCCGTAGTGTCATTCTGTTGAATAATGAAATGTTTTTCCGCTGCGATGTAATTTGAATTATTGATAAAGGATGTTTAAATAAATAGTAATTTTACTCTATTTATATTTCAAAGAAGTGTGACATCCTGTTTAAGTTGAATACTCTGATTTTATGTATTATTTTACATGTTGGGAAAACGGGGTGTTACAGTTCTTGTTGTTCCCATGGTGATGATTGAAAATTGTTGATGGTGTAGTTGGTGGTGGTGGAAGAGAAGGAAGAGGAACAGTTGGTGGTGGTGGAAGAGAAGGAAGGTGGATGATGTGGTGGTTGTTGTTGTGGCTTGGTGGTGATGGTGCGTGAGAAGAACAGAGAAGGAAGACAAGGGTTTTAAGGGCATTTTCATCAGCACACACCCTAATTTGCTAACTTAGACTGCCACATCAGCTAATTAGTGACGTGGTAGTGGTTAAGTGGGTGTATGGACGAAATTTTAAATGATTAAATTTTGGAGGGTAAATTGCCAGGATTAAGGAATACGGGACCATTTTTTAAATAACCCTATTTGCAGGGATTAAACACATATAAAAGCCTTGATTTTTTTTAGTGAAAAATCTGCATCATTTTCATGAAATTGAATAGCTTTTTCCTCCTTGGAGGGGTTAGTTTCATCAAAAGATACATTAACAGATTCTTTGATAGTAAGAATTCTTTTATTCGAGAATAACCAAAAAAGATACATCCATCAAATTTTGCATTAAACTTACCAAGGTTATCTTTTGCATTGTTTAAAACAAAACAGTTGTATCCAAAAATATGAAAATAAGCAATATTGGGCTTTCTACCTTTATAAAGTTCATAAGGAGTTTTCTTTAAGAAATGTCTTACCAAAACACAATTACTTAGATAGCAAGCCATACTTACCGCTTCATCCCAAAAATATGTAGGCAAATTTGTTTTATTCAACATAGTTCTTGCTTATTTTTCCAAAGAATCGTTCTTTCTTTCAACAACACTATTTTATTGTGGTGTTTTAATTAGGTGCCCATAAGTTATGTGAAATTACATATTTATCACAAAATTCTTCAAAATATGCATTCTAAATTCTTCACTATGATCACTTCGAATCGAAACAATCTTCAAGGATTTCTCATTTTGAATAAATCTCATTTTGCATACTTCTTAAAAGCTTTAAAAATATCATTCTAATGTGCAAGAAATAATGTCCAAGTACACCTTAAGTTTCATAATATTTGTCGCTTTTAGAGAATAATTTTGTTTTACATTACTTGTCATTCGCAAGTTTCAATGCAACATTATTATTGACTTGCCAATAATACTCTTACTTATTTATCGTAGAGAGAGAGAATAGAATGAAATAATAAATGATTAAGGGTATTATAGAAAACACATAAAATTTCATCAAAAATAACAAAATTTATTTGAATTCAAGCAACAAATATTATGAAACTAATAAAGTATATCTAGAGAAGTTAACAACAATTACCAAGGCATAATAATTTCGACAAAAACTTATAGTTCTTGAAGGACCAAATAAATCCATATGAATTAATTGAAGTGGTCTAGAAGTTGAAACTATATTCTTGAGTATGAAAGATACTTTAGTTTTCTTACCAATTTGACATGCATCACATAATCTGTCTTTAATATACTTAATATTGGACAAACCAACAACAAGATCATGTTTTATTAATTTATTCAAATGGTCCATATAAATGCGTGCAATTCTTTTGTGTCATAGTCATGCTTAATTATTATTGTTAACCACAAGACATTCAAGTTTTAAAACAAGCCATCAAAAGATATCATAAAAATATAGGTTTTGCTGACGAGTACCTATAGGACAATGGTTAAAGAAACTATAAATAAAAAATTTGTCTTGAAAATATAAGTTTTGAATTTTGATTAAGTAATAATTACTTAATTTATTATAAAAAGTTGTTATTCGTTTTGATTGTCAATACCCTAAAGACACTCTTTAACATTCAACTAAAAATATTGTTTATCATTGTCCTAACTAGTTAATTTCATACTTCTATGATGCATGAATCTTTATTAAAATTGATTTTAAGACATTTATCACATAATTGACTTATTCAGAGGTAAGTTATGCTTCAAACTCTTACCAAGAAAAAAAGTTTAGCACATCGTACGTGGTAAAGAGAGACATATCTATTCAACATGTAGCACACCGTAAATCACGTAATTGCTTGCACTGCTGTGGCAATAGCCACGCATAGCCAAGGAAACTGCCATACGATGTCAGAACCAAAACGAATGAAGCCCTAGCAATACCATTTATTCTAGAAACACGGCGTTCAAGCTAGCTAGAGGTTAAAACCCTCAATTAAAAATGAGATCAAATATCTCTCTTTTTTTTAAATAAGATCAAAAATATCTCTTTTGGTTATTAACTTTGACAAAAATACAGATTAGTTTTAATGTTTTTAAGTTTCCAATAGATCTTTTATATTTTGTTAAGTTTGGGTGGCGTTTGATTTTGCTAAAAAATGAAGGACATGACAGAACAACTCTGTTGTTCGGTGTTTGATTTATAAAACTATTTCAGGTACAACTATTTTTGTCCCTCACCAAACCACATCACAACTTTTTGTCCCATGAACAAGTTGTTTAAAATACCAAAATAGCATTTCGTCCTCTAAAAATCGTATAAAAAAAAAAATATTCAATGTCATAAAAATTTATCCTGTTCTACCTTATGTTATGCTATTCTGCCTTGTACTTTTCTATCAAGTGCTTACTGTTTTGCAAACCAATTTGTGATGTGTTGTTTTACCTTACTGTTTTAATATAGGTCCTTTATTATTAATTTTGTACACCAATATAAAGTTTTTTAAGTTTTTAAATTTTAAATAGGTGGGATAACGGTGCATTAAATTCCAACTTAAAAAAATGTTTTTGTTTGGTTGTGTCTTTGTTGAATTTAGAAAATGCTATGAACATTGAAGTTATTTTTAGCATTAAAAATATAAGGTCACAATGAAGGTGATAGAAATTGCTTCTAGTCTTAGAATCACCATAAGAAATGGTGAGGAGTTGATTACTGATCCATATGAAGTTTCAACCCATGATGTCCACCAATTCATTGCTTTTTTTAATAACAAGTATGCAACTAATGATACGTTCAATTGCTAATTTGAAATTCAAAGCTAACAAAGGGTTTTATTATAGGAAGAAGCATCAAGAATTGCATATGTTTAACACCTGAAACCATCAATGTTCTACACAAGACGACTTTTAGAGGCAATTTAGCTCTAAAGATAGATATTGCTAAAACTTCCGTCACCTTAGACCGGAACTTTCTTATTAAAGTTCCGAAGACTTTTGGTTTCTGCACTACATTTTGTTTCAACACCAAAATAAAAATAATTTTATTAGATAAAAGCCATATAGACTTACATTTTACATTAAGAAACAGCAGTTACCAACCACGTATATATACTTATTACATCAAAACTTAGCTAATATGCTTCACAATTCAGTGATAATGCAGTCACTTTTAAGGATAAGAAAAAAATATATAAATTTTCAAGTTCAACGGGTATTTACAAAACGTCTTGTTGACTAAAATAAGAATTTGATGGAGGAGATAAATTGATTAACATTGAACAATTTCAAGGGGTGATTGAAGTTTTGTTAATTTCATAAAGTTAATTGACGAAACTTGCAATTTTAGAAGGTAATTGTCTATTTACTCAAAATATATTGATAAAAGAAGAAACAATGAGAGATCCTTGAATTGTTGAGATCCTTGAATTGTTCTCATTTTGTGTATAGATCCTTGATTTCATGTTGGACAATGCAATTCGGTGGTGACACTTGTTTTGGATTTTGCTTATTCAAATCTGAAGACAGATAACAATGGCTGAGTTGCCGGAAATAGTTGTTTTTGGTTGGGTATATTCCTATCGTCAGATCATTCATAATGCCACCTTTTTATATTAATTTATCTTCCAATAAATTCAAATGTTAAACAAATCTTGCAATATTCAAACTTTTTTGTGGTTGTCGATGTTTGAATTCTACCAATGAGCTAAGCTCACGAGCACTTGCAATATCCAAACTAACTTTAAGGTATATTTAGTTTTTTTTTTTTTTTGCATTAATCAATAATCATTGATATGTTAAGATCCACGTTGATGTCAAACTGGCTTGTTTTAAGGATCAATTATACCAAATTAATGGTCGTCTCAATCACATAGACATTAGAAGAGTGGACACTGTTGTATATTATCGCTCATTAATAGACTTAGATAGGGGAATTCGACTCACCTAGATGAAGCTCTAGAATGACAACGACGTAAGAACCATATTCTCTATATTTGATCAACATATTTTGAAGGGATAGATGGAATTAGACACTTCCTTAGTCAGATCTTTACGAGATATCTTTTGAAATTTTATTCATCCTTGAACCTAAGAAGAAATTAGAGCTTGCTTTAGTTTTTTTTGTGGTGACCGGTTTTGAACCCCGAACCTTACATATAGTTTGCTTAAGTTTGATTGATTTATAGTCAGGTTTGTGTTTTGAACTATGTCTGTTGTAATTGTGTTGTTGACATTGTTGTGTTTAATATATGTTGTTTGTGTTTTCTCAATTTTATGTGTACCGGTCCTGAACTCTGTCAAACTCTTCAAAACTCAAGTTTTAATTTTTTTAACAATTTAAAGCTTAACTTTTAACATTATTCGGGCATGTTTCATATTATATAATTTGAACCAAACTGAGAAAGATTTTAGATTATATTATCTGAAGCAGTCAAGAATGTGGACATTGACGTTATAAATAATGTTTGGACAGTTTGCGATGTATTTAATGTGTTTTTGACTGTTTGAAATGGTCTATGATTGTTTTGTGGCTATAGCCTTGCATTATTCTACATTTTCATTGTAAATCCCCTCTTCATTCCTTCACTTTTCATTATTAGTTTTCATTTGAAAGTGTGTTATGATACCATGGTCAATGCCGACCATTTATACCATATATCTCCAAAATTGTTGTATAGTTTTTGTGTGATGGTATATTGACCAACAAAGACATTCGTATCAATTATACATGTTTTGGATTGTGTAAGCTAAAATCATGCAAAAGGTGTTCATATTATATAATTCAACAGAGATGTTTTGAAGAGTTCATGAGAAGTTGGTAGGCTGGGAAAAGAAAATCCCTGCATTTTATTACTATTAAAATTGGCCCAATTTAAGTTCAAATCACTTTTAAACTCAAAACCAAATAAGTTTCATTTACAACGGTTTTTTCATTCAACACTATTGAACGCTCACTTTTTCAATTCCCAACACTTCACGTCATTTTCTCTCTCTTATTCAACACTCATTCAACTTTTACCTCTCCAATGGTTTTTCATTCAACATTCTATCCCACCACTTTTTATTTCTTATTCTTATTTAATTTTATATTTTTGTTTTTATAATTACATAAAATTACAATTATCGATTATAATTAAATTAAAAAATACTTAACAATATTTTTTTTGTTTTCTGTAAAAACAAAATTTATTTAAATAATTTATTTTTATTTTGTTAACTTAAAATACAATACAACAAACTAAGCACACATCACACAAATAACTTAAAATGCAAGACAACAAACTAAGCACATAACACACAAGTAATTTATTTAGTACGATACAAATCATCTTCAATCACGAAACATTCCAAACTTTGTCCATATGTGCTTGACTAGATTTGATTGCAATTCATGATGAACATTTGGATCATGCAACTCGGATCTAGAACGCACATGATTTGCAAAAGCGGGTAACACCTCGGTTGAGTATGGTTGCAGTGTACTAGATCCACTTACCTCAGATTGCTCAAAATTAGTCCAACGTTGAGCATATGTATCTCGTTCATCCTCAACAATCATATTATGTAATATGATGCATGACCTCATGATGATACCCAAATCGGCTATGACCCACATGCGAGCTGGTTCACGAATGATTTTAAATCGAGCTTGAAGCACTCCAAATGCACGTTTGATGTCCTTCCGACATCCCTCCTGATGTTTTGCAAATATTTTATCGGGTTCACTTTGAGGAAGTCTAATCGATTTGACAAAAGTTGGATAAGAAGGGTAGATATCATCAGCTAGAACGTTAATATCGTTTATGTGGTTCAGGGAAAGCCATATTATAGGGAAAAGTGACTGTGGTGTATGATGATCTGGCATTCCTTCCCTGAACGTTTATGTGGTTCAGGGAAAACCATATTATAGGGACGTTGATTCACAAAGAAACTCATCCTTGGAGCCCTTCCCTGTTCCACATCATAAAACACTAGTGACCGGTCTAGAATGTTTATATCGTTCAACGTTCCTGGACATCCAAAAAAGGCATGTCAGATCCATAGATCATGAGATGCAAATGCTTCAAGAATAACGGTGGTGGTTCCCTTATCCCCCTGGTAAATTGACCTTCCCATGCTTTAGGACAATTTTTCCACTCCTAGTGCATGCAGTCAATACTCCCGATCATCCCTGGAAACTCCCGCATTTCACTAACATGTAGTATTCTTTGCAGGTCATCTTGGGTTGGTGCTCTCAGGTACACTTGCCCATACAATCGTATGATTCCTTTACAGAATCTACGTAAGCACTCCAATGTTGTAGTGCCTCCTATTTTGATGTATTCATCGACCGCATCTGCTGCCACACCATATGCTAACATTCACATTGTTGTGGTACATTTTGCTAAGGGTGATATTCCTTCTTTATTGGCTGCATCAACTCGTTGAGCGAAGTAGTTATCACTAATTGGAAGGTCTCCAACGATTCGAAGGAAAACATGTTTTTGCATCCGGTACCTACGACGAAACATTGCATCGTCATATGTAGGCTCATTGGCAAAGTAGTCGTCAATTAGTCTTTGGTTTGCCGCTGCATGATCTCTATTGAAATAATTTCTACTATGAGATACACTATCTTCCTCTATTTTTTTTCGACGCTGAAAAATCGGTTGACAATATAAGTGTCTTCAATATCACGTTTTTGTTTGTAGGCTTCGATATCAAAAGGATTCATTGATAGTTTTTTGTGATATTGGAAGTAGATTGAATAGTTTTTGTGATATTGGAAGTAGATTGAATGAGATTTGTGATATTGAAAGTAGATATGATTCCCTATATATAACTACATTGTGTGGTGGACACTGACAGATTCGAAATAAGTTATTATATAGATTTAATTATTAGATAAGGACTACATTCAAATTGGGTGGTACATATTCAAATACAATAACCCATACATTAAAGCCAAAAGTCACGGATAATTATTGAAGCAAATACTACTGACAATTATTAAAGCAAACACTGGGGACTAGACAACAATACAATTATTAAAGCAAACACTGGGGACTAGACAACACTGACAATTATTAAAGCAAACATTGGGGACTAGACAACACTGACAATTTTGACCGAATACAAACAAATATTTGATTGAAATTAATTTCCAAACAGCTCACGCTCCAACTTTTCCAACAGCTCTTTCTTCCGGTCATCGAGATGCTCTTTGAAACTTAACTTTAGATATAGTTTCATTTTGTAACACCCCGTTTTCCCCAAAATGATATAATAATATCTAAACATCAGAGTTAATCATCATACAACGGAGCATTACATACACATTTCAAAAATTATTTAAATAGAAAGATAAAACTATTTCAATATCCTCAATAATATCATCTTTATAAATTATCTGCAGCGGAATATTCATTTGATAATTAACCAACAACAAAATTCAACATCCTTGGCACAAAGGCCTCATCATACTACAATTTATTTCATAATAATAAAATCTCCAACAACATGTCCTTCAAATAAAATGATACATAAAGGAATGAAAGAATTAAACATCAAAATCCCCATCCCGTTACGTATCAGAGCCTACGACACAAGAGCCACTCCTAACTATCCATCGCTACCTGCACTTGCCCACGAGGCGGCAATTCCAGCAGAAGGGGTGAGTTCACAAAACAAAAGCAAATATATATATATATATATATATATATATATATATATATATATATATATATATAATTCATAAAGTTGTATTGAAAAACAACAACAACAAGAACATTCATCATCACCATAATCATCAGCAATCTTCATTAACAATTCAACAATAATATTTAGGTTCACCTTAAATAACAACACCGACAACAACGCCACTTGTGGTGACACCTCACCAACAACAACTCACACCTTAAACTTCTAATGCAAGACTCCATTAACGACTAATGCATTATGCAAGTGTGGTACCAGCTACGCGCGTTGAATGTTAAGCATTCCGGGGCATAAGCCCCTACCAAAATGGATGGTTAAAGCATCCCAGGGCATAAGCCCTCACCAAAGTGAATGACTAGCATTCCAGGGCATGAGCCCTCACCAGTTGAATGTATGAACATTCCAGGGCATGAGCCCCCACCAATGCAAATGAGTTATGAGACTCAAGGGTATACCTACATACAACCATACGACAAAAATAGTGGTGCATTTTCACCATGCAACCAACGACAACACCAACTAGGACACCTCCCCAACTAGACTCAACCACACCACAACACCATGAACAATTGCAAACTTAGCATAGTATAATTCATTTCATTTCATATAAGATTCATCCATATATGCATCATAAACATCTCCAATCTACAATTTTATCACTCCAAAAATTCTCTAAAAAAAATCCAATAAACCACTTAGAAAGCTTGGGTTTGGGTTTAGAACACCTTAGAAAAATCACACAAAATGGTCGCACAGGACCCATCTCGCTTAAGCGAGCAGAATCTCGCTTGAGCGAGTCAATTCACGTAAGTTTGGTTTTGGTTCGCTTACAGCTCGCTTGGCGTTCGCTTGAGCGACGCTCACCAACAACAGGTTCTGGGCAAGTTTCGCTTGAGCGACGGGAATTTCGCTTGAGCGACGCAAATGACGAAAGTTAGGATTTCGCTCGCTCGGGGTTCGCTCGTGGCTCGCTTAAGCGAGCGGCCAAAATTTCAGACTGGGCGCTGCAAAGAGTCGCTCGCTTGAGCGACAGGTATCTCGCTTAAGCGAGTACTCATCTGGGCAGAATTTCAACTTACGATTTCTAACCCTTTTTCATCCAAAAACCCCATTTTTGATCCCCCAATCACCCAAAATGATTTTAGGTTAAAGTTATGGGTTCAATACTTATTCAAGGCACCAAAACAACTCATATAAACATCATTAACAACATAATTCATCAACATTAGCATTTCATCAAGTTTTGAAAACCTAAACCAGAACAACAAATTTCAATCCAAATTCATGAAAATATACATGTATATATTAACAATTGAATCACAAACCCACCCTTACCTGATTAGATGAATTAAACAAAAGCTACAGCAATCTTAGCAATCTCCCCTTGGTTCTTGGCTCTACTCTTCTCTCTTCCCAAAAGTCTGTTCCTTTTCTCTGATACGTACAATTGCTTCTTACTGACTTTCTACTTTCCTTACTCTCTTACCAACTAAAGGGTAACTCCTTTTTACTCTTTACTCTCCCCCACTAAATTCTATTAATTCCTCCTTAATCCCTTCTTAATTCTAATAATTTCAATTAAATCCTTTAATTCAATTATATAAATATTATTTCTCCTATTTACATAAACACTACAAATAATTATAACAAATAATAACACACCAAATATTTCATATATCATTTATAAATTCAAGTAAAATACACCAAGCACACCAAAATCAATTAAAAATCACCACAAATCATAAAGTAGAATTTAGAGTGTTACACATTTTCTTAGCTTCAGTCTTTTCTTTCATCAATTTGTTTTTCTCCTGTTGCACCAAGGTTAACTCTTTCAATTGTTCAAGCTTTTGCTCCTTGAATTGTTTGAATTCAACCCACTCCTTTTCCACCTCCTCCAAGGCAGCGTCCTTGCTTTTCTTTTTACCCTTTTTTTTAGCTGCCTCCCTACCCATTGGACGAGCACTAAATCCTACAGAGTTTGAGCCACATGCATCACTGTCGTGAGATCTCTTATATCCACTACTTCCTGAGCCAATATTTCCTCCTACTTGACTACCATAATGTGGTTGATTACGGAGAGCGTGACATTCTTCCATTAAAGTAAATTGAACATTTCTCCCACATGCATATAATTCCTTCGCTTTTGCCAAAACATCAGTTTCCGACCAACCGCTTTCTTGCAAATGCTTAAAGCCTTCATAAGCACCAATCCATTTATTTATTACTTTGCTCATATAATTAAAACGGTTTTGGCATGCAACTAGATCGCGCGGAGAATTGAATGAGCAATACTCATTACAATACTCAGCAATTTTACCCCAATATGTTTCACCTCTCTGGTTTCTCCCGAAAACACTGCTTGTTCCATATTTAATCCATGCACTAATTAGCACCAAATTTTGTTCAGTGTTCCATGTTGGTTGCTAGTTTTTCTTGCTCTTAGGAGTTGAATCTTCTGGATTTGGAGTGACTTCATTAGCAACTGTCATGCCACCAGGAGTTATTTGTGTTGAAAATTAAGATGCACCAACACTAGGAAAATTTTCATTCTCCATTGGCATATAACCATTAAATGGGGGTGTTTGAGATGGATATCTCATCATAGATCCATAATATGGATGAAAGTTTGGAACAAATGATGACTAGTTGAAATTTGGTGTAAAACCAAAATTAGGTATGTTGAGGTATGTTTTGAGGACGTTGGTTGGAAAATTGATTTGAATTTTGACAATTGTTGGGTTTTTGGAAGTTAAATGGGTAATTAGAATAATTTTGGATGTTGAAATGGTTATTATTGGGATCCATTTTACTGAAAACAAGATTAAAACTTCACTTAGTTTACTAATAGAAAGATAATAATAAGATTAAGATAGTGAAAACTTGTTTTTTTTTTTTCAGTGTCCAAATCAAATGAACCAATTCTCTATTTATAAACAAAAAAAATCATGAATTTTGGTAATTTTTTTAATTTATTTTTTAATTTACAACGAAAATAATTGAGTCAAATTATTAAAATGATAAGAATTCGGACGACCAATCAGAACCAAACATGTGTCCCTAGTTATCCATAAAGCAGATTCTCTCTCCACCTCCTGCAGCATCACGCGCTGCTGTCTACACGTGTGATGCACGCGCCTGTTTTGGCCATTGGTTGTGCGCCGCGTGGCCTTCGGTTCAGACTTTCAACATGTTGAATTGATTCAACATCTCTTTCCTCCATGTCATCATTCAACACACCATTGGAGTGGCACCACATGTTGAAGCTTCCATTCAACACCCTTGTATATGGTCTAAGCATGGTGGATTTTCAGAAACAATGTTTATATTTTCAAAATCTATGAGAATGTTAAATCGGTTCAAAAATTGAAAAAGAAACAAACAAAAATATTGAATCTATATTTACTTATGTACATTAGTTGGAATGAAAATGAAATCTAAAAACATGGAAAGTAACTGAAACCAGATTCACATTCACATTAACATTCACAGACAAGTATGGTGGCATTTCCTGCTGTTGGGAAATCCCAGAAGTATTCAATTTTTCAAAATACTTTAACAAAACAATTATGGCAGTTCTAAAGAAATCCTTCAACACCATGTCCTTCTCTTACATTCTTATATATAGTAAGAGCTTCATCCATCACCTGAGCTTGAGCCAGTAACTCTGCTCGTTTTCTTCCAGATGGATGAGTAGCGAAATAATCTAAGAGCTTAGAATCACCGGAGATTTTTCCCAACTTCTCGTAGACTTTAGGAGCCGCACGTGGATCATAGCCAGCGGATGCAACTAATAAAAGACCAATGTAATCAGCTTCAATTTCCATCCTGAAAAATTATGGAAAAAATTGGGTTAATTCACAGAAATTTGCAACAATAAAAAATATAAATAAATATATTGCCATCATTCACCAAACTCTTGTTTAGTTAAAATGACATTAGTTTTGTTTATACTTGGGTGGATGATGGTAATATATTTTATATTATACTTAAAATCATCATGCTTAAAAGTAGACATGTCAGGAGGTTGGTTAAATAGTCAAAATGGAATGTGAAATTTTGATGTTGATGCATCCACAAAGAAGTTAAAAGGAAACACAACAAGAATATTGAAAAGATGATTAAAAGAAAACCTTAGGAGTATTCCTTATCCAACAAGAAACAAATGTAAATGAAAAACCTTATATAACATGTGTGTGTATCACACAAGCTCCGAAATCAGACTCATTATGGTCATAAAATGTAAAACTTTAAATTGGCTTGAATACAATTGAAACTAGTACACGCTAACATACAATGTTTCTTATTCTATAATATCATAGAGAGTGGGCATAATAACTCCAAGAACATTTAAGTATTCCTATACAAATGAATTACTTTGGTCTATCAGTCATCCACGTAAATTTTGTTTAGTTATTATTACCAACTGTAATTCACTTCATTGAATTACATGTTTTCTTTCTAACAAATAGTACCGCAGAACTTTGTTCTTTATCTGAAACGTTTTATCATGATACCTTTCTACTAAGCATAGAATTAATGCAAATATGGATGTAGTCTGGGAGTAGGCAATTATGGATAGCAGAATTTATGCATCAGGTAAAGCTGTGCAACTCAAAGGGATCAATAACGACGATAAGTTTTTATGGAGAGGGCATTACGCTGACTTGGTTATGCCATTTGGGCTTAATGAATGCTTCTACAGGTATGGATTAAGGATGGCAAACCATGGCAGAAAACTAAAATATTGCCAAGGCCAATATTTGGCAACACTGCATATAATTGACTAAAAAACTAGCAGGTATGGGAATGTCACCTAAAAATTGAAGTTACTTCCTATTTCAATGGTTCATCAAGTATCCCATGTGTCTCAGGTTAAAAAGGGCACTGTGGCTTATACCGTCGAGGCTGAGCAGGGAGGTCATAAAGATTGGTGGGCTACCAGGGAG
Organism: Medicago lupulina; assembly: GCA_958299785.1. Classification (NCBI taxonomy): domain Eukaryota; kingdom Viridiplantae; phylum Streptophyta; class Magnoliopsida; order Fabales; family Fabaceae; genus Medicago; species Medicago lupulina. Next base: position 47,554,951 of record OY283146.1, on the reverse strand, counting down.
ATCATAAAGGTCAGTGGCAAAGAGCGACAATACTTATTTCAGTAGAAAAGCTTGGTTGTTGAGGATGCTACTTTGGATTTTACCAAAATATCTGTTACAATCCCACAATTTACGATTTTTACTCTTTTTCGTTTCTAAACAAAATCTTGATTTAGGCTAACATGATCACATTAGCTGTGTACAAAGTAGCAACTATCTGCTCTTATTACATATACTCATTTGCTAAAACAGTCTAGTTTAAGCATTCTGTTTATTACATATACTCATTAGAATGCACTGTTTTATCGACCAGTCTTCACAGTTCATATTATTTGAAACCATTTTAATCAAGTAGAATTTTAAAGCAGTTGCACATAACCCTAACAAACATCCAAGAAATCGATAATATCGTAATCCAACAACCAATTTCAACTGTACAATTCAACTTTGAAAGTTGAAATGCAAATGCATATAGATTCTCTTAAAATGTGGTTTTGGCCTAACCCAACCATAAAACAACGGGTTGTATGGTGGTATAGATGTCTCCTACTTATAAACACTTTTGTCAGGCCACATTTCACCCAATGTGGGGACTATTACCACCCCATCCTTATGCCAAGGAACGGACATCTAGAGCGTGATTTGTGTGGCCCAAACGGATGTTGGAGAGGTTCTAATACCATCTAAAAAGTTAGTTGGAGCTAAGTCAGCCCTACAAAATGGCTTGTTAGTTGAGGATGCCTCCCACTTATAAATGTTTTTTCATGTCACATCGTATCCAATGCAGGACTCTTAACAGATTCCACCCATAAATTTGTTTCTGTTTTTCTTGTCTTCCTCTCGTGTAAAACAACAGAAACTCAAACTATGCATATTATAAGCACACAAGATCAAGGTTGTCAGACTCAAGAGTCTACGTAGAATTGACTCGTAAACTTGTAAGAGTCTGGATACTAAAAAATGACTTTAAAAAACCTGCAAATGACACATACATAATAAAACACCAACTAAAATAAAATTTCCAATTTCATATTGCTTAATAAAGTTGAACAGAATGAACAGTAAATGATTACCAACACTGAACAGAATGATAGAGCAAACAACACTAAACAGAATGAACCAGAGCAATAAAAAAAAAAAATTGGTTGCCAACAAAAACACAGAACAGACAGAAAAAAAGAGCATGAAAGAACAACAAACGCAGAAGAGTATCGCACAGCAGTGCAAATTATAAAAGAGGAACAAAGAAGAAGAACAGAGCATCGCACAGCAAACATACTGAACAGAGCATCTCAAGCCAAACAAAAACAAAATGGACAAAACCTGACACACAAACGCAAGAGAAGAGCAATGAAACCCAATGCAATACTCAGCATGCCAGGGAGGAATGCCGGAGATGATACACAGCAACGGCATGGCACACAGGAATAAGAAATAGTTGCAATTAGAAACACGAAGGATATATGGATTCACAACCCTTGATTTTAAGAAAGGGCCGGGTCGCATTTTGGCCTTTTATTAATTTTGTTGGTGAATTTGTCATTCACAACAGAATCGCAAGTCATACCAAGTCCATACAAGGCATCCAAGTCTGTGCAGAAAATAATTCTGCTCGAGTTAACTCGTTTTGAGAGGTCAGAGTCAGAGGTGTAAACTCGGGCGAATCATACTACATTCAAATTGTTGAAAAATAACGTTTGATTTGGTCTTAAGGCAGGAATAGATCCAATTCATTGGGAAGTTCAAAAACAACAATTCTACACGACTCAACGTATAGGGTACCATTTTGCATATGAACAAAACAAAACATAACAGAACAATCAATTATAATACCTCTAGTCCCACTAATTCAGGTAAACTTTATTCATCTTTTACCTAATTTCATGTTTTTCCCTTCTCTTAATATTTAATGTGCACTCCTATTCTAACCTGTCTAACAAACATCACCTATATATCAATGAAATGAGTCTACTATTATTAAAGAACAATACAAAAATTCAATTGTTTATAGAGAGAGAGAGAGAGAGAGAGAGAGAGAGAGAGAGAGAGAGAGAGAAAAGGAGGAATAATTACCTTCTGGAGAAAGGTAGCCGTAAGAAAAGTGATGACATAGTGTTGACAATATCAGGGGTGACGAATTGATAAAGTATGAAGTTTAGAATTAAAACCCACATATTCTTTGTCATCGTCTCAGCACTGTGTCTGGCCACAGCATGTCCAACCTAATTACCAAGCAGTAAAGTGTTAGACTTTATGTCTCCTAAACATATTAAACGGCAAAAACAATTGCCTTGTTTGCATAAATAGCTTAAGTAAGTGCTTTTAGCATAAGCCTTTATCATATAAGTGCTTAAGTGTAAGCTATTTCTATAACAAGATAAAATAAAGTCAATTTGTTTGCATATAAGCTATAAACATTTATCATAAATAGAAAAAAGCTTCCAGAGATGTCATATTGTGTTTCCATAATATCTCTCTTAACAGTCTCAGAAGTGCTTAGCAAGTATATAAGTTCAAATAAGTTAATCCAAACAGGCCTAATAAGTTAAACGAATCAAACAAATACCTCATGTCCAATAATAGTGGCTATCTCTGCATCACTTCTAAAATGTTCAAGCAAACCCGTAAACACGACTATCTTCCCACCAGGTAAGCAAAAGGCATTAACCATAGGATCATTCACAACCAAAATCTCCCAATTCAATCCATCTAAATGTGACGTATTAGGTTGCGACCCTTTTTCCTGACCCTTTTTCCTACTCTTCTGAACCCATTTGTCATCAAGAACCTCATCTTCCCGGTGCCAATTCCCTCCAACTTTCCCTTCATTTTCAGTCAATGCATTAATTGTCTCCTTCCCACTTTCTTCACCAAACACAGTATGTTCTGAAGCATAATCTATATCACTCCACACATTCTCCTTACTCAACCCTCTCTTCAAAGCTTCAACAATATCATTCGCTATCATCCTCACTCTCACACTTTCAGGATGCATTGCAGGCAACAACTTCCCCTTAAAACCCGCCTTCATCTTCTCAAACTCCCTCTCCCCAAGACTCTTCTCCATCTCCTTTGGCATCAAAATCAAATGTGTTCGCTTCGTATAAGGAACAGTTTCCATATTCCCAAAATACACAGTTATAAAAACACCTGAACCAACCACTATACCAATCATAACATGCCTAGGATTCTGAAACCAATTCTTTGGCCCTCTTGGCTTAAAATGCTGCACATTTTGTGGATCAACATAGTAAAATCTCCTGAAATTCTTATTAACTTCAAAACCCCTTTTGTCTAATCTCCTGAAATTCTTCGAAAACGACGAAAACCCATTAAAGCTAACACCTTTAGAACCCAACCCAATATTCTTATTAATCTCAAAACCCATTTTCCCTAACCTCTTAGAAGTTGAAGAAAACGAAGAAAACCCATTAAAGCTACCACCTTTAGAACCAACTCTAAAATTCTTATTATTTTCAAAACCCATTTTTCCTAATCTCTTAGAAATTGAAGAAAATGAAGAAACCCCATTAAAGCTAGCACCTTTGTTACCCAAATTCAAATATTCAGATTGCAAAATTCTCGAACTAGGTTGAAAAATTGAAGAAAATGAAGAAAACCCATTAAAGCTAGCATCCTTGTTACCCAAATTCAAATACCCAGATTGCAAAATTCTGTTACTAGGTTGAAAATTTGGATTTTGAGATGAAACCCTAGAAGCCAAGTTATGAAAACCATTAAGAACAAGCTTTCCTCTTCTATACCAAACCATGATTCAAAGAACCCAGAAACTAAATTGATGAAAAAGTTGAAATTTTGTGGTTTTGATGAGTGGAAAATTGTGGGTATGTTGTAGATTGAAGCATGAAAGGAAGATGAATAGTGGAAGAAAATGGAAAGATGTAGAAAGAGGGTTTACGGGGACACACACACGTGGGTGTGTAATTTGTGAAGAAGGGAATTGGAAAAATGCTTACTTGTGAGAGGGGAAAGGCGAAGAACAATAGAATGACATTTGGTTTGAAATGAGTTGACTGGAACTAGATTCCACTCAATAAAAACTGATTCAACTTTTAAGTTGATTAGTTTTTTTTTTTTTTTTTTTTTTTACTTTCTAACAAACAAACTTTTAAGTTGATGGTGTCAAAAAAAAAACTTTTAAGTTGATTAGTTTTGTTTTTTTTACTTTCTAACAAACAATAAGAATTCAGTTGGTAGAGACGATGCATTGCTTTATATAAGGGTAGGTGTTTGAATACACTTTATTTATTCATCTTAAAATGTGAATTTTAGCATTTAAGCTACTTAATAAAAAAACAAGTAAAGTGTTTGAAGTTCAAACTCTAAAGGACTGTTTGAGGTTGGAACTCGGGTGCTCACATGGATTGTTAGCAATAACTAAGGTATAAGTAAACGATGATGGGATTGAACATCTTTGATTAATCAATATTTGAATGGGACTAGAAAAAAAATGTTTTAGTTTCATCGATATGTTTAAAATCTACTAACAATTCGATTAAGTTTTGTTTGCTTAAATCACATAATTCAAAAGTCATTTTTTTTCTTTTAATTTTGTTTATCTTAAATTTTTATTTTGGTGTTTCGATTCTCATAAGGAGGATTAAGATAATCCGGAATTCGACTAGAAGATAGTTAAAATCTGACCAAAAATTGAATTTAAAACACAAAGATAGAATTAAAATAAAAGATATTTTAAACTTTTTTTTTGAAGAAAAAGATATTTTAAACTCTCCAGTAGATAGATTGGATACCATAAAGTTGTTGCTAGCACTAGCTGCACAAAATGGTTGGGTCTTACATCAAATGGATGTCAAGTCAGCTTTTTTCAATGGATACTTAGAGGAAGAAATATTTGTCGAACAACCATAGGGTTTTGTTGTTCAATGACAGGCGGAAATGGTATATAGACTGAATAAAGCTTTATATGGGCTAAAACAAGCAGCGAGATCATGGTATAGTACAATCGGTACACACTTGATGAACTTAGGCTTTGTAAAAAGTCCAAGTGAATTTACCTTATATGTCACAAAGGTTGAGAGTAAAATACTTGTTGTATCACTCTATGTTGATGATTTCTTCGTTACATGAAGTGATGAGGAGTTTATTTACAAGTTCAAAGAAGAAATGAAAGGTACTTTTGAGATGACGGACCTTGGAAAAATGACATTTTTCCTTGGAATGCAGGTGCAACAAAAGTGATGACACTCTCTCATTACTAGTTTGGTAAACATTTTTCATGTAATTTTTAGGGTAATTCATCAAGAAAATGGGAGCTGAAAGCACAAAAAATGGAAGATTTTGGATTTCCAGCAAAGTCCAATTCAGGTCCCGAATTTGAGCATTCGAGCCCCGACTTCCAGCCACCAGAAGAGCAGTTTGATTCGTAAAAAATCGGGGCCCGAATTAGACCATTCGGGCCCCGAATTTGACAGACTGGGGACACATTTTTGTTAGCTCGGGCACCGAATTTTGGGGCTCGGGGGCCGATTTTGACAGTCTTATATATAGAAAAGTCTACTTTAAGAATAAGGGTTCATGATTTTAGAGAGAAAAGGCATATTTGGAGCGGAGGCTTTGTAGATTTGGTGGGATACCATCACAACTCCTAGTCAATCATCTGATACATGTATGAATCCTTGTTTTTATGTGAGTTATCTTGTACTTTAGCTATGAGGAACTAATCTTCTTGTGATTGAGACTGAGATGAATCTGATGTAACCCTATGAGAATATTAATTTGTTGAACTCCTTTGAATATAAATGAAAGTCTAGTTTTAATTCATATTACTTTATGTTTAATGCTTTTTGTATGTTTATCATTGACTACTAACCCTAGCTTTATGAATATGCAAACTGATCTTAGAGATTGAATGACCACTAACCCTGACTTTTGACTCTGATATAGGTAATAAGTTTAATCTAAGTAATCAAGCTAGAGATAGATCATTATTAGGCTATGACATAGGGATTAACGTTCTGTTAAAACCTCCAACGATTTCGAATTCACTTAAGAGATTAAGGGGTTGTCACTTGCGGGGAGAATTCTAGGTCAAGATATTGGGTAGAATTACTTTGTTAATTTGTCACTAGGCTAGATAATCATTGATTGAACTAGGAGTGCAAATTACCATCGGAGAACGTTAGAGGATTCGAAAGTCTTGATCATACTTCTCTCTAATTTTCTAAACCAAACTTTTATTGCTTTTATTCCATTTATTTTATAAAAACCAATCCAACTACACATTTTATATATCCTTTATTATAACGAATTTGCTGAGTAGAAGTTAACAACGGTCCTCGTGGATTCGATCTTATTTATTATTTCGATAGTTTTGGTTCACTTGCCAAATATCTATCAAGTTTTTGGTGCCGTTGTCGGGGACTGTTGAATTATTTCAACGAGGCAATTTTGTTATTATTTAGGATTTCTGTCATTTATATTTTTGTATATATATTAAAAAAACTTTTGATTTGATCCCTTCATGTTTATCTTATTGCACTTTGCTGCTAAAAAGTTTATCCAAGTTTTGCAGCTATGATAGACAATTTTTGCCTCTATATCACAGAAGAGATTGGTACGTTGCAGTATGAAATTTATCTTCTATCTTGGAAGATAAAAACTGCGACGATGAAATCTCAAGATTAAATACGAGATGTGATCTTTACAAGGAAAATCATTAGGGTAGTGATTGTGAAGGGAAGAAAGAGGCGATCAACATTGATTACGATACTCAACTTCAAAATATTTTAGATAATTTCTTGATGTCAAGTCAAGTTCCATTTGAGAAATTTGAAGTGCAATGTGATAATCTTGTTGAGAAAGCATATGAGTCTCAGCAAAAGTTGGTTGAGATGGAGACTGAGTGTCAAGCTATTGTGGTGGACGAAAATCCACAAGTGATGAGTGTCGGTCTCTACCTGAAGTCTCGGCAAATGGGGTCTGAAGAGCTGACTCATGTGCAAATAAATACATATCCTTCATTAAGGTGGGAGAGCTTAAATTCCAAAGGTTTAACTGTGAACGCATGAGAGTATCTGATTCTCTATGCCAAATTCATGGAATTCATAGCAAACAAGAGGAAGAAGAAGGATGGCATATTTTTTCTATCATTTTTGCCACCTTAACAGTGGTTGAAGCGTCAAGCTTGATGACGTAAAAAGAAACGCTTGATGGGAGGCAACCCATCCTTTTTCCTGTTTTGTTATTTGTTTCTGTTATTTCCTTTTGTATGGAGTCAAACTTGAAAAATGCCTGGATTAAGATTTTATGATTCTCCTGTTTTGTAATGCATCTAAGCTTGTTTATTATTAATGAATTGACTTTTCTTGAAATTTACCAGTTCAGTAACAAAGATTTCATCAACGGTCTGTGAAAAGTTCAAAGAAGGTAGTGCTTGCATGATTCTATAAGGGAAGTGTACGGCATGAAATATGCTTAGGTAGCCACAACTTCCAGAAACCTCAGCTTGTAAGGTTATGGCCTAAATTTATTTTTCAATTTTGACAAATATGAGTGTTTCCATGTGGATGCTATTTCTAGGATTTGCGATTTTTCTTTGTAATTGATTGGTCATATATTGTACACACTAAGGCAAATTGTTTGTACCTTGAGCCTTTGTAGCCCACCTTTGTTTATATTGAATTATCCTTTGTTTAAACCAAGTTGAGCCACTAGGATTTAGACCCCTTGTTTCGGTGACTAACCACATTACAAGCCTAGAGACCTTAAGAATACAACCCAAAATTTTGTTGGAGTTAGACATGTGTTTGGGTGTTGATATGAAAAAGTTCAAGTTTGGGGTTGCTCATGGAACTAGCAACATTCTAAGTTTGGGGTGCTAGAGAAAAGAAAAAAAAATCACTTTGTGTTAAAAAAAAAAGAGAATAAGCATGATAAAATAAGCTGGATTGTCAAAATTTTGTAGCTCAAAAAAAAAAAAAAGATAACATGATTAAAGTAAAAAGAAAGTGATCATTTGTTCTATTCAGTTAAAAATTATTTAGTTCCCTATTGCGAAATTGTGGTGCGTGGTGTACTATAACCGAGTAGGATGATGCCCAACTCCATTGTTTTTCTTAAACCTACTTTCCAAATGATCCCACCCCGAACCTAAGCCCCATTATAACCTAAAAAGTCCTTAAGATTGTGTCCATAATATTCACTTTGATTGATTCTTAGAAATTTTTCAAATTTTGGTAATATAGTAGTCTCACATATCGACTGAGCGAACGTTGTTATATTTCAATGTTGTTCCGAGAAGTTGTGGAATGGATGTGTTACCAAGCAAGTTAGCTCATCATTCGCTAACTAGGGAGATGCATTTTTGACATGATCATTGGTGGAGTAAGTGTTATTTTACTGTTATTTTTCATTTTAAGTTTGTTCCTTAAGGACAAGTAACGATGCAAGTTTGGGGTTGTGATGACACTCTGTCATTACTAGTTTGGTAGACATTTTTCATGTAATTTTTAGGGTAATTCATCAAGAAAATGGGAGCTGAAAGCACAAAAAATTGAAGATTTCGGATTTCCAGCAAAGTCCAATTCGGGCCCCGAATTTGAGCATTCGAGCCCCAAATTCCAGCCACCAGAAGAGCAGTTTGATTCGTAAAAAATCGGGGCCCGAATTAGACCATTCGGGCCCCGAATTTGACAGACTGGGACACGTTTTTGTTAGCTCCGGCACCGAATTTTGGGGCTCGGGGGCCGATTTTGACAGTCCTATATATAGAAAAGTCTACTTTCAGAATAAGGGTTCATGATTTTATGGAGAAAAGCCATATTTGGAGCGGAGGATTTGTAGATTTGGTGGGATACCATCACAACTCCTAGTCAATCATCTGATACATGTATGAATCCTTGTTTTTATGTGAGTTATCTTGTACTTTAGCTATGAGTAACTAATCTTCTTGTGATTGAGACTAAGATGAATCTGATGTAACCCTATGAGAATATTAATTTGTTGAACTCCTTTAAATATCAATGAAAGTCTAGTTTTAATTCATATTACTTTATGCTTAATGCTTTTTGTATGTTTATCATTGACTACTAACCCTAACTTTATGAATATGCAAATTGATCTTAAAGATTGAATGACCACTAACCCTGGCTTTTGACTTTGATCTAGGTAACAAGTTTAATTTAAGTAATCAATTTAGAGATAGATCATTATTAGGTTATGACATAGGGATTAACATTCTGTTAAAACCTCCAACGATTTCGAATTCACTTAAGAGATTAAGGGGTTGTCACTTGCGGGGAGAATTCTAGGTCAAGAGATTGGGTAGAATTACTTTGTTAATCTGTTGTTAGGCTAGATAATCATTGATTGAACTAGGAGTGCAAATTACCATGGGAGAACGTTAGAGGATTCGAAAGTCTTGATCATACTTCTCTCTAATTTTCTAAACCAAACTTTTATTGCTTTTATTCCATTTATTTTATAAAAACCAATCCTACTATACATTTTATATATCCTTTATTATAATGAATTTGCTGAGTAGAAGTTAATAACGGTCCTCCTGGATTCGATCTTATTTATTACTTCGATAGTTTTGGTTCACTTGCCAAATATCTATCATGTTTTTGGCGCCGTTGCTGGGGACTGTTGAATTATTTCAACGAGGCAATTTTGTTATTATTTAGGATTTCTGTCATTTATATTTTTGTATATATATTAAAAAAAATCTTTTGATTTGATTCCTTCATGTTTATCTTATTGCACTTTGCTGCTAAAAGGTTTATCCAAGTTTTGTAGCTATGATAGACAGTTTTCGCCCAACTTTTATTCGTGGGAAGGGAAAAAGTGAGTAAAATCCCTTATGAGATCAAGGTTCGGGGGTTGGTTTCGAATAGGGAAGGTGTTAAGCACCCTAAATGACTTCGGTACTCCGAAGGAGCCTCTTACCTAAATTATCTTGTGCTAATTACTTGCTTATTTATTTGTAAAATATTGCCTAAAGTCTAAGTGAATGAATGGAGGGAGAAGAAATATGTTTTTTTTGTTGTTTTTATTGATTTGGAAAGACATAAGTCTTTTGCCTACATACCCACAAGTGTGATCAAAATCATGTAGTTCACCTCAAAAATTTATTTGGTGAGTTGGATTGATTTTAAGGTTTTAGAAAAAAGGTTTTTAGAAGGGATGAGAGACCTCAAGGTATAGAAGAATAAAATGGAGTGAAGTTGGTTGATTTTAATTATAAGAAAGCAAGTCTAAATGTAGATTAAAATTGATTCAAAGTTTGATTAAGAAATACAAGGAAAAAGATCACTTGGGTTAAAATTCAAGGTTTATTAAGAAAATAATAAAACGTACACTAAAAAACTATACGCACCGACGTAATATAATAAAAAGCGAGAAATTTTCAAAAGAAGTTGGATCCTAAGCAAATTCTCAAGTTTGAAATGAACCTAAAATTATTAATAGTTTGATTTTAAGAAAATTTTAAAGTCTAATTATTAACCTAATTTGTCAGTAATCCATTTTGGGAGCAATTACGGTTACGACATAAAGCGGTAAAAATAAATGTGTGAGTGTCGGTGCTACTTCTCATTATTGGATATTTACAAGGATCCTAGATACATTCTAAAGTCTCAAAATATAAATGACAAGAAAATAAAAATGCATAAATATTCTAAAAATGAAAAAATGCTAAAAAGTAAAATAAAAATAGAACAAAGTAATAAAAATGCATGAGGTGACTATGGTTCTAAATAAGCATAAAATAAAACTAAGTAAAAACAAATAACGTAAAATAAACTAAAAAAAAAACAATGAAATAATCTAAACTAATGCAAATAAATAAACTAAAATTAAATAAAGAAAATAAAATGCAATAAAAATAAACTAGAACCATTGCACACAAATATGTGTGCCTAAAAAGAAAAATAAACAGTAAAATAAACAAATATAACAACTAAAATAAAATTAAATAAAGAGTTTTGAAAAATAAGAGATGAAATATTTTTCTTAAAAGAAAAAGGGGTGCAAAATCAAAAAGGGGGTGTAATAGAAACTACATATATGACAAAAAGTGGGTCTCACTGGTCAAGGGGTAAGAAGTCAAATTCTTCTTCCCCAACACAACAACTCACGGCATCACCATGGAAGGGAACAACATCATCAATTCAAAACTAAAAAAAACTCAAAAGGTCATCAAATCTCACAAACTAAAATACCATTTTGCTTGGTTTCTCGCACTGATCATGAATCAAAGCTTAGATTTCACATAGGAGGCTTGTACAAAGAGAAAAGTGAACCACAACTTTGAAATTGAATAATCAAAAACACAAAAAAAAAAAAAGTAAATTAAGCAAATTTAAACGATGGAAAAGGCTCACAACACTTCAAGGGGTATGAATGCATCTAAACCCACCTTGTTTATGCCTTAAAATGGTCTAACTCACTCACACTTTTTCTTGAGAAATTGTGGTTTTGAATTCACGGTTTTGGGTGATTTTTCTTGAGTTTTTGAGTGTTTTAGGTTTGTTGGAAGTGATTATGAACTTTTGGTTGAAGAATGGTAAAGTTTCATGAAGAAATTAAGATTTTGGAATTTTTCATGAAAATAGTGATTTTGTTCTCTCAAAATTTCGGCCCCCTCTATTGAGTTGTTGTTTGGTACTTATAGTGGGAGTAACTTGGTCACCAAGTGTGAAGAATTAGGTTAAGTGGGGAGTAAGAAAAGGTAGTTTGGAATTTTTGTGAAAAATGAGTTTTTGTGACTTTTTAGAGGATTTTTAGTGGTGAATGATGATGTGTAGGATAGTGATGATGTGTTATATGTGAAGATGATTCTAGATGCACAAATTGTGGAGAAAGAAAAGAAGTGAGAGTGAAATGTGTATTTTGTGTGAATTTGTGAAAGTTAGTGTTTTTTTGAATTTTGAGTTGTTGTTTGGTACTTATAGTGGGAGTAACTTGGTCACCAAGTGTGAAGAATTAGGTTAAGTGGGGAGTAAGAAATTGTAGTTTAGAATTTTTGTGAAAAATTAGTTTTTTGTTACTTTTTGGAGGATTTTTGGCGGTGAATGATGATGAGGATAGTGATGAGGTGTTTAATGTGAGGATGATTCTAAATGCACAAATTGTGGAGAAAGAAATGAAGATGGAGTGAAATGTGTATTTTGTGTGAATTTGTGAAAGTTAGTGTTTTTTTGAATTTTTGAATTTTGAAAAAAAATAATAAAATAAAAATAAATAATAATTGGTGTAAAGTTTTGATTTTTGTGATTAGAAATGCAATAGAAATCAAATGAATTGGAATTGAAATGTTTGTTGTGATGAAATTGAGTTTTCTTGAGAACGAAGTAACAAAATAAAAATGTGAAAATATATGCATAAAATGGAGAATTTGAAGTTAACTTGTAAAACAAGTAACCAAAAAAAAACTAATGGAAATGCATTTGGTGTGAAATTTGAGTTTTCTTGACAATGAAGTAACAAAATAAAATATGAATAAAAACTTTCGACAGCGAACAAAAACGAGAAATAAAATACATGTATTTTAATAATGCGAATAAAACAAAAATTACATTGTGAAAAATAAAATTTTTAAAATTCAAATAAAATTGAGACATAAAATACCAACGCAACTACCGTTTAAAATACGTCTAAAGTAAGAATTAAAATGTGAATAAAATGGGGATTAAAGACGAATAAAATGAGTTTTAAAATGCACATAAAATGATGGTTAAACGGAGGATCTTGGTCAAAATTTGGGATATGGCAGATGCCCCTATTTAAGTTTCTCCGTCACGGGGATTTAAAAAGAAGAAATTTTTAAATCAACGGGTCGAAAAGACTTAAATATCAAGTAGACCAATTTTGACCAGTTGAAATGCTGAGAATGCAATGCTTATGAATATAATGATATGAATGTCTGCGATGCAAGTATGAATGCAAAGACGACGAAGATAAACTGATTGGGGGATAAAACAGGTTTATTGGGGAACAAACTGATGGTTACAACTAAGGAGGAAAGATTGTCTATTACCTTGAAAATGGTAAAGACGAATATGCAAGAAATAAACCTGTCTATTACCTTTAAAAAAGTAACCGACAAATGTGCATAAAAATAGATCCTGCCGATTACCCTTGAAATAGTAACCGACGAATGTGCTGAAAATAAATCATGCTGATTACCTTTGAAATAGTAACCGACGAATGTGCAAGAAAATAGATCATGCTGATTACCTTTGAAATAGTAACCGACGAATATGAATGAAAATAGATCATGCCGATTACCTTTGAAGTAGTAACTAACGAATATGCATGAAAATAGATCCTATCGATTACCTTTAAAAAAGTAACCGACGAATGTGCTAAAAAATAAAACCTGCCGATTACCTTTGAAATAATAACCGACGAATGTGCTGAAAATAAATCCTGCCGATTACCTTTGAAATAGTAACCGACGAATATGCATGAAAATAAATCATGCCGATTACCTTTGAAATGGTAACCGACGAATGTGCTGAAAATAAATCTTGCCGATTACCTTTGAATTAGTAACCGACGAATGTGCATGAAAATAAATCCTGCGGATTACCTTTGAAAAAGTAACCGACGAATATGCATGAAAATAAATCTTGCCGATTACCTTTGAAATGGTAACCGACGAATGTGCTGAAAATAAATCCTGTTGATTACCTTTGAAATAGTAACCGGCGAATATGCATGAAAATAAATCCTGCCGATTACCTTTGAAATGGTAACCGACGAATGTGCTGAAAATAAATCTTGCCGATTACCTTTGAATTAGTAACCGACGAATGTGCGTGAAAATAAATCCTGCGGATTACCTTTGAAAAAGTAACCGACGAATATGCATGAAAATAAATCCTGCCGATTACCTTTGAAATGGTAACCGACGAATGTGCTGAAAATAAATCCTGTTGATTACCTTTGAAATAGTAACCGACGAATATGCATGAAAATAAATCCTGCCGATTACCTTTGAAAGGGTAACCGACGAATGTGCTGAAAATAAATCATGCCGGTTACCTTTGAAATGGTAACCGACGAATGTGCATGAAAATAAATCTTGCCGATTACCTTTGAAATAGTAACCGACGAATATGCAAGAAAATAAATCCTGCCGATTACCTTTGAAATAGTAACCAACGTATGTGCAAAAAATAAATCTTGTCGATTACCTTTGAAATAGTAACCGACGAATATGCTGAAAATATGCGAGGAGAGACCTGTCTATTACCTTTAAATTGGTAAAGATGGAAATGATAAACTTTAACAAAGGGCATTCAAGATATGGTTTGAAAAGACATTGGGGAGATTGGGAAGATATTTGGTAAAATGATTACTGGGTGGGACCTGCCACTTAAAAATAACTTGATTGGTTATCACTTTTAGGTCAGACACATTGGGGATAAACCTTTTATTTGGTACGAATGAAATGAGACACAGGGTAACAATGCAAACATGTATGAATGATATGTGAGCTACATATGCATGAATGTATGAATATGTATGAGGTTTATATGACAATACAACGGTAAACTGTTGGGACAGAATTGGGCAGGTCAAGGAGAAAGTGGCCCGGCGTCGTAACACAAACACTCGACAAGCCTCAAAGGGGATAACATTATTGGAGATGAGCTAAAACTCTGTAGGGATAAGACCCAACAATCAAACCTGATGGGGATAAGACCCAATAATCAAACCACTAATGATGTAAAAACTCCTTAATCAGGGCATTGAAGAGGTAAAAACTTCTTAATCAGGCCACTGAAGAGGTAAAAGCTTCTTAATCAGGCCACTGGAGAGGTAAAAGCTCCTTAATAAAGCCACTGAAGAGGTAAAAGCTCCTTAATCAGGCCACTGAAGAGGTAAAAGCTCCTTAATAAAGCCACTGAAGGGGCAAATTTCACTGCTGAAGGGGCAAATCTTACAAATCAGGCTACTAAAGGGACAAAACGCACTAATCAACGCCACTGAAGGGGTGACAATCCACTGAAGAGGTAACAACCCATTATAAAATCTCGGCTGATGGTGAAGTAAATATTCCTTGGGGATGAAACCCACCTATTAGAAGTCTGATATATGTTACCATTTCTTAGGATAAAACCCATCAATCAACCATTCCTGTAGAATGTCATCCATCAAAACACAAGCAGGAGTCGCCATCAATCAAAACATGGGCAGAGATCGCCATTTCTTAGGACAAAAACCATTAATCAACTATTGGTAGAAGTCGCCATCCATCAAAACACAGGCAGAAGTCGCCATCAATCAAACCACAGGCAGAAGTCGCCATCAATCAAACCACAGGCAAAGGTTGCCATTTCTCGGGATGAAACCCATCAATCAATCATTCTGGCAGAAGTCGCCATTCTTTGGGAACAACCTATAAGTCATCAATCTGGCAGAAGTCACCATTTGTAAACCAACATAAGGTATATTTTTCCATTTGGCCCACTTTAATTGTGATGCCTCTGTCTTTTCATTATTTCTTTTTTTCTTCTCTTTTTTTTTGAATTATTATTTTTTGAATCCCTAATTTTTGCCTGGGCCACCCTTTCGGGTTTTCAATCCACTGTGAATATATTCTTTCTTTTTCTATGCTCCTAATTTTTGCTTGGACCGCCCTTTCGGGTTTTCAGTCCACCAGGACACTCATTTTTGGCTTAAGCCGCCCTTTTAGGTTTTCGACTTAGCGAGCTTATTTTTTTATTTTTTGATAGAGGTCATCTCACGACCTTTGGTCATACTTCTCTTGCAGAGTTTAACTGTCCTTGAGACAGATGTTGATGTATGCTTCTCCTACTCATGAGTTCAAAGAAGATGTACCTGTTATTTATGCACTTCAAAAGACATGGAAAAGTTTTTAAAAATTTTTGTTTTTTTTTTGCTTTAAGTATTAACATCAAAAATAGAAGAAAATAATGCAAACAGAATAATTGAGAGTTTCAAATAAAGGGCACAAGCTTAAATTAAATGTAATAGGTGGTGGCCTGCTAAAGGCAGGGCTCCACAGATTTTAAAAGTTTGGAAAATGGTAATTATATGGAAAAGGTACGTTAAACACAATAACCACTGTTCTTACTAACAACTTTGAATTCCACTATTCCGAGTCTTTGATTTGTAGATGCTTTAGATCGGAAGTCCTGTAACAGCTAAGATGCCCCAGATGATTCATATCTGATTTGATACAGTTACCTTGCCATAAGTTGGAGGACTTTTGCTGGCTGAAATGCCCCCTGTGAGTCTTGTCCGACCAGATGCAGTTACTTTGTCATAATCCTTAACTTTTGCATAGGTCGCCCTTGCGGGTTTCAACCTATCAGGGCAAAGTTATGATTTTGACCCCCTAACATTCACAAAGTTGTGATTTTGACCCCCTAAGAATAAAAACTACAAAACAGCCCCCTAAGTTTTGCATCTGTAGCAGTTTTGGCCCCCCAAGGCAAAAAAAAATAAAAAAAATTACACGTGGCACCTCACTTAGGGTGGCACGTTAGCGTAGACCGAGTCAAAATTGACATTGGGGGCCAAAACTACCACAGATGCAAAACATAGGGGGCTGTTTTGTGGTTTTTATTCTTAGGGGGCCAAAATCGCAACTTTGTGAAAGTTAGGGGATTAAAACTGCAATTAAGCCTTTTTTTATATGTCTCTAACTTTTGCATGAACCGCCCTTTCGGGTTTTCAGTCCATCGAGACGCTCTTTTTTTGCCTAACCGCCTTTTCAGGTTTGGGACTTATCGAGCTATTTTTTTTTTATATATATGTCTCAAATTTTTGCATGGACCGCCCTTTTGGGATTTCAGTCCATCGAGACGCTCTTTTTTGCCTAAGCTGCCTTTTCAGGTTTGCGACTTATCGAGCTTTTTATTTTAACAAAGTATTTCTTGACTGCATCGGTATTCACAAAACGTACAAGTTCCTCACCATTCTTTGTGTTTAGGCATTCCTTTTGCCCCTGGAGTCTGCTTTAAATAAGAAGATATACGTTTGAGCACAAGGACACTTTTTTGGAATTCACGGGGGCGAGCCTTCTTTTGTTGAAAACTTGCTTTATCCGTTTGGTATAACTGTCCATGACATATGGCAATGATGTTTTCAGTCAAACTTAACCTTCATCGGAACTTCCGTTGACGGGACTCTGACCTCCATGTGACGCACTGCCTTCATATTGTATATTGAGGGATGGTGCGGGGTTGCCCCTGTCGAAGTGTGTACTAGAGTACAATCTTCATGCAAAGCAAATGGTTGCATCCCGTGCCAGTCTTTGTAAGTGAACGCCGCCTTTTGGACAATCTTTTGATACTTCGTTTGCAGTTTTGACAGCTGAAATGCCCCAGTAGGCGAGAAACCTTATCAGGAAACTTCTCCATCTCCTCTTCTTCAGTTTCGGACAAAGGAACTCAAAGTTGGGAGAGAGTACATGGTTAAAGTGTTCAACGGGTTCATTAATGCATGATTTGATTATTGATTTTGACAAGTAAATGAAAGTTATAATTATGCAGGTATGATTAAAGAAAAAGAATTTTTTGGTTTTTTGTATTACCATTTTTTCCAGAAAAAACACAAAATAAAAAGCAAAGTCGGGATCAAAGCGACTTTTTAATTAATGATGAAAATACATAAAGCAAAAAGCCCTAAACAAATTCACTTCCATCTCGGGTGGGACGAAAGGTTTTTTTTTTGTTTGAAAAACATAAAGCAACAAACAAACATATTAATTGAACAAATGAGTAGTAGAAGGAAACATCAACAATGACCCAATTGCAGCTAAACATTCCATGTGGCAACAGTAGGTACCAAGATATGATAGCAGATTAACCTGCACATTCAAATTCAAACTCTTCGAAAGGTATGAGGTTTTTCGGACCAACTTCTGAACTACCTTTTGAAATACAAAACAGTGCTCAATATCATGACCTGGTGCCCCTTGATGGAAAGCACAAAAGAGGTTGGGCCTGTACCAGGCTGTCAATTTTGTTGGCACTGGAGGAGGTGTCTTGGTGTAGATCAACTTCCTTTCAAGTAACATGGAAATAAATTTGCATACTTCATTGGAATCAAATCGATATGTATTCTTGGAGTTTGCTGTCGAAGCTATTGTTGATTTTGTTGAAACTGCGGCTGATAACCCGGATTTCGAACAACATTCATCATTGGCATAATATTAACCGAGTGAGAAGACAGATACTAATGCTGACCTTGTTGATACTGGGGCTGGTAAACCGGATTTTGAACAGCAGCGGCTAAAGAGTGAGAAGTAAGATAATGTTGTTGACTTATCACTTTTAGATCTGGGTCATCGAAGGACCATGCGTTATTCTCAATCAACTTCTGAACTTCTTCCTTCAAAGGATGGCACTGCTCAGTGTCGTGACCTGGTGCCCCTTGATGGAAGGCAACACATCCGGCACCTGAGGAAGTGGCCTGGTTTGAAGAAGATTCTTCTTAAGCAAGATGGGAAGCAAATCTGCATATTTCATAGGTATTGGGTCACATTGCGATGCTTTTCGAACCTGGTTATGAGGAGCCTGATTCTGAAGGATAACTTGCCGAGGAACCTGCTGTCGAGGCCGTTTTGGGCACAAAGGCTGATCTTGTGTAACCGTCAACGAGGATACCAAGCTAGTTAACTTTTCTACCTCGACCCGAAGTACTGTTACCTCTCCACGAAGCTCGTGGACCTCTTGCTCAAGATGATCCATCTTTTGTGTTTGCACGAGTGTTTGCATATGCGAGCCGAGTTTGGACGAAGACATCAGACCACTTTATTGGTGGAAAGACCTTTTATTGAGAAGACATAATGTGAGACATGAACTAGAAACTATGAATGCAAAATGATGCATTATATGTTTATGCAAAAAAAGATTATTTTTTTTAAGGACTTTATCAAAGTTAAGTGTAAACATTGTAGAGGAACATGGTTTCATTTGAAAATTGTAAAGATATTGCAATCGATTCCTTTTTCAAAAGGTAATAACGAAACTAAGGAAAAGGTTCTTAACAAAAGCAAAATCTTAGTTAAGATTTTTAAAGTTGTATTTCTTGGTGTTTATTCTCACAAGGTCCATTTCTTTGATGTTTACAAAAACTTGACTAAGTCCTTCAATATTTTAATGAGAAAAAGATTTTTCATGAATGGATGCATGTATGCATGATTTATGCTATGAAACATAGAAAACAAGGTGAGGTTAAGTCCAACATGATGGAGTCAAGGGTAACAACGCCATTTGGTAAGGACTATGGTTTCAATTGCGCTTGTAACACGGGTTCTATCAAGGTTCCCAAATTACAACCAAATTGTGAATGTATCGGTGCTCAGGACTGCTCCTAGTCAAATACTTATTCACAAGGAGGTCTAGGTTGAGTATAGTATTATGTATGAACTAAATTCAAGACTGCTCTTGGTTTAGCCACCGCACTACGTCCTAAAAAGGCCAAGATGGGTTAAGGGTGATCTAAAGGTTCTCAACGCTCGACGAACTTCAAAAATAATAGAGCTAATCACGACTGCTCATGACGACGTCATGTTACTTTGAGAGTCCTCCGTTGAGTGGGGTTACATCACATGCAAACATAGCGCAGGACCGCTCCTGGTATGGCACTATAATCGTAACCCGTTCTATCTTATTTTTCACTCAAGCCTGGGTGTAGGACTTATCTCACCACTCACGTTCAAAGTTAAACAAATAAGCATGTATGCACAAGGTATAAGCAATAATAAAGCACAAGTATAAAGGAAGTAAAGATAGGCTTAGCCCGCTTAGGAATCTACGTCCCCAGTGAAGTCGCCATTTATGTGCTCATGATTTTTGGGTATCAATCCAATAATTGGTTTTGAACCTTCAATCTTTGCACTCTGAACTTTTATTCGTGGGAAGGGAAAAAGTGAGTAAAAACCCTTATGAGATCAAGGTCCGGGGGTTGGTTTCAATAGGGAAGGTGTTAAACACCCTAAACGACTTCGGTACTCCGAACGAGCCTCTTACCTAAATTATCTTGTGCTAATTACTTGCTTATTTATTTGTAAAATATTGCCTAAAGCCTAAGTGAAAGAATGGAGGGAGAAGAATTATGTTTTTTGTTGTTTTTATTGATTTGGAAATACATAAGTCTTTTGCCTACATACCCACAACTGGGATCAAAATTATGTAATTCACCTCAAAAATTTATTTGGTGAGTTGGATTGATTTTAAGGTTTTAGAAAAAAGGTTTTAAGAAAGGATGAGAGACCTCAAGGTATAGAAGAATAAAATGGAGTGAAGTTGGTTGATTTTAATTACAAGAAAGCAAATCTAAATGTAGATTAAAATTGATTCAAAGTTTGATTAAGAAATAAAAGGAAAAAGATCACTTGGGTTAAAATACAAGGTTTCTTAAGAAAATATTTTTGGAGTTTTTGCATATTTGATTTTTTGGAGAATTGATTTTTCTACGCTAAACGTACACTAAAAAACTATACGCACCGATGTAATATAATAAAAAACGAGAAATTTATAAAGGACGTTGGATCTTAAGCAAATTCTGAAGTTTGAAATGAACCTAAAATTACTAATAGTTTGATTTTAAGAAAATTTTAAAGTCTAATCATTAACCTAATTTGTCACTAATCCATTTTGGGCGCAATTACGGTTACGACATAAAGCGGTAAAAATAAATGTGTGAGTGACGGTGCTACTTCTCATTATTGGATATTTACAAAGATCCTAGATACATTCCAAAGTCTTAAAATATAAATGACAAAAAAATAAAAATACATAAATATTCGAAAAATGAAAAAATGCTAAAAACTAAAATAAAAATAAAACAAAGTAATAAAAATGCATGAGGTGACTATGGTTCTAAATAAGCATAAAATAAAACTAAGTAAAAACAAATAACGTAAAATAAACTAAAAAAAAAATGAAATAATCTAAACTAATGCAAGTAAATAAACTAAAATTAAATAAAGAAAATAAAATGCAATAAAAATAAACTAGAACCCTAGTAATGTTGCACACAAATATGTGTGCCTAAAAAGAAAAAAACGATAAAATAAACAAATATAACAACTAAAATAAAATTAAATAAAGAGTTTTGAAAAATAAGAGAAGAAATGTTTTTTTAAAAGAAAAGGGGGTGCAAAATCAAAAAGGGGGTGTAATAGAAACTGCATATAGGACAAAAAGTGGGTCCCACTGGTCAAGGGGGAAGAAGTCAAATTCTTCTTTCCCAACACAACAACAACTCATGGCATCACCATGGAAGGGAACAACATCATCAATTCAAAACCAAAAAAAACTCAAAAGGTCACCAAATCTCACAAACTAAAATACCATTTTGCTTGGTTTCTCGCACTGATCATGAATCAAAGCTTAGATTTCACAGAGGAGGCTTGTACAAAGAGAAAAGTGAACCACAACTTTGAAATTGAATAATCAAAAACACAAAAAAAAAAGAGTAAATTAAGCAAATTTAAACGATGGAAAAGGCTCACAACACTTCGAGGGGTATAAATGCATCTAAACCCACCTTGTTTATGCCTTAAAATGGTCTAACTCATTCACACTTTTTCTTGAGAAATTGTGGTTTTGAATTCACGGTTTTGGGTGATTTTTCTTGAGTTTTTGAGTACTTTTAGTTTGTTGGAAGTGAATTTGAACTTTTGGTTGAAGAATGGTGAAGTTTCACGAAGAAATGAAGATTTTGGAATTTTTCATGAAAATGGTGATTTTGTTCTCTCAAAATTTCGGCCCCCTTTCTTGAGTTGTTGTTTGGTACTTATAGTGGGAGTAACTTGGTCACCAAGTGTGAAGAATTAGGTTAAGTGGGGAGTAAGAAATTGTAGTTTAGAATTTTTGTGAAAAATTAGTTTTTTGTTACTTTTTGGAGGATTTTTGGCGGTGAATGATGATGAGGATAGTGATGAGGTGTTTAATGTGAGGATGATTCTAAATGCACAAATTGTGGAGAAAGAAATGAAGATGGAGTGAAATGTGTATTTTGTGTGAATTTGTGAAAGTTAGTGTTTTTTTGAATTTTTGAATTTTGAAAAAAAATAATAAAATAAAAATAAATAATAATTGGTGTAAAGTTTTGATTTTTGTGATTAGAAATGCAATAAAAATCAAATGAATTGGAATTGAAATGTTTGTTGTTATGAAATTGAGTTTTCTTGAGAACGAAGTAACAAAATAAAAATGTGAAAATAAATGCATAAAATGGAGAATTTGAAGTTAACTTGTAAAACAAGTAACTAGAAAAAAAAACTAATGGAAATGCATTTGGTGTGAAATTTGAGTTTTCTTGACAATGAAGTAACAAAATAAAATATGAATAAAAACTTTCGACAGCGAACAAAAACGAGAAATAAAATGCAAGTATTTTAATAATGCGAATAAAACAAAAATTACAATGTGAACAATAAAAAGTTTTAAAATGCAAGTAAAATTGAGACATAAAATACCAACGCAACTACCGTTTAAAATACGTCTAAAGTAAGAATTAAAATGCGAATAAAATGGGGATTAAAGACAAATAAAATGAGTTTTCAAATGCACATAAAATGATGGTTAAACGGAGGATCTTGGTCAAAATTTGGGGTATGACATAGCCACAACTTCCAGAAACCTCAGCTTGTAAGGTTATGGCCTAAATTTATTTTTCAATTTTGACAAATATGAGTGTTTCCATGTGGATGCTATCATAGGATTTGCGATTTTTCTTTGTAATTGATTGGTCATATATTGTAGACACTAAGACAAATTGCTTGTACCTTGAGCCTTTATAGCCCACCTTTGTTTATATTGAATTATCCTTTGTTTAAACCAAGTTGAGCCACTAGGATTTAGACCCCTTGTTTCGGTGACTAACCACATTACAAGCCTAGAGACCTTAAGAATACAACCCAAAATTTTGTTGGAGTTAGGCATGTGTTTATGTGTTGATACGAAAAAGTTCAAGTTTGGGGTTGCTCATGGAACTAGCAACATTCTAAGTTTGGGCTACTAGAGAAAAGAAAAAAAAACCACTTTGTGTTAAAAAAAACAAAATAGAATAAGCATGATAAAATAAGCTGGATTGTCAAAATTTTGCAGCTCAAAAAAAAAGAAGATAACATGCTTAAAGTAAAATGAAAGTGATCATTTGTTCTATTCAGTTAAAAATTATTTAGTTCCTGATGACATGCTGTCATTACGTAATTTTTATGCATATATTATCATATTATGGAGTTCACAAAGCAACTTAAGCAGCAAGAAACGCATGAAAAGCAAGAAAAAGCAAGAAAACTGAAGAATGGTGCAAGTCACAAAAACGTGTCACGCTTGCTAAAAAACGTGACACGTTTTCACAAGTCAGAGAGCATGTTTTGAGAAGAAAGAAGAACGTGTCACGTTGGCAAAAACGTGACACGTTTTGTGAAACCCTAATTTGGTTACTTGCTACTGAAGGAAAAAACGTGACACGTTTTACTTAAAACGTGACACGTTTTAGGCGAATTTCTGGGCCTATTTAAGCTGAAGTCTTTTCCGAAAACAAGGGTTACGAATCTTGGAGAGCAAAGTGCGATTTAGACATCAAGGCGATTGCAAGGAGGACGATTTCTTCATCCTTTTACCAGTTACATGTATGTTTTAATGATTCAATTGATTATGCTATTTGTAAACATTGTTATGAGTAGCTAAATCTCTTAGAGATTGGATCCGAGATGATTCTGTGTAAACCCTAGTTGATCTTATATTTCTGTGATGAAACTCTATTCCTTATTAATGATTATTTAAGTCTTTATTCGATTCAATTGTTCTTAATGCTTTTTATATCCTGATCAAATATAAATATGTTTTCGTGAGAATGAATGACTACTGACCCTAGCTTTCAACTTAGACTTAATTGAATTGTTCTAATGAACATGGTTAGTCTAGGAATGGATAATCGTTTATTAGTGATATTAGGTTAACGTGTTTAAACCTTCAAGAATTATTAGACCACCTAAGAAATTAGGGGCTGTAGTTTAAGAAGAGGGTCCTACCTCAAGGGATTGATTAGGGCTATTTTGTTAACTATCGTGGGACTTAAAGGACCATTAATAGGAATAGAGTACAGTAACCAATTAGGGGAAACATAGAGGATTCGACGATCCGATCTCATCTCTCTCCATATTTTCTAAACAAACTTTATCATTTTGTTATTTTTGTTATTAAAACAAACAAATCTACCGCCTAGTGGCAAAACTATAATAACCTTTAAACATCCTATTGCATAACGAAATTAACTTATTGCGATTAAAACCAATCCTCGTGGGATCGATATTTTACTACTTCGATAGTATTTGGTGCACTTGCCAAACGTCTATCAGTTCCCTGTTGCGAAATTGTGGTGCGTGGTGTACTATAACCGAGTAGGATGATGCCCAACTTTATTGTTTTTCTTAAACCTACTTTCCAAATGATCCCACCCCTAACCTAAGCCCCATTATAACCTAAAAAGTCCTTAAGAGTGTCCGCATAATATTGACTTTGATTGATTCTTAGAAATTTTTCAAATTTTGGTAATATAGTAGTCTCACATGTCGACTGAGCGAACCCTATTATATTTCAATGTTGTTGTGAGAAGTTGTGGAACGGATGTGTTACCAAGCAAGTTAGCTCATCATTCGCTAACTAGGGAGATGCACTTTTGACATGATCATTGGTGGAGTAAGTGTTATTTTACTATTATTTTTCATTTTAAGTTTGTTCCTTAAGGACAAGTAACGATGCAAGTTTGGGGTTGTGATGACACTCTGTCATTACTAGTTTGGTAGACATTTTTCATGTAATTTTTAGGGTAATTCATCAAGAAAATGGGAGCTGAAAGCACAAAAAATGGAAGATTCCAGATTTCCAGCAAAGTACAATTCGGGCCCCGAATTTGAGCATTCGAGCCCCGAATTCCAGCCACTAGAAGAGCAGTTTGATTCGTAAAAAATCGGGGCCCGAATTTGACAGACTGGGGACACGTTTTTGTTAGCTCGGGCACAGAATTTCGGGGCTCGAGGGCCGATTTTGACAGTCCTATATATAGAAAAGTTTACTTTCAGAATAAGGGTTCATGATTTTATAGAGAAAATGCATATTTAGAGCGAAGGCTTTGTAGATTTGGTGGGATACCATCACAACTCCTAGTCAATCATCCGATACATGTATGAATCCTTGTTTTTATGTGAGTTATCTTGTAGTTTAGCTATGAGTAACTAATCTTCTTGTGATTGAGACTGAGATGAATCTGATGTAACCCTATGAGAATATTAATTTGTTGAACTCCTTTGAATATCAATGAAAGTCTAGTTTTAATTCATATTACTTTATGTTTAATGCTTTTTGTATGTTTATCATTGACTACTAACCCTAGCTTTATGAATATGCGAATTGATCTTAGAGATTGAATGACCACTAACCCTGGCTTTTGACTCTGATCTAGGTAATAAGATTAATCTAAGTAATCAAGCTAGTGATAGATCATTATTAGGTTATGACATAGGGACTAACGTTCTGTTAAAACCTCCAACGGTTTCGAATTCACTTAAGAGATTAAGGGGTTGTCACTTGCGGGGAGAATTCTAGGTCAAGAGATTGGGTAGAATTACTTTGTTAATCTGTCGTTAGGCTAGATAATCATTGATTGAACTAGGAGTGCAAATTACCATGGGAGAACGTTAGAGGATTCAAAAGTCTTGATCATACTTCTCTCTAATTTTCTAAACCAAACTTTTATTGCTTTTATTCCATTTATTTTATAAAAACCAATCCAACTATACATTTTATATATCCTTTATTATAACGAATTTGCTGAGTAGAAGTTAACAACGGTCCTCGTGGATTCGATCTTATTTATTACTTCGATAGTTTTTGTTTACTTGCCAAATATCTATCAAAAAGCAAAATGTAATATTTGTGTGCCAACAAAAATATGCAAACGAATTTCTCAAGAAGTTCAATATGGAAGAATGTAAACCAGCTGCAACTCCGATGATTAAAAAATAGAAGTTTTGCAAAGAAGATGAAGCTGAAAGGGTTGGTGAAAGGTCGCACAAAAGCATAGTAGGCTACTTGATGTCTTAAACAACAACCAGGCCCGATATTAGCTAGGTATGATGTAGCTAGTGAAATTCACTTTCAAGCTGCAAACTAGATTTTGATATATGTTAAGGGCACACTTGATTACAGAATAAGGTTCTGTCGAGTTAAAAGTTTCAGCCTTCTTGGTAATTCTGACAGTGATTGGTCAAGATATGTTGATGATATGAGAAGCACCTCAGGTTATTGTTTTACAATGGGTTTAGGAATTTTTTTTATGGTGTTCAAAAAACAAGAAGTTATAGCTCAATCAACAATAGAGGTAGAATATAGTGTTGCTGCTGCTGCTATAAAACAAGATATTTGGATCAGAAAGCTCATGAACGACTTGCACATGATTCAAACAGAAAGCACAAAGATATTTGTGGATAACCAAGCTACAATTTCAATTGCTAATGATCCAGTGTTCCATGGTAGAACCAAACACTTTAAGATTAAGTTTTTCTATCTAAGAAAAGTTTAGAAGGATGGAGAAGTTCAACTTGTCTATTGTAGAACAGAACATCAGAATGCAGACATCTTAACAAAGACACTTCCTAAAGCTATATTTGAGTTCATAAGAAAAAGGCTTGGCATATGCAGCTCTAGTGTCAAGGAGAAATGTTTAATGGAATGACACGTGAAGCTACTCAGTTAGTTTTAATTCTCCTAAATTTTAGAAAATAAATATTAAGTGGATGATTTGATTTCCTTTTATCTAGGCATCAATTATGTTAATTAGTAGCATACATTTGTTTCCTTTCTACTTTCCTTGTGGCTGTATAAGTACACCAATATTTCCTACTAAATAATATACAAGACTTTTGCATTCAGATTTTCTCTTTGTTCATTCTTGTTATAACCATTGCATTTTGCCAAATAACCAACACTATGTAGGCTTCACATTATAGGTTTATTTTTGGAACTCAAAATGGGTTGGTAAATGAAAGGAAGGTGTTTTGGTTTATCTATATGTGGATTGGGATTTGTAGGCAATGGTGAAGGTGATTTAGATGGAGAGGGACTCCATTATGGAGAAGAAGGCTGTGATGTAGAGGGAGATGGTGGCTGACTTTTGTGCTGGTGTGTGAATTTGTGAACCGAGATCATCTAATAAATGGTTAATGATAAATCATTATATAGAAACTTTTATGTTGTCTATTTTTTAGTATGTAGCCCGGTAAAAGGAAATTGGGTTTCATCAAAGATTACATGGAAACAAATGTGATCTATCTAGTAACGATTAGAGAATGGAAATGGTTGTGTGTGGTGATTCGGTATGGTGGCAGAAGTGTCTTTACTGCAAAGTGATATCTACCTGCAAGTACGTTATCACTCCAACGTTTAAGTCAGTATGAGAAATGAGGTTGGTTATGTGAGTAGGTGTGAAAATAAATTGTACCTTAAAGGTAACGTTGAGTCACCCTTATATTAGTGGAGAGGATGTTAACGGCTTCCGCGAAATGCGGCGCCTCATCAGGGAGCCGTTGGAGGCCACGTGGACGGGGCAGATGAGATAGGGCACGTTCCAGCGTGGTGATCCACATCTTAACTAGCATGTTCCCTCAAGATGTTATGCCTTGTTTCGTTGGCTTGATCTACGTGGCTTGGTGTGAATGGGCATCTGGCTGGTCTAGAACAGTTGCCCCCAAACTGTCATTGCCTTCATGGCGCAATGGCTTTACATGCGTGCACACAATGGAAGTACTGGACATGTTTCTTGACTAGAAGAATATCAAATCTTAGTGGTTCTTCTGCGAGTTCCAATCATAACATTGTGAGAAGTTATGTAACTTTCACCCGTTGTCGTGGAGGAACATGTAACCGAAAATGGTTACGACGGAGGAATGTGTAACAGGAAATGGTTACGATGGACGATCGTTAGATAACGGGAATCATGGAACGATCCCCTCCTTCTAGCACCAAATGATATGTCCAGTAACAACCAGAGAATGTTAACAGTTGTGTGTGATGAACCAACACGATGGCAGAAGAATCTTTACGGCGGAGTGATAAGTGCCTGCAAGCACGTTAATACTTCAACGCTTAAGTCAGTGTGAGAAATGAGGTTGGTTATGTGTGAGTAGGTGCGAAAATGAATCGTACTTTGTGGGTGATGCTAAGTCACCCATTTTTTGAAATGTGGCGCCTCATCAGGGAGCCGTTGGAGGCCACATGGACGGTGCAAATGAGATAGGGCGCATCCCAGCGCGGTGATCCACATCAAAACTAGTGTGTTCCCTCAGGATGTTATGCCTTGTTTCGTCGGCTTGATCCACGTGGCTTGGTGTGATTTTACATCTGGCCGGTCTATAACAAAATGATAATTTTATTTGATGACAAATTATAACATTCGTAAGCATGACGATGTGATGGATGAAATAAGGTGACTTGATATGGAGCAAGGTTTGATCTTATGTATCATGGTGAAAAGGAGTAGAGGATAACACAAAGGCTTAATTGCCGTTTTAACCTCCTAACTTTTACAAAGTTGCGATTTTGGCCCCCTAAGAAAAAATACTACAAAACGGTCCCCTAAGTTTTGCATCTGTAGCAGTTTTGGCCCCCCAAGGCCAAAAAAAAATAAAAAAAATAACACGTGGCACCTCACTCAGTGTGCCACGTCAGCGTAGACTGAGTCAAAATTGGCATTGGGGCCAAAACTGCCACACATGCAAAACTTAGGGGGTCGTTTTGTAATTTTTTTTAGGCGGCCAAAATCGCAACTTTGTGAAAGTTAGGGGGTTAAAACTGCAATTAAGCCTAACACAAACAACCAAAGACTCCATAGGTGAGATTATGTTGGGTCTTTCTGGTTTAGTATTAGAAAAGGTGATTGAAAATTTAGACAACCTAGCTGTACCGGAGGTCTGACAACCAAAATTTCTCTGGTTTTTCTTTCCTCTATTACTGTAGTGGTTGCTGCTGGTGGCTGAATTTTGTTGATTGGGATTTCTTGGAGAAGAAGTTTGGGTGATCAAATCAACGTCAAAGTTTGGAGATTTTATGATGAGTGTTGCTGGAGACGAGAGGGAACCATTAGGGGTGTGCATAAAAACTGAATCAGTTGACCCAAACTGAAAATCTGGTGAACCAAACTCGAAAAGCTCAAACCACTTTCATTTGACCTGATTCAGTTCATTTTAAAACAGATCAAAACGGGTCGGTTACTCGTTTACCATCTCAAACCTACCTATCTGAAAAAAATTTACAAACCCTAAAACTCCAAATGCGATTCCAGAAACGCGATTCCAAAATATCCAAATGCAATTCCAAAAACTCCAAACGCGATTTTGCTGATTTGATGAAACGCGAATCCAAAAACTCCACAGTGGAACATTTTGCCTCGCCTCAGCTTCTTCTACGATTCTTGAACTCAATTTTTTCACAACTTTCTTCACACTTTCAGGTACACGAACGATTCTCATACTGTATTGTTTTTTGTATTTAATCTGGTTCATCATTGTATAGTTAATCAGTCACTCATTAGTCTGCTATGAAACATGATTTTTTGCATGAACTAAGAATCAATTGGGTTTTTGAGGGTCTAAATCCTGAATATGTGTTTTATGTGATTAATTAACTCAATTTCTTAATTAACTAAATATTTGGTTAACTAGTGCTTATTCATGTGTGAGATCTTATTTCTGTATAAGTCAATAGCTTTATGCTTTTTCATGTACATATGTCTTTGATTAAGCTGATTTTTTTGAATTTAGTATTTATGAATTATGAATTATGAATTATGATCTTGTTTTGTCTTCTTGATATATGCTTCTTGGATAGCTATTAAAATTGAGCACCTGGTGCCAACTCATGAAAGCAACGCATGTCTGTTGCTTAGGCTAGATTCTCACATAGGATAGAGTATCACTATGAAATATGAATCAGTAATATACTGTTATGGAGCTATCAATTAGGTACTAATATTTCATTGGATTCATGATATCTAAAGTGCTTTCCAAATATAAATAGTATTGCTAAACTCCCTGCAATTTCATGATCACATATCTGTCTTTATGTGCCTTATTTGATTTCTCAGACAGAATCCACTTTTGATTGATTTTGATTCTAATTAATGTTCCTATCTCAGTTTGTATTTTATTGGGGTATACCGTTGAAAGAGAAACTACTAGCTCTTGGAAAACTTAATAGGGTGTTATTTGATTAATTAAATTCATGTTCATGATTAATTAAAATGGAGTTGTTTTTTGATCACGAGTATTGTGCTGGTTCTAAATTCATCTTCAATCTCGTAAAACCTAATGATGGTTTCCTCTTGCAGATTGTTGGTCTATGTCAAACTCTCAATGATGTTTTGGATAGCATGAGCAAGAAGGGCATTCCTGTTCCTGTTTGACTTGGATTATTGTCAAGTTTTGCATATGATATCCATTATTATATTTTTAATTGTTATGTTTATGGAGATGTTTGACATTATGTGTTCTCGAGACAATTATGCATTCTATTTTGTAATATGTGATTGTGGTTCCATGTGATTAAAGTGCTGAATTGTCCTGTTTCGTTGGTTCTTGCAGTGATTTTGCAATTCAATTGTTTCTCAAGTTGAATTTAATATCAAGTAGATAAAGGTCGTGTTATTACAAGATCTAAATACACTAAACAACCATCATAGTGTTGGTTATAATCATTTTCTTACGCAAGGGATATCAAGTCATTTCAATTTTTTTTAAAAAAAAAACGGTTCAGGTAAAAAAAAAATGGTTCAGGTGAAAATCCGGTTCAGGTAAAAAATCTGGTTCAATAAAAAATCTAGTTCAAGACAAAATCTGGTTCATGTAGCATGAACCGGTTCTAAACTGTACTGAACTGTATCGAACCAGTTTTAAAAAAAATCCATTTATTTTGTGAAAGTAGTTTTTTGATCCAAATTGTATTCATAAATCTAGTTTGGCAACATATCATGTTGAATGTATGTCACAAAACCGGCATATGCAACAGTGAGCCCGAAAATCATTTTTAATACCAATCATGTGTTAGTGATAGCGGAAATCATAAGCCCGAAGCTTGAGACTCTTGTAGTAAGCTTAGGGGGATGAAGAGTCATCACCGTTGATTGAAGATTGGTCTGCCGTTAAGATGAGAGGGAGAGAATGAGATTGATAGACTCAAGTGTGTTTTATGTACATGAATTTGTAAACTAAGGAATGGAAATAAATCAATATTACAAATTGCTCATGAAGACTTATGACCATTTACTAATTCTACCAAAGAAATGTACATGAAGACTGATAATATTAACATCAATAATACTAATTATATAAAGATATTCTATTAGTTTTTCTTTTAATGTTAATTGTTATATTAGTTTTTTCTTCTTACTTAGACTTGAACCCTGGACCTCCAACTACCAAATCTTTTGCTTAAACCAGTTGAGCTAGCCCACCCCCCACATATTCTAGGATATAGTTATATCAATCCTTTGAGATCATATATATATATATATATATATATATATATATATAAGGATCCATTGACACCAGGTGTCAACGGATCATATATATGAAATACTGAATGTCCACATTAAGATTTTAATGAATAATTATTGACCTTTAGATTAAAAGAAATGAACGCTTAGGATTTGGTGTCAACGAATCCGTTGACACCTGGTGTCTATGGATCCTATCTCTCTCTCTCTCTCTCTATATATATATATATATATATGGGTTTTTTCTAACCTGTGCAAGATTGCACAGCTTAAGGTGTAATAAATGCACTACTTTTTTTGTTTTTCTCAATCCAGTTAATGTGTTATTTTCTTAAAAATTGATTTTTTTTCATCTCTCTTCTATTAATTGCTATAATTTCGGTGCACTAACAGGGACAGCCAAAATTCAATTTCTACAAACACACTAAACTGAACATTTTATTCTTCTGTCACGCCACTTTCTACTCCAACTTTAAAAAAGTCTGTTAAAGATATGGCAAATCGATTTATACTCATATATGCTTGTTATACCACACTAAGTTAATACCTTAGTTTGCTTTCACTTTTATTTTTCTTTCACGTTTTTTATTTCTTCATTTGTTCTTATTTGTTTTGTCAATTGCTTTCAATTTTTTTTTTCTTTCTTTCAAAATAAATCCTCAAATACATTTGTTTCACCGGTTTATAATAACGTAACAAACCAAAATAAATTCTTTCTTCTTTTTTCAAATTAATATATTGGTTCTCATTTGTTCTTTCAATTGTTGTGCAACCATACAATCCACCTATTGAGCATGATGCCACCCTTTTAAACCTTTCTGCTTTCAATTTATTTATGTAGATTAAGAGTCACAAATTTGGTTGATTTGAACAATCTTTCAAACTATGAACTATGTATTAATTCAGAATTTAAAGTACTACAAAATTCAAAATTTGATGTCACCTTTGCTGCCAAATTTGCAGATGGGCAGTTAGCCAAGGAGTGGGAGGTTATAGTTGTTTTTTTGTTCACATCACGATATAAAAAGAATGGTTTCATGTTGTTATAGTTCTTTCACAATAAAAATACTAAGTGACAAAGTGGTTTTAAGTTTTAACGTCAAAAGTACAAGTAGGTGAGTATATGAGAGAGACGCAGAAAAATAGGAGAGGAAAATAAAAGCCTAATTAATTGACTAATTAATAGGATTTAGAAAAACCATAAAAGTAGTGCATTTATTACACCTTAAGCTGTGCAATCTTGCACAGGTTAGAAAAACCCTATATATATATATATATATATATATATATATATGCTCAAATTGTATTCTCTCTCAATCAATGCATCATCCCAATTCATTTTATCACTAGTAATTAGGTTCTTTAATTACCAACAAAGCTATACAAATTACATATCTTCATTCCCTATCCTTTTAAAGTAATAGGAATTGAGTTTTGAACAAATATTGTTCACACCAATAATACAATTAAAAGAAAACCTGACAATCTATCGAGGAAAAAAAGTACTTGAAGGCATTCCATTGCTAGAGAATAGGGCAGAACTATCATCGTAGGTTGTACCTTGCAGGATAAATGCAGGTTGCTGTGGATTTGGTAACTCAATGGAATGACTGCTAAGATAAGAAGCAATTGTCAAGATTGAAGGTCTAGCATCTGGATCATTTTGAACACATAATAGACCAATCTGAATGCACTTAATGACTTCAGTTTTAGAATATTCTCCTTTAATATTTGGGTCCAATATATTTAAAGGTGTTTTATCCATCCACTGTCTCCATACCTGAAACAATATGTCAAATTAAATTTCTCAATTATTACCTTGGTCGATTGTGATATATTTAAGTGCAGAGAATATATATCATTTGGTCTTAGTTCTCCTGTTATTAGGAGAAATAAGCTTTAAATCGAAAATTGGACCGAAAATATGTAAAGTCTGATTAAAGATTATTTCAACTAAGAAATAATGAAAAGATACTATTACTAGATCTTACACTCACATAATTCAAGAGGCTATTAGCAACATGTTGTGGTTCATATGAACTTATATTCTTCTTTCCTGCTACAATCTCTAAAATCATGACACCAAAACTATAAACGTCTGATTTTTCGGAAAATTGTCCAAACATTGCATATTCTGGAGACATGTAACCACTGTAGAAAATTTAAATTTGATGTTAATTGAACTTAAATGTACGGTAATCAATAAGAACCGGGGATAAGATAACATAGTAGTAAACGTTTAAAACTTACTATGTTCCAACAATTCTATTTGTACTTCCTTCCTCTTGACTTATTTCGACCATCCGTGCCAAACCAAAATCTGAAATTTTAGGAATCATATTTTCATCTAATAGAATATTACTAGGTTTGAGATCGCGATGTATAACTTTGAGTCGAGAATGCTCATGCAAATAGAGAATTCCTCGAGAAATTCCTCCTATGATATTAAAGCGTTCAACCCAAGTTAACAACTTTTGCTGTTGAGAATCTACAAAATTGTTCATGAAATAAAATCAAGTCCATATATAGAAAAAGCTATATATGCAGTGCATGAATCTAAATATTGAAAAATGAAAGAGTATTAGGTGAAAAGTGTCATACCGAATAAAAAGTAATCAAGACTCTTGTTGGAAACATATTCATAAATAAGTATCTTCTCATGTCCTTCCAGGCAAAAACCAATAAATGTCACTAGATTTCTATGTTGAAGCTTGGCGATCAATAAAATTTCATTCTTGAACTCCTCTACACCTTGCTTAGAACTTCTTGAAAGCCTCTTTATAGCCACTTCTCGTCCATCAGAAAGGGTACCCTAATCATATATTAAAAAAATATGGATTCGTTTACCTTTGAACAATATTTTCAATTTAGTTTATATGTTACATTTGGATGGATTTTTCTTTTCAATTACCATAGAGTAAAGATGAAAGTAATTTACTATAAAAATGCATTTTGATCAATACTAAAAACAATATTTGGACATTCTAAAAAAATGTTTGATCTACATTTAATACTTATTTTGCCAAAAACTTTAGTAATGTCTTGTTTATCTTATTGGTGAAAATATAAAAAATATCAAAACAAGAAATATCATACAAGTAAACAGACACTAAGCCTTCTTATGTTCTCACCTTGTATACCTCTCCAAACCCTCCTTTGCCAATGTAATTGTCCTTAGAAAAGTTGTTGGTTGCTGCTTCAATTACCACCCAATCGAATTGCAGTGGCTCTAAAGTGGCACTTTCTTCACCAACTAGATAAAATTTATTTGATTTTGGTTTTTAAACTTGTTAAATAAGAAATTGCAAGTTCAACAAAACTTTTCTATTCTTCCATAAATAATACTTACAATTTTCTCGAAGAATAGTCCTACGACTCTTTCTTCTCCTTCTCTTTATCAAATAATAGCCAATAGAGAAGAGCATCACCAAAATAATAGTAGGGACAACAATGGATATAATTGTCCTTTTCTCTGCATAAAAGCATTAATATTTATAAATGTCAAAGTTTTCATGTAGAAGTAAGCAACAAGTTTCTTATAAGAAAGTCAAGACAACATTCAATTCAATTTATGTACTTGAATAAAGTTCCTTTAAAAAGTCTCCTTGAGCTTAGCTCAAATGGTAGGAACATTGCATAATATATGCAGGGGCAGTGATTCGACCCCTGACATCCCGTGAGCTCCAGCCACTAAGCTACTTGACAAAAAAAATATTCCTTTTAAAAAAAAAAGAATGTAATTTAAAATAATTGGTCAAGCTTCATTCATTTTTATTTTTTTTGTTTACAAGCTTTGTATATAAAGAGAAATATTAACTTTTGCCTATAAGACACGAGTTAATGAGTCCAATGCAGAAACTTTTTATTATAATTTGTGCATTGAATTTAATTTTTTAACTTTTAATTAATTGAATACACAAATCTTACGGAAATATTTTATTTTTGGGTTGCTTAACATGTGTTCTTAAGACACAAGTTAACATGACCCTATGTTTATAGATAGTCTTTGACTTTTTTCTTTAGGTTTTACTCAATATAATGTCTTTTTTTTTTTTGTTTTTTTGACAAACTCAATATAATGTCTATTCATACTACTATTGTCATATATATATATATATAGACACACACGCACACAAAAACTAAGATCAATAGAAATTAGTCTATATTGGGGTTTAAAATAGATATTCTAATTTCTATGATTTGCACGGGTTCGTTAGGTTGCGCTCGTGAGGGGAGTTCGTTTTGTTAGGATTGATTATGGTTGTTTTTTTTTCATGATGTATCACGATGTATTTCGCTTGGGTTGATTATGGATCAGGTCTAATGCCCCTAACTCAGTATTGTTTTCTTTTTTGTTAATATATTTTCCGTTTGCCTAAAAAAAAATCTATGATTTGCTCTCTCGAAAATATTAGTTGAGCTGATTTAACAACTTACAACTGTAAAGTGGATAACTCACTTTCGTTAAAGCATAAAGTAAGAAATAGCAAGTTCATAGAAAAATAATGATCTGTATTTTAGCACGTTCATAGAAAACCATTAAGGATTGAAATATCAATATATGATTTTCTCACTTTAGAAGAATCTAATCATACTTGAACAAAGAGTTCACCTGTATGTCTTGCAAATGTTGAAGGACTTCCAGGTGGTATAGCTTCGTCGCCGTCCATGTAAAATTTGAACAATTCAAACCTCAGATTGCAGCTAGGATATATAATTCTTCCTCCAACACTTCCCAAAAATGACCATGGAATTTCTCTACTGATCATATCATTAAGACATGAATTGCAATCCTCACTTGACAAATCTTTTGTACATTGTTCAAGAGTATACAAAGTTTGTTTATCATTCAATATCAATGAATTTGTAGTATATTTTTCATCGTTGTTCCCCGTAACATTGACAAGTTCAGATAATTGATTTGATAATGCACTTGTGAACAAGTTTTGGTCCGGGATGGAACCACTAGTAATATTTATATCGCTAAACATAGGCCTTGTTTCGATGTTATGAATGAAATAACTATTTGAATAGCGAAGCAAGCAATGGCTGTACCAAATTATACCCTCTGGAGATGAATGACACTTTGAGTATAGTTGTTCCGTTGCGTTTTTGACACATTGAACACAAAGGCGAGAGGGAAGATCACCTCGACACATGAAGAGACCATACACAATTTCTTCCACTTTAAGCCAATGAAATTTTTTGCCGATGGTGGCGTTCGACAACAAATAAGACAGAAGTAATTTGATGTTTTTGTCGGAGATTGTGTTGTGGTTACTTGAGCAATTATAGGAAAGATAATATGGATCTTCTGAAAGTAATTCTTTGGAAACATTTGTTTGAGGAGCAAGCTCATTTGGTGAAAGAACATAACTAGACCTATAAAATGGATATAATTCATACCTAACATTACAGCTAGGATTAAGAAATCTCCCACCAACCTTTCTATCACAACTCTTCGAAACTTTTTCAATAGCACTACTGAGACAGGTTCTGCAATCATTAGGCGACAAATCCGGCGTGCACTGAGCTAGACAGTAAAGGGTCTGATTTTCCGAAACTCGTGCTTCTTTGGTTGCAAATTTCATGTTCTTGTCATCAGTAAGTGGACTTGCTGCTTCATCTACAGTTCGATTCATGGTTGAAAACAATAAAGACATGAAGCTTTTCGTGTTTAAGACATCGGCGGTATTGCACCAGTTAAAACCTGGCAACATATCGATCGTTGAAAAGAAAGAGTTGTCAGAGTATCGAACCATGCACTCACCGTACCAAATCACAGCTTGTTTGGACAAAGAGCACTCTGAGGATAGCTGATTGGTTGCTTTAACTATGCAGTCATGACATAGGTGAGATGGTATGTCACCTCTACACATGAACAATCCATAGACAGAATCGGACGAATTTATACCAGTGATTGTGGTGTTGTAGAATTTGGTGTTGCCTATGGCTTTTGATGGCAATGAAGAGAAGAGGTTTATGAGATTGCTTTGGAAGGTGCTGCTGAGTGTGGTAACGTTGTTAGGACAACTTGTATCCAGAAATAATGGAGAGTCTTGTGCCATAGTTGCAAAAGAGAGGGATCTAACAAAGATAAGGATAGATAAAAGGAGAATTTTAGAGTAAGCCATGGAATTTCTTTTTTAATGAGTCTGTTTGATTTGCAATGATTATACAGATATGTAAACAAAGTTATAGACACAATTTTATAAAGCTTTTTATAAAGGTGAATACTATAGTTGGTGTTTTGTTGGGAACCTTCTTTTTTGGTTGGGACCTAGGCATTATCATTTTTCTATAATCAATTGTTTTAAAGTTTTCATGCATTGGTCAGAGCAAACTTTTTTTGAAAAGAAAAAAATTAAGGTTTTTATAGAAATTTATTTAGCTAAAAATGTCATAAAAAAAAATCTTTTAAGTCTATTAGTCTGATCTACTTAAACTTGCAATTTCTTTGTTAGTAATTTACATTCATTAACCTCATTAATTAGTTGCATATGTAACCAAAAAATTATTTACATTTAAATATGTTATTATAAACTACCAATGAAATATGACATCAATATGGTGGACGAATATTGCTAAAATCCGTGATGGGGTGGGTGGAGGTAGTTGATTTGAGGAGTGTCTCGAAAAAGGTTGGAAATTGGTTGCATTCTTATTTTTGGTATGACCCGTGGTTAGGAGGTACTCCATTGTGTGTGCGGTTTAGGCATTTATTT
Source organism: Medicago lupulina (assembly GCA_958299785.1). NCBI lineage: Eukaryota > Viridiplantae > Streptophyta > Magnoliopsida > Fabales > Fabaceae > Medicago > Medicago lupulina. The sequence goes on along the minus strand of OY283146.1, from coordinate 47,516,720 downwards.
GACTTGGCTGAGAATAAGTTGAGCACAGTGGTGATATGTTTTCCCTGGGTTGGGGGGGGGGGGGGGGGGGGGGGAGGGGTGAGGCGTGGAAGGTTGTGGGCGTGGGAGGAGGAGTTGTTAGTGGAGTGTAGGACGTTACTTCATGACAATGTTTTGCATACTCATTTATCATATCAGTGGGAATGGCAGTCCGACCTTGTTCGGGGCTATTCAGATCGCAGAGTTTATCAGCTATTAACTTCTATGGATTTGATAGCTTTGGACATAGCAGCAGCTCTAATTTGGACAAATAGATTTTTTTGAAGGTCTCTATTTTTCTGTGGCGATTACTTCTTGACAGATTACCTTCAAAATCCAACTTGGTGGCTCGCGGCATTATCCCTTAAGATGCTCAGTATTGTGTGACAGGGTGTGGAGGTGTTGAATCAACTCAACATTTATTTATCTCTTGCAGATCATTCAGCTTTCTTTGACTCTTAGTTCAGTCGTGGATTGGGTTTTCGGCAACGGATCCACAGTCTCTTTTGGATCACTTTATTTAATTTGTTTATGCAACAAGTGGTTTGAAAGTGCGGCGTTCATTTTTACAGCTCAGTTGGCTTCTCTGTGTTTGGGTGTTGTGGAAAGAACAAAACAATAGAATCTTCAATAATTCAGAGAGTTTTATTCCACAGTTATGGGAGAAAGTAAAACATTATTCTTATTGGTGGATGAAGGCAAATAATGTGAATTTTCTTTTTGGATATTATTGTTGGCATTCAAGCCCTTTTACTTGTTTGGGCATCGGATAAATGCCTTTTTTTGGCTTTTTTGTGATTGACTTATTGTAAACTTTAGTGGTCTTTTTCGGTACGTCTTGTGCTAAAAAGATCACATTGTTAAAGTTAATATATTCCATGTTTGCTTGTTAAAAAAGAAAAATGACATTATACATTTGAGCGGTGTCGGCTCACGGGTAAGAGTTTTCCGTTGCAACTTCAAAATACAAAGTTCATATCACGTTGTATATATTTAAAGTTTCTAAAATGTCATGTTAAATATTAAAATAAAGTTTAATCTCATAGTTTTATTATTTCATTAGTCAATTTAAATATATATCATATTACTTACTTAAATACGTTCATATGAAATGGTCTTTTTAATAGGCTAACACCCCATATACAAAACTTTTTTGTCTTAAAAAGGTCAGCCTTAAACTGAAAAACAAGCCTTTATCAAGTCACCGATCATGCGTAGGCTTAATTTTTCTTTTTAATTCCAAATCAAACTCGATCCTTATAAAGTTTAACTCCATCAAACTTATTCGCAGTGGTACCCAACAAACCTACAAGGTATCGATTAATTTTTTTATACAAGTTAAATCTTTGACTTTTTTTTTCTATCATATTGATTTCTTATATGTCCTATGTAGTTTAGATTATAGAATTCAAACGGTATAAATATCTTATAAAAACTTCAAAAACAAATTAAAATATTTTATATTTTAGAATCTAAATAGAACGCACGAGAAAGTCATAGGATAAAAAAAGTAATAACCTAAATCTTTTTGTAAAGGATTTTTCTACTGTCCCTCCTTGTTTTATTTGACCATTTTTAAGTATTTTCCCTCATTCATAGAGGCATTCAAATCAGATGCTTCGCTGAGCACTTATTTTGCCGTCTTTAACACTGAAGAAATCAAACTCTAATTTTTTTAATGGTATTTAGATTTTCATTAATATGTTTAAAAACTTAGCACACGGTTCAAGGACCAACGAATAAGAAGGAAGGATTTTCAAAGAAAGACTGAATGGGATATTTTGGAATTGTAGTCTACATTCCGTCAAATTTTCTCTCTTCTTTGATAGCGTGTATCTGTTTGGATCTTTTCGTTATGAACATCTTTTTGAATGAAGTTTTTCCAAGGTTGTGGACCTGTAGTGACATTGGTTCCATGTGCAATGTGGAATGCTTCTTTATGTCATCATCTTTCAATATTGACCTTATCTTCAAGTTTTTATCACCCGTGGTTTGATAAATAAATGGAATATTTAATTATACTTTACATCATTAAGTACTCCCTCTATTTCTACTTATGTGCCGTTTCAATGCCTCATTTTGTGTTTCTATTTAACCGTTGTTTTGATTTTTGATTCTTTTTATAGGTATTATTTGTCAATTATATCAATTATCAAATTATCCATGCTTACTATTTTTCAATAATAGTAATTAATGTTTTAACAAATTGTCAAATTATACACTTTGATAATTGGTTGCTTGATTACTTTGCTCTGTTTGTAAGGCCTTTGATTCGACAATTTTCGGTGGCTGATTTTGTCAGCAGGAATTAAAACAGAAACGTATTTTCGGGCTCAGATTTGTTCCAGTTTTTTTTAGGGATACTTTTACTATAAATATAGACATTGTATCAGAGTAAACCTTGAGATAGAGGGAGCTGAAAACAAGGGTTTAGAAACAACACAACAAACTAGGGTTTTAGAGAGATTTCTCTAAGGGGGAGACACTAGGGTTGTAATTGATCCACCTTGGGAAACACTATTAGGATTAAGTCTCTTGGTCACAGGAAGAGATTGAGACTTTGGGTAGAATTAGGTTTGAAGACTTATTCTTGTAACCCTTTGATATCTCTTTTGTAAAGTTACTCATCATTATATTGGAATGGAGGGCTGCTCCCTCCCCCAGACTAGGTCAGTATTGGACCGAAATGGATAAACAAATTTCGTGTGGTCTCTCTTTCTTTCCTCTCATTGTTTTTTAATTTTGCTTGTGTTTATAACTGTCATACACTTTGATAATTGGTTGCTTGATTACTTTGCTCCACACATCAAGTATTTTATTGGTGTAATTTTTCAACAAATTCATAACAATTAGCGCCCACTGTGAGGCAAGGATCAAATGATAATCAAGTACCATGGGTTCAAAGTGGGGTATTGAGAAGTTTACCGGAGATAATGATTTTGGGTTATGGAAGGTCAAATTGGAACTGGTTTTAATACGACAAAAGTGTGAGAAAGCTTTGAAGGGTTAAGGTGCGTTGTCGGTCACGATGTCACAAGCGGAGAAGACCGAGATGGTGGACAAGTCCAAGAGTGCCATTGTCTTGTGACTTGTAGATAATGTTTTGAGAGATGTAGCGAAGGAACCAACCGCGACATCGATGTGGTTAAAGTTGGAGTCTTTGTATCTGACAAAGTCTTTAGCTCGTCGACAATTCCTAAAGCAACAACTTTACTCATTCAAGATGGTAGAGTCAAAGACCATCATGGAGCAACTTACGGAGTTCAATAAAATCCTTGATGATTTGGTGGTGTGTTGTTGGGAGGACGAAGAAGGTGATGTTTCTCACCTTGGGAGTGATGCCTTGTAGAGCGGTGGTCTTTGGAGAGATGTTAAACATTCAACATCAGCCTGGAGAAGCGGTGGTAAGAATACTCATTGTCAGTCTGAAGAGGCGCTGGTAAGAATACTTGTGATCTAACTTTGAGGTGGAGTTTCAAGGTGGAAGACATAGTGGGATGTATGAATTTGCTAGTTGAGAGGTAGAAAGCTCAGCTTCAGGTGGAGTTGAGCACACTGGAAATGGTACGACTATAGATGACCTTGGGTGCTATGCTCTAGTTGTGAGCAAGGGAATTCTTCATGAAGACGGAAGACATTCCAAAGGTTGAAGAATGTATAACATGGCTTGTGGGATTACCCTAAAAGACTAAAGGTAATTAGATGCAAGTGAATCTTCAAGAGGACGAATTTGATCACTCCGGGGGTGATGAGTAAATAATTAGTTATTCTTAGGTGTTGATTTTAATCTATTTTATTTAGATTATAATCGTTTTTATTTATTATTTGGAACTATTTTACTACAATTGCGTATTATTGTATTTCAGGAGCGAATTTGTGAAAAGATTGACTCTTGCGGAAAAAGAAAAGGTTTTAAGCTTGATTCAAGGAGAAAAGGATCTAAAATAATATTTGGAGCTGAAAATATAAAGATCCGGTGCAAAAATATCCAAGCCAAGAAAGTTCCAAGTCCATTTCCAACGCCAGAAGCTTGGCACGACCCCTGGCACCACAGGCACGGCCCTGCGCCATACATGACTCCCTTTTGCTGCTTTTTCCAGAGTGGTGGCACAGCCCGTGCTGCCAGTGGCACGGCCGTGCCATGTTCCCAGCTGCCTTTTTAGTGTATTATTTGACCTAAAGCCCATGGATTTTCTTGTATAACACTCCAATGATGCATTGCTTAGGTTTTAAGTCAGTAATTAGCTATAAATAGAGCAGCCAGCAGACATATCAAAATATCTTTTCATTCTTGGAATAATAGTGACAATTGTTCTCTTTGAATAATAGTTCTTTGTTTTATTTTATTTTATGTTCTTCTTCTTCTTCTCCATGTCTACTATGATCATGAGTGAGTAGAATTCCCTTGTCTTGGGATTGTTGGATAAGTCTAATGACATAATCCTAATCAACCCAAACCTAAAAACCTAATTTTATGTAACCCTATTTTCTAATCTAATTTCACCATTTTTAGAATGAATTAACAAATACCAAATCCAATACGAGAGTGGAGGGTTAATATTTGTTAATTCATATCACAAATATCAAAGCGATGGATTGAAAGATGAAGTTTTGATATTGGAACAAGTGAAATTAGACAAGGATTGCGAAACATGAGAATAGTCTAGCAAACCTTGAGATATATAAAGTTTCGAGCTTCAAGGATTTCAATAGCAATCAACCATGAGAATAGGCGTGATTGCTAGAGAAACACACTCACTGAGACCGAAAGGATATGTGATAGGCTAAAGAGAAACTTGTCTTTAGAAAGTAGTTCCAACATAAGATTCTAGGTTTAGGGTTTGGTTTGTGAAGGGTTTGTCACCAAGATGGACCAATAATCCCAAGGCTCTCTTTTATTATTATTTTCTTAATTAAAAAAAATCCAACTTTTCTACTATTAAAACTTTCTTTCTAATCCTTGTTAAAAGTAAATCAAATTTGTAACTCCTTGTCAGAACGATACTCTTTTATTACTACATCGGTAAACCGTGCACTTGCGGATTTACACCATCAAGTTTTTGGCGCCGCTGCCGAGGAGTTTAGTAGTTTGATATACTTTTCGATAGCGGTTAGATTGTTTTCTTTTTCTTTTTCTTTCCTCTTTACTTTTTCTTTTCTTCTTCTCCTTTCTTCCTGTTGTTACCATTAACTTCTTGGGTTCTTATTCTTGTATGTGAAGAAACAAATGTCTTGGTGAATTCATTCCCGAGATAGAAAGATATTTGCATACGAGAAAAAGAGAAGCACGAAATAATATTGCTATGACTGAACGCACTCTTAAAGAGTATGCGACACCATCTACGGATGAGCCACAGGCTATTATTGTGTACGCAACGGTCGAGGGTGACAATTTTGAAATCAAGCCTGCACTACTTAACTTGGTGCAGCAAAACCAGTTTTCTGGATCACCCACTAAGGATCCAAACCTGCATATTTCAACTTTCATAAGACTCAGTGGAACCCTAAAGGCAAACCAAGAGGCCGTAAGGCTACACCTCTTTCCTTTCTCCTTAAGGGATAGAGCTAGTCCTTGGTTTCAATCTTTGGAAGTTGGTTCTATCACTTCATGGGACCAAATGAGGCGAGCATTCCTCGCCCGATTTTTTCCTCCTCCTAAAACCGCTCAATTGAGAGCAATGCTTTACCAATTCACTCAAAAAAACGGGGAATCTCTTTACGATGTGTGGGAGCGTTTCAAGGAAATGCTTAGGCTTTGTCCCCATCATGGTCTAGAGAAGTGGCTCATATGCACACTTTTTATAATGGTCTTTCATGCGCAACAAAAATGATTGTTGATGCATCTGCAGCGGAGCTTTAATGAACAAGAATTACACAATAACATATGGATTGATAGAGGACATGGCACCGAACCACTACAAGTGGACCAATGAAAGAACCATCACCACCTTTTCACCCTCTAAAAAAGAGGCAAGTATGAATGAAAATTCTTCCTTTGATCATCTATCTACAAAGGTGGACGCACTCACCCAAAAATTTGATAGAATGAATATTACTGCTGTCACACCTGCTCCTATTTCACCTCCTTGCAAAATTTGTGGTATATTTGGTCATGCTAGCATTAAATGCCAACTAGGTAGTGCTGAAGAAAGTATTGAGCAAATGAACTTTGTTCAATACAACCAAGGGATAAGGCAAAACTTTTATAAAACTTCTAAAAATCCCTTTGGACAAACAACACCACCCATTTATGAAATTAACCAAAGAGTCTTTCAAAGGTCCAGCTTGGAATTTTTATTGGAAAAATACTTTACAAATCAATCCGAGCAACTCCAAGAGCTTAAAAATCAAGCCGGACTTTTGAATGACTCTCTTTCCAAACTTACATCAAAGATGGATTCCATTTCTTCAAACGACGAAGCTTTAGAAACCCAAATCTCCCAAATATCCAAAAAAGTTAGCCAACCTAGAACTAACAAAATGAATGCTATTACACTTATAAACAATAGGCAACTAGAGGACCCCGTAGGAAAAACCAAACCTAGTGAGAATGAAAAGGAAAATAATGAACCACAAGGTGAGGAAACTAGGGTAGAAAGCGACAAGCCGACTGCGCCACCCCCTTATAAGCCAAAAATTCCTTTCCCACAAAGGTTTCCTAAGTCTAAGCTAGGTGAGAAATTTAAAAAATTTATTGAAATGATGAATAAACTCTACATTAATGTGCCTTTCACCGAAGTACTGACTCAAATGCCTACCTATGCTAAGTTTCTAAAAGAAATTCTTCCAAATAAAAGAAAATTAGAGGAGGATGAGACAGTTAACCTTACAGAGGAATGTAGTGCTATCATCCAAAATAAATTACTACCCAAGCTTAAAGATCTGGGGAGTTTTTCCATACCTTGTGTCATAGGGTCCAAAATAATAAAGAAAGCAATGTGTGACTTGGGAGCTAGTGTTAATATGATGCCATTATCCCTTTATGAGAGGATGGATATAGGGGAACTAAAGCCAACAAGAATGACCCTACAATTAGCAGAACGTTTCATTAAGTACCCAGCTGGAATTATAGAGGATGTCCTAGTCAAGGTAGGAGAGACTTACATCCCAGCTGACTTTGTTGTGATGGAAATGAAAGAAGACGTCTAAGTACCAATTCTTTTGGGAAGACCCTTCCTTGCTACCGCAGGAGCCATAATTGATGTTAAGCATAGTAAATTAGCATTTAATGTTGGCAAGGATACTGTTGAATTTGAACTTGCTAAATTAATGAAGAAACCTTCCATTAAGGACTCTTGTTGCATGGTAGATATAATCGACTGTTGTGTGAAAGAATGCTCTTTAGCACAACCTACACACGATGGTTTGGAAATATGTTTGGTGAACAATGCATGTACAAAGCTAGATGGAGATGCCCAAGACTATGAAAAATTATTAGATGGAAATCCTCCCATAGAAGACTTGGGTATAGAAGAATTGGTTGAAGAGAAAGCTTCCCCTCCTCTAAAAGAAGCACCAAAAGTGGAGCTTAAACAGCTCCCACCAAATTTAAGGTATGAATTCTTGGGCCCTAACTCTACCTACCCTGTCATTAAAAATGCAAGCTTAAATAAGGGTGAAACTAAAAAATTACTTAAAATCCTCAAGAAATATCCTAAAGTTATAGGGTATACTATTGAAGATATTAAGGGAATAAACCCTTCATTGTGCATGCGTAGGATACTACTTGAAGAGGACTATAAACCCTCCATTGAACATCAAAGAAGATTAAATCC